>CM035409.1:52776035-52816035 GCA_020310875.1 Ceratopteris richardii
TACAATAGAGGAGGCTATGGAAGTTCAAGAGGAAGATTCAACATTTCTTGTGGATACAATGACAACTCATAAAAAAACAACTAACAAGGTGGATAAAAGGAAGGAGGCACTACAATAACTATTTAGATGATCAAGCTTAAGAAGATTCACTTCTTCTCATGAATATGACTATGAAGGATGGTAATTCTAATGAGCATGTGTTTCATATAGAATTAGGATGCTCAAACCATGTGGCAAGAAATGTGGCTCTACTCTCAAACTTTGAAGACCAAAAGAATAAACATGAAGTTAAAACATGAGATCACACAAGACATCTTTGGATAGGTTCAAATGATCATATGAATTTACTAAGAAGAGTACTCTATGTGCCTACCATCACTAAGAATCTCATTAGATTAGGTCAAATCTTTGAGAAGGGTTTGCATTTGTTGAAGACCTGAATCAATGATTCAAGAAGATAGCGAAAGGAGAAAAGACAAGTAGATTGTTCACCTTTGAAATCCAAGCCCAAGATCATTGCATTGTTCAATTATTTCACCCAAACTCTATCATAAGTAGAGATTTGACACAAGAGGTTTGCTTACATTAGAGAATGAGCCCTCAAAAAAATCAATAGAGATCAAATTGTAATTGGATGACCAAATGTATAAAAAATACACATGATATATAAATGTAGTGCTTGGCAATTTGGTAAGTCTCACAAGCAACCCTTTTCCAAGAAGTTCTACATACATGGATACCTATTAGAGTTGGTTGACACAGATGTTTGGGGACCAAACAAGGAACCTTGAATCTCTAGATCAAGGTACCATGTGTCATTCATAGATGATTGTAGCAGATGGACTATCTTGTATTCCATGAGGCATAAGGATGAAATATTTCCCTATTTTTAAAAGTATTTAGATCTAGTGGAGAACTAAACAAGTACAATCCTAAAAAGGCTAAGGTCAGATGGGGGGGGGGGGGGGAATATGCAGGGGGAGAGTATTTCTCCCAAGACTTTGATTCTTATCTCCAAGAGAGAGGAATCAAGAGGTAAATAACCACAAGGTATACTCTTGGACAAAATGGAGTAGCAAAGAGAAGAAACACAACAATTGTTTAGGTTGTAAGGTCCATGATCAATGAATAGAAACTCCCCAACTACTTGTGGGTAGAGACAATATCAATAGCTACGTATTGGGTGAATAGACTTCCATCAAAGACTCTAAATGGGATGAATCCATATGAGGCATGGAATGGGAGAAGATCTAGCTTGGACCATTTCAGGATATTTGTATGCATTGCATATGCAAACATACATTCATAGATTAGAGGTAAATTGGACCCTATTGTAGATAAATGTATATTCATTGGCTATGATCTTAAACCAAAAAACTATAGGTTGTAAAATCCAAGCATTTTATGATTCATTGTAAGTAGAGATGTTATGTGTGATAAACAAATCATGGTTTGAAGATGATTGGAGGAGAATTAAGCTACCTTATGACCTAGAGGAGGATTTTCCAGCTCTATCAAAAAGGAATGAGAACACACTTGGAGCATCAAGTGATTCTAAAGATGATTAGAAGACTCCAAGGACAGAAATAAATTCTTGGAACTCTAAAGGCAAAGCAAAAGTGGAAGAATGGAGGGATGTAGTAGAATCCTCTCAGCAAACAATCAACTAGAGGGAAAAGGAAGCCAAAACACTATGGCTATGATACATCATTGATTACTAAACATTCTATATATCTAGCATAGGATTCAAACTCTGAAGAGTCCTCATCGTGTAAGGAAGCAAAGAAGAAGCCTAAATGGATAAATGCCATGGAAGAAGAGATTGAATCCTTACAAGAAAAACAACTTGGGAATTGGTACCCAATACTCCATCTATGAACATCATAGGTTCAAGATGGATATACAAGGTAAATAAAAAATTTGATGGTACTATTGATAGGTGCAAAACAAGAACTATGGCCAAAGGGTATGCACAAACACAAGGGATTGATTATGAAGATATGTTTTCACTTGTGGAAAAGATGCCAACTATTAGAGTACTTATGAGCATTACAACTTCCAAAAATTGGAAGATCTACCAATGGATGTCAAAAATGCTTTTCTAAATGGATTGATATCTGAAGATTTATACATGGCTCAACCTCCTTTTTTTGAAGACTCATCATACCCTAAGTATGTATGCACGTTAAGAAAGGCTTTATATGGTCTAAAGCCAGTACCAAGGGTAGAGGATTTATTGTGAGCAAAGTAGATCCTTCAATCTTTATAAATATGAACCAATCTAAAGTCATACACCATTTAAATCAGTGATTTAGGTCCACTCACATACTTCCTAGGGTTAGAAGTATTGTATACAAAAAGAAGTATTTATGTCACTTAGAGAAAGTATACCAAAGACATGCTTACAAAATAAAAAATGGAGAATGAGTCAAAGGTTATCGGTACACCCATGGAGATGCATATAAAGTTAAGTGCTCATAAGGGAGAGAAAAGTGAAGATATAATTGGCTTGGCTATCATAGTCGAGTTGGTAGTCTAAATTATGCTACCTTGACAAAGGTTGAAATTTTCTATGGAGTAAGTGTCTTAAGCAAGTTCATGCATACTCGTAGGAAACATCACATGGAAGCAATCAAGAGGATACTTAAATACATGAAGGGAACCATCAATGAGGGTTTGTATTACCCTTGCACATCTCATATAGACATCAAGCTTTTCTCTAATGCAGATTGAGTAGGCTCTAAAGATGATACGAGAAGTACATCTGGATACCTCACCTTTGTAGGTACAAAGCTAATTTCATGGTCCTCAGAGAAGCAGCCCACTATTGCAGTCTCATCAAGTGAAGTTGAATAAAGAGGACTTGCTAATGCAACTCAAGAAGCAATGTGGATAAAGATCTTGTACTCTAGTTTAGTTCTTAAGTAGTATATTCCTCATATCTTTGGGGATAATATTAGTTCATTGCATCTTGTTGCTAACCCAATATATCATGTGAGGACTAAACACATAGAAGTGCATTATCACCATGTTATATACAAGATTACAAGCAAAGATATTCAGTTATCATATGTATCTACCCACCAACAATGTGTATACATGATGAAAAAAGCATTTGATACGGCCAAGTTGAGGAGATTCAAAGTAATGATTGGATTATAAGAAGTATTAAAGACTCAAGCTTCTTAAGTTTGATGGGGAGCTATTGGTGCAAAAAGCAAGCATAAAATCTTTTCTTAAGCTCATGGATGTTGGGATAGATGGATGGATGCTCCAAGAGACTGAGTAGGTACTCCTAAACCTGCTTTGTACCAACCCTCTTTTGCTTCAGAGTTGATAAGTAGACCTTCTTAGATTTCCAATAACACCAAAAAATAGCCTATGTACTTTGGAAGTGATGTGTGTAATGATTGAACCAAAACAGATAACTTTGAAGTTCACAAACTCAAGAAAACCTTCTATTTATGTCTTAACACCTGCTGAATGTTTTGCTCAGTGTGACGAGAACAGTAGAAATTGATAAAATTACTTCTAGGGGTATTTAATTAGCTTATTAAGCTACCATTTTCAAGTGGAATGATGTAAAAAGATAAACTATGCTAAGAGAAATCAATTTAGCAATTTTAACTATACCCCCGACTTTTTAGGACTGTAGCAGAAAATGACTAGAGTTCACCTCGACGCCGATTTCTCTAAACTTTCTGAATAGAATCACTTAAAACTTTGACAGCATGTAGATGACTTTGAGCTGAATCCAACAAGCTTTGAATCACTTGATTTGGTGAAGAATTGACCGAGATATGCCCTTGACAAGTTGACAGACTTTTGAGTAGACTAATAGAGAACTCAGAGATGAATGATGTAAATGTATCTATTAATGAACACTTGTATACAATCCCATTGGCATGAACAACATTGCATAATGGTGTAGAGAGGTGTAGGCTATAGTATAGTCCTCACACACACTCAAAATCAGTAGAATGAGGCTCGGGAATGATCTCTCTAACCGCGACTTTTCATGTTCACTTTTTATATGTAATGAACAAAGATTTGAATTCAAATTCAAATTTTGGCTCCCTATGATCAAGCTCCTAAATGCTTGGAGATATTCCTTCAATCAAATGAGCTACTTTTTCCACAACTCATTTTGTTAGGTGATTACAAAAGATTCCAAGTCAATTTGACTTTTACAATGAGGTAAAGTGGTAATTAGCCACTAGCATATGTTCCTATGCTTCTTCATGTATGTGTAGACTTTAATGCATCCTTTGAGCCAAATGTGTAGGCTTGCAAATTACACCCAAAGCTCCCCCTCAAGCCAAACATTTTGGCTTAAGTCTTCATCTTCAATCTTCAAGTATATCCTGCAATCCAATCATGGATTTGAACCTACAAAGTTTTGTTCCATCCAAAGCTTTAGTCAACAAATCTGCACATTGCATGTTGGTTGATACATAGGTAAGTTGAATGTCCTTGCTTATCAACTTCTCTCTCACATAATGATAATGAACCTCTATGTGTTTGGTCCTAGCATGATAGATATGATTAGATGCAAGGTGAAGAGAACTTGTATTATCTCCAAAGATTATTGGAGACCTAGTATATAAGCCCAATTAAATTGCTTCTTGTGTGGCATTAGCCAGTCCTCTATACTCTGCTTCTGTGGAAGACAAAGCAACAGTAGGTTGCTTCTTTGAAGACCATGAAATTGGTTTGTCACCTGCAAAAGAAATATATCCACAAGTGCTCCTCCTATCATCCTTGCATCCCAATCTGCATCTGAATAAACTTTGATATCAATATCTGAAGTGTAAGGGAAATACAAACCATGGTTCTGTGTACCCTTGAGATACTTCAAGATTCTCTTGACAGCCTCTAAGTGAGGTATCCTTGGCTTGTGCATAAATTGACTTAGCACACTTACACCATATGCAATATCAATTCTTGTAAGAGTAGCATAGTTCAAGCTACCTACCATACTTTGATAACCTGTAATGTCTTTGACTTCATCACCTTCATGGTCACTTAGCTTTAGGTTTACCTCCATTGGAGTGCTTGCTATTTTAGCATCCTGCAAGTGAAACTTCTTCAACATATCTTGTACATACTTTTTTTGAGTAATGTATATCCCTGAATTAGTGTAAACTAATTCAAGCCCTAGAAAATACTTCAATAAACCAGGATCATTGATCTTGAACTCCTTCATCATCTGGCTTTTGATATACCTGATTCCATTGACATCATTGTTGAAGATAAATGTACAAGCTCATTTTCATATGAGCCATGCTTGGATAAATTTACCAACTATAAAGATAAAGAAAAAAGTGGAGGAAAAAAGGAAAAACTAATAAAAGAAAAAGTCTAGTCAAAATTCATGATGAGTAAGAGATACAATATCTTGCCTTGTAGTTAGTAGCATGCAGTGGAGAAAGTGGTGAGTTAAGAAGGAGGCACAAACTTCTTCACATGCTCATTGGTTATAAAAGTGAAGTGGGAGCACATTCAAAACAAGGAGAGAAAGAGGCAAGAGCTCCCAGTAGTCGAATCTAGCCATTTTGTCATTTTGGTTTTCCCTTAGACTCCTTCCAGCCGCACGTTAGTTTGTACACAGCTCTGTTGCAGAGCTCATATCTCAGTGCATATGTAACCATTTCGTGCATTTAAACATTCATTGGAAAGCTTATCTTGTGTACTTTTTACATATCAAATATCTCTTTGAAAACTTATGTAATTTGTGAGATATCAGTGAAAGAGTGAAGTCCAGTTTTTAAGTATACCTGTGTAGATAGGTAGTCTATTTTGGTTGGTTCAGTTTCCCAACCACAAAATATCCAAATTGCGTGATTTTTGTCTTGTTAGAAAGCCCTTGGCATCTACTTCCACTGTCGCAAATATCTCATTCAGATCATTCATACTCTGTGAGATATCTGTTAGAGAGTAAAGTCCAGTTTTATAGTGTACTTATGTGTGTAGGTGGTCTATCTTGATGAATTGAGTTTCCTAATCAAAACTCCTCCAAATTACTTGATTTTTAGCTTGTTGGAAATCTATTTGTGTTTACTTTCTCTGTACCAAATATCTTTCTCAAAGGACATACATTCAGAGAGCTATCAGTCCGAGAGTGAAGCTCAGTTCTTCAGCATACCTGTGTGGACAGGTAGTTCATCTTTGACAGTTGTGTTTCCTAATTAGAACTTGTCCAAATTAAGTCATTTATAGCTTGTTAGAAAGCTCTCTTTGTCTACTTTGATTGAATAAAGCATCAAGTCCATTTGGGTTTTGTGTTGAGAGCAGCAAGCTATCTAAGGTGCAGATGTTTGTCCAAGTGCTAGACATACAAGGGTTCACTACACACTTCCGTTGCGCATAGAAGAACTCGTTCTCCACAGTTGGTATCAGAGTGAAATTGGTGTTGAAGCTTCATCATCAGAGCTGGAGTTGAAGCAAAGAAAAAGAGGAGCTACAAAACAAGAGGGAGCTTCACAAACGCAAGAGCAAAGGACTATAACTATTCGAGGTAACTCTCAAAGTCTTTGATACTCTTCGATGGATGACTTGGGTCAACAAGTAGAGAAGTTGGACAAGGATAACTATCCCGTGTGGAAGTTTAGAATGACCAACTACCTAATGGGCAAAGGCTTATGGGGTATTGTGAGCGGCGATGATGCTCAACCTCAAATCAATCAAGCTATGGCTACCGAAGTCCAAAGGAGGCAAGCAAAAGAATGGGAAGAGAGGAATAGGAGAGTCATGTTCCTCATTTCGCAAGTCATTACTAATGCCATGGTAGGTCATATTCAACATCTAGAGAAAGCTAAGGATGCTTGGGAAGCTC
Source organism: Ceratopteris richardii (assembly GCA_020310875.1). Classification (NCBI taxonomy): domain Eukaryota; kingdom Viridiplantae; phylum Streptophyta; class Polypodiopsida; order Polypodiales; family Pteridaceae; genus Ceratopteris; species Ceratopteris richardii. The sequence continues at coordinate 52,782,871 of CM035409.1, forward strand.
TTGAAAGGATGTATTCAACAAATACCAAAGCTAGGAAACTTCAACTCAAGAATGAGTTGAACACAATCAAGAAAAGTTCGAGTCAATCCATAGCTGAATATACTTTGAAGATTAAGGAGCTAAGCGATGCTTTAGCTTCTTTTGGCACAACGGTTGAAGACGACGATCTTGTGTGTTATACTCTCAATGGCTTGAGAGAAGATGAAAGATGGAAGCCTTTTATAACTTCCATTAACTTGAAAGATGTATATCCAGGTTTTGAACAACTAATCCCTCATTTTGTCATAGAAGAGCTTAGCTTCGGTGGTCCCAAAGGAAAGGATAGCCACAACCAAATGTTATATGCAGGTCGAGGCAAAGGAAGAAACTCAAGAGGAGGCTCAAGAGGAAAAGGAAGAGGTCACAACCACTCCAACTACAATCAAAACAATTCGGAAGACAACAAGGATGCATCAAATGCCAACACACAAGGAAGAGGTCGAGGTAGAAGTAGAGGAAGAGGCCGAAGCTCCTACAATTCTCATAAAGGTATAACATGCTATCATTGTGGTAAAGTAGGACACTATGCTAGTGATTGTTGGCTGAAGAATGGAAGACCAAATGGAGGCAATCAAAGGAACCAAAGCAACTATGCAAGCACCTCAAGTGAAGGAAGCAAGGACACACTACTTGCAATGAGACATGAGTATAGAAGCTCTTGTGAAGATTACAAGAAATGGTACATTGATTCAGGTTGTAGTAACCATATGTCATGCCAAGGAAGTATGTTCACTAATTTACATGTACCAAGTGGAAAAGGATGTGTTGAAACAGGTGATGATACTCAACACATGATTGAACATATTGGAGATATAAGACTTGGAGATACAAGTAAATCAAAGGTACTATCTGATGTTCTTCATGTTCCTACAATTTCAAAGAACTTGATTTCAGCAGGACAAATGGTAGAGAAGGGTTATCATCTCATATTCAATGAGAATGGGTGCTTCATAAAGAATCCAAAGGAAGGCTTCAAGGTCATTGCTCAAGGTAGAAGAGAAGGAAGGATGTTCACTTTGGATGTCCAACATCCACATGGAAAGGTCATGTACATTCAATGTGGGAACAAGAAGATTTCAGAGCTGGACTTATGGCACAAAAGAATAGGACACATCAACATTCCAAAGCTGAAGGACATGAGCAAACATGAAGTGGTAAGAGGTCTTCCAAAATTTAATAGCATTGGACTACTTGAGTTATGTGAAGCTTATCAACTAGGAAAGCAAACGAGGCAGCCATTCAAGAGGAGCAATTATGTGGCTCCAAATGTCTTGGACTTGATACATACGGATGTATGGGGACCAACCCAAGAGGCATCAATGGCTGGTAATAGATTTTTTGTCACCTTCATTGATGATCACTCAAGAAAGGTATGGCTGTTTTATATGAAGAAAAAATCAGAGGTGTTTTCTATATTCAAAAGATTCAAAGCTGAAGTTGAAAAGGAAACAGGAAGGTCTATCAAAACCTTAAGGTCTGATGGTGGAGGAGAATACTTCTCCAAAGAATTTTCAGATTTTCTACAAGAGAATGGGATCAAAAGGCAATTCACTTGTAGGTATACACCACAACAAAATGGAGTAGCTGAGAGGAAAAATAGGCAAATTGCTGAAATTGCAAGATGCATGCTCAACGAGATGAAGGTACCATTGTACTATTGGGTTGAAGCTACCACAACCTCCATTTACTTGATGAATAGGTGCACAACATCGGGAATACATCACTTGACTCCAGAAGAGGTATATTCCGGTAAGAAACCTGATCTTACACACCTCAAGTGTTTGGATGTGTTTGCTTTGTTCACATTCCACAAGAAGTTAGAACAAAGATGGAACCAAGGTCAGAAAAATGCATTTTCATCGGCTACTCGACGGAGCAAAAAGGATACAAGTGTTACAACCCTAGAACAAAGGAATTAAGAGTCTCGCGAGATGTGGTCTTTGATGAACTAAGACCATGGTATGAAGATAAAGGAAAGGAAAAGATTCTTGAAGAAGATTGTGATGATTATGCAGGAACAAATCAAAGAGAAGTTCAACAATCAAGCACAAAGGCTTCAGGTCCAGAGGCATCTACATCAAATGAAGAATGTTCAACATGGAGGGGGAGCCATTCTTTGTCTCCAAATTCAGCTCATAGTAGAGCCGAAGAAGCAAGTGGTACTCCAAACATTGAGGTAGATGCAAGTGAAGAAGAATATGAAGAGGTAATCACCCCGATGGTAAAGTTGAATAGGTTAAAGAAGCAACTTTCTAAAGGCAATGAAAGAAGATCTTCAAGGACAAGGTATCCAACTCAAAGGTTGAGTTATGATAGTTTTATGGCGACACATTTTGCATACATGATGTAGGTTATCAAAGACAAAGAGCCTGAGACATATGAAGAAGCTTGCACACAAAAGGAATGGAAGCAAGCTATGAAAGAGGAGATCAAAGCTCTCAAAGATAATCACACATGGGAGCTAGTGCCAAAGAAAGAAGGTTGAAGAAGGCACTTTATGGCTTGAAGCAAGCACCAAGAGCATGGAATCAGAGATTGGTAGAGTATCTAACTAAGTGTGGATACAACCCAAGTAGTGCAGATCCTTCATTGTACATGAAGAAGGAAGAAAATAGAGAGGTATATATTTGCATATACGTCGATGACCTCATCATAACAGGAAATGATGTTACAGGGATTAAAGATATCAAAAGGAAGCTTGGTAAGGAGTTTAAAATTTCAGATCTTGGAAAGCTGAAATATTTTTTAGGAATTGAAGTTGTTTATGGAAAGAGTGGCATCTACTTGATGCAAAGGAAGTACTTGTTGGATGTTCTTTTCAGATTTGGAATGAGTGAATGCAAACCACTCACTCAACCCATGGACACAAATACAAAGATTTGTTCAAATGATGGAGAACCATTGGAAGATGTAACGACATACAGAAGCATTGTAGGATCATTGATCTATGCAAACATTACAATACCTGATTTGTCTTATGTTGTTGGTGTACTTTCTCAGTTTATGCAAGCCCCGACAAGTGAACACTTAAATTCAGCCAAGAGAGTGTTGAGATACATAAAGCATATAGTTAATCATGCTTTGTTTTACAAGTTTGATGAAGAATTGCAGGTCAAAGGCTTTAGTGATGTTGATTGGGCAGGCTCAAAGGAAGATAGAAGATCAACCTCAGGTTATGTGTTCATGATAGGAAGCAAACCGATCATGTGGAGCTCAAAAGAAACAACCTACTGTTGCACTTTCATCTATGGAGGCTGAATATAGAGGATTAGCTTTTGCCACATGTGAAGCAATGTGGATTAAAAAGCTTTTGGCTGATCTTGGAGTGCAATTTGGAACCATCCCTATATACGGTGATAACATGTCAAGTATTTACTTGGCAAGCAATCCTATGTTTCATGCAAGGAGCAAGCACATAGAGGTCCACTACCACTATGTAAGGGAGAAGGTGCTGAGCAAAGATGTGGAGGTAAAGTTCATCAGAACCAAAGAGCAGGTTTATGTTTACAAAGTTCTTGGATGCTTCTAAACTCAAAGGTTTCAAGGATGCGATAAATTTGAAGGACATGGATGAAGATAACTCCCAAATGAGCTTGAGGGGGAGTGTTGAAGATAAATGTACAAGCTCATTTTCATATGAGCCATGCTTGGATAAATTTACCAACTATAAAGATAAAGAAAAAAGTGGAGGAAAAAAGAAAAAACTAATAAAAGAAAAAGTCTAGTCAAAATTCATGATGAGTAAGAGATACAATATCTTGCCTTGTAGTTAGTAGCATGTAGTGGAGAAAGTGGTGAGTTAAGAAGGAGGCACAAAATTCTTCACATGCTCATTGGTTATAAAAGTGAAGTGGGAGCACATTCAAAACAAGGAGAGAAAGAGGCAAGAGCTCCTAGTAGTCGGATCTAGCCATTTTGTCATTTTGGTTTTCCCTTAGACTCCTTCCAGCCACACATCAGTTTGTACACAGCTCTGTTGCAGAGCTCATATCTCAATGCATATGTAACCATTTTGTGCGTTTAAACATTCATTGGAAAGCTTATCTCTTGCACTTTTTGCATATCAAAAATCTCTTTGAAAGCTTATGTAACTTGTGAGATATCAGTGAAAGAGTGAAGTCCAGTTTTTTAGTATACCTGTGTAGATAGGTAGTCTATTTTGGTCGGTTCAGTTTCCCAACCACAACATATCCAAATTGTGTGATTGTTGTCTTGTTGGAAAGCCCTTGGCATCTACTTTTACTTTCTCAAATATCTCATTCAGCTCATTCATACTCTGTGAGATATCTGTCAGAGAGTAAAGTCCAGTTTTACAATGTACTTATGTGTGCAGGTGGTCTATCTTGATGAGTTGAGTTTCCTAATCAAAACTCATCCAAATTACTTGATTTTTAGCTTGTTGGAAAGATATTTGAGTCTAATTGCTCTGTACCAAATATCTATCTCAAAGGATATACATTCAGAGAGCTATCAGTCCGAGAGTGAAGCTCAGTTCTTCAGCATACCTGTGTGGACAGGTAGTTCATCTTTGACAGTTGTGTTTCCTAATCAAAACTTGTCCAAATTAAGTCATTTATAGCTTGTTAGAAAGCTCTTTTTGTCTAATTTAATTGAATAAAGCATCAAGTCCATTTAAGTTTTGTGTTGAGAGCAGCAAGCTATCTAAGGTGCAGATGTTTGTCCAAGTGCTGGACATACAAGGGTTCACTACACACTTCCGTTGCGCATAGGAGAACTTGTTCTCCACAATCATTATCTGTAATGATGATGTCATCAACATAAACACAGAGATATATTACCTCTGAATTACTTCTCTTAATGAACAGAGAAGTATCAGTCTTGCTCATGACAAAACCTTGGTCTTGGAGGTATGTAGTTAACCTGTAATTCCATGCCCTAGGTGCCTACTTTAAACCATATAAAGCCTTTTTTAATTTGCAAACATAAGTTACCTTCTTAGGGTCCTCATAGCCAGGAGGTTGTGACATATAAACTTCTTCTGAAATCCATCCATTCAAGAAAGCATTCTTGACATCCAATTGGTACATGTTTCAATTCTTTGATGCAGCCACACTTACCAACACTCTGATTGTTGGCATCTTGGCCACAGGAGAAAATGTCTCTTCATAGTAAATGCCTTGGGTTTGTGCAAAACTCTTGGCTACCAATCTGGCTTTGTACCTATTAATTGTTCCATCAGAATTTCTTTTCAACTTATAGATCCATCTGGATCCTATTACCTTCATAGAATCCTTCTTGGGTACTAACTCCCATGTGTCACTCTCCTTGAGTGCTTCAATCTCCTCATCCATAGCTACTTTCCACTCTGATTTGGTTATTGCTTCTTCATATGAACCTGGTTCTTCATTTGACAAATCTTTGGCAAGATAAACTGAATGTTTAGTAACAAGAGATGTATCATACCCATATCTGATAGGTTTCTTGCTTTCTCTTTGAGATCTTATGATGGATTGAGTTGAAGATTGAGGTATGTCTTCAAGCTTCTTCATCTTCATTTTGCCCTTGGACTTCCATGCCTTGAATTCTTCAAGGTTGATAGTGTCTTCATCATCTGAACTTGAGTCTTCATTCTGAGTAGGTTCCTCCTTTGCAAGTTTTGGAAATTCCTCTTCCAAATCATAGGGTAATTTGACCTTCCTGCATTCATTCTCATACCAAGTATCATTTTCATCAAAGATCACATCTCTGCTTACCATAAATGCCTTATTGGTAGGATTATAGAACTTGTAACCTTTTTTATTTAAATCATACCCAATAAAAATTCATTTTTCAGCCTTTGGGTCTAGCTTACCTCTTATCTGAGAAGGAATGTGCATATGCTACACATCCAAATATTTTGCAGTGATCTAATGATGGTCTCTTACCATGCCATGCTTCATAGGGTGTCATACCATCAAGTGACTTAGATGGTAACCTGTTTATGAGGTAAGTGGCAGTAGAAACACTATTAAGCATAGATCTAGCTGTCTCAACAATTAACCTATTTCTTCTTTCAGGAGAATACCTTGTGGTTATCTCTCTTTTGATGCCTCTGTCCTGCAAGAAGTCTTCAAATTCATTGGAGAAGTACTCACCTCCTCCATCTGACCTTAGCCTCTTCAAATTCCTTCCTGTGTGGTTTTCAACTAATGCAAGATATTTCTTAAAACAATTAAATACCTCATCCTTGTGCTTCATGAAGTATAATACAATCCATCTGCTATAATCATCAATCAAAGACACATAGTACCTTGAACCTGAGACTGAGGGGTCTTTGCTAGGTCCCCAAACATCTGTGTGTACAAGCTCTAGGTACTCTTCATGCATATATCCTTTCTTGGAGAAGGGTAACCTGTGAGACTTACCAAATTGACAAGCACCACACTTGTAAATCATATGTTGCTTGGATACATTTGGTATCCCAAGCACACATTGGTCCCTGCACATTTGTTTCAAGGTTCTTTCTCCTATGTGCCCTAATCTTTTGTGCCAAATCTCAAGCTATGAAAGTGTTTGATCCTTATAACTGTATAGTGCAATATTCTTTGTATCTTCCAACTCAAAAGTGAAAAGTCTACCTAATTTTTCTCCTTTAGCAATCCTCTTGAACCCATGTCTTGGGTCCTCCACATATGCTCCATATTGATTGAATCTGACCTGCAAACCTTTCTCCACAATCTGACCAACACTCATCAAATTTTTGGTAATAGTTGGTACATAGAGTACCCTGCTCAACAAATTCTGATTTCCATACAAGTCTTAACATTTCCAACTTTAACTACAGAATGCTTTGTATCATCACCTGTTTGGACTTGATGTTTACCTTTTGGTTCCTCAAGATCAGAGAGTAGTGCCACATTGCCAGCCACATGATTTGAGCAACCTGAGTCAATGTAGAATAAGTGGTCATCATTTGTACCTGACTTTGAAGTCATGTTCATGATCAGAAGAGAGTCATCCTGCTCCTCTGTGTAGTTTTTGTAGTCCTTTCTGGTTTTGAATCCTCCTTGGTAGTTGCCATTGTAATTGTTGTTGTAATTGTTGTTGTGGCCTTGGTGATGGTTGAAACTTCCTCTTGACTGTGAGTATCCACCTCTTTGGTAGCCTCTTCCTCTCTGATTTTTGTAATTCCTGAAACACTCATCTGTAGTATGATTTGATAAACCACAAATGTATAGTGCAATATTCTTTGTATCTTCCAACTGTATAACTGTATAGTGCAATATTCTTTGTATCTTCCAACTCAAAAGTGAAAAGTCTATGTTTGATCCTTATAACTGTATAGTGCAATATTCTTTGTATCTTCCAACTCAAAAGTGAAAAGTCTACCTAATTTTTCTCCTTTAGCAATCCTCTTGAACCCATGTCTTGGGTCCTCCACATATGCTCCATATTGATTGAATCTGACCTGCAAACCTTTCTCCACAATCTGACCAACACTCATCAAATTTTTGGTAATAGTTGGTACATAGAGTACCCTGCTCAACAAATTCTGATTTCCATACAAGTCTTAACATTTCCAACTTTAACTACAGAATGCTTTGTATCATCACCTGTTTGGACTTGATGTTTACCTTTTGGTTCCTCAAGATCAGAGAGTAGTGCCACATTGCCAGCCACATGATTTGAGCAACCTGAGTCAATGTAGAATAAGTGGTCATCATTTGTACCTGACTTTGAAGTCATGTTCATGATCAGAAGAGAGTCATCCTGCTCCTCTGTGTAGTTTTTGTAGTCCTTTCTGGTTTTGAATCCTCCTTGGTAGTTGCCATTGTAATTGTTGTTGTAATTGTTGTTGTGGCCTTGGTGATGGTTGAAACTTCCTCTTGACTGTGAGTATCCACCTCTTTGGTAGCCTCTTCCTCTCTGATTTTTGTAATTCCTGAAACACTCATCTGTGGTATGATTTGATAAACCACAAATGTTGCATGGTGATGAGTTATAGGGTCTCCCCCTACCTTGCTTACCTCCTCTGCCCCTTCCTCTTGAAGATCTACCTCTCCCTGCATAGTTGGCTTGGGAGGTAGAGCCTTCCTCTTCCATCTTCTTGCTCTTGCCTTTATCCTTAGACTTCTTATCAGTGTATAGGGCAGAAGAGTTATTACCTTTGGATGTATCTCCATTTTTTGTGAGATTTGCTTCATGTGTAAATAGTTGTCCCATGAGAGTTGTAAGATCTAGAGTGTGCATGTCCATGTAGAGATCCATTGCAGTGGTGAAGCTTTCCCATTTGTCATCAGCCTTGATTCCATTGATCACTTGCCTTACAATTTGTTCTTCTTCAATTTCTTCTCCTATGCTTGCTAACTGATCTGCAACATCTTTGATCTTGGTCACAAATTCTGAAACAGCTTGCTTAGGTTGCTTCCTTAGTGTTGTGAATTCAATCCACAACTGAGTTTTGCTAGCCCTTGTATTGGAGGAAAAGTATGATGACAAGGTTTCCCAAGTTTCTTGGGATGTCTTACAATTTTTGATATGTGGCAAAAGAAAGTCAGAGATAGAGTTGAGTAAATAAGACCTTGTCAATGCATCCTTAGCACACCATGTGTTGAGCTTTTCTTGTTGTTCCTTGGTTGGTAATCCTCTTGCTTTGAATGAGGGCAATTCCTCATCTCCTGAGATGTATCCATAGAGACTCCTTCCTTGTAAGTAGGTCTTCATCCTTAGAGACCATGCTTGATAGTTGTTCCTGTCCAATTTATCAATAAATGAAGGAAAACCATCTCCCATTTTACCTCTATTGCTCTAATACCACTGTTGGGATAGATGGATGGATGCTCCAAGAGACTGAGTAGGTACTGCTAAACGTGCTTTGTAGCAGCCCTCTTTTAAAGTTCATAAGGTTGAAGCCCCTTAAAGCTTCATATCCACCCTTGATACACCATTCTAGTGCATTACTTAAACTATGACAATTTGGTGATTTCCAAAGCTTCCATGAGCATGTCAACACATTAATCTTTGGTATCTATATTTTAAAATTGAAATCCTTATACAATAACTTTCTCTTTGATGAAGTTAGAGTGTACCCCTATGTGTTTGGTCCTCAGAGTGTAATATATTATTGGAAAATATGTACACACTAATATTGTCACAAAGAATTAGACATGGTTAAAATTGCTAACTTAAATCACACATGAGTTGATTGAGCCACATAAGCTTGCATGTCACTTGTGCTAGTGCTCTATTTTTAGCTTGAGTGGATGACAAAGAAACCATAGGTTTCTTCTTTGAAGAACAAGATATGAGTTTTCTTTCCACTTGTTGTTATAAAGTATGACTTGGAAATGCTAGATAATAAGTTAGGATCTAGGTTCCCTCATTCATAAGGAAGCTAAGAGCTTAGCCCATTGGTCAATTCTCATGGATGGGAAGGAAGAGTTCGTGGATTCAAACCCCCACAAGTGCCTTGGGAAGAGTATCCCACCCTATGAGTTCTAGAGTCCTCCAGAAGCATCCTTTAGGAATCATCTATGAAACATGGCACACATTTCTACAATTATTGCTACTTAGGGAACTTGGATACATGGGAACCATGTGTACGCATGCCAGGTTGAAAGCCTCAAGCTCTAGGATATATAATAGATGGTTAGGTGATGATTTTTTCATGTCATTTTTCACGTGTAAGGAGGTTGGTATGTTACATTGGTATCAGAGCCATGTTTCTTAAGTTTCCATGGAGGCCTTGGCAAGTGAGCATCATCTCTGTCTGATGAAGTGCACTTTAGCATAGTTCAATTCATAGACCCATTTTACATGTGTGAAATCTCATGGCAAAAGTTTATGATACTCATTCTTTGTGTTGAAGCACCTTCCGTAGAAAGTGTAGATGCTTTCCTGTAAGCCCACATCTTGCATGAATCACCTCCAAAGAAGGATAGATACACCTCTCCATTTAGGAGAGTCCTACTCATTTGCAACAACAACAACAACAAAAACAACCTAGGTTGCATTATTTGTTATTCGACAATTTGTTTATTCATGAATAATTACGGAATTTCACGGCAACCCCCCTTTTATTTGATCGAATTATTCGGTGCTATGTCAACTTATTCAAACATGAGCGAATACTTTTTGCGTGGTAATTCGACAATTTTTTATCGAACGTGCTTTCGATCGAAAAGTTTTCAATCGAAAATTTTATGAGTCGAAATCTTTTCGATCGAATATGTTTTTGATCGAAACCAATTCGGTCAAATAATTTTCTATAAAAGAATACAACTAGACTCATTTTTCATATAAGTTACTTTGTTTTTTACAAACTTACAATGTCTTAGAAAGAACAAGATATAAACTCTTGCTATAAATATTAAGTACTTTAGTACTAAAATCATAAAGAAAACTATTGTGATTGTTTGACTCAACATTGATTCTTACTTCACAATAGTATATGTATGTGTGTGTATGATTGTGAGTACACATGTATTATGATTGTTTGAATCAATATTGATTCTAACTTCATGATAGTATATGTATGTGTATTTGAGTGTATAATTGTCAATGAAATCTATTGTGATTGTTTGATTCAACATTGATTCTTACTTCATAGTAGTATATGTATATGTGTGTATGATTGTGAATAAATATGTATTGTGATTGTTTGAATCAATATTAATTCTTACTTCACAACAGTATGTGTATGTGTATGTGTATGTGTATGTGTATGTGTATGTGTATGTGTATGTGTATGTTATATGATTGCAAGTGAAAATCTAATATGGTTGTGTATGTGCATGTGCATGTGCCTGTATGTTATATGATTGTGTATGTGATTGTTTGAATCAATATAAATTCTTACTTCACAATAGTATGTGTATGTGTAACAAGTCTCCTAATCTTGAATCACAATCCCATACATAATAATAATAGGCCTCGACACCACAAGATATAAAGAAGGAAAATGGAGTATACGAAGAACAAGAAGAGAGAGAATTTTATTATCTATGCAGATTTACAAGTAGTACTACTCTGCGTTACAAAATCTATCAGATAGCTTCAATGTGAAGCCTCATCCACCTGACCACCCCCGAGCTGATCTCAATCCCAATCTCAATCACAATCACAATCTCAATCCCAATCTCAATCACAATCACAACCTCAATCTCAATCTCAATCTGAATCACAATTCCAGAAGCCGAAAGACGATCGTAATGACTGTACGACCATCCTCCTTTTCTATCTCTCAGTCTTCGTCTTTTTGGATCTCCACCTTTTGCCAGACCACGACCAATCACGCCTTCCTAGACCCGCACTTTTAGAATCTGCATGCTCCAAGATAGCGTCTTTTCGCATGTCTCATGCAAGACTTCCAGACCACCCATGCATCTACTTTTCATGTCCACCATCAAGAATCGTACCTGCAAAAATAGAGGTGATCCCTGCAACGCACTCACACACACACACATCAATCACCCAAAAATAACCTATATACCCATGTGCGTTTTCTAAATCCTCGAACATGAATAAGATGAATGAATGAAGGCTTCTCTTTTTTTTTTTAAGTGTTGGAAAACGGCACTTTTCCAAGCCCTGTAACTCAAAAACGGTGAGGAATCAGCTTGAGCTTGTGAGGGACAAAAATATTCAGTTCTTAAATCTTTACAATAGTGTTAGAGATGCCTCAGGTCCAAATCTGCTTCCAGATATCACTTTTGGGCCTTGCAAAATCGAAAATTCTAGAGAGATGAAAAACATGAAAAATCTCTTCATTAACCTATCTTCATGGAACAAAATGAGACATAAAACATAGGAACTACAAAAAATTCAATCAGGTAAAGTTTTTCTACTAAGAGTACTCTACCTTTCTCTCATACAACACTTTTTCAGATTCCTTCATCTTCATGCTCGAAATTAACATACAAATTTCATGCGACAACTTTCTAGAGAGAGAATGTAAAAACTTAGTGCTAAAAATTTTTGCAGACATGATCAGAATATCCTAAACATAAAATTTCATTATTACCTACACATCTTTTTTTTTTTCCGGGTGGAAAATCAATGTGGCATCTTACAGTATGTGTATTTGTATGTGTGTGTATGTTATATGATTGTAAGTGAAAATCTAATATGATTGTGCATGTATATGTGTGTGTATGACTCTTAATTAAAAACTATTGCAATTGTTGGAAAAGATTTTATGTTTTTTTTTAGAATTTTAGGGTTGAGAATGTATTAACAAGTGAAGATCAAAGGCATCTCGGGTTGCATATCAGCTAAGAGAAGTTTCTTGTTGTATCCATTCAATATAACTTCGTAGATCCATAGATCTTCTTTAGGAAGTTGTATTACATTGATACAACAAGAACCTTCTCTTAGCTGAGATGTTGGGACAATAGCATTGAGAGGGATGGTGAGGTTTTGATAGAAATCAACTTATGCACTTGATCCTTGGATACTTACGACAAAAAAGATGCAAATAGGTGAAAAACGATTTTCACTTTTTATGATATAGTTTAGTATTTTTTCAAGCATATACTAATGATTTTTTATTGTTTTATATTTTTATAGGTTGTTTCTGAAGGTTGATTGATTTCGAGCTAAGAAGCTGGTGAGAGGTATTAGTAAGTCAAGATCAATGGCTACAACACGAACCTTCTGTTAGCTGAGATATTGGCATCAAGGCACTCGCATCAAGAGGGACCTCTTGGGAGAAAAGGAATCGACTTATTGAGATAATAGCATGAAGGGGGACTTGTTATGGCCAAGTTTTGATAGAAATCAACTTATGCACTCAAACTTTTGATACTTAGGACAAAAGATATGTAAACAAGTAATAAATGATTTTACTTTTTATGATATAGTTTAATATTTTTTCAAGCATATAATAATGAATTTTCACTTTTTTATATTTTATAGGTTAATTTGAAGGTTGATTGATTTTGAGCTCAATATGAAGGTAGAAATTTGCCATTAAAAAGGGATCATGTGTATATATGTATGCGCATATGTGTATATGCATGTATATGTATGTATGTGCATGTGTGTATACATGTGTCTATGTATGTATGCATATCTATGTGTATGCATACGCATGTATGTATGCATGTGAGTGTATGTGTGTGTTCTATATGTGTGTATTGTATGCATGTGCATGTATGTGTGTGTGTGTGTCTATATGTGTGTATGTATATGTGCAAGTATCTATATGTATGTGTATGGGTATATGTGCAAGTATCCATATGTGTATGTGTGTGTATACATATGTGTGCATTTGTAAATGTGTGTGTATGCATATCATATATGTGTGCATTTGTGTATGTGTATACATGTGTGTATGCACATGTGTGTGTATGCATATGTGTGTATGTGCATGTGTATGTATGCATGTATCTATGTATGTATGCATATGCATGTGCATGTATGCATGTGTGTGTATGTATATGTACAAGTATCTATGTGTGTGTGTATATGTCTATATGTGTGTATGATTTTGTGTGTACATGTGTACATGTTTGTGTGTGTGTATATGTGCGCATGTTTGTGTGCATATGCATATGTGTGTATGACATGCACATACATACACACATGCATACACATACTTTCAAATTTGTAAAACAAAAACATTAATTTTACCTTTGAAGAAAATTCTCTATGGTAGGATTAGAGCTCTATATGGAATGCATTTTTTGTCAATATGTTTTCGATCGAAAAACCTTTCGATCAAAAACTTTTTGATCCAAAACTTTTTGTTCGAAAAGATTTTTTATCGAAATCTTATTCCTGTTAATTTCTTTTCGGTGTTTATTCTAACAACACCAAATAAAATGAACATATTTGGTTTTTTATATTATTTGATCGAATAAATGCAACCTAAAAACAACAGCAACAAGAGACAAGAGGTCAACAATGTCTGCTTGCTAGAGAGGGTGCCCACCCACACACATGGGGCTATATGGACACGAGTGAGAGCTCTCCCTTCTTACTCTTGTATGGGTGATTTTTTTGTAGTAGCTCATCATTTATGCTCTCCTTTGGCTTTGGGATCATTATCTATGGGATATATCTACACTAGTGTGCTTCTCTACACACACCATTCAAGCCATGCAGCCAAGGTGTAATGAAACACAATCACAAGGTATTAATCACACAAGAACAATAGTAGAGAGATCATTTTGCAAAAGATAAAAAATATGATGCAATGGAATAGACAATATGTGATGCAGAAAGAGAGAGAGAATCTTATATTATAAATATGAACTAGATATAATAGCTTATGAAAAACAAAATTACGGTGAAGCCTCACCTCTTGTGTACCCTAGAGTGATCTTAATATCATTGAAACTCACATTCTCAATCAGAATCTCACTCACAATCTCAATCTCAATCACAATCACAAGGAGAATCTTTAATTTGCCACCTACTCTTGCACAATGTGATGATGTCCCAGAAAAGAGTTGATCGTCCTCTAAATATATGCAATAGCTTGAAGAATAAGCCAAAAAGAGTGTTCTATTGAGAAAGTATGGAGGAACCATGATTGTAAGAAGTAGCCCCCTTGTAGGTACCATAGGGTGTTGCTTAAAAACAACAACAAGCTAGAAAACAAGTACATCCCCATATAGGGAATGGACCATTATCAATCTTTTTTGTAACTCTCCCTAAAATCATTGTAATCATTTCCTTGATTATGATTTGAAACTTATTTTGGAAAAAAAAAGGATGATTGAGAGAACTCTATATTTTTTGTTTGAATTGAGTGCAAAGAGGTAATGGGATGTTGACAGAGATGAGTGAGTGTTGGCAAAACTTGCTAAACACAAGCCAAGTTAAATTTTGGAATGATTTATACACTTTTTTAGCTTTGCAAGTGTGCATAAAGAACTATTAAGTCCTTTGGAACATCAATTCTAGATAGTTATCACAAAACTGATAAGTTTGCACTTCTCTAGGATTAAAAAGCTTTCTATTTTCGAAAGACAAGCTCTCAAAAAAAAAAAGATCAGAGCTCATGGGTTGGTACAAATTGACCATGGAACTTTTGCACACATTCAATTAGGGTCTCAAAATAAATAAAGCAAGTTATCTCATCAATTTAAACTCACTATACATAGACCAATAAGTTAAGTTTTGGGGGTCACCTTAACTTTTTAGGAAGGAGATGTGGAGACAGTCATAATCAAGTCTTGATAACTTGAAATCTACATATCCAAAGTTAATAAAATTTATATTCAAGATCATAATAGTTGTATCTTAGTGGTCCAAGTTATGTATTGGATATTGGATACCCACACACTGATAAATGAACCAAAAAGTTTGATTGTGTAGCTCAACGTACTATAGCAGCAGAAAGAGAATGAACAATCATAGTATATGAATCATAATGTGTATTGATATTGCACATATGGTACAAAGAACTTTTGGAGAAGTATTTTCTCTTCAAGTGAGTACAATGTATGCTCATAGAATCATATTAAACACATGAGGAAGGCTCAATCTTTTTTTTTCGATGAATAAATTAAAGTCTTTTTTATACATGATTTTTCATTTGACTGTGATTGATTCATCTACCTAAAAGGATCCTATATCTTAGGATTGATTTTAATTTCAAGTAAAACTAGATTTATGTCTTTTTAGCTCCCTTTATTCACGAGATTCCTCCTACTTTTAGCTTTTACATTTGACTGAGATAAGTCCAAGGTTTTAGCCTTTGATTTTTACAAACATGAGTTTAGATGAATTACATTTATGTGAGATGGAAGATGAGAGTACTTGATGAGCTTAAGAAAATCTCTTACGTTTTCTTCTTGCACCAATAGCTCCCCCATCAAATTTAAGAAGCTTAAGTCTTCAATTCTTCAATATCTATTGTAAGCCAATCATTGATTTGAATCTACTCAACTTGACTACATCACGTGCTTTTGTCATCATGTATACACATTGTTGGTGGGTAGATACATATGATAACTGAATATCTTTGCTTGTAATCTTGTCTATAACACAGTGATAGTGCACTTCTGTGTGCGTAGTCCTGACATGATATCTCGGATTAGCAGCAAGATGTAATGAACTAATATTATCCCCAAAGATGTGAGGAATATATGACTTAAGTAAACTAGAGTACAAGATCTTATTCCACATTGCTTCTTGAGTTGCATTAGCAAGTACTCTATATTCAACTTCACTTGATGAGAGTGCAATAGTGGGTTGCTTCTCTAAGGACCATGAAATTAGTTTTCTATCTACAAAGGTGAGGTATCCAGATGTACTTCTCCTATCATCTTTAGATCCTACCCAATCTGCATTAGAGAAAAGCTTGATGTCTATATCAGATGTGTAAGGGTAATACAAACCCTCATTGATGGTTCCCTTTAGGTATTTAAGTATCCTCTTGACTACTTCCATGTAATGTTCCCTAGGAGTGTGCATGAACTGGCTTAAGACACTTACTCCATAGAAAATTTCAACCTTTGTCAAGGTAGCATAATTTAGACTACCAATTAGACTCTAATAGCTAGTTATATCTTCTTTCTCTCCCAAATGAGCACTTAACTTCATATGCATCTCCATGGGTGTACCTACAACCTTTGAATTCTCCATTTTGAATTTTGCAAGCATCTCTTTGATATACTTTCTTTGAGTGAGATAAATACTTCTTTTTGTATACAATACTTTTAACCCTAGGAAGTATGTGAGTAGACCTAAATCACTGATTTTGAATTCTATTTTGATCTAAAGCTTGATCTTCCTTATGCCTTCAACATCGTTACCTATAATTATGATATCAACATATACACAGAGTTATATGACTTTAGATTTTGTTCCTATTTATGAAGACGGAAGGATCTCCTTTGCTCACAATAAATCCTCTACCCTTGGGGCTGGCTTCATAGCATATAAAGCGTTTCTTAATGTGCATACATACTTAGGGTATGATGAGTCGTCAAAACAAGGAGGTTGAGCCATGTATAAATCTTCAAATATTAATCCATTTAGAAAAGCATTTTTGACATCCAGTGGTAGATCTTCCAATTTTTGGAAGTTGTAATGCTCGTAAGTACTCTAATAGCTAGCATCTTTTCCACAGGTGAAAACATATCTTCGTAATCAATCCCTTGTGTTTGTGCATACCCTTCGGCCATAGTTCTTGTTTTGTACCTACAATAGTCCCATCAAAATGTTTCTTTACCTCGTACATCCATCTTGAACCTATGATCTTCATAGATGGAGTCTTGGGTACCGATTCCCCAAGTTTGTTTTTCTTGTAACGCTTCAACCTCTTCTTCCATGGCATTCATCCATTTAGGCTTCTTCTTTGCTTCCTTATACGATGAGGGCTCTTCATAGTTTGAATCACGTGCTAGATATATAGAGTGTTTAGTAATCAATGATGTATCATAGCCATAACTTTTAGGCTTCCTTTTCCCTCTAGTTGACCTTCTTATTGTTTCTTGAGAGGATTCTACTACATTCCTCAACTCTTTCACTTTGGATTTGACTTTAGACTTCCAAGAATTTATTTCTGTCCTTGGAGTCTTTTGATCATCTTCAGAATCACTTGCTCTAAGTGTGTGCTCATTCCTTTTTGATAGAGTTGGAAAGTCTTCGTCTAGGTCATAAAGTAGCTTAATTCTCCTCCAATCATCTTCAAACCATGTTTTCTTATCACACATAACAACTCTACTTACAATGAATCCTTTAATGTTTGGATATTATAAGCTATAGCTTTTCGGTTTAAGATCATTGCCAATGAATATACATCTATCTACCATAGGGTCCAATTTACCTCTAATCTATGAATGTATGTGTGCATATGCAATGCATACAAATATCTTGAAATGATCCAAGCTAGGTATTCTCCCATTCCATGCCTCATATGGACTCATCCCATTTAGAGTCTTTGATGGAAATCTATTCACAAAATAAGTAGCTATTGATATTATCTCTACCCAAAAGTAGTTGGGGAGTTTTTGTTCATTGCGCATGGACCTTAAAAACTCCACAAATGTTGTGTTTCTTCTCTTTGCCACACCATTTTGTTCAAGAGTATACATGGTGGTTATTTCCCTCTTGATTCCTCTCTCTTAGAGATAAGAATCAAATTCTTGGGAGAAATATTCTCCCCCTCCATATTTCTTGCTCTCCATCTGACCTTAGCCTTTTAAGGATTTTACTTGTTTGGTTCTCCACAAGATCTAAATACTTTTTAAAACATGGAAATATTTTATCCTTATGCTTCATGAAATACAAGATAGTCCATTTGCTACAATCATCTATGAGTAACACATGGTACCTTGATCCAGAGATTCAAGGTTCCTTGCTTGGTCCTCAAACATCTATGTCAACCAACTATAATAGGTATCCATGTATGTAGCCCTTCTTGGTGAAGGATTGCTTGTCAGACTTACCAAATTGACAAGCAGTACATTTATATATCATGTGTATTTCTTATATATTTGGTCGTCTAGTTACACTCTGATCTCTATTTATTTTTTTGAGGGCTCTTTCTCTAATTAAGCTAACCTCTTTTGCCAAATCTCTAACTATGATAGAATTTGGGTGTCATAAATGAACAATGCAATGGTCTTGGTGCTTGGATTTCAAAGGTGAAGAATCTACCCTTATACCGCTCATTTATGAGTTCTAGAGTCCTCTAGAAGCATCCTTCAAGAATTATCTATAAAACATGGCACACATTTGTACGATTGCTACTTAGAGAACTCGTATACATGGAAAACATGTGTATGCATGTCAAGTTGAAATCCTCAAACTCTAGGATACATAATAGATGGTTAGGTGTGATTTTTTTCATGTCATTTCTCACGTATAAGGAGGCTGGTATGTTACATTTTTATGAGAGCCAGTTTCTTAAGTTTCCATGGAGCGCTTGGCAAGTGAGCACCATCTCTATTTGATGAAGTGCACTTTAGCATAGTTCAATTGGTAGACCCATTTTACATGTTTGAAATCTCATGGCAAGAGTTTATGATACTCATTCTTTCTGTTGAAGCACCTGTTGTAGAAAGTTTAGATGCTTTCCTATAATCCCACATCTTGCATGAACCACCTCCAAAGAAAAATAGATACACCTCTCCATTTACGAGAATCCTACTCATGCGCAACAACAACAACAACAAGAGACAAGAGGTCATCAATGTCTCCTTGCTAGAGAGGGTGCCCACCCACACACATGGGGCTATATGGACATGAGTGAGAGCTCTCTCTTCTTATTCTTGTAAGGGTAATTTTTTCGGAGTAGCTCATCCTTTATGCTCCCTTTTGGCTTTGAGATAATTATCTATGGGATATATCTACACCATTGTGCTTCTCTACACCCCACCATTCAAGCCATGCGTGAAATCAGCACTCCTCTCTCCATATATTGGAGCCAAGGTGTAATGAAACCACAATCACAAGGTATTAATCACACAATAACAATAGTAGAGAGAACATTTTGCCAAAGATAGAAAAATATGATGCAATGGAATAGACAATTATATGTGATGCAAAAAGAGAGAGAATCTTGTATTATAGATCTGAACTAGATACAATAGCTTATGTAAAACAAAATTATGGTGAATCCTCACCTCTTGTGTATCCTAGAGTGATCTTAATCTCATTGACACTCACATTCTCAATTAGAATCTCACTCACAATCTCAATCTCATTGACACTCACATTCTCAATTAGAATCTCACTCACAATCTCAATCTCAATCACAATCACAAGGAGAATCTTTAATTTTCCACCTACTCTTGCACAATGTGCTGGTCTCCTAGAAAAGAGTTGATCATCCCCTAAATATATGCGATTAGCTTCAAAAATAAGCAAAAAAGAGCCTTCTATTAAGAAATACCTAGGTTTTGTATGAAGGAGGACCCTAGGGAATCAAACTTTATCAATCTTTTTTGTAACTCTCCCTAAAATTATTGTAATCATTTCCTTCATTATGATTTAACACCCATTTTGAAAAAAAAAGGATGATTGAGAGAACTCTATATTTTTATTTTGAATTGAGTGCAAAGAAGTAATGGGATGTTGATAGAGATGAGTGAGTGCTGGCAAAAACTTGCTAAACACAAGCCAATATAGCTTTTGGAATGATTTATACACGTTTTTAGCTTTGCAAGTGTGCATGAAGAACTATTAAGTCCTTTGGAACATCACTTTTACAAATAGTTATCACAAAACTGATAAGTTTGCACTTCTCTAGGATTGAAAAACTTTCTATTTTGGAAAGACAAGCTCTCAAAAAAAAAGATCAGAGCTCATGGCTTGGTACAAATTGACCATGGAGCTTTAGCACGTATTCAATTAGGGTCTCAAAATAAATAAAGAAAGTTATTTCATCAATTTAACCTCACTATACATAGACCAATAAGTTAAGTTTGGGGAGTCACCTCGACTTTTTAGGAAGAAGGAGATGTGGAGACATAGTCACACTCAAGTCTTGATAACTTGAAATCTAAATAGCCAAAGTTGATAAAATTGATATTCAAGATCATAATAGTTGTATCTAAGTGATCCAAGTAATATATTGGATATTGGATACCCGCACACTGAGAAATGAACTAAAAAAATTGATTGTGTACCTCAAGGTACTATAGAAGCACAAGGAGAATGAACAATCATTGTATATGAATCATAATCTGTATTGATATTGCACATATGATACAAAGAACTTTTAGAGAACTATTTTCTCTTCAAGTGAGTACAATGTGCACTCATAAAATCTTATTAAAAACATGAGGAAGGCTCACTCTTTTTTTTTCCATTGAATAAATTGACGTCCTTTTTATACATGATTTTGAATTTGAATGTGATTGAGTCGTATACCTAAAAAAGATCCTAAGATAGGATTGATTTGAATTTCATCTCAAACTAGATTTATGGCTTTTTCGCTTCCTTTATTCACAAGATTCCTCCTACTTTTAGCTTTTACATTTGACTGAGATAAGTCCAAGATTTAAACCTTTGAACTTTACAAACATAAGCTTAGATGAATTACATTTATGTGAGATGGAAGATGAGAGTAGTCCATTGTTGGTGTAATTTGCAAGCCTACACATTTGGCTCAAAGGATGCATTAAAGTCTACACATACATGAAGAAGCATAGGAACATATGCTAGTGGCTAATTGCCACTTTACCTCATTGTAAAAGTCAAATTGACTTGGAATCTTTTGTAATCACCTACCAAAATGAGTCGTGGAAAATGTAGCTCATTTAATTGAAGGAATATCTCCAGGCATTTAGGAACTTGATCATAGGGAGCCAAAATTTGAATTTGAATTCAAATCTTTGTTCGTTACATATAAAAAGTGAACATGAAAAGTCGCGGTTAGAGAGATCATTCCCGAGCCTCATTCTACTGATTTTGAGTGTGTGTGAGGACTATACTATAGCCTACACCTCTCTACACCATTAGGCAATGTTGTTCATGCCAATGGGATTGTATACAAGTGTTCATTAATAGATACATTTACATCATTCATCTCTGAGTTCTCTGTTAGTCTACTCAAAAGTCTGTCAACTTGTCAAGGGCATATCTCGGTCAATTCTTCACCAAATCAAGTGATTCAAAGCTTGTTGGATTCAGCTCAAAGTCATCTACATGGTATCAAAGTTTGAAGTGATTCTATTCTGCCATTTTAGAGAAATCTGCGTCGAGGTGAACTCAATCTAAAATCCCCCCAATGTGGTTGAGTTCATTGGTCATTTCATTAAGGGAAGCCAGAAAGTCCTATGCTTATCAAGCATCAAGCGTACTTTCATCCTCACTTTGGGTAGCCATATTTAATTACATGTTTTGGCATCATTTAGTCTAGGTAGCTGAGATTTGTGTCCATAATGTGTACATCACTTTGTAATCAATTTTTATGTTTTATGGCTTTTTCTTTAGACAACGCAATGTTCTAAAGATAGCTTGATTCTTTGGTCTTCCCTTTGCATACTTTGTGAGCAATTGTCCTTAAAGTGAATTTTGGTCACTCTTTGCATGAAGAGAATTAATCATTAACTTTGTAACTTATTGACATTGGTGTATGATTATGAGTAACCATTTTGACTAACATGACTTGCATACATACGTACGTACGTACGCACATACATACATACATACATACATACATATATATATATATATATATATATATATATATATATATATATATATATATATATATATATATATATATATATATATATATATATATATATATATATATATATGAACATTCATATGCATGCATACATACAAACATGCACGGATCCATAATGAATGCATCCATGTATACATATGAATACTTACATACAAAGCATATACACATACATACACACGTATATACGTGCGAGCATATGTATAGACATAAAAGAAGATACATAAATAGAAAAAGGAACATAAATAAAATCAATTATGAAAAAATATATAAAAGAACTATATAAATAAAAAAACTAGAAAAACTATGAACAATGGAAGAAAACGTAAAGAAAAATAAATGAACATCATGTGTGATGTATGTATTGCATACATGTATGTAAATATGTTTCTCCTCTCATCTTCTTTGTCGGCATCGCTCAATTTCTTTTTCTCTACCTCACTCCCGTTCCTTATTCCATTTTTTTTTTTTTTCCGTTTTCTATTTTATCTCTATCTCTTTCCGAATTTGTTTTTCTCCTTTTTTTTCTTGGAGAAATTTTTATCTACGCTCATATTTACAAGTATAGTGAGTCTCTCGATTATATAGCCTCGGCATATGCTGTTATATTACATGTAGTTATATGTAAAAAAAGTCTATAAATTTGTCTATAAAAAATCTTAAATTTGTGGTTATATTATTATTGGAGGCTATTCCAACATTCAGAAAATAATAATTTTGGTTAAATTGAGAAAAATAATAGATGCTATTATTAATGGTTAAATTCAGAAAATAGTCACTCAAAAATAATAAGTCTGGTGACCCTACTGATCGAGAGATATGTATCCCAACCTTATTACAATATGCACAACCCATTGTTGTAGGATCTCATATGCCTCTTGCTATAACTAGAACGTTTTCATGAAGACAATTTCAAGTGATATGTAAGCTACAAACTTAGCGACCTCCCCCTATCAGAAGTTCAAAGCGTTGAAGATTGAGGCACATTTGTTTTGACAAAAGCGCTTTAAACTATAGAAAAGGAAAACCATACATTTAGGTCTATAATCTTTTTCCTCCTTTTTTTCATGAGGGACCCACTTGTTTTTCATGTTATTGTTTTTTTAGGATGAAAAGTATGTGGTGTTTAAACTGCGGGAGGGGGGAACTAGAGTCATGAATCCTTCTATCTAGAAAAATAAGGGATTTTTATATAGACCATTCTCTAAGAAGCTTTAGAAGTTGGCTTTACATATTTTCTTTCAGAATTTCCACAACACTTCACTCCTAATGGTGCTCCATAGAGCGGAAGAGCATTCGAATGGTTCATCGACCAAAGCTTGCTTCCAGTTGACTTCATGAACCAACAAAAGGAGCTTGTTGAGATGGTGCGAGGTCACAATGCTCCTTAGACAAGAAAAGAAAAGGTGACATGAGTCTGCCCTAGTGCTACATCATCTCTTGCACCACGGGGTAGCATTGCAAATTTGACTGGCATTGAAATTGATCCATATCCCTTGTGGACAATCTACAAGATGAGGATGGCTTCCTTTTCCTCAAGAAGAGGATGACATAGGTCCTTGAGCTTGAAATCCAATCTAATGTACATCTAATTCAGATGTCACTTCATTTGGTTCCTCAAATGTCCTCATCCCAAGCATTGATTTTGTGTGTTTATAAGGAACACTCTTCAAAGTCAACTTTGTGATTCGGATTAGAATGATCCATTGTCTCCTTTCTTGGTTCTAGAGGTGCTTTCACATGCGAAACCATTTGTTCTAGATTCTCTTAGATCTCAAGAAGTTTTCATTCTCCAATCCCGTGATGCCTGAAATATGGAGTCAAATAGAATCATGTTGTGTAATTCTAGCGACCCGCTTGCAATCATCACTAAAGGAACATAAGGGTTTCATCTTGTTCCAAACTTCCATAGAGAGTGCACCAAATATGAGCCCTTAGGGACTTGCGATTCTTGAAGGTGAGATTGTCTCAAGAAGCAACGTCATTATACCACACTTTGGCCATCCATTTGTACATGACCTTGTTGGCGAAGACATTTTGAAGTCAATCTCTTGCCATCTAGGGATCCCTTAAGTGAGGGGGCCTTGCTATTTTTGAAGATGAGATTGACTCAAGAATCAAAGTCGTTATACCACACTTTGGCCATCCGTGTGAACATGATCTTGTTAGCCACGCCATTTTGAAAGACCAAGCACATTGATCGAGTAGCGTTCAAACTCATCATAAACAATATAGAGGGATTCTTGCCTGGATCATCACGATCTTCATAACAGAGTGCAACATGTAGCTTCTTTAATATCTTTCACTATGTGATGGCATCTTATATGCACACTCCAAAATGCGCATGATATTTTAGCGTATAGACTAGTTAGTGTATCATTTAACAATAGATCCTAGGAGGTTTTTTTTAATAAAGAGGAAGTTCAACCAAAAGCCTAGTATCCCTAGCTTCAATTAATTAAAAAAAGAAAATTGTACAATGAACGGGATTAGTCCACTTGGGATCTTTCATATCCCACAAAGCAGGGGTAGGGCTACCCGAAGGTGCAACCATGGATTCAACAAGGGTAGGAAAATTGAGAACGAGCGGCCATGGAATCAGCATGGTGTCAAACCTTAGTGGGAGTTATAGAGAAGGTTAATGATCTTTTCATCACCTTGATCAACGGTCCATGTACTTTTGATCTTGTTATTTTCTAAGACAACAATTCTATGGTGTGATATGGGAGGGGACTTCTTACAATTACTTATTACTCTACCTAATTGACCAAGGGATTTATCAATCTAGCATTCTCTAAGATGGTCCCCAAAGTTGGCCACACATCTTCCTTTCAAAATCTTTCAAGCACTTCCCCCTTGATAGCATTCCATAAATATACGAGTAACCAATTGCTTCTCCGAGTAACACTTGCTTCCTATTGATTTGACTTTGTATATTCAAAATCCTTTCCAAAGCCATCCAGATCGAGAGACTCTTAGGGCACAAATCCGAGAGGTGACCAATGTCCTCACTACCATTGAAGCAATGCCTACACCATTGAGGAGCCCCACATATTTTCTTAGCTTTGACATTGTTATAGATTCCCTATGGAGTATTTTCCACAAGAACAAATGTTTTATTCTCTATGAGAGGATGCCACAAGTCCAAAAACTTAAAGTTCCATCTCATACAGATCCAGCTAAGGCATCATGTATTATTAAGGGAGATATCCAAGTCCAGTGCCTTCTTGGCAATCATCATCTTATCCAATTGGCTACTATTATACCACCTTATGTTGGAGCAATTCACAAGCCTACACATTTGGCTTGTAATACATACACATATGGAGAAGCATAGGAACCAATGCTAGTGGTTAATCACCACTTTACTCATTTGTAAAAGTCACATTTGACTTGGAATCTTTGTAAACACCTACCAAAAGTAACTCTTAGAAAAAATTAGATTCGACTGATGGAATATCTCCTAGGATGTAGGAGAATGATTGAAGAGAGCCAAAAGTTTGAATTCAAATTCAAACTTTAACTCAACTACTATAAAAATGATCATGAAAAACTCGCGGGTAAGACTCATCATTCCCAAGCTCATCTTTGCCAATTCTGAGTGTGTGTGAGGCCTACACTCTAGCCCACACCTATCTACACCATTAGACAATGATATTTATGCCTATGGCATTGTATACAAGTGTTCATTAATACATATATGTACATTGTTCATTTCTGAGTTCTCTGTCATAGTCTCTGAAAGTCTGTCAACTTGTGGAGATTATATCTCACTCATTTGTTCACCAAATTCAAAGATCTATAGCTTATTGGAACCCCTCAACGTCACCTACATGCTGTCAAAATTTGAAGGATTTCTATTCAGCCAATTCAGAGAAATGTTCATCGAAGTGATCACTGGTCGAAGTCTGCAATAGTCCTAAAATATCGGGGGTAAAGGTTTACTTGCTAAGTTGATTTCTCTGAGCATAGTTAATCTTTTTAAGTGACATCACTTGGAATATTTAGCTTGCTAAGCTAATTAGATACCCCTAAAAGGACTTTTTCCAATTCCTATTGTGCTGGTCATACTAAGCAAAAGATACAGCAACTGTAGTGACAAAAATAGAAGGTTTTCTTGAAGACTTGAAGTTCAAAGTTATCTGTTTTGATTCATTTGTTTCATACATCATTTCCAAATTACATAGGACATTTTATGGTGTCATTGGAAAGCTAAGAAGGTCCACTTATCAACTCTGAAGAATCAAAGGGCTTGTACAAAGCCGGATTTGGTAGTACCTACTCATACTCTTGGAGTGTCCATCCATCATTCCCAACAGTGGTATCAGAGCAAGTTAAGGTAAAATGGGAGATGGTTTTCCTTCATTTATTGATAAATTGGACAGGAACAACTATGAGGCATGGTCTCTAAGGATGAAGTCATACCTACAAGGAAGGAGTCTTTATGGATACATCTCAGGAGATGAGGAATTTCCCTCATTCAAAACCAGAGGACTACCAACAAAGCAAGAACATGAAAAGCTCAACACATGTGACTCATGAAGCCAAGCTCAACAAGAATGGAGACTCATCCAAAGGTAATAGTTCTTCTGCCCTATACACTGATAAAAGTAAAGCTAAAGATAAAGGCAAGAACAAGAAAGGAGAAGATGAAGGCACTACCTCCCAAGCCAACTATGCAGGGAGAGGTAGATCATCAAGAGGAAGGGGCAGAGGAGGTAAGCAAGGTACAGGGACACCTTATAACTCCTCACCATGTAACATTTGTGGTTTATCAAATCATACTATAGATGAGTGTTTCAGGAATTACAAGAATCAGAGAGGAAGAAGATATCAAAGAGGTGGATACTCATAGTCAAGAGGTAGATTCAACCATCACCAAGGCTACAACAACAATTACAACAACAACTATAATGGCAACTACCAAGGAGGATTCAAATCTAGAAAGGATTACAACAACTATACAGAAGAGCAAGATGATTCTCTTCTGATCATGAACATGACTTCAAAACCAGGTATAAATGATGACCACCTATTCTACATTGACTTAGGATGTTCAAATCATGTGGCTGGCAATGTAGCACTACTCTCTGACCTTGAAGAACCAAAAGGTAAGCATCAAGTACAAACAGGTGATGACACCAAATACTCAATAGTTAAAGTTGGAAATGTTAAGACTTGTGATGGAAATCAGAACTTGTTGAGTAGGGTACTCTATGTACCAACCATTACCAAAAATTTGATGAGTGTTGGACAGATTGTGGAGAAAGGTTTGCAGGTTAGATTCAACCAATTTGGAGCATTTGTGGAGGATCCAAGGCATGGGTCCAAGAGAATAGCAGAAGGAGAAAAATCAGGTAGTCTTTTTACTTTTGAGCTAGAAGATACAAAGAATATTGCACTATACAATTACAAAGATCAAACACTTTCAGAGCTTGAGATTTGGCATAAAAGATTAGGGCATGTAGGAGAAAGAACCTTGAAACATATATGCAGGGATCAATGTGTAGTTGGAATACCCAATGTTTCCACACAACACATGATATATAAATGTAGTGCTTGTCAGTTTGGAAAGTCTCACAGGTTACCCTTCTCAAGGAAAGGCTACATGCATGAGGACTACCTAGAGCTTTTCCATACAGATGTATGGGGACCAAGCAAAGACCCCTCAATCTCAGGATCAAGGTACTATGTATCTTTTATTGATGATTATAGCAGGTGGACTATATTGTACTTCATGAAGCACAAGGATGAAGTATTTAATTGCTTTAAAAGATATCTTGCACTTGTTGAGAATCAGATAGGAAAGAATCTAAAGAGGCTAAGGTCAGATGGAGGTGAATACTTCTCCAATGAGTTTGAAGCATTCTTGCAGGACAGAGGCATTAAGAGAGAAATCACCACAAGGTATACTCCTGAACAGAATGGGATGGCTGAGAGAAGAAATAGGTTGATTGTTGAAACAACTAGGTCTATGTTGAATGAAAAAAAGCTACCTAACTACCTATGGGCAGAGTGTTTCTATTGCCACTTATCTCATAAACAGGTTACCATCTAAGTCACTTGATGGAATGACACCCTATGAGGCATGGCATGGGAAAAGACCCCCACTTGATCATTGCAGGATATTTGGATGTGTAGCATATGTACACATTCCTTCTCAGATAAGAGGCAAGCTAGACCCTAAGGCTGAGAAGTGTATCTTTATTGGATATGATCTGAATAAAAAAGGATATAGGTTTTACAACCTTTCAAATAAGGGATTCATGGTGAGTAGAGATGTTGTCTTTGGTGAAAATGACTCTTGGTATGAGAATGAATGCAGGACATTTAAAATACCCTATGACTTGGAGGAGGAGTTTCCAAGTCTTGCTAAGGAGGAACCTACTCAGAATAAAGACACCACTTCAGATGATGAAGACATTATCAATCTTGAAGAGTTCAAGGCATGGAAGTCCAAGGGCAAAGTCAAGATGAAGAAACTTGAAGACATACCTGAATCTTCAAATCAATCAATCAGAAGATCACAAAGGGAGGGCAAAAAACCTATCAGATATGGGTATGATACATCTCTTGTTACTAAACACTTTGTTTATCTTGCCAAAGACTTGTCAATTGAAGAACCAGGATCATATGAAGAAGCCATGACCAAGACAGAATGGAAAGAAGCTATGGATGAGGAGATTGAAACACTCAAAGAAAGTGACACATGGGAACTAGTACCAAAGAAAGAATCCATGAAGGTAATTGGATCTAGATGGATCTATAAAATCAAAAGAAATTCTGATGGTTCAATAAGCAGGTACAAAGCCTGATTGGTGGCCAAGGGTTTTGCACAAACCCAAGGCATTGACTATGAAGAGACATTCTCACCTATGGCCAAGATGCCAACCATCAAAGTGTTGGTGAGTGTGGCTGCATCAAAAAATTGGAGTATGTACCAATTGGATGTAAAAAATGCTTTCTTGAATGGATGGATTTCAG
The DNA here is from genome assembly GCA_020310875.1 of Ceratopteris richardii. Lineage (NCBI taxonomy): Eukaryota > Viridiplantae > Streptophyta > Polypodiopsida > Polypodiales > Pteridaceae > Ceratopteris > Ceratopteris richardii. The sequence continues at coordinate 52,811,987 of CM035409.1, forward strand.
AGGAGGTATATATGTCACAACCTCCTGGCTATGAGGATCCAAACAAGGTAACATATGTGTGCAAATTGAATAAAGCTCTTTATGGATTAAAGCAGGCACATAGGGCATGGAATGAGAGATTGACCACTTATCTTCAAGATCAAGGTTTTGTCATGAGCAAGGCAGAAACTTCTCTATTGTTCAAGAGGAGCAATTCAGAGGTAATACACCTATGTGTATATGTTGATGATATCATACTTACAGGTAATGATGTCAATGGAATCAGAAAAATCAAGAACCAGATGATGAAGGAGTTCAAGATCAATGATCTTGGTCTACTAAAGTATTTTCTTGGACTTGAGTTAGTCTATACTAACTCAGGAATCTACATTACTCAGAAAAAATACATACAAGATATGTTGAAGAAGTTTCGTTTGCAGGATGCCAAAATTGCAAGTAGTCCAATGGAGGTAAACCTAAAACTAAGTGCCCATGAAGGTGATGAAATTGATGATATTATAGGTTATCAAAGCATTGTGGGTAGCTTGAATTATGCTACCTTGAGAAGGATAGATATTGCATATGGAGTTAGTGTGCTAAGTCAGTTTATGCACAAGCCTAGGGCACCTCACATGGAGGCTGCCAAGAGAATCTTGAAGTATCTCAAGGGTACACAAAATCATGGTTTGTATTTCCCTTACACTTCAGATTTGGATATCAAGATTTATTGAGATGCAGATTGGGTTGGATGCAAGGATGATAGGAGGAGCACTTATGGATACATTTCATTTGCAGGTGATAAACCAATATCATGCTCTTCAAAAAAGCAACCTAGTGTTCCTTTATCTTCTACAGAGGCAGAGTATAGAGGATTGGAAAATGCCACTCAAGAAGCTACATGGATCAAGCTATTGTATACAGAATTGGGTTTGTATACTAGCTCACCTTTGATCTTTGGAGATAATACAAGCTCACTTCACCTTGCAGCTAATCCTATCTATCATGGTAGGACCAAACATATAGAGGTCCACTACCATTATGTGAGACAGAAGCTATTAAGCAAGGACATTCAACTCACTTATGTATCAACCACCATGCAGTGTGCAGATTTGTTAACTAAAGCTTTGGATGGAACCAAACTTTGTAGGTTCAAATCAATGATTGGATTGCAAGATATACATGAAGATTGAAGAAAGAAGACCAAGCCAAAATGTTTGTCTTGAGGGGGAGATGTTGGAGAAATTCACAAGCCTACACATTTGGCTTGTAATACATACACATATGGAGAAGCATAGGAACCAATGCTAGTGGTTAATTACCACTTTAGTCATTTGTAAAAGTCACATTTGACTTGGAATCTTTGTAAACACATACCAAAAGGAACCCATAGAAAAAGTTAGATTTGATTGATGGAATATCTCCTAGGATGTAGGTGAATGATTGAAGAGAGCCAAAAGTTTGAATTCAAATTCAAACTTTAACTCAACTACTATAAAAATGATCATGAAAAACTCATGGGTAAGACTCATCATTCCCGAGCTCATCTTTGCCAATTCTGAGTGTGTGTGAGGCCTACACTCTAGCCCACACCTATCTACACCATTAGGCAATGATCTTCATGCCTATGGCATTGTATACAAGTCTTCATTAATACATATATCTACATTGTTCATTTCTGAGTTCTCTCTCATAGTCTCTGAAAGTCTGTCAACTTGTGGAGATTATATCTCACTCATTTCTTCTCCAAATTCAACGATCTATAGCTTCTTGGAACCAGCTAAAAGTCATCTAAATGCTATCAAAATTTGAAGGATTTCTATTTAGCCAATTCAGAGAAAAGTGTGTTGAAGTGATCACTAGTCGAAGTCTACAACAGTCCTAAAATATCGGGGGTAAAGGTTTACTTGCTAAGTTGATTTCTCTGAGCATAGTTAATATTTTTAAGTGATATCACTTGGAATATTTAGCTTGCTAAGCTAATTAGATACCCCTAAAAGGAATTTTTCCAATTCCTACTGTGCTGGTCATACTGAGCAAAAGATACAACAGGTGTAGTGACAAAAATAGAAGGCTTTCTTGAAGACTTGAAGTTCAAAGTTATCTATTTTGATTCATTTGTTTCATACATCATTTCCAAAGTACATAGGCCATTTTATGGTGTCATTGGAAAGCTAAGAAGGTCCACTTATCAACTTTGAAGAATCAAAGGGCTGGTACAAAGCAGGATTTGGCCGTACCTACTCATACTCTTGGAGTGTCCATCCATCATTCCCAACATCTTAACCCTTAGATCTATATGGGATCATGTTCGAGGAGGAGGGGAGTCTTTGAGCTCTCCCACAAATTGAGTCTTTGTCTTCATATGCACCAATCTTCATAATCAACTCTATTAGCTAGGTCTAAGTCCTCAAGTCTAATCCAGTGTCTTCTCTATTGGTCATAGAGATGCTTCCACATACAAAATCCTTTGTTCCAAAACTTCTTTGCTCTTTGGTGTGGCATCGGGCCAATTTCTTTGATACCCCCAATTGGAAAGTAGATAGAGTCCTTCTACCTGATCGCGACCATCTATTTCCAATCCTCGTTGACCTTCTTGTTCCAACTCTTCCACAAGGATTGGACCAAGTTGGAACCCCTCATAGTCACTTGAAAAGGAGGAAACAACAAAGTGAGAAGATCAAGCTCCTTCCAGCTAGGAAGCCCCACAAGTGTAAAAGAAGATTTGTTTCTAAGAATCAATTTTTTCAAGGAAGTTTTGATTTGCACCATGCTTCCATTTTTCAATCATCATTTTTGCCAACTCCCCACGTCCATAATACCTAACCCGCATGAGTCTTCTGATTATCACAAGTGGCTCATTTGATTTTAGGCACACCTCTCCTATTGTGAATGGCAAACCAAAGAAAAACTTTACAAATTCTTTCGAGCTTTGCTACATCATTGTCTTTTGGTCTCCAACAAGCCAAAAAAATAATTAATTGATGAAACACAAAAGGTGTTCTTTTTTTCAATGGAGGTTTAACCAACCTACTCCCTGGATCTTTAACTTTGAAATTGCAACTGTATAAGTGAACAAGCATACTACCCATGGGACCCCCTTGTATCCAACAAAGCAGGGGTAACACTGCTCAAAGTGGTTAGACTGCTCAAAGCTGACACAAGAGAGGACTGCCCAAAGGCAAATGGTTTGAATTGGATACAACATGATTACATTGGCCTTAGGCCCACAAGATATCCTGCCATAAATGAGGATGGAACCTTTGTCCCTGCCTCAAAAAGTGAAAAGGCTCATTGAGACAAGCTAACGCACGTGGACTTAATCACCATAGAATGGAGCAACTTAAGAAGAGACGGAAGGTGTTAATCATCTTGGAATGGAACAACTTAATAAGAGATGTCTGATGAATGAAAACATTCATGCGGATAGCTCACAACCTCTTCATCGAACAATCATGACAATGGCCATCTCATACACTTTGTAAAACGCCTTCCTCAGAAAGCCGATCACATCCATTCCTCATTTGTGCATGTCTACTTCCTAGACGCTACGTACCCCTCAAAGCATTGATGGTCCAACTATGTCTCACATTCAGACATACGGCCACTGCATCTACCGTTTCAGGTGTACTTTCCATGCTCTCTCTCTCTCTCACACACACACATGAATTGTGCAAGGAATAACGTACGAAGGTGACGGAACGCTTGTTTTGCCCTGTGGGCAATCGGCATCGCATCTCGAATCCCACGGACCATGCATGGGACCTCAATGTTCTCTCTCTACAAAGTTGCCAAACAAAGAGGATCGAATTGTCGGTGCTTGGATCACTCATTGCCTAATGGAATCTCACTTCGTGCAGCTCTCTCTCTCTCTCTCTCTCTCTCTCTCTCTATATATATATATATATATATATATATATATATATATATACACGCGTGATCTAAATTTGGGTGCTTCGAAGTTGGATCAATCAGTCTAATGGGAGCTTCCTCTCTTGCGTGAAACAAAAGTATAAATATGGGCCCTATATGTCAATGATTGTGCTTGTAGATGTCAATGGCATCTCGTTTAT
>CM035409.1:52821035-52841035 GCA_020310875.1 Ceratopteris richardii
TATTTAAGCTTAATTGTAGATGGAATGTTAATTGGGTTCTGACACAGTAGATGGAAAGTTAATTATTGTTTGATTCAACCGATTATTTTTCATAATGAGTTTGGGCAACAGAAGTTTCTCAGAAATCTAAGATGGGAGACTATTTCTATAACCGCTTTGGGTACCAAAAAGATACATCTCATTATCTTACTGCTTCCATACACAATGGGAATAATAAGATAATCTAACGCTATATTGATTCCTTTGAGAACCCCCTATATTTTGCTTTGGGGATGTGTTAATATGTACGTCCCATTATAGAATATTTTAGCAGTTTAATTGACCACAATGATGATTGTAAAGAGAGAACATGTTTACTATGTGTGATAGCTCTTGACTCAATCTGATTTTTCAGATGTCTTGAAACTTAAAAGAGGGAAGATCTTTAGCTTTGATTCCTTGCAATTGGTAATGGGGTTCTGTTCATGTGGCTCTTGATGTGGTTCTTGTATCATTTCTTCCTCAATGATCGATCGAGGTGTGAGGAAAATTGGGGAAACATCTTTATTCCATGTAGCTACTTTTGCAACCACTTGCTATTGCTCCTTGAAACTTGGTTCAGATTTAGTGGTGATTGGATGAAAAATTCATTCGGATCTCATTTGCATGGTAGTAGTCTACGGATCATCTTGGTTGATTACCACCATATTGGCCATAGGGCCTTGTTTCTCTTTCTTTCTCTTATCATACTCCTCGACATCCTTACAATTACCTCTAATATGAACATATTCACCATAAAAGTGGCATGGAACCATGATCGTCTTAGTATTAGCATTATTATTATTACTACTCCACTGATGTTATCCCGAATTCCAATATTGGGGATTGTTATTATACTACTAATTTGGATAATTAGAGTATGATTGTGTGTCTTGATGGGGCTGGAACATAACTCGGATATGGATCACCAACTTCTTCAATCATATCTTTTACCATCATCCAATCCTACTACACCTTTTTGTTATACAAACACATGGTAAGAGAGTGGCCTTCACATCCAATTCTACAACACCTTTCTATTATACCATAGTTTATTTGATTTAGCGCACAATTTGTTGCAATATGGCTTTGATTACAACAATAAGTACAATAAAACCGCTTTAATGTTTCCTCTACAACAAGTTTAGATGTTGTTTTTAGGTCAAACCATTCCTCGTCCTCTATGAAACCTCCCACCTTATTTTCAAATTGTAAGGTGCTATCAATTGCAACATCCAAAGTAATTCCTCCAAAACATCATATGATCATTATTTGTCATTGTCTAGGTAATACGCCACTCATGAACAACTAGGTGGTCACATCTTTTGGTAAATTATTATCCTCCAAGATCTTTTGCAAGTGGGTTTTAAATGTGGTAGCATAATCTTGCACTATTTGTTGTGGTTTTTGTCTATTATTTTACAAGAAATCAAAACTTGTGGAGTAGTCTTGGTATTTCTAGATCAACACAGAAAAGCCTCCGACATTGCTTCATAGTAGTGAAATGATTAAATGTGTATTCAGTAACCCATCGAGATGCTTCATTAGCCTAAGGTTGCTTAAATACTACAAGCTTTATGTCGTGAATTAGTTGTGAGTATGCTTGATTCTTCAAGGATGTTATAAATGATCTTGAAAGTTTTCAAGTGAGCATTAGGGTCATATCTTGGGAATCCCTCACATCTAGTGTAAGTTTACCCCAAAGGGATGATTCTACTTCCTCACTCCTCATCATATGAAGCCATTTCAAAACTATCTACAAAATACTCTACCTAGGAGTAAAAAATTGATTATCCAAAAAAATCATTCCGCAATTTTAATTTACCACGCTAAAACCCAAAATTTTCCCAATGAAAATAATTATATGGATGAATTCGTTCCGATACAATTTTGATGGTTTCTTTTTTGGTTATTTTCAATGGGACTTTCATTTTGATCCAAATTGTTACAATAGACCCTAGTGGAGTGACAATGTTTTTTGGTGGGCTTTTCTGTTTGGCCACAGAAGAAGATTGCGTAAAGGGAAGCCATTTCCATTGTCCCATACCAATGGAACCTTCTTGCAACTCATGGTGTTATAACTACACTAAACCTAATATATATTCCATATATATGTAATTGAATATGTAGTTGGACTCTAATGAACCCAATATTCTTAGCTCATATAGGTGGACACCAATGAATCCCATATCCTCAAACTAGTTTAATTCGGTTCTATTCAACATGTGACATTGGATATACCTTACCTTTCTATTCCAAAATAAATAATTCTCAGGTACCAAGACTAGGTCTAAGTACCTCTCTCTATGTCCCGATATACATATATGTATTGGGTATCCCAAACATTCCTAATTGAAGCATCTATGCTCTATGCTATAGAGCTAGTGCCAAAACTATGGCCTTCCTAACCATCACTCGAATCACCATAGCACCCATCAATTCTCTCTCATGAAACACATATTTATGATCCCATCTAATTGGTTTCCTTACTAGTGTAGTAGAAATGCTTCACTATGTACTCAAGTGATGTGCATGAGTGAAACTAGTCTCCTAATCATGTTGTGAGACTCTTTTGAAGATAAGTAAATCTTCAATATATTGGAGATGATCGTAAATGTATCTCCCATACCTCTATGCTACTTATTATAACCTATTGGATTGCTTGTGCACATTCGTCATGGTGAAGGTATATCTCCCTACCCTTAGCAATCCTATGGTTTAAATCTATAAGGATTATGTGTAGGGATCCAATTAATAATGAAGTTGACTTATCTATGATGCTTTGATGGTCCTAAATCCATCAAGTACATGCTTACAAGCATGCTTATACCTTACTGATGTTTGTGGTGAGTGCATGTTTACCATGCCATAAATCTCTTACCTAAAAGTAAGTGCATATATAACACCATGAGGTGGGAAAAATTTCGACCACATTTCCCCTAGGAAATGGAGTTCCAAAAACAAATTAACCATAGAATCAAGCATAAGGCCTTATGGACCAAGGGCACATATACCCACAAGCCCATGTCATACAAGCCATATACTCGTCTATGAACTCCATAACCTACAAAAATATAAGATGCTAGCAACAAGATTTGCATCGCATAACATTGTACTTCCAACAATCATCTTTCCTATAAACCATCAAAACATGTATTCCTTGCATGTTGATCCATCCTTTAGGCTCAAAACAATGAACAAAATTTATGTATGCATTCCAATCATATACTCATGCATGTACATATCAAACATGTCAAAACAAAAACCATAATGCTTAAAAACATAAGCCATACATCCTTGAATGGTTTCATGTCAGAATTGTATGCATCCAAGCTATTTTTATAAGCTTTGAGACCTTCGCAATTTCATTGCCAGGTCTTAAAACAACCTTTGAAGTGTTCAAAGACATTGGATTACTTCCCAAAACATCAAGCATGGTCAAACGATTACATATAATAATGCAAATATACCAAAAAATTGCATATGCAATCCATCTATAGACCTAAAAAAATTCCTTAGGGCCTATTGATAATCATAAAATGCATGATATATCATGCTTTAGTGCCTCAAAGTAAAATTACTTCAATCCCCCTCCTGGTTTGCAAGATATGTCTTCTGGAAGGTAGTTGTCAAAAACTGTTTAGACTTTGCAGACCTGCATGGAGCTAGGGAAGTACACAATTTCCAAATTTTTTGAAATTAGATCTTATGCACTTCAAAAGAGGCCCTAACATGCTCAATTTGGAGTTTCCTAGCCCAATATATGGCCTCTAGAACCATGATGTGCCGACCATGATGTAGTGAAATGATTAAATGTGTGTTCAGTAACCCATTGAGATGCTTCATTAACCTAAGGTTGCTTAAATACTATAAGATTTATGTCGTGAATTAATTGTGAGTATGCTTGATTCTTCAAGGATGTTATAAATGATCTTGAAAGTTTTCAAGTGATCATTAGGGTCATATCTAGGGAATCCCTCACATCTAGTGTAAGTTTACCCCAAAGGGATGATTCTACTTCCTCACTCGAAGTCATGTGAAGCCATTTCAAAACCATCTACAAAAGTACTCTACCTAGGAGTAAAATATTGATTATCCAAAAAATTATTCCGCAATTATTTAATACACTAAAACAAAAAATTTTCCCAATGAAAATAATTATATGGATGAATTTGTTCTGATACAATTTTGATGGTTTCTTTTTTGGTGATTTTGAATGGGACTTTGATTTTGATCAAAATTGTTACAATAGATTCTAGTGGAGTGACAATGTTTTTTGGTGGGCTTTTCTGCCTAGCCGTATGAGAAGATTGCTTAAAGGGAAGCCATTTCCATTGTCCCATACCAATGGAACCTTCTTGCAATTCATGGTGTTATAACTACACTAAACCTAATATATATTCCACACATATGTAATGGAATATGTAGGTGGACTCTAATGAATCCCATATTCGTAGCTCATATAGGTTGTCTCAAATGAATCCCATATCCTCAAACTAGTTTAGTTCGGCTCTAGTCAACATGTGACTGTGGATATCCCTTAACTAATTCCTAGGTACCAAGACTAAGTCTAAGTACCTCTCTCTAGGTCCCGATATACATATATGTATTGGGTATCCCAAACATTCCTAATTGAAATTTCTATGCTCTAAGCTATAGAGCTAGTGCCAAAACTATGGCCTTCCTAACCATCACTCGAATCACATTAGCACCCATCAATGCTCTCTCATGAAACGCATATCTATGATCCCATCTAATTGCTTTCTTTATTAGTGTAGCATAAATGCTTCACTATGTACTCAAGTGATGTGCATGAGTGAAACTAGTCTCCTAATCATATTTTGAGACTCTTTTGAAGATAAGTAAATTTTTAGTATATTGGAGATGATTGTAAATGTATCTCCCATACCTCTATGCTACTTATTATAACCTATAGGATCGTTTGTGCACATTTGTGATGGTGAAGGTATATCTCCCTACCCTTAGCAATCCAATGGTTTAAATTTATAAGGATTATGTGTAGGGATCCAATTAATAATGAAGTTTCCTTATCTATGATGCTTTAATGGTCCTAAATCCATCAAGTACATGCTTACAAGGATGCTTATACCTTATTGATGTTTGTACGGAGTGCATGTTTACCATGCCATAAACCTCTTACCTAAAAGTAAGTGCATATATAACTCCATGAGGTGGGAAAAATTTCGAACGCATTTCCCCTAGGAAATGGAGTTCCAAAAAAATTAACCATAGAATCAAGCATAAGGCCTTGCGGACAAATGGCACACATGCCATTCACTATAGCATAGGGCTCCACAAGACCATGTGATACAAGACATATACTCGTCTATCAAATCCATAACCTACAAAAATATAAGATGCTAGCCACAAGATTTGCATCATATAACCTTGTACTTCCAACAATCAACTTTCCTGTAAACCATCAAAACATGTATTCCTAGCATGTTGATGCATCCTTTAGGCTCAAAACAATGACCAAAATTTATGTATGCATTCCAATCATATACTCATGCTTGTACATATCAAACATGCCAAAACATAAACCATAATGCTTAAAAACATAAGCGATACATCCTTGAATGATTGGATATCAGAATTGCATGCATCCAAGCCTTTGTGATGAGCTTTGAGACCTTCGAAATTTCCTTGCTAAGTCCTAAAACAAACTTTTAAGTGTTTAAAGACATTGGATTAGCCCCCAAAACATCAAGCATGGTCAAATCATTACAAAAGATAATGCAAATATAGCAAAAAATTGCATATGTAATCATTTGTGGACCTAAAACAATTGCTTAGGGCCTATAGATAATCATAAAATGCAAAAAATATCATGGATAAGTGCCTCAAAGTGAAATTACTTCAGTCACCCTTCTGGTTTGCAAGATATGCCTTCTGGAAGGTAGTTGTCAAAAATTGTTTAGACTTTGGAGACTTGCACGGAGCTAGGAAAATACACAATTTCCAAATGTTCTTTTCATAAATTGAAATAAGATCTTGTGCACTTCAAAAGAAGCCCTAACATGTTCAATGTGGAGTTTACTAGCCCAATATATGACATCTACAACCATGATGTGCCAAACTAGTGGAATGATGGAGGTGGTGGAAAAAAAGTGTGGAAATGTGATTTTTGAAGTGCCCAAAGGCATTCCTCTATCAATCAAATCTTGAATTTCTCTCCACCCTAGAGAGTAATATATGGAGATGCTTTGGCATATTTTCACACTTCTAAATCCTCCCTTCTTTCATGTTAATTTGCTCTCCAAGAGGCGTAAACCAAGATTTCTACTATTCTTGCAAAATGTTAGATGGGAGATTTTAGCAAGCTTCTTGTCCATTCCTAATGGTTTTTTTCTTGGATTTTTTTCATTCCATATGGTAAGCACTTATCATACTTCATGTATGCATGCATTATTGCATGGGAATCCTCTTAAATTATCTCTTTCCTTGCTCACAAAAGGGGAGATTTAGTAAAATTTCCATCTGAACTTTTTCCCAAAAAGCTTAGAAAAGGGGGTTTTTGAGGATGCAAAATTCCTCCTTAACTTATGATTCTCAAGAATCTTATGATTCCACAGGAATTTTCATATGACATACTCTCAATATGTATATTTTTTCCCATCCATCCATACCTAATGCACCTCTTTTTCCCTCTTCCAGAATGGGAATTTATTAAATTTAGGTGCTCGAATTTTTCTCAAATAGTGATGGAATGGGGTCTTGTGGAAGCTCAAAATCCCATCATACTAGGCCAATTTCTGAATTTTTTGATTTTAAATGGACGTCCATGCAATATTCTATATGTATGCATTAGCTTTCCCATCAATCTATGGAAAATACCTCTTCATTTGCCTTTCCAAAACTGGCTACTTATCAAAATAGCTCCTAGAAATTGTGCAAAAAGCATGCAAGAGGGCTATTTTGGGGATACCCAAAGCTTAAGTTTTCTTGTATTTTGAGGGGATCATTGATTCAATATGAGATCATTTACCTCATACCCCCCGTAAATATGGTTTCCCTCCAAGAGCTTGGCGCCCTAACCCTTCATTATCCTTCTCAAAAATAAAGATTTTATAGCGATTCAAAGACTTTCAAAACCTGGAAATTGAGGCTATAACTCCCCCTTCTTACTAAAATCAAGTAGGATGCCACAAGGGTCCTTATATTCCATTGAGGAAATCATCATTAACTGTTACTGCTCATTGCCTTGCCAATCATCTTATCCCTCTCTTAAAGCTTTTGAAATTCTTCAAGTCTATGTAATGATGCATCAAGAGTCTTCTTTTTCTTCTTGTAGATGCAAATCGAGGATATTTTTTGTAAGACAATAGTTACACAATATAACACAGGAGCAGTAGTAGAGAAGATAATAGATTTAGGAGAATCTCAACAATTTTCTACTAATAGGAAGTACAAAGATGATGGCATTGTCTAGCTGTGCGCTCTCAAGGTAGATCTTAAATGGTGATCTAGACAACTCTAGATAGGGAGATACAAGCTAGAGGTATGCTAGCTTGATTCAATGTTTTAGGTAGTCTAGAAGTCATGTATATATAGGTTAATGGGCAGCCTTCCATAGACGGCTATACATGGGTGGTGGAGCATGGGCGACCACCGTTGACATAGTTTCCATACATGGCTTAGGTCAGTTAAACTGACCTAACAAATATAAATGGCTTTTGACTTTGAGAGGGAATATTCCATGGAATATTCCCTTTACCATCACGCTAGAGGTGCTACCTTTGGGCCCCCACTAGGATGCCTGCTGGCTCCCTTGGATCCCCCAACCACGGCTGCTCACCACTGCCCCGGACCCCATAATTGGGGACCCTCATAACTTACTTTCCTTACAATACCTCACATGGTCCAATATGACCTTCATCCAACATGCAAGTTGGGATTCCCATCAATTGGGTAATGCACCCTTGGTTTCTCCTCATAATGGGGGCCTTACAAAATGTGCATACAATCATGAGGGGTAGACATTGATCATATACTAACACCCCCCCTCAATGTTTACCAAATGATAAATCAAGTAGGTCTCGGTCCCACGCCCATCTGTTGAAGCTGTCTGTTGAGCTTCTCTCTTCCAAGTGCTTTAGTGAATATGTCGGCACAATTTGCCTCTATTGGGCAATATTCTAGCTCCACAATTTCATCTTCAATTAGCTCACGAACATAATGGTACTATAGTTCTATATGCTTTGTGCGAGCATGAAATACTGGGCTCTTTGCAATGGCCATACAACTTTGATTATCACACTTGAGTACAATGACCATATTTGATGGAAAGCCTAGATCTGTGAGAATTCTCCTTAGCCAAACTACCTCACAAGAAGCAAAACAAGCTGCGTTGTACTCTACTTTAGTGGAGGAGAGTGCGAGAGTTGGTTGCTTCCTACTTACCTAAGATAATATTCCTCAACCAAGTGAGAAACAATATCCAGAAACTAATTTTCTAGAATCACAATTTCTAGCCCAATCTGAATCACAACATCCTTGAAGTGTATCACTTGTGGTATAAAAAATACCAAAATCCAAGGTTCCTACAATGTACCTTAGAATTCGCATTCTAGCATTCCAGTGACTCTACGTAGGTTTGTTGGAAAACCTTCTTAACACTCCAATGGCATAGCAAATGTCTGGTCTAGTGTTGCACAAAAAAAATTACTTCCAACGAGCTTCCTATAGTTCTTAACATCTACAACAGGCATGTTATCATCCATAGATGGCTTATGATTTACCTCCATAGTGTGCTAGTTGATTTGCAGTCTATCATTCCAAATGCCTTGAGAATTTCTTTGGCATATTTTTGTTGTGAGATGAAAATGCCATCCTTTCTTTGCCATACTTCAATTTCCAAACAAAAATGGAGTAGACCTAAGTCTATCATTTCAAACTCAGTTCCCAAGCTGATCCGAGTTTGATTGATGAGTTCCTGATGATCTCTTGTAATGAACAAATCATATACATATACAATGATAACAACTAGCTTGCTATCCCTTTTTGTTACATACAACTTAGCATCATAAGTACTTCTTTCAAAACCCATATTTCTGAAAAAATTATCTATCCATTGGTACCAAGCCCATGGTGCTTGCATAAGTCCATACAAAGCTTTCTTCAACCTGCAAACTTTATTTTCTGAATTGGGCACCTCAAAACCTAGTGATTGAGATACATATGCCTCCTCCTTGAGGTGACCATTAAAAAATGCAGATTTGACATCCATCTAAAAAATAGGCTAGGCCTTTTGTGCAGCTACTGCAAGTATCATTTGAATAGTTGTCATGAGTGCTGTTGGTGCAAAAGTTTCTTGAACATCAAATCCTTTGATTTGTGAAAAACCATGTTGAACTAATCTTGCCTTATACTTTTCTAATGTGCCATCTGCTTTATACTTAGTGTTCCAAATCCATTTAGTACATATTACCTTGTTCTTTGGCGGCAAGTCGGCTAGATCCCATGTATCATTTTTTAGTATACTATCATAATCAGACTACATTGCCACTCTCCAACCTGGATCATCAAGGGCTTCTTCAATGGTGGTAGGTTCCTTTATCGAGCCCATGATATCTTCCATTAGAGCCATGTTCACAATGTGTTCTGAGGGTCTTCTTTTCTCCTTTATTCTCTTTGACCTTCGTAATCCATCTGGGGATGATTCTGGTACATCTACATGTGGATTGCAATAATCAAAGACCTGTTGTGTGCACTTTGGTAGTGGCTTACATTGTGCAGCTACAACTAGTTGGCTTTTTACTGAGGAAATTTCACCATCAGATGTTCCCTCCTCAACTTTAATCTCTCTTTTGATAGGCACAAGGTGAGATATTTCTATGTTTGATGAGATAGTAGATTTACCTTTATCTTCTACTAAGTGTGGTCATTCATCAAACACCACATCTCGGCTGACAAAAATCTTCCTTACCTCAGGATCACACAACCTGTATGCTTTAGACTCTTCACTATATCCTAGGAAGACACAGTTTTTGCTTTTTAATCCAATTTTGATCTTGTTGAATCAAGAATATGTGCATAACAGAAACAACCAAAAATTTTGAAATGCAAAATTGAAGGCTTTTTACAAGAATATGCTTCTTGAGGATTCGTCCCCTTTAGTGCTTCCGTGTAGCTTTGATTAAGGATGTAGACTGCTATATTGGCTTCTTTTGCCCAGAATGAATCAAACATGTCTTGAGCCTTTAACATACAGAGAGCCAATTCAACTACTGTCCTATTATATGCTCAACAATGCCATTTTGTTGAGGTGTATGAGCTATGGTAAGTTGCATTTTCACACCATGCTCCTTACAGTAATTATTGAATTCTATTGACAAGAATTCACCTTCTCTATTTGTTTTGAATTTCCTCAATCTCTTTCTTGATTCATTTTCCACATACTTGTGCCACATTTTAAATTTTTCAAAAGCAATAGCCTTCTCTCGAATGAAATAAACCCACATCTTTCTACTATAATCGTCGAGTAACAGCAAAAAGTAGAAAGATCCTCCTAAAGTAGGTGTAGACATTTTACTGGAGAGATTAGCATGTACCAACTCTAGAGGAGCTTGAGATCCATTGCTGCTCTCTCGTGGAAATGCCTTTTTTTGTTGCTTTCCCATCATGCAAGCTTCACAAGGTTCTTGCAACTTGGAAAATGTAGGCAAATGAGCAACCATCCCTGTTCTTTGCATCTCCTTCAAAACTACAAATCTGAGATGCCCAAATTGTTGGTGCCATGACCTGCTTACATCTTTATCTTCTATAGCAGTTAAGGCACTTAACTCATACAAGTTATCACATCTTATGCATTTTCCTACTACATTACCTAATGAATCCATGATTTCTACACCACTCTTATTGAAGTGAACTTTGAGTCCATGATCTATTATTGTAGAAATGGACAACAAATTTCTTTTAAGTGTAGGTACATAGAGAACATCGGATAACTTTCTCTCAACACCTAGAGAAGTGATAAAAGATATGGTTCTAGTACCTTTAGCTAGACACTTGGAGTCATTTTCCACCACTACATTGATGGATTCCCACACAAGCACTAGGGAACTATACCAATCCTTTTTACTCGTCATATGGCAAGAAGCTCCACTATCTAAAATCCATGGTTCATCAACACAAGCTTGAGCAGATGAGCATACCTCTTCAATAGCTATCTGTAGTTCCAGCTCTGTGTTGTTTGTAGACTCTTTATTCTTCGAAGATGATTTTACAATCCCATTTCGTTCATCGGCTTGCTTCTTTCTGCAATCCTTGATGGCATGGCCTTTCTTCTCACAACAGAAGCAACTTCCTGTGAACTTTTTCTTCTTTGGCTTTTTTCTTTGATCCATCGGAAGAGCTTTTCCTTTTGCATTGGATGAGAATGCAACATCACTTGTACTTTGCCAATTCTTCAACCGCATCTCCTCTTCGAAACGTATAGCACAAAACTCTTCAAATTTAAGGGAAGTTGGTCTGACCTGAGTGTTAAGGGTTGTTACTAATCCATCATACTTTGCTGAAAGAATACACACACATCTTTGGCCAGCTCTTTTGGTGTTATAACAACACCAATTGTAGCCAATTGATCTTGAAGTTGTTTTATCCGTTTGATAAAAGGGTGCTCTTGCTCCTACTTTTCATGACCCTCTAATTTTTACCGCTTCCTCTTTGCCCTCTACAAAGTAAAAACTTACGGAAAGATTTTAAGAAAATAGAAAATAATATACCTAGTGATGTAGTTGCAAGTTGCACGTTGCAACAATTGACAAGACAAAGCTTTTTAGACATGTCTTGCTTGAAGAGCTCAAATTTGAGAAACTCTTGATAGCTCTAGAGGAGAGTTGCATGTGGTGACTCAGAATGCTCTGCTTGAGTTATCAAGACCTTCTCTCACCCCTTTAGGTATCAAGAACTTGATATACATATGTTGATTGGAAGGATTCTAGTCATCATGATACCTCATAATGCTAGAATCTCTACCAATCAGAACTACTTGTTTTTGAGAGTTCCATGCTCCACCCTTTTGTCCAAACTCACTTTCATTCTCATGCAAACTCATTTATCTGACATGCAAGGAGATTTACCCTCAACTCCATATCATATAAGGAGGGCCTCCCTTTAATCCTCTAAAGCTCATTCACACAAGCTCTTGGCAAGAGTGCCCACACTCTCCTCATAGAGTCTCCATGCTCATAGAGCATTCTTTGTAAGTTCCTTTCTATTTATTTAGTTCATCAAGTTTTCTTATCTTTTCTTTCTTCCTCCATAGCTTGGTAGGATGGTGTTTGATAGCAGAGCAAGAATTCTTTTCATTTCAACATTGTAGGAGAGCATAGGTTAATTGTTTTCCTTTTGAGCTATGTTTTTTGTTATCTTCATCATTAGCATGTAGTTCCTTCTTAATCCCTCCCTCCCTCCCTCCCATATTTTCTTCAATAAGAGTGCTTCTAAGCACTGTTCCATTTTTCCTTAGCATAGTCTATTTTGTTCTCTGTATATTGATTATCATCCTTCGTTAATCTTCAAGATATCTATTTTTCTATTGCAAATATTTTTCTTTTCGATGTTCAAGAGTGGAAACCTATTGAATTTAACTGGAACATTCAAAGTTCTTCATAAGGATTATGTACAACATATGTATGTAGATAGTTTTGTACCATTTTTCAATACCATTCAATTATTTTTCTTTTTTTCGCAGAATATCAGGTACCATAACAGAGGAATCCATATGGCAATTTTGTACATCTGCTTGCTTCTTGCATATCTTCATTAGATTGGGAGTCTCCTGATCAATTAACAGTTACAAGTTTTCTATGCAAGTTGAAAGATGACATTCAAAGGGCAATGTCAACAAGCCCAATTTCTCAAAGGATTAAGATTCAATGGTTTTTACCTCTTCACATTTTTGTAGCATGTTTTAAAAACATGTTATTAGAGAAAACAAAAACAATGTGGTTGAATAAGAGAGTTTGAATTTTAGAGATTGATGATGTTGTAGGTAGGGAATTGGATAGCAATGAAGTTCAAAATCTAGGTGACATCATTTTATGTAAAGCTAGTCCAAATTTTCTTTCAATTTTCTATTAGATATCTCAAAAATATCTAATGTTAAGATATGACTACAGAAGGTGGAAGAAAAAGCTTGGAGTCTGTATATCCTTCGATTCAAAGGAGAACTATGTAGAATTTGAGTTAGAATTACTAATGCATCTACATTCTCAACCTAGGAAAATAATTGTCACTACAAATTGGAAACTTAAAAATGTTAGAGAGCTTCTAGAGTATCTTGATGAGGTTTCTCCATAGCTTAGATTCTCAATTGATTATGCAATGGTAAAAATTAGATCAGAGAAAACATTATCTTGCATTACTTGCCTACCACCCAAAGTGATCAAGTTCCAACCTAAAAGAATGTAACCACTCTAGCCCTTTTTTTCACAAAAATGAGAATATTTTATCTTGATTGAAAACAAAGACTTTGAGTGCTAAATATTTTTTTCACCTTTTCTATGTATGCACTTTTCATATTCATATTGGCTTGTTATGCTTTATCATTGGTCTTGGAATGTTTTTATTGTTCAAAGACTTCCTTCCATACAAGAACTTGTAAAAACTAATGTATAAAGATGGATATTTAAGGATAAAGGTAAAGACATAGAGATTCTCCATTTTAGTGAATAACAAGCTATATATAGCATTTAAGGGAAAGAATATTAAAAAATGGAAAAAATTAGAGGAGATACAAGAAACGATAAATTCAAGCAATAAGGACCATCAGAGGTTCTCCGATAACCCTAATCGCTTGAATTGTTGTGCCTTTTTATATAATCTTTATGGACCATGTATGAAAAATGATATCACAATAATAAAAATTGCACGCATTAGAAGACATGATCAATTCAAGTGACTAAGGCCATCAGAAGTTCCCCGATTGCTCTCTTTGCTAGAATCGATTGTGCCTTTTGTCTTTCCAATATATTATTTATATATGCGAAGGAATACCATTCAAAGATAAACAAATCAAGATATAGCTACATAAAAGGGAAGAAGTAAATGCTAAAGCACTTATCATCTAAATGGATCTCATAAATGGTAGGCAAACCACAAATCCTTCTTCTATTTGAGAAACAAAAGATCACCAACATTTAATCCTTGAAATATTGATTTCTATGTAGAAACATGAATTACAAACATACTATCTTCTAGATAAAGATATAATGGAATCATATCTCAATACATTGTTCTATAAATACAATGCTCATAAGGGTTCCTTCTGTATTCTCCAACGAATGTTGGGAATAAATGGGCTTTCTATTTAGAGCTAAATTGTACATCTAATGTTGCTTTTTATGCTTTTCCTTTTTGGAGCCTTCACCTCTGTGCTCTCTTTGGGCATGCTTAAGTGAAGAATGAATAGGAGGACCTTTCTTCTTATCTTGTGTCTTCTTATCTGTTGGTGGAGGAGGTGGTGGAGGAGATTCTAGATCATATGGATAGAGAATATCTTTCATGATGTTGTGAATTGCTCTTTCTCTTACCAAAAGGATGCATGCACCTAGATAATAAGATGAATTCAAATCAAGATTATATAACTTATGATGTAAGAACCTTACTACATAGGCAATTACTCTCCATCCACATGATGTAGTATCTTTTTGTAATGGCACATGTATTTTCATATAACCAATTTTTTTCTATTCGTTTAGTTTGCAAATACCTAGATATTTCTAATCGATGTGCATCTTTAAAAGCTTGGGTAGCACAACAAGCTAAAACAACATCACAATGCATGACAATGTGATGATACAAATGTCTATCAAACGGCCATGCTATGATTGGAGGGAGTTCATAAATAAAGCTTGTTATTCATTGAAGTGAATTATTAAATGCCAATGACCCTTGGAAATATAAACCATACTTGTTTATAAAACTTGAAGCCTAGAAAAGGAATGATTATATATGGAAAAATATTATGAAAACATACTTTTCAACATATGCATAAATAATATATTCTATATCCTCACAAAAATTCTTGAGAAAGTGACCAGCTTTTCCATGCTTGAAAAGTATACATTGAGTGACAAGTGGATCAAAGATAAAGATTTCTGGAAACAACCTCTTCACACTTCTAGAGTAGCACCCTACAATATAAAACTCAAACCAGATATATCAAGAAGGCTTTCAATTATTGAAACAATGATAAACATATTATGGACTATAGACCATACCTGAGAGCTATGTTGACAATGTTGTTAGAGATTTCAACATTGAAATCTCTCAACCTCTTGTTGTCCCAAGGCTTTATGTCAAGCATGTAATCCTGCTCTCATGGCATTGAAACATTCACACTGATCTGGCTAGCTCCTTTCTTTTAAATTTCTAAGTTTGCTTTCCTTAGACTCTGAATGTCTTCAAGGAAAACAACTTCTTTTGACATAAGATTCTTCTTTCTCTGCTCCTCACCACACTACCGCATTCTGTGTCATGTGTTCATGAGTAGAGACCTCTTCAATTTTTTTGATAGATGTCTGAGGTTTTTTTGCTAGAGGAATATTGAGAATATCAAACAATTTCAGATCATTGATATCAAGAGGTACTATGCATTTTTCAAATTTGTACCTAAGACTCGACACATCAACATAGTCCTTTGCCATTAATGTCACCCTATGAAAATGTGCAGCACATAAATATGCATCATTTATGAAGTTAATTACAAAGTCTTCTATAGCCTCTTCCAAGCACAAAAGAGCTTGGGTTTTCCATTTGACGTTCACGAATGAGGTTGTTTACATCATTTAACAAAGCTTGGTCGAGATTTCTTTTACAACATTCATGAATGGAATTCTTAAGATGAGGAGTCCAATAGACTTCTAAGTTCTTTTGATTGCCCTCAATGATTTGACATGCTATTTTACCCTCTTTTTTGTATATGCCTTTTGAGGATCACCTTGATTATGGGTATTTGTGGTTTGATGTTCATTACCTTTGTTCTTTGTAGCAGGCCCCCATGATCTTGCTCTTCAATTTTCTAACAATCTTGTTTATCATCACCATGATCTATTCGCAAAAGGAATGAGAGGAAGGTCAAACCTATGGATATGAGAGTAGAGAAGCAAGCAGAAGAAAGGAATTCAAGGCATGACCAATTCAAGCGATTAGGACTGCCCAAAAATCTATGATTCCTCCATTGTTCATGTCAAATAGTGCAAGATCTGAAGTGCTTTCATGTATATTCCATGACATTTATCAAATAATCTGCCTCTAATACTAAGAAAAATCAAATATAATTTCAACAATTGGTATCGATGCACATGATCAATTCAAGCGATTAGGGCCACCCAAAAATCTCCAATTCCTCTGATTGCTTGAATCGGTCATGTCAAATAATGCAAGCTTTGAAGTGCTTTCATGTGTTTTCCATGACATTTATCAAACAATCTGCCTCTAATACTCGAGAAAAGCAAAAATAAGTTAAACAATCGATGTGAATGCTTGATGTGAAAACTTTCAAAGCAGAGAGAACAAAAGATGTAAAGATCTCAAAAAAACACTTCTTCTCCCAAACCTTCCATCTTACTTTATCTTTGGGAAGGACTTTATTTCTCTCTATTGCATACAAGTGCTCTTCAACCTAAGAGGAGTTTATTGCCTTGCTACAATAGCCGATTTTGAAGAAACTGCAAGGAAGTTGTTAAATGAGAAGGAAGAAAGTGAAGAGGAATTTCTAATCCTTGACTTGAGCTTGGCAAATTATGGAGTTAAAGATTCAGCCAAAGCTTTTTCTAGCTGCTATGAAAGAGTACTTGCAGAGAAACCAACATTTCCATATGATGATTTTGACTAGCAATAGAAAGATTAGGGGATCTACTCATTTGGATGAGGATACTCATTTGTGGAGGTCATTTGTGGAGGTTGTTAAGGACAAAGGGTCAATAAGAATTGATTCAAGATGAAGATGAGGTTAAGGTATGTCCAAATTCAATTCCCTTGCAACTATGACTCATCTGTGAGACACGACCAATTCAAGTGATTGGGCCCATCCAAGCCTTTCTGATGATCCTACTCGCTTGAATTGCTCATTTTCTAGATTCATTCAATTGCATGAGTTTTTTGGTTTGCTCCTTACGCAATGCCCTTATTCCTCATCATTCATAGATGTTGACATCAGATATAGGTGAGGACACCTCTGTTCGTAATGGTTGTGATATATGACCGATTTAGGAGATAAGGCCCATCCAAGATTTTCCAATGAGCCTAATCGCTTGAATTGTTCATGTCCTAGATAAATCTCCAAAATTGCATTTTTTAATTTTTTTCATATACAGATCAATTGTCCCTAACCATTAATAGGTTCTTTTCATAAAATAGGAAAAATATGTTCATTTTCTCAAGATTTTGAGGAGCGATCGATTCAAGTTGTTAGGCTCATCCAAGGTCTTCTAATATGCCTAATCTCTTGAATTGGTCATTGTCTCCCTGACTCATATCATTTTTTGAGTTGTTTATGTTTTACACTTTCCTTTTACATTATGATTTGTATTCCACAGTACATATTGATCTTTCTTTGATGGTGTTCTTGCAGTTATCTATATTAGATGAAGAAAAATTTCTAAGTAGAGGGAAGGTCAGAAGAAAAGATTTAGAAAATAAAGGAAAATAAAAAGTGGATATATATTCAATTATTAACCAACTTCAAAAATTAAATCCAGATTTATTCTGTGTCATACATAAACTTTATAGTGAGGACCCTGATTTTGCATTGTTCTCTATAAAGTCCCTATCTAAATATATGGGCTATTCCTCATTGCCATTTAATGCATTTATATTGTTGCTTATTGAGAGAATGATACCATTTAGGATGTTTGCCTATGCCCCATGGCTAAATGCT
This sequence comes from Ceratopteris richardii, assembly GCA_020310875.1. Classification (NCBI taxonomy): domain Eukaryota; kingdom Viridiplantae; phylum Streptophyta; class Polypodiopsida; order Polypodiales; family Pteridaceae; genus Ceratopteris; species Ceratopteris richardii. The sequence goes on from CM035409.1 coordinate 52,838,962, forward strand.
TCTAGACTTGGTTACTTCCTCTGCTATTCTAGCTATGCACTAGCTACAAAGGCCTCAAATGTAGAAAGTATTGCTAGCTATAGGAGGAAAGAGTATCTAAGATAGAGAGGAGATTTTTCCGGAGTCAAGCTCATTCAACAAACTGAAAGAAGAATAATGGCATTTTATTCATCAATTTTATGGTTTCAAAAATTATAAATACATCCATATGTATATTTTGGCCATAAGAATACTAAAAGATATTCCAAATCCTTTTTTATGCAATCTCTACTCTTGTAGCTTCACATTCGAATGAGATGTCATTCTTTTTGTATTTACTCCACATGTCCTAAAAGGCATTTTCTCCTTTCAGTGATATTTTAATCCCATGATGTGTATAGTTTGTCTCTTAATAATATCTACCATGTGTTCCTTTGTATTTATGTTCTAAAGTACCAATCAAGAATATCTTTGAGTGGATTACTCTGTGTGACTCCTCCTTTTCTTGTGCATCTAAAGAAGCTTTTTCTTGCTTGATAATGAGACTTTTCCATGTTCAGAGTGTTCCATGTGGCAAGTTTCCTCTTTTTTTCAAAGAATGGGCCATGGAGAAAAAGAATATAATGTAGAAACATACATATAGATTATGATATGTTTATTTCAAAAACTAATGACAGACTAAATAATCTCTTTGAAACTCACCAGGTAGTAAGTTATGTCTTTGAAACTCTAAGGCTATGTGATGGTTTTTATAATCTCTTTGATTGCCCTTTTTAAGTCAGTCACATACACATCAGAAGTTACTTGCTGCCTCATGATCTTCAAAAATTTATCTAGTCTAACCCACACCTCCATCTTTGCTAATTCGGGATTGCTTTTTATATTTTTCGTAACCTCATAAAATTGTTTCTAGCAATTCCACATTGTATTTAGTTGTTTTCATCGTTGTTGGTGAAGAATCTTCTTGCTTTTGCACCTCCCATTGGCACATCCTCTAGTACATCACCTATATTTTGTGAAAGCGTTGGATCTTTTCTCAGATAAATATCATCAATGAAATCCCATTTCTAAAAGTAGTGCTTCACAAATTTTTATGCATTCATTTGCAAGATTTGTAGGCTTTATGAATACATATAATCCAAGTGAAGATGAACCAACTTGTCAATGATCCTCACCTCTACATGCAATGTAATTATGTGTACATTAGTCAATTCTATTGAAGTATGGAATCCCAAATCATGGCAAAAGATGAGTAATTATGTAGATTAACATTTTTTTTGGAAGGAGCTTCCTAGCATCAGTTTTAGCTATCCACCCTCTTGTACCTAGACTTTGCATCCAGTACAAACAAGGGTACTTACAATTTGCACCCTGCTTATATGAAAGATGTATGTTAGAGTCTTCAAGTTTCCACCCAATTTTAAACTTTCGATAGTGCTTAATAGCCAATAATTCTCATGAGAGTTGCCTTTGGATAACATTTGGAATGTTTATTTGTAAGAACAACCACTTAAGTGTTTTACAATTCTCAAGAGGAACTTGAGCACAACCAACCGAGCATAACTCCATTTTTTATTGTACTTTGAGAGATGGAGTATCTATTTTCCCAAAGCTATAGTCCAAAGCTCTTCATTAGTGCAATACTAATTCTCTCTATCTTTTGATGTTTTTTAATTTTAGATTCATCAAATTTTATTAAAACTTTCAAAAGGTCAAAACATTCATGTTCTTTTATATCATACAATTGAACCATGTATGTCTGAAGTCTTATAATATCTATCCATATATTGTAAAATGCATTGTAAGTGAAATGTAAAGTTTGTTTTCCTACCTCATAAGGCATGTTATAGTGAATATGTTTATAATCACAACATATAGGTGTGATTTTCTTGTTCATGCAAAGCTGATACTTTCCTACATGATGATTTCTAGGCAATCCAAAGCCTTTAACTTTCTTAAATTTAAGAAATTTACTCCAAATTTTTAAATTAATCTATAACCCTTTCTTATCACTCACACAACATCACAAACCTCTTGAATTTGAGATGGTTCTAAAAAAATTTCATTCTTTTGTGAGGTTTTGAAAAATAAATCA
>CM035409.1:52846035-52953535 GCA_020310875.1 Ceratopteris richardii
CAAAGCTTTGCAAAAAGCTTCAAACTTCTCCCTAGGCAGAGCCTTCATGAAAAGGTCTGCAATGTTCTCTTGCGTGGGCACATATGCCAAGCTGATCTCCCCAACAGAGAACCTCTCCCTGACATAATGATAATGCAACTGAATGTGCTTAGTGTGAGCATGGAACACAGGGTTCCTTGCAACTGCTAATGCACTCTAACTGTTAGTGAAGATGGTGGTGGCAGAAGACTAACCAACACCCAAATCATCTTTAAGGCGTCTGAGCCAATCACATTCAATAGTCGCTGTGAAAGCTGCCCTATACTCATCCTAGCAGCTAGAAGTGGCCACAGTAGGCTTCTTCTTGCTCAACTAAGATATACATGAGCTACCAAGCATGAAGCAAAAGCCACTGTGGACACACGAGTGTCATAGCAACTAGCCCAATCTAAGTTAGAAAAAGCATGCCAATCTGGGGTAGTGATCCCCCTTTGGGATAAAAAAAACCAAGTAGCGGAGTACCACTCAAGTTGCGAAAGATGCGCTTAACCTCCTGCCAATGCTTGACATCTGGGAAATGCATAAACCTGCTCATCTGTGAGACAGCAAATTGAATATCTGGTCGAGTAATGCATAAGTAAATCAGGCATCCAACAGATTGCTAAAAGAGGACATCATCAAATGCATCTCCAGCATCATGAAGACTCAATAGTAAACATGTCTCCATCGGAGTGGCAATAGGCTTATAGTCTTCAAGGCCAAAATGCTGCAATAATGTGTCAATATATTTCGTTTGACACAAATCCATTCCACCATCAACTTGCATAAACTGAATCCCCAAATAGTGATGCAAATGCCCCAAATCAGACATCTCAAATGATGCATGCAAATCAGCCTTAAAATCAGCAATATGTTTCTCAATAGGACCAGTGAGCAGCATGTCATCAACATAGATAGCAATGATGAGAAGCACATCATTAGCATGCTTAACATATAAGGTGCTCTCAATTGGACTATTCTCAAAACCATGTGCAATCAGATAGGCATGTATCTTCTCATACCAAGCAGGTGGTGCTTGCTTTAAACCATATAATGCCTTCTTTAACCTGCACACCTCGTCTTCATGCCTTTTCTGTGCAAAGCCATGGGGCTAAAAAACGTACACTTCTTCATGCAATTCACCATTTTGAAATGCAGTTTTAATGTCCAACTGATGTACATTCCAACCATGATGGGCTACAAGTGCACAGATGCTCCAAACAATAGTCATACGGCATGCAGATGCAAAGGTCTCATCAAAATCAATGCCTCTTTCTTGTGCATAACCCTTTGCAACAAGCCTATCCTTATACCTGTCAACTGTTCCATCAAGCTTACGCCTTAGCTTGTAAACTCACCTAGTGCCAATGCCCTTCTTTCCAGGAGGCAAGTCACATAAAGACCAAGTACCGTTCTTCATTATAGCATCATATTTAGATTGCATAGCAGCCATCCAATTTTTTGAATTTTGTGCTTCGTCAAATGAAATAGACTCATTCTCATCACAAAGACTAGATGCAGCCATAACATAGCAATCTGATGCAAAAGAGGCACTATGAGAGCCAGATTAAGTACGATATGATAGAGGTGCATCTAATTTGCTGTCACATAAAGTCTGCACCAGCCATTTTGGCATAGTTTTTGCCTCCTCAATATCATCTCTCTCATCAAGAAGTGCATCAAGTAAATCTACATCAGAAATGGGATTATCTACATCATCACATGAAACCTGCAAAGGTTGAGAAGCTACTTCATTAGGACTAGCACTAGACTATCCACCTATAAAAAGAGGTAGCAAAGTATCATACATGTCTTTGGAGCTAACAGATGTCTCCTTAGTACATGAAAGCAATGGTTGAATATCATCTTCCACAAAAACAACATCACAGCTAACCAGAATGCGTTTAGTCTGTGGATGATACAGACGATAGCCTTTACTTTCAAAATTGTATCCAACAAAAATACATTTTACTACTTTATCATCCAATTTTCTACGATGTTGTACTAATGCATACGCCAAATAACTAAAAACACGCAAATGAGCAACAAATAGCTTGCGATTATGCCAAGCTTCATATGGAGTGATAGACTAGAGCGCTTTAGTGGGACACGTGTTAAGAACATATGCTGCACACATGACAGCCTCAAGCCCAAAACTATGTGGTAAAGCCTAACTCTTCACCATACACCTCGTCATCTCCATGAGTGACCTGTTCTTTGGTTCAAAAACTACATTCTATTGAGGTGTATATGACACTGTACACTGGTGTTTTATCCCACGTTCAACCAGAAATGCATTAAAATCAGAAGACATATGTTCCCCCCATCAGAATGGAGGGTGCCCATTTCACATCCTGACAGATTTTCAGCCAAAACCAAAAACCGTTTGAAGCACATGAACACTTTGGACTTTGCCTTCAATGGATATTCCCATGCATGCTTGGAAAAATCATTGGTGAAAGTCACGAAGTAAAGATAATTTCCAAAAGAAGGTGTCTGCATAGGACCACAGACATCACTATGTACAAGCTGCAATTTTTGAGTAGCTCGAACTGAACCATCTTTTCAAAAGGAGGAACGATGCATTTTGCCCAAAATACAACCTTCACAAACATGTTTTTTGGGTGCCTCAAGTTTGGGCAAAGAGGAAACCATTTCAAATTTCTACAAGTGTAGCAAACTAGCAAAATTCAGATGACCAAAGCGTGCAGCCAAAGCTTTGCATCTGACATAGCCTGAGAATCATGCACTGTACATGCCGAATCATTTACACATCTTTCATAGTCTATGAGCTTATAGAGTCCATGACATAAATGACAAAAGTAATATTCATGTCGTCATTTGACAGATCATGAACTGTACATCTATCATTAACAAATTTAACAACCAAGAAAATCTTGGCTAATGCAGAAACTGATAACATATTTTTCTTGATCCCTAGCACAAAGAAAGCATCTGACAAAGTGAAATAACTACCATCAGTAGTAGTCAAAATGATCTTACAAACTCCCATAACAGGATAAGAGGAGTTATCGGTGCATGAACAGTATTCCCTGTAGAGGCAGGCTCGAGTGAAGAGAAGAAACTATGCTGCACGGTAATAGGTTTGGTCGCCCCACTGTGAAAGTACCTAACATTTGAGTCTACTATAGACATGCAAGACTCATGAGAAGATGGGTCAAAACTGCAAACAGTAGTAAATGCCCATTCTTCTTCCTGCACAAGATTAGCAGATTTTGTTTTTGGTGTAGAGGCCTCTACAACAACCATTCCAGCCTCTTTCTTCTTCGCCTCTTAAGCAGCAAGTTTTGGATAGTTCTTTATGATATGATCATTTCCTTTACAATACTTGCAAAACAATTCCTCCTTTTCTGATTTCTTTTCATCTTTCTTTTCCCTCTTCGATTGTGCAGAATTAGCAGATTTTAGCTTACTAGTTGAAGAGCTCCATTTTCCTTTGCCCTTCTGACTAGCCAAGAAAGCTTGATCTGCAACACGCATAATGGATCTGTTCTGTGTGGACTGATCTTCCTACAACAGAAAAGAGACTAACTCCTCAAATGACAAGGCATTTGGATTGCCTTTCATCATCAAGCAAAGAGTAGAAGCAAAACTCTGATATGAATCAAGAAGATGTTGATATATTTAGGTAGTGATGTGTTTGAACATTCTAGGACCACCGGGCCACTTTTTTCCCTCTTTAGGAGGTTTTTCCCCCAGCTTGTATATATGTGTATTGCCCTAAAGGACTACTTATCTTTGTACATTCTCTAGTAATACATTCAGTATTGTGTGTTGTGCTCCAAGCTTCTTCTTCTTCCTTGTGCTCTTTGCGTGCTTCTGCAGATGTCTAACTCCAACAATTGGTATCAGAGCAGGTCGTCGCTTCATCTAGGGCGTCGTCAACACCTCTCCGATTGTAGTCTCAGAATCGCACAAATTTTGGTGAGCATACTCAGTGTGTTTTGGAGATCGAAATAGCTTTGCTGTGTGGTGCTGAAATTGCAATCTAAGCTCGTTTCGACCTCCAAACGCACTATCATAGCGCTTGTGCAGGCTATTTCATCTTTTTGTGCCAAAGGTATATACCGATTTCGGTTCACCAATATAAGCGTCTCAAAGTTTGCTATAGGTCTAGCAAAATTCATCTGGGCAGTTTTGTTCAACTTTTTGAGATACAGTCAATTTTTTGCATCAAGGTATTTTAGTCATTGGCCATGGCTGAAAGTAGTGATGTATTCCATATGTTGGCTGTTGAGGATAAGTTGGATGGTACCAACTACCCGTTATGGGCTTATATGATGCGACATGTATTGGTTGCAAAAGGATTGTGGAACATTGTGCAGGGTGTTGAAAAATGTCCTATCACACCTCCAACTGTTACAACTGCAGGTACTCAAGCTGATGCACACGGTGTCAAAGATGATGATATTCTGCATATTATTGTTTGTGTTGCAGTTTCTACTGCACCTATTGTAGAGCAGATTCGTTGGGATGGAAGACATGCTCAGGCACATGCATTTATAGCTTTGTCTATCAAACGTGCCATTATTCCTCACATTCACTCTTGCACAACAGCTAAGGATGCTTGGGATACACTTACCATATTATACCAAGCTAGGAATGAGGCTTGTGTTGCTTACCTCCGAAAACAGTTGGAGAGTGAGCACATGAATGAAAGTGATTCTATGGACAATTTTCTAACAAAGATCAAAGACTTGAAGGAACAGTTGGTTTCTGCAGATGAGGTTATACCAGATAGCTCACTTGTGAAGACCGTTCTGAATGGTCTTCCTGATTCATATCAGAGTTTTTCTTCTACTCTTCGATTGATGATGAAAGGCAATCCAAATGCCTTGTCCTTTGTTAGTCTTTGCTTTGTTGCAGGAGGATCAGTCCAAGCAGAACAGGTCCATTATGTGTGTTGCAGGTCAAGCTTTCCTAGCTAGTCAAAAGGGCAAAGGAAAATGGAGCTCTTCAACTAGTAAGCAGAAATCTGCTAATGTTGCACAATCAAAGAGCGAAGACAAAGATGAAAAGAAATAAGAAAAGAAGAAATTGTTTTGCAAGTACTATAAAGGAAATGATCATATCATAAAGAACTGTCCAAAACTCGCTGCTAAAGAGGCAAAGAAGAAAGAGGTTGGAACGGTTGTTGCAGAGGCCTCTACACCAAAAAACAGAGTCTGCTAATCTTGTGCAGGAAGAAGAATGGGCGTTTACTATTGTTTGCAGTGTTGAACCATCTTCTCCTGAGCAGTGCATGTCTGTACTAGACTCACATGTTTGGTACTTTGACAGCGAGGTGACCAAACATATTACCTTGCAGCATAGTTTTTTCTCTTCACTCGAGCTTGCCCCTACAAGGAATACTGTTACATGCGCCAACAACTCCTCTTATCCTATTTTGGGAGTTGGTAAGATCATTTTGACTACTGTTGATGGTTGATGACAGGTGTACAGTTCATGATCTATCAAATGGTGACGTGATTATTGCTTCTGGCATTTTATGTCATGGGCTCTATAAGCTCATAGACTATGAAAGATCTGTAAATGATTCCGCATGTGCAGTACATGATTCTCAGGCTATGTTAGATGCAAAGCTTTGGAATGCATGCTTTGGTCATCTGAATTTTGCTTATTTGCTATGCCTGCAGAAATATGAAATGGTGTCGTGTTTGCCCAAACTTGAGGCACCTGGAAAACATGTTTATGAAGGCTGTATTTTGGGCAAAATGCAACGTTCATCCTTTCCAAAAGATGGTTCAGTTCGGGCTACTCAAAAATTGTAGCTTGTACATAGTGATGTCTATGGTCCTATGCAGTCACCTTTTGGAAATTATCTTTACTTCGTGACTTTCATCGATGATTTTTCTAGGCATGCATGGCTATATCCATTGAGGGCAAAGTCCAAAGTGTTCATGTGCTTCAAACAGATTTTGGTTTTGGCTGAAAATCTATTAGCATGTAAAATGGGCACCCTCCGTTCTGATCGAGGGGGGATATATGTCTTCTGATTTTAATGCATTTTTGGCTGAACGTAGGATAAAACACCAGTGGACAGTGCCGTATACACCTCAATAGAATGGAGTTGCTAAATGAAAGAATAGGTCACTTATGGAGATGGCGAGGTGTATGGTCAAGAGTCAGGCTTTACCACATAGTTTCTGGCTTGAGACTGTCATGTGTGTAGCATACATACTTAACAAATGTCCCACTAAAGTTTTGTAGTCTATCACTCCATATGAGGCTTGGCATGACTGCAAGCCATCTGTTGCTCATCTGCGTTTTTTTGGTTGTTTGGCATATGCATTAGTGCTCGAACAACATTGCAGAAATTGGGTACAATTCTGAAATTAAAGGCTATCGTCTGTATCATCCACATACTAAATGCATTCTGGTTAGCCGTGATGTTGTTTTTGTGGAAGAAGCTATTCAACCATTGCTTTCATGTACTAAGCCTTTGCAGGTTTCATGTGATGATGCAAATCATTCCATTTCTGATGCAGATTTACATGATGCCCTTATTGATGAGTGAGCTGATATTGAGCAGGCAAGAACTATGCCAAAATGGTTGGTGCAGACCGTGTGTGACAGCAAAGATGCACCTCTGTCATATCGTACTCGCTCAGGCTCTCATAGTGCCTCTTTTGCATCCGATTGCTATGATATGGCTGCATCTAGTCTCTATGATGAGACTGAGTCTGTTTCATTTGATGAAGCACAAAATTCAAAAAATTGGATGGCTGCTTTGCAATCTGAATATGATGTTATAATGAAGAATGTTACTTGGTCTTTATGTGACTTGCCTCTTGGCAAGAAGGCCATTGGCACTACACAAGCTGAAGCGTAAACGTGATGGTACAGTTGATAGGTATAAGGCTGGAAAGAGGCATTGATTTTGATGAAACCTTTGCATCTACATGTCGTATGACTATTGTTCGGAGCATCTGTGCACTTGCAGCTCATAATGGTTGGAATGTACATCAGTTGGACATTAAAAGTGCATTTTTGAATGGTGACTTGCATGAAGAAGTGTATGGTTTTCAGCCCTGTGGCTTTGTGCAGAAAGGGCATGAAAACCAGGTGTGCAGGTTAAAGAAGGCATTACATGGTTTAAAGCAAGCACCACGTGCTTGGTATGAGAAGATACATGCCTATCTAATTGCACATGGTTTTGAGAACAGTCCAACTGAAAGCACCTTATATGTTAAGCATGCTAATGATGTACTTCTGATCATTGACGTTTATGTTGATGACATGTTGCTCACTGGTCCTCATGAGAGGCATATTACTGATTTTAAAGCTGATTTGCATGCCTCATTTGAGATGTCCGATTTGGGGCATTTGCATCACTATTTGGGCATTCGATTTATGCACGTTGATGGTCGAATGGTTTTGTGTCAAACGAAATATATTGACACATAATTGTAACGTTTTGGCCTTGAAGAATGTAAACCTATTGCCACTCCTATGGAAACAACATTACGAATGAGTCTTCATGATGTTGGAGATGCATTTGATGTTGTTCTCTATTAGCAGGTTGTTGGATGCTTCATTTATTTATGCATTACTCGGCCAGATATTCAATTTGTTGTCTCACAGATGAGCTAGTTTATGCATTGCCTAGGAGTCAAGCATTGGCAGGCGGTTAAGTGCATCTTTTGCTACTTGAGTGGTACCTGGCTACTTGGTTTGCTTTATCCCTAGGGGGGATCACTACCATTAGATTTGCATGCTTTTTTTGACGCTGATTGGGTTGGTTGTTATGACACTCGTGTGTCCACTAGTGGCTTTTGCTTCATGCTTGGTAGCTCATGTATATCTTGGTTGAGCAAGAAGCAGCCTACTGTGGCCACTTCCAGTTGTGAGGTTGAGTATAGGGAAGCTTCACAATGACTGTTCAGTGTGTGTGGCTCAGATGCCTTATGGCTGATTTAGGTGTTGGTCAATCTTCTACCACCACCATCTTCATTGACAGTCAAGCGCATCGGCAGTTGCGAGGAACGATGTGTTCCATGCTTGCACCAAGCACATTGAGGTGCATTATCATTATGTCAGGGAGAGGTTCTCTGCTGGGGAGATCAGCTTGGCATATGTGCCCATGCAGGAGAACATTGTAGACCTTTTCATGAAGGCTCTGCCTAGGGAGAAGTTTGAAGCTTTTCGGATAGCTTTGGGCTTACTTCCTTTTGTGGAGTGATTTTCACATAGCTTGGCACTTCCTTATACATGAGTGCTAGCTCCTTGTTCACTGCATCACTCCTAGGGGGGATTTGTTGATATATTTAGGTAGTGATGTGTGTGAACACTCTAGGACCATCGGGGCACTTTTTTCCCTCTTTAGGAGGTTTTTTTTCCCCTGGCTTGTATATATACCTATTGCCCTAAAGGCCTACTTATCTTTGTACATTCTCTAGTAATACATTCAGTATTGTGTGTTGTGCTCCAAGCTTCTTCTTCTTCCTTGTGTTGTTCACATGCATCTGCAGACGTCTAACTCCAACAGAAGACCATTCAAAATGGTCTGCACAAATGACCTCATTAGGAGAAATCAATTGATCCTTTAAGTCTTTGATCTTGGTTAGAAAACTGTCCATAAAATCACCTTCATTCATGTGCTCACTCTCCAACTGTTTTTCAGAGATAAGCAATACGTGCCTCATTCCTAGCTTGGTACAAAATGGTAAGTGTATCCCAAGCATCCTTAGCTGTTCTGCAAGAGTGAATGTGAGGAATAATGGCACGTTTGACAGACAAAGCTATCAATGCATGTGCCTTGGGCATCTCTACCATCCGAATGAATTTTCTCTACAGTAGGTGCAACAAAAGCTGCAACACGAACAGGAATATGCAGAATATCATCATCTTCGACACCTTCTACATCAGCTTCAGTACTTGCAATTGTAATAGTTGCAGATGTGATAGGATGTTTTTCAACACCCTGCACAATGTTCCATAGTCCTTTTGCAACCAATACATGTCGCATCATATATGCCCACAACGGGTAGTTGGTACCATCCAACTTATCCTCAATAGCCAACATACGAAATTCATCACTACTTTCAGCCATGGCCAATGACTAAAATACCTTGATGCAGAAAATTGAATATATCTCAAAAAGTTGAATAGAACGGCCCAGACAAATTATGCTAAACCTATAGCAAACTTTGAGATGCTTATACTGGTGAACCAAAATTGGTATATACCTTTGGCACAAAAAGATGAAATAGCTTGCACAAGCACTATGATAGTGCGTTCGGAGGCCAAAATGAGCTCAGATTGCGATTTCGACACCATATAGCGAAGCTCTTTTGATCTTGAAAACACGCTGACTATGCTCACCAAAATTCTTGTGATTTTGAGAATGCAATTGGAGAGGTGTCGATGACGCGCTAGATGAAGTGGCAACCTGCTCCGATACCAATTGTTGGAGTTAGAAGTCTGCGGAAGCATGCAAACAGCACAAGGAAGAAGAAGAAGCTTGGAGCACAACACACAATATTGAATGTATTACCACTAGAATGTACAAAGACAAGTAGCCCATTAGTGCAATAGACATATATACAAGCCAGGGGGTAAAAACCTCCTAAAGAGGGAAAAAAGTGCCCCTGACGGTCCTAGAGTGTTCACATACATCACTACCTAAATATATTAATAATATATGACTAACCATAGGCTTATGTCCATTCCAATCCTCATAAGGAGTGATCTCAATGCTTTTGTAGGGTAGCGTTCAACACATAGTTTGCACACATGACCACTTCCATCCAAAACTTATCACGAAGGTGCTTTCCTTTAACCATACATCGTGCCATTTCAAGGAGAGTTCTATTTTTATGCTTGGAAACACCATTTTGTTAAGGTGTATATGGCACCATACATTGGTGTGAAATACCTCTTTCACAAAGAAAAGCATTAAACCCATGTTACATGTATTCCCACCATGATCTGTGTGTATAGTCAAAAGCTTGCTTGAGGAAAAATTTTCAGCCATAGCTAAAAGTGCTTTGAAGTAAGAAAACACCTCATTCTTTTCTTTCATAGGATACACCCACGTGTGGCGAGTAGCATCATCAATGAAGGTAAATATACATGCTTCCCAAAAGATGGAGTTTTGATGGAACCACATACATCACTATGAACAAGGCTACAATTTTCTTATAGTGTGTGTATGACTATCTTTTGGAAAAGAACAACAATGCATTTTTCCAAGAATGCAACCTTCACATGCATGATTCTCAATGGACTCAAGTGTTGGAAAACCAATAACCATGTCCTTCTTTTTCAAGTAAAGCAAACAATTGAAGTTTAAGTGACCAAAACAAGCATGCCAAAGCTCCATTTCAGCCATGGAAAAAGTATGAGAAACAAAGGCATTCGAGGCAGCCCTCTTGTATGTATCCATGTGATACAAACCATTACATAATGTACTGAACATCACGATAATATCACCATTGCTAAAATCATGAACCATACACTTATCATCAACAAAGTGTACATGAAGTCCAACTTTTGCGATCAACAAAATTGAAATTAAGTTCTTCTTGATACCGGGCACATACAATGCATTTTTCAAGAGAATCACCTCCATTTGCAGCCGTAAGCTCAATTTCTCCTACTCCAAGGATAGGATAAGAGGCATTGTTTGCACACACCACATGTCCTCCTTTGGGTGCATCTTTCAAAGATGCAAAAAATGTTTTGCATGAAGTTATGTGCTTTGAAGCACCACTATCAAAGAACCAATCAGAATCAGCCTCACTCACAACCATACATTTAGAATGCAAAGATGCATCATAATGACCTGTTACAACACATGCCCAAAAATCTTGAGCCATGTTAGCTTCATTATTCTTTGCATTTGCTAAAATTTGAGCAATAGACATTTTGGATTCCTTCTTCTTTTCATTGCGCTTAACAAGCTTTCTACACTCATCAATAGTATGACTAGCCTTTTGACAATATTTGCATCTCTTATTATTTTGCAAATCAGCATCATTAGAGGAATGAGTGGAAGAGGAACCTTCAGGCTTTGGTTTTGATGAACCCAAAGTTGAACCATACTTGATTTTCCCCTTTTGTGAGATAGCAAGTGCTTTTGTTCCCTCAATCAAACCATGCCTATTCACTCTAGATTCCTCTTCTTGCAAAAGAGGAGACACAACCTCATCAAATGCATACATATTGGGATTCCCTTTTGCAACCAAACAAAGGGTATTAGAAAAGCTTTGAAAACATTCTAGCAATCCATTCAACAATGTAGAGATGGGTGATGCATCTGGAATAATCTCATCTATGTTTGCCAATTTTTCTTTCAAATCTTTGATGTGTGTCACATACACATCCATAGACTCATTTTAAGCCATACATACATCCTCAAGTTGCTTCCTCAAGTATGCAACACATGATTCATTATGCATGACATACAAAGAAGCAAGAGTGTCCCATGCTTATCTTGATGTAGAACATGACCGAATGTGTGGAACTATATGATGCTTCACAAAAAGTGTAATGAATGCATGAACTTGAGCACCTTTTCCATCCCATCTATGCTATTCTTGTGTAGATGGAGAAGGAAAAATCAGTGTCTTTGAAGAAGACGCTTCATCTGTGATAGTAGACTATGAAGTAGAAGAACCTGCGGGTCTTCGATCTACATCTACCACTATGTTTCAAAGTTTTTTTGCAACAAGAAAATGCTTCATCATGTCAGAACACATTGGATAGTTGGCCCCATCAAACTTATCTTCAGCTTCAAGCATGCCAAACAAGTCATTGATGCCTGCCATTTCACTAAAGAACAAGACTGTGATAAAATCTTCACTTCGATGAAAGCTAAAACGAATGCTAAAATTTCAGCTCACAAATTGTCACTCTAAAGGCAATTCTAGCTGTAGGAATGGCTTTGAAATGGGGGTAGAACCATACTGCAACTAATGGAAATGTTCCTTGGCTATTGAAATTCACTATTCTATGCTCCAAAGTTGATTTGCACTGTTAAAAGTGTGCATAAGCCGCAATGCAAAAAACCAAAACTTGAGAAGGAACTGAACCTTCTCTGATACCACTATTGGGTGTGTGTAGAAGTGTGAGAGACACATGAAAAGCACACACAAGGAGCACAAGTGCAGCAAGACATAGAGAGAAGATGGATAGTTGGAATAGCTCTCTCTATTGATGATAAACTGAACTGAAGTAAGAGCTGGATAATATCCCTAAGTACAAAGTACCACCACATATGAGTGAATCATGTATGTGGTAACATGGGGAAAAAACCTCTAGCCATCACTAGAGTAAAAAGTACACCAAATTTGGTGCCATTGCCAGGGATCGAGCTTTGAGGACGAGCATGTGATGGTAAGACGTAGATACATGATGTTGGATTCATAGGTAGGTAGGTAGGTAAGTTTTCAATTTTCTTTACTTTCTCCCCCATCATCGTCACCTTCATCGTCTCTACTCTCTATCTTCTTGCATCATCATCTTCACCATTTTGGTCATACCGCCACCTTCGATATCCATTCTCTCATTTGATTTGTGAGTGGGGGAGAGGTTGATTTGGTGTGCTTGAGAGTTTTTTTGGCATGAACAACATTCTGTATTGGGCACAGACAACAAAACAAGCAAAATCATCATCGCTGCCAAAATCTTGAACCATCATGATGGTCTACCAAGTTCAGATTTTGCCAAAATTCATCTATACCAGCATAGAGAGCATGCTAGTGCCCCCAAGGAACCATAGGTGATTTTGCAATTTTCATATTTTTTCATAACATCGCGACCGTCCCACACCATCATGATGGTTCATGCCCGTCATGATTTGCTCAAGCCATCGCGACGATCCATTTGACCATCGCAATGGTCTCATGCCATCGCAACAGTCTCATAACATTGTGATAGTCCCACACCATTGTGATGAGACACCATGCCATTGTGATGGTTCATGACCATCATGATGGTTCATGAACATCATGATGGTTCATGACCATCACGACTGCCCACCATACAATCACAATGAGACCATGCCATCGCGATTGGCTCAGTCCATTGTGATGATCCATCAAACCATCACAATGATCCATCACGCCATCATGATGGTTTTTGACCATTGCGATCCTTGCAGATCATCGCGACGATTCAAATGAAACAAAAAAAAAACTAGGGATTTTAGTTTTTCAAATTTTGGAGCCATTTTTGATAAATTCTCAAGAAATTGGTGCATCTTTGGGTCCCCAAGCAAATAATTTGAGAAGTCTTGTTTGCTTTTTTGCTTGTTTGCTTATTTTAAATCGAAAATCATGTTCATTCATGTATTTCAAAGACCAAATTTTCCCTTGTTTTTATGGAAGAATTCTTTACAGACCCCTTAGCTTCCTCAGCCCTCTAGTAGGCCAACTTCAAAATACTATATCCTTAGAGATCCCTTAACTTCCTCACCCCTCTGGTAGGATTCAAAAAAAGCTTTCCAACGAACTCAACATCACTAAAAACGAATTTCATATGAAAATGTTATGTCAATTCAGGGTTCTTCGATTCAAAATAAGCAAAGAAGAAAACAAGACTTCTCAAATTATTTGCTTCGGGACCCACAAGATGCACCAATTTCTTGAGAAATTATCAAAAATTGGCTCCAAAATTTCAAAAATTAAAATCCCTAGTTTTTTTTCTGTTTCATTTGAATCGTCGCGATGGTCTGCAACGATCGCAATGGTCAAAAACCATCATGATGACGTGATGGATCATTGTGATGGTTTGATGGATTATCACAATGGTCTGAGCCAATCGCGATGGCATGGTCTCATTGTGATTGTATGGTGGGCAGTCGTGATGGTCATGAACCATCACAATGGCATGGTGTCTCATCACAATGGTGTGGGATTGTCACAATGTTATGAGACTGTTGGGATGGCATGAGACCGTTGTGATGGTCAAATGGATCGTCGCGATGGCTTGAGCAAATCATGACGGACATGAACCATCACAATGGTGTGGGATCGTCGCGATGTTATGAAAAAATCTGAAAATTGCAAAATCACCTATGGTTCCTTGGGGGCACTAGCATGCTCTGTATGTTGGTATAGATGAATTTTGGAAAATCTGAACTTGGTAGACCATCATGATGGTTCAAGCTTTTGGCAATGATGATGATTTTGCTTGTTTTGTTGTCTGTGCTCAATACTGAATGTTGTTCATGCCAAAAAAACTTTCAAGCACACCAAATCAACCTCTCTCCCACTCACAAATCAAATGAGAGAATGGATATCGAAGGTGGAGGTATGACCAAAATGGTGAAGATGATGATGCAAGAAGATGGAGAGTGGAGACGATGAAGGTGACGATGATGGGGGAGAAAGTAAAGAAAATTGAAAACTTACCTACCTACCTATGAATCCAACATCATGTATCTACATCTTACCATCACATGCTCGTCCTCAAAGCTCGATCCCTGGCAATGGCACCAAATTTGGTGTACTTTTTACTCTAGTGATGGCTAGAGCTTTTTTTCCCCATGTTACCACATACATGATTCACTCATATGTGGTGGTACTTTGTACTTAAGGATATTATTCAACTCTTACTTCAATTCAGTTTATCATCAATAGAGAGAGCTATTCCAACTATCCATCTTCTCTCTATGTCTTGCTGCATTTGTGCTCCTTGTGTGTGCTTCTCATGTGTCTCTCACACTTCTACACACACCCAATAGTGGTATCAGAGAAGGTTCAGTTCCTTCTCAAGTTTTGGTTTTTTGCATCACGGCTTATGCACACTTTTAACAGTGCAAATCAACTTTGGAGCATAGAATAGTGAATTTCAATAGCCAAGGAACATTTCCATTAGTTGTAGTATGGTTCTACCCCCATTTCAAAGCCATTCCTACAGTTAGAATTGCCTTTAGAGTGACAGTTTGTGAGCTGAAATTTTAGCATTCATTTTAGCTTTCATCGAAGTGAAGATTTTATCACAGACTTTTTCTTTAGTGAAATGGTAGGCATCAATGACTTGTTTGGCATGCTTGAAGCTGAAGATAAGCTTGATGGGGCCAACTATCCAATGTGTTTATACATGATGAAGCATGTTCTTGTTGCAAAAAAACTTTGAAACATAGTGGTAGATGTAGATCGAAGACCCGCAGGTTCTTCTACTTCATAGTCTACTATCACAGATGAAGCGCCTTCTTCAAAGACATTGGTTTCTCCTTCTCCATCTACACAGGAATAGCATAGATGGGATGGAAAAGATGCTCAAGGTCATGCATTCATTGCACTTTCTGTGAAGCATCATATAGTTCCACACATTCGGTCATGTTCTACATCAAGATAAGCATGGGACACTCTTGCTTCTTTGTATGTCATGCGTAATGAATCATGTGTTGCATACTTGAGGAAGCAACTTGAGGATGTATGTATGGCTTAAAATGAGTCTATGGATGTGTATGTGACACACATCAAAGATTTGAAAGAAAAATTGGAAAACATAGATGAGATTATTCCAGATGCATCACTCATCTCTACATTGTTGAATGGATTGCTAGAATCTTTTCAAAGCTTTTCTAATACACTCTGTTTGGTTGCAAAAGGGAATCCCAATATGTATGCATTTGATGAGGTTGTGTCTCCTCTTTTGCAAGAAGAGGAATCTAGAGTGAATAGGCATGTTTTGATTGAGGGAACAAAAGCACTTGCTATCTCACAAAAGGGGAAAATCAAGTATGGTTCAACTTTGGGTTCATCAAAACCAAAGCCTGAAGGTTCCTCTTCCACTCATTCCTCTAATGATGCTAATATTGTCGAAAGGTTGGTCATACTATTGATGAGTGTAGAAAGCTTGTTAAGCGCAATGAAAAGAAGAAGGAATCCAAAATGTCTATTGCTCAAATTTTAGCAAATGCAAAGAATAATGAAGCTAACATGGCTCAAGATTTTTGGGCATGTGTTGTAACAGGTCATTATGATGCATCTTTGCATTCTAAATGTATGGTTGTGAGTGAGGCTGATTCTGATTGGTTCTTTGATAGTGGTGCTTCAAAGCACATAACTTCATGCAAAACATTTTTTGCATCTTTGAAAGATGCACCCAAAGCAGGACATGTGGTGTGTGCAAACAATGCCTCTTATCCTATCATTGGAGTAGGAGAAATTGAGCTTACGGCTGCAAATGGAGGTGATTCTCTTGAAAAATGCATTGTATGTGCCCGATATCAAGAAGAATTTAATTTCAATTTTGTTGATCGCCAAAGCTGGACTTCATGTACACTTTGTTGATGATAAGTGTATGGTTCATGATTTTAGCAATGGTGATATTATCATGATGTTTAGTACATTATGTAATGGTTTGTATCACATGGATACATACAAGAGGGCTGCCTCGTATGCCTTTCTTTCTCATACTTTTTCCATGGCTGAAATGGAGCTTTGGCATACCTGTTTTGGTCACTTAAACTTCAATTGTTTGCTTTACTTGCAAAATAAGGACATGGTTATTGGTTTTCCAACACTTGAGTCCATTGAAAATGATGCATGTGAAGGTTGCATTCTTGGAAAAATGCATTGTTGTTCTGTTCCAAAAGATAGTCATACACACACTATAAGAAAATTGTAGCCTTGTTCATAGTGATGTATGTGGTTCCATCAAAACTCCATCTTTTGGGAAGCATGTATATTACCTTCATTGATGATGCTACTCGCCACACGTGGGTGTATCCTATGAAAGAAAAGAATGAGGTGTTTTCTTACTTCAAAGCACTTTTCTTACTAGAGGGCTGAGGAAGCTAAGGGGTCTGTAAAGAATTCTTCCATAAAAACAAGGGAAATTTTGGTCTTTGAAATACATAGATCTAGACAATGGAAAATCATGTTCATATCTTTGGTGTCTATCTTCTCTATGTCTCTCTCTTTTAGGTCTTTCACTTTCAAGCCCTGATCTATCTCTGCCCACAGTGTGTGCAAAACTTACCTCAGGTCTCTCTCTAGATCTTTCCCTCTGGGTTTCATGAGCCTAGGAAGATCTTGATCCTTGGCGGCCATGGGAAACATTAGATCTTGGTGGAGGCCCAAAATTCATTTTGCCATTCCAAGTGTATGCATGTCTTCCATGCTCTATTACCATGAACATTCTCTCTCGATGTGTTATCTAGATAGACAACTTTTCTTGGTATCTCGAGCTCCTTGAATTCATAGATGGTGACTCCACCTATTTTGCTAGGTTAATCTAACTTCAATCTCCAAAAGGCTTCCTTTGTTTCTCTATTTAAGAAGAGTTCTATGCTTTTGTTGTCTTGAGGAACCCATTCTAGTGTAATCCCTCTAGTCAAGATTGATTTGCCTCAAGGAGTCTTGGGTTCTTGTCCTAGGTCTCCTTGCTCTAGGTCTCTTGAGCCCCATCTCGTTCTCAAGAATGACATTTCCAAACTCATTTGTCATGTTTGGTAAGCTCGTAACCACATAAATGGTTTCTTGCTTATCAATATATGAGCCCTCTTTCAATTTAACCACTGGGTATTCAAGTCCAAGAAGACCGTCAGACAACCTTATGAGCAACCTTACCAATATGGTAGGTATTAGAACCAATACCAATAGCTGTATTATAGGCCACAACAACAATATCAACCTCAATACCCAATAGCAACACCAGGCACAACATAGGCCACAATTGGTCCCAAGAAACCAACTGTCACCTCCTGTCGATGTGATTCTAGTTAAGTATGCAATGGTAGAGGAGAAACCTAATACAGCATTGGTGTGGATGACCCCTTTGGTCTCAAAAGCTGACCCTCATGCTCAAAGTTCTGATTACATCCATGAAGATATTCCTCAGGCTTATTACACAGAGTCACTAGAGCATAATGAGTCTTATCCATACCAATATGAAGCACTACCTATGGAATTGAATTGGGAGCTAGAATAATCCAATGTCATGTATACAAATCCTAACCAGATGCCCCAACTAAGATAGGTAAGACCTCAAGCACCTAGAGGACCATGCTACAGATGCTAGGAATATCACTTCATTCATGATTGCCCTATACCTACACCGATCCAATCCCAATCAATGACAATTCAAGGTTTTTTCTAGATTGTGGGAAGGATTACCTCTTACGGGATTGTCTCAAGAACCCAAACAATGTGCCAAAGATCAATCATATTAATGTCATTGGGTTAATAGTAGATTCTAATGGAAGTGTGACTTCCATTGCCCTAGTGCAAGTAGTCACTAGAGCTCAAGCATTACAACAGAACCAAGGCTTAGGTCAAAAAAGGAGTTCAAATATTAGGGAGACTAAGAGTCTACCTAAGAAAAGGACAAGAGCTTGGAAGGATAGTCGTGAACAAATGAAAAGACAATGGACAAAGAAGATGAGTGAACTCGAAGAAATCTTGAGTGAGACCAAAGCTAAACTTCCAAAAAGAACAACTCAGACACACTCTCACACATCACCACCACCATGAGCATCTAATCAACCTCAAGTAGCCCCATCACCATGCAGAACAAGATCAGTCTTGGCAGATACAACCCCAAAAGGCTTGAAAATGATGTTCAAGGCCTACCAGGATCCACTTCAAGAAGGGCCGATAGTTGCAAACCTAGACAAGAGTTACCCTAGGGTAGACTTAGAGATTCAACAAACAAAAAGGTGCATGAAAATGGTAGAACTAGCTTAGTCTATGCTAGAAGCCAATCAATTGTTCAATCAGGCAAATTCTATCAAATCGGGTTTGCACCTATAGGGCTTATTAAAAAGATTAGAGCAGGTGTTAAGCAAGCCGTAGGTTTCTTTACCTCCACAGGCTCAACTAGTTGTTGAAAGAGAAAGCTCACCACCAATGGAAGTTTATGTTCTTGATTCCATTGAGGATGGAACACCTCCTTCAATTCAATAATACTCTCAAGGGTTCTTACATGAAATACGAGAAGAGAAATAGGCCAACTATGTCACGAGGAATGAGATAAGGAAGAGAGCTCACACACACACTCACAATAAAAGAGAATTACACACTTAGATTAAGGCAAGGAAGAATGATCTTCTTCTTTTATTACATAAAAAGGAATGTACAAGAATGACCTAAAAACAAGAATACAACAAGTGCAATACATAAAGATCAGTACATAAGGAAAAAACCTAATGTCCACGAATGAGTGAGCTGGCAAGGAACAAATGTGCCATCACTCTCGATAGATAAATCTAATAAAGCTCAATGAAGTATCCCTGACATATATTCGACATGACCAGTATACATGTCATAGAAACCAAAAATTGATACATGTCATCCTGGATCATCACATGTTGAGCTTGATATCTTAACACTCCCCCTCAAGCTCAATGTCATGTCCTCTAATCCAAGCATCTTCTGAAACTTCTTCAGCATCTCTACTCCAAGTGCTTTAGTGAAAATATCAACAACCTGCTCATCTATTCTCACATAAACAAGATCAATATCTCTTGCTAATACCTTCTCTCTGATGAAGCAATAATGTACCTTGATATGCTTTGTTCTAGCATGAAAAATAGGGTTGCCTGCTAACTCTATACTACTAAGATTGTCACAATAGATAGTGATAAGCTTTTGCACTTCCACACCCATATCTACAAGTAGCATCTCCAACCATGATGCCCCACATGTTGCCATTGTAGCACCTCTATACTCAGCCTTTGTACTTGACAGAGAAATAGTGGGCTGATTCTTGCTGCTCCATGTAATAGTTGCACTCCCAAGTGAGAATAGAAAGCCACTAGTAGATCTTCTATCTGGAATGTTACCACCCAATCTGCATCAATGTATCCATGAACTTGCAAATCTACACCAGCTTCATAAAACAATGCATAATCCAAAGTAGCACTCACATAATGTAGAGTGTGCCTTAGAGCATCCAAATATGGCTTCCTGGGAACCTACATAAACTGACTTTCAAGTCCAACAATGTAGCTTAAATGAGGCCTTGTAATTGTGAGATATATAAGACTTCCCACAATTTTCCTGTACATATTAGCATTTTCCAATGCTTCACCTGATGTAGCATCCACATTCAAATTTTGATCTAATGGCATAAAAATCCACTTACAATCAGCCATACCATACTTTTGCAGCATATTCAAGTCATATTGCCTTTGCGACATCCATATACCTGTTTCTGTATGTATAAACTCAATGCCGAAGAAGTAGCGCAACACACCAAGATCTTTAATGTCAAATTCCTGCATAAGAAGTTGCTTTACCTCCTTGAGGCCTTCTTCATTATCACCACCTACAATCAAGTCATCAACATAGATAGCCACAATTGTGATGCCATCATCACCCTTCCTTGCATATAGTGAATGATCTGCATCACACATAGAAAACCCAATGGTGGTAAGTAATCAGCAATCCTTGCATGCCATGCACGAGGACTTGCTTCAGCCCATACAAAGCCTTTTGCAACCTGCAAAACATATTTTGGATGCTTTGAATCTTCATATCCTTGTGGTTGGTCCATGTATACTTCTTCCTGTAACTCACCATGTAGGAAAGCATTCTTCACATCCATCTGATGTAAAGTCCATCCTTTTGTTGTAGCTAATGCAACAAGCATCCTCACAGTAGACATTTTAGCTATAGGGCTGAATGTTTCCTCATAATCAATGCCATATGTTTGTGCATATCCTTTAGCTACCAACCGTGCTTTGTACCTACTTATGCTACCATCAGCATTGTGCTTTACCTTGTAAACCCACTTACAACCTATGGGTTTCTTTCCTTGCAGCAATGGAACCAGCTTCCATGTATTGTTCCCATAAAGTGCATCCATCTCCTCATCCATAGCTTTTTCCCAATCTGCATTTCCACTTGCATCTTCAAAACACAAAGGTTTAGCATCTTGTATTACCTTTGTCATGTAGGCACAATGACGAGCCATATAATTGTCATACGTCAATCGTTGCACTGAATTATGCATCCTCCTACATCTTCTTGGTATTGGGTCACTTCTCATTGTATCATCCACATGTGCCTTTCTAACTCCTGGAGTCTTCATAGAGGGCGATCCAAGTTCCTCATCAAGAGTCTTTTCTAAACCACTAGAATCTCCATCGTCTTCAAAACCTCCACATGTTTTACTACCAAGAAAAAGCTTTTATTTAACTTTCTTGGATGTATTTGATGAATTTCCTAGACTGAAACACAATCTTCTAGTCCATGGATTTGAATCGGAACTATTGCTTGGTGATGCATTTGGTCTACTCAAAACTTGAGATTCTGCACTTGATTTTTTAGCATTTTCTTTGTCATTTGGTTCAAGATTTAGTCCTTCTTTGGCATCTGCATAGAAGCTTGACATTTCATCAAATACCACATCTCTGCTCACCTTCACCTATAGTGTGAGTGGGTTATAACATTTATATCCCTTTTGCTCAAGGGAGTATCCAATGAAGACACATTTTTTTTCTTCAGGATCAAGCTTCATCCGTAGCTCATCTGGAACATGTACATATGTAATTGTAGCTCAGTGATGAGTAGCACCTCCTTTAATGTCAATCCAGGAAGACATGAGGATGGTATGAAGACCTCGAGCAAGTGAAGGCACAAATGTGTGAGTGAGAAGCACACTAACATGCACACACATACACACACACATACACACACACACGCACACACGGCAAGAACAAAGAGAGTAAGACAATGGAATCACTTCTATTGCAACAAAGTTCTCATACAAGCTCAAAACTACAAGAAGCTTACCAAAAATGAGCTCTCTAGCTCTATTTATAGTTTTCTGACTAGCTTTGGCCCTGTCCAGACCTAGTGTCCGGCCTAGTTAAAAATTAGGTCCCAGGGCTTATTTGAGGGCTCAAACGAGATCTAAAAAATATGAAAATTGGCACGCAACTACTTCTAAGGCTCCCCAAGCTCGAGGACTCCTCCGCTTGTACAAAATGGAGCTAGAAAAAGGTGAAATGATATTTACAAAGATTTTTAGTGATAAGAATCACTTTTAACATGGTGTAAGGTTTGGAAAAATTTAATGGGTTGCCTTAGTGCTAGATCTGCGTGTATGCTCGTACTTGCTCATCTGCCAACACTCTCCCCCCCCCCTAGCGTCTGTCGCCTCTGACAGACCTCTGCTCCATTGTTTGATCAATGTACTTTTGCAGGAGGTCGGTTGCCACTTCTTGTTCCTTGATGCGTAGTCCCAGGACCAAATCTCTCTAGAGGGCATCCCAATTGACTGCTCCCGGCATATTAGGGTGTGGTGTGGTGTAGAGCTCCGAGTGCATGGTTTGTTCACACGTAGTTTAGCCACTGTTTGCAATTCACATTATTCTGAACCTTGATGGCAAATGCTTTCCATGATCTTCTTCTTTGTACTGGCCCAAAGCAAGCGTTATATTTCAGATGCATGGGAGCGTGATCCCATGTTCGTAACATCTCCGGATAGGTCTCCAGTAACTTTTGCCTCCATATGGGTTGGAATATGGCCCCCTTTCTGGCTGCCTCTGGAATGTCCTCGGGTTCGAACTGTGTTGCGAACGTAGGGTACTGGTTGGTTATGTGTTTGATCTCAGCATTATAGTCAGCCAGCAGTACAAAATAGGGCTTATATTGTAACTCCGAACTGGTGATCAACCGCCTAGGAGCCAAGTTCGAGAAATATTCAGACTTGAGTATGGTCTCCTCAATGGTTTTCATGGCTAGCATCTGAGTTGCTACGCGCTCTTCTTGAGTGTGGCCCATCTCCTCTACCTGCTTCATCCATGCCGACGGGGGCTCCTCATATGTGTCTTGGCCTTCCTCCGTAATTCTGCCTCCTAGAAGGGGTTGAGGCTCATAGTTGTCTTCAAATGTCTCCTCCACTGGAATGACTACTGCTTCTTCTTCTATGGGTTCATCAGGTGGAGAGGGGGGTTGTTTATATTGTAACAACTTGAGCTTCAATTCAGCCACCTGCTGTCGTAGCTCAAGTACCTCATTCGTCATTGATGATTCGGGCTCTAGTGAGGTTGCAGCATTGGCCATCTCTTTAGGTTCTCGTTGGTGTGGTGTATGCACTTGGGATCTCTGTAGGTCCTTTACTTGGTCGGCAAGCTGATCATGTGCTTCTAAGAGATTGGCATAGGTTTCCAGTATTTGTTGTATGCTTTCTGAGGGGATGGCTTGGAATTTGGCAGGGTCGATGGGTGCCCCTGGAGTATTTTCAATGGCTGCTTCTAGATTCTCTTGGTTTTGCTGCTGTAGCCTTCGGTTTTCTTCTTGAGCTGCTGCTAAGTGTGGACGAAGTAGAGTCATGTTTCTTTGTAATCTAGCATTGCGGCCCAATTGATCTCTGAGTTGTTCCTCCATAGCTTTACCTGTCTCTGTATACTTAGCTTCCGGTTCTACCTTCGATTGTTGGAGGGTAGTCACTTGGCGTTGTAGTGCTATATTACCTAGTTCCAAGGCATCGACGCGTGCCTGGAGTTGAGCCGAGAGATTGCACAACTCTAAGTTATTTTCTTCCAATAACTTATACTCTTGCTTAAGCTGAGTGGCCGCTTCAACCATGGTCTCTAGTGCATTACTAAATGAAGTGGGTGCATGGGTAGAGGTGGAACATGCAAAGGGTCAGGAAATGGGAAAGGGAAAAGTGGATGATGTGCCTATGAGTGAAGTGAAATGTGATGATGGTGGAACACACGTGGTGGTGGGTGCTCTTGTGGGTGGTGAAATATCCATGGGATCGGATGTGATAGTGTGTGAAGTGTGAAATGTGAATACGGGAACGGTAGGTGGTGTGTTAGTGGTGGCAGTGAATGTGGGGAAGGTGGGTTGGGGAAGGGACTTTTTATTATAATTCTCAACTTGTTGGAGTATATTTACAAGGTTTGTCCAGAATGAAGATTGGGTGACTTGGGTTGATTCCGAGGGGGTTAAAAGGGGTACAGTGGATAGGGGTTGGGAGGGAGGAAATGTATTGGTGGATGGAGATGGGTGTGTTAAGGTTTGGCTAGTGGCAAGTGGCTGTCCGAGGGCTGGGAGATATGAAGGGTGACCTATTATAGTTTGATCGGTGGCAGGATGACCTATATGGGGTTCAGAAAATCGGGTGGAAGTGGTGGATGTAGGTAAAGGGAAGGATAGATGAGTAGTGGTGTGTATAATGGTTTCATCATGGGTGGATACTGGTTGTTCAGGAAGACTAGTGGGGAAGGGTTCTGAGGGCTGGATGGGAAGTGATGGTGGAGATGGTATCTGTGTATTTACATCTGGTTCCTCACTGGGAGTTGGGCTGGCCATGTGAACATCTTCTGAAGTTGTGGTAGGCAGTGCGGTAGAGACTTCCATTTAAATCATTTTTCCCCGTCGTGGTCTTGCATCGATCCTTCGTTGGTCATATGAAGGGGTATTACGATAGACCATGGTCCTCATGGCCTCCCCTATTCCACATGTTTCCGCCAAGAGATTCAATGATTCTACGAAATGCGGGTCGACATTCTCCGCTTGTAGCATCTGGTTCACTAGTGCTCTATTTGCCTCTTCTGATAACTTGTGTCTTTTCTGCACCTGCTTGATTGTCTTGTAGAGCCGTTTGAGTTGTGCCGTGTAGGCAGGAGCTTCCTCTTCACTCTCCTCTGGTTCATTTCCCCGTGCTTCTTCCTGATTCTGTGTGCTTTGAGCCTGAGGCTGTTGTGCCTCATCTTCCCAATGTACCCTTCTTACCTCTCTTTGTGGCTGTTCTCTTTGGGATGATGATCCAGGACCGGCATTGTCAGAAAAGCACTCACTATCAGATAGGTTGGCATTCTGCAGGAAGTTTTCAAAGTCAAAATTGGGATCCTCTGCTAATGTGGCCATGGATGCAAACTTAGCATCGGTGGGTAGTGGAGGGGCAGATGGAGTGGGTTGTATCCTATCGCCTGATTGTGTTCCTTGGAGATGGATGGTGAAAGGGTCTACTCAGGCCTCATCTCTAGGGAAGGCTTCTGTGGTGGCCTCATGGGGAATGAGAACCTGGGAAAGCGAGCCACGCATTCTTTTTGTAGGTTGTACTCCTGACTTCCGCCCCTTGAAGAATTCTAGTTGTGAATATTTGAGGGCCCTTGCGATCGGCACATCATATGCAAGGCATCTATAGATAATTCTGGTAATCGCACAGCAGCCATTCAAGGTATGCTTCCTCACGCCCCGCTTGCCTGCTTCATATAGCTAGTCCAAGATCCATACAGGCATTTTAATTGGCAAGCTTCCAGTCTCTGCTAGGTACAATCCATACCATATTTTTCTTATGTCATTGGGTGAAGCAGTCTTGAGCTGGAAATGCGAAGTGCTGAAGGCACATCCGCAGGGGTATGGCGATGTTGGGGGTGAGGGCACACATTTCCTTTAACTTCTTGATTCTGTTGTTCTTCATCGACTCTGGTATCAAAGGATCTCGATCAAAGGGAACATGGGTGCCATACATTTGAAGAGCTTCCCTGATTAAAGTAACATTCAACTCAAACTTCTTCATTTCTTCCTGGTTTGATAGAGAGGGTACCAGGAATGTGCTTGAATGATCCTTATCTCTAGTCGGCTTCAGTGTGGCTATCAAATAGTAGCACCTAAGAAAATCCGGCCTAGGCAAAGCTGCACTAAAGTAGTCTTGCAAACCCGCTTTCTGCCAAATATTCTGAAGAGGATCTGCATTCTGTAACGTTTCAAATTCTCTCGAGAAGAATTGAAATGTCCACTAGACTCCACCGAATTCCAACTTTGACTCCCAGATGTGGTCGGCATCTCCCAAGTCTCTAGGCATCTCATTGAACCAGTGAGAATGCCCCTTCACTCTTTCTGTTAGGCTATTTGGTGGATCTGAGATAGGAATTCTTCTCACGTTCAAAAGCTCTTCAGGCCTTGCTGTCAGTGGGGCTTCCACAGGCATGGTATCCCAATTGCTTTGATTACCAGTGCCCACCTGGGAGCTTGTTCCTGCTACTATTGCCATGATACTTCTGATGCTTATCTGCTGGAAGAAGAAAGCACATTAGTGTTGCATAGGAAACAGGATATAACGGTGTTCCCTCCACAATACTAACATGACAATCCCGATGGTTAGTGGTTAGAGGTGAAGTGTTTGTGATAGATGTGAGTGGTTATTAGAGGTTAGTGTTATCTTAGATGCATACTTTGGTTATGTAATGGACTCAGAATGCACCTTCATCAGAGTGGATGGATTTACACGATTGGGTCAGGGGGTTTGATACACGGTTTAATTCTCCAAACCTTGATGGAGGATTCGTAGCTCTTAGAGCTAAAGACAGGCAAAGATTTATGAACTAGGTTGTGATGGATTTGGGGCCTTTTGGGTACCCATTTCCAGACATTCCTCGGTTTGGCTGAGTGTGGGTTAGGGTGGTCTTTAGGTAGAGTTCCTGCGTTGTTTTTCGAGAGGACTTGTGGGTGATGAATTATGCCGGTGACTAGAGTTAGAGCTATTTGGGCTCGTAAACAGGCCTTGGGCACCCATATGTGTCTAGCATTGGGGCTAGCCTTCATTGACCAGCTTAGGGACCCAAATAGACGTGGTGTGCCTAGGAGATTGCCTAGGGTACTCCTTCAATTTTGTCCTTGATGGTGTGGCTTGTCTTTTGGCTCCTCGAGAATCTGCTATTAGAGTTGTGGGTTTTCCATCCTTGCGTATCCAGATCTGTTTCGCGCCACGAGGTACTCCGTGTTGCACTAGTTGGTGCTCCTGCTTCTTGATCAACGGCCTCCTTCGTGTTGTATGATGTTTGGTCTGCATGTTTAGAATCTCCTTTGGCCCAGCTGCGAACTCCTCATTGACTCCTGTACCTTTGGTAAGATTGACAATCCTCTGCACCATAGAAGTTTGGACAAGAACAACATCATTATCTTTATGTGGATTCCTGGAGGGACCAGGAGTTGGTGCCTGTTCTATTGGTTTGAGTGCTTGATTTTCTAATTCAATCGTAAGACGGCTTTGGCCTACCCAAGCCTAAAGAAGTCCACTTCTTAAGTTGAGGTTGACTGCGTGATCGTAGATCTAGTCTTGGCCCAAGACCAGAGGTTCGGTAAGATCCTCGTCTTCACATACTAGCACTTTTGCTGGCATGAGGACCTCTTGTATGTAGAGGGGAAGTTCCACCTCTCCCATGCAAGGGGTTTCAACACCTCCTATTCCTATCAGATATGCTTCTAGGGGTTTTACCTCCAATTGCAGCTGTTGGCAATAAGAAAGCCGAACTGCGCTAGTGGCTGCTCCTGAATCAATTAAAGCTCTCACGGTTGTTGTGCTGTCTCTTTGTCCTATTTCTAGGGTCAGAAAAGGTCGCCGATCAACTATCGTATGGGTCCGCTTACCTGAAGCCTCACACATGGCAATGTGATAACCATGAGCTTCATGATTGTCAGTCATGGCCTGATCTCTACCTTGTCTTTGCAGTTTCATTCGTCGAATGCATTCTAAAGCTTCAGCCTGTGCTTCTTCACGAATTCGCTTTTCCTCCTCCTTGCGTTTCTTTGCAGTATTAACTCGATTGAGCATTTCTTTAGTTAAGGGTTCTTGATATAGCTTGACTCTACATCTGCTTATGTAACTTGGTAGTATGTCACCCTCTAGAGTGGCTAGTTGTACTGCTCCACTTGTGGAGATCCTATTGATAATCATTGGTCCATAGCCTCTTTTCTCTAATTTTCGTGCATGTTGCTTCAATGTGTAGACGAGGACTAGGTCTCTTGCTTTCAAGCCTTTATCCTTCACATGTGTATCAAAATATGCCTTTTGCCTTTTCTTCGCTGCATAGATTCCTGCTGCAGCTCTCAATCATGTCTCGCCTAGACGTTCAAGATCAAAGATTCGAGAGGAGAGTTCATGGCCTGTCCAGTCATGCTCTTGTGCTATTTTCAATGTAGGTATCAAAAAATCTAAGGGTAGCACCGCATTCTGACCGAACACCATCTGAAAAGGTGTGGCTTGGAGTACCATTTTATAAGCAACTCGGTATGCCCAAACAGCATGGTGTAGCTGTTTGTCCCAATCAGAGCGTTTATTGTTCGCTAACTTCGTCAGTACATTGCATAAGATCTTATTTGTACTCTCAGCCTAGCCATTAGCTTGGGGGTGATAGGGGCAGACTTCTTATGTACTACCAAGAATTCTTGGAGCAGATTTTCAATAACTTCATTCAAGAAGTGAGTCCCTCTATCACTGACTAGCTCTATAGGTAATCCATATCTGGTGAACACATTCTCAAACAAGAACTTAGCTGTTGTTTGTGCATCGTTCTTTGTTGTGGCTTTTACCTCTACCCACTTAGTTAGATAGTCAGTGGCAACAATGATATACTCAGCATGGGAGCCCTTAGCTAGGGGATTAATAGGACCAACAAAGTCTACTCCCCACTTAGAGAATGCTCGTCCACCCATCATGGGTTTCAGTGGCATCTCATCTTTGCGTATAGGAGGCTGAGCTCGCTGACAGATGTCACACCTCTTCACATAGGTATGTGCATCCATGTGAAGGGTCGGCCACCACAAGCTTGCAAATAGAATTGCTTTAATCACTCGATCTGCTCCAAAATGTCCTCCTGCTACACCTTGATGAGCAGTTTCCAAGATCTTTAGATATTCACTCTCATGAACACAAAGTCTTAGGTAACCATCTTTTCCACGCTTGTATAGATTATCACCAATGAGTGAGTAATCTAGGGCTTCTTGTTTTGGACTTCTTTGCCTCATCATAGTCATGTCTGGAGGGACTGTTTTCGTCCTCAGGAAGGATACTAGGGGTTCACTCCAATCCGGCACTATGGACACTTGATAAAGAGTGGCATGTTCCACAGGTGGTTTAGTGCAGTAGATTGGGCATTCCTTGCACAACTTCTGGACATCAGCTTCCATAGTCGGCCAATGCACTCCTAGTCTCCTCAGGGTCTGTATGGTTCGTTGTTTTGAGTAGTGTTTCTCTAATGCACCTACATGTGCTAATTGGAACCACTTAGCGTACTCGTCCTCTTCTACACAACAAGCCAAGATCCCTTGATCTGTGTGCTTGTACATACTTCCAGCCATGATGTGGTACTTTTGGGCTTTTACTACCTCTCTATCCTGTGTGGTTATTACTGGGTGGTTAGGTCCGTATGTCAATACTGGCACCAGTGGCTTAGCCCACTGAGGTACAACTTCCAAATTAAACAAGTAAGCATCAGGTAAGTCATCTGACACTCCTTGTGGGGCTTCTCATGATGTGAGCCTTGAGAGATGATCTGCTCTCAGGTGAGTTCTTCCTTTCCTCACTACTACCTCAAAGTCATATTCCATTAGTAAGAGAAACCATCTTACTAATCTGCCTGTATTACACGGCTTGTTTACCAGGTACAATAGAGCTTGGTGATCAGTAAAAAAATTGAACTTATTTGCAAGCAAATAGTGTCTAAACTTTTTAACCGCGTACACCATGCCTAATCCTTCTCGTTCGGTGGTTGTGTAGTTCCATTCAGCAGCATTCAACTGTCTACTGGCATAGGCAATAGGGAGATCCATATTCCCTTCACCCGTAGGTTGTGCAAGTACACATCCAATAGCATAATTGGAGGCATCCACATGAACATGGAATGGCTTACTCCAATCTGGTGTGGTCAAGATTGGTGCTGAACATAATCTTCGTTTAAGCTCCTGGAAGGAACTCTCACATTCATCAGTCCACTCAAAGTTAGTCAGAAGTCCGTACATGGGCTTTGCAATGATAGCATACATGTGGATGAACCGGCGGTAGTAACCACAATGCCCCATGAAAGCTTGCACTTCCTTGACGTTCTTTGGCCTAGGTAACTGTGCGATAGCTCTCACTTTCTCTTCATCAGTGGATATGCCATTCTTTGACACTATGTGTCCTAGAATCTTGCCTTGCCTGACCATTAAAACGCACTTTTCGGGGTTCAGGTAGACCTGATATTCTCTACATTTGTCAAAGATTTGTCTGAGTTTAGGAATATGGGTTTGTCTAATGTTAGAATGAGCACAAAGATCATCAACATAGACTTCTAAGTTCTTCCTCAGGAACTCTTTAAATACATGGCACATCAGCCTCTGGAAGGTAGTTGGTGCATTGGTAAGCCCAAATGGCATTACTCTAAAGGCAAATATGCCCCATTCAGTGGCAAAAGCCGTCTTATGCTGATCTTCTGGAGCTATGGCTACTTGATTGTAGCCAGAGAACCCATCTAGGAAGCTATACACTTCTTTGCCTGCTACCCTTTCTAAGAGATGCTCAGTGATAGGAAGAGGATAACTGTCTCTAATCGTGGCGGCATTAAATTTTTCAAGGTTAATACACACACGCAGTTTTCCATTTTTCTTGGGCACCACTACAATGGGGGATACCCACTCAGTGTGCTCAATTTCATAGATGAATCCGGCTTCAACCAGTCTATCTATCTCCTCTTTGATCTTAGCAGCATAGTTATCGTTGTATGTGTAGGGCTTCTGCTTCGAGGGTCTGGCATCAGAGGTCATGGGGATTGTATGTGAACATATATCAGGGTCTACCCCTTTCAAGTCCTTATAACTCCAAGCAAATACATCTCGGTATTCTCTTAGCAAGGCTATTAGCTCTTGTTCTTCCTCTTCTGTCAGGTCATGACCTATGTACGTGCATCTTTCTTCTGCTTCCTCGATGGCTACAACTATTTTCTTGGTAGTTTCCTTGCTATCATAGGCTTCTCCTGCTTGTGCCTCACGTTTAGGCATTCTTATCATGACTCTCCTATCGTCTATCTCATATTTTTTAAAATTTTCAAGGACCTCAAACAAGGATTCTTCTGCCTCCGGAGTGACTTCCTTCTTCTTTCTTTTCTTTCCTCCGCTCTTAGTAGCTACTTGTGTGGCTAACCTTACCTCATTTGTAAGCTCTCCGTGCCTCTGGGGTTGAAATTCTACTTCATAGAAGTATTCTTCATCTGATGCAAAAGGTGGGCCCATAATGATTGACTCTAGATCGGAGTCACTCGCATCCTCAAATGCATCAGGGCTAGGTTCGCATTCTTCTAAAACTGCATCTCCCATGATTGGCTCTATTGAAAAGACTGAAATGTCATAGCCATCCTCATCACAGTGAGGTGTCCACTGCTCTTCATTGATGGCTACATCCATTGTTGCTAGGATTTCTGCTCAGCCATGGGGTTCAAATTCCTCATCACGAAAGACTACAGGTGCATAGGCTGGGTCTTGAATTGATCTATGGTTTCTTTTGCACCTACCTCTCTGGCTTTCTCTCTCTTCTCTTCTTCTACTGCTACCTTACACATCCATAAGTGGGTGTCTTCATGCATCCACGAGGATCCGGATCCTATGGAATGCACAGACTCAGTCTCATCTTTGGCTCTATGGATGGGATTCCATTGAATAGGCGGTACGTCTCTATGAGAGTAATCCTTAAGATTGACTTTGGTTGTAACACCTAGATGTTGCAAATACAAGGAATTGGTTCCCCAATCCGGACTACTTGCAATTGCCGCATAAATGGCCTTCCCAAAATCATCTCGTAGGCTTGGTTTTTGCTAAAGTCGCATATAGCAAAAGTATGCTCAAACTCAACCCCACATGTAGTGAGAGTTATTCCTTCTAGCAATCCTAAGGGCCTTTCAATATGACCATCGGCCATCTGCAATTTCATTCTCGTTGGTCGGAGTGCTGGCTTGCCCCAACGCTTCCAAAGGGAAGTTGTAGCAATTGCAACTCCTGCGCCTGAGTCCAAAATCGCCTTGGTTGTGTAACCCTGATGGGTAACTGGGAGATAGGTATTTCCTTCTTCTCCTTCACTCATGTCTCCTATCTTATCCAATGGTATTTCAGACACTGTTCTATGAGATCCTACTTGGGAGCGCGATTTCGCTATGTCTGGCACTTGTTTGGCTACATGTTTCCACACTTTTGGCTTAACTTTGAGTAGCTCTTCTAAAGTGAGATTGCACTCCACTTTAGTGTTCTTTACTACCTCTGTATTCCTAGGTATGATAGAATCTTCATTTCTTATCATGACTGTGGGCGCTCTCAGACAAGTAGACTTGGTTTCCCAAGGGCCTGTGAAATGTGGTAATTCTTGTAGAGAATTAGACTCAAAGTGTAATCGCTCTTGAGAGTGGGTGCTCTCATGCTCCTCATAAATGGATGGGATGTTCTGTGGGAATTGCTCGTGTGCATTATCCACAAGTTCAATGGGAGGAGGGACTTCACTTTCTTTAGCCCATTTGTCTTCTTGAATCTCTCGTAGGAATTGTGGTGTGAACCGATTCATAGAAGATGATGTGTCTGGCTCCGTAGAGTTAGGCACGTAGGGTTCTTGGGGAGGTAGGCTCACGTTCTCACTTGCCTTGCCCGTATTTTGAGAGGCGGGTTCCTTTTCTGATTGTGCAATTAGTCTCTCT
Organism: Ceratopteris richardii; assembly: GCA_020310875.1. Lineage (NCBI taxonomy): Eukaryota > Viridiplantae > Streptophyta > Polypodiopsida > Polypodiales > Pteridaceae > Ceratopteris > Ceratopteris richardii. The sequence goes on from CM035409.1 coordinate 52,878,428, forward strand.
ATTCGTTCTAGCAGTCCATCAAAGTGTAACTGCGTCTTAGCTGAACTAGAGATGTTAAAGAGGCGACTAGCTTCAAACATAGTCTAAGCCAATTCCACCATCTTAGCACAAATTTTGGTTCGTTCTAGCTCTAGTTCTGCTCTAGGGTAACACTTTTCATGATCAGTTACGTTTGGCCCTTCTTGGATTCTGGCCTGATATGCTCTAAGCATCATGTTTAGGTCCTCGGGAGTGGGATCGGCTAGGACGGATCCTACTCTGGGTGGTGGGTGGGTTAAGGGTGGTGTATTGACAGGTTGGGGAATGGAAGAAGATGGATTGGTGGTTAAAGGGAGAGGTGGTGGAGGGGTGGTGTGAGAGTGGTTTTGAGATGCGAGTTCACTTATCTCTCACCTCGGGGCTCTTTTCCTGACCAACACCTTGGTTTTGTTGTAGTGCTTGGGCTCTTGTGATCACTTGCACAGGTGTAGTGGAAGTCACACTCCCTGTGGAGTCTACAACTAACCCAACAACATTGATAGGAGTGATTTTAGGCATGTTATTAGGGTTCTTTGGGCAATCTCGTAGGAGATGCTCTTTTCCGCAGTCTTGACAGAAACCCTGAATTGTTACTGGTTGAGGTTGTGTAGGGGTAGGCAATGGGCAATCCCATATAAGGTGATCTCCCTGACATCTGAAGCATGGTCCTCTAGGAAATGGGGGTCGTACCTGCCTAGGTTGAGGTCTAGAGTTGGGGTTTGTGTACATGACATTAGCATACTCAGGCTCCCCACTATTTTCACTTGGGTCCTCATAATAGTATGACTCGTTATGCTCGGGTGACTGCATGTAGTAAGCCTGTGGGCTATCAATATGTGTGGAGTCAAAACTATGGTCACTTGGCTCACTGTCTGATAGCAATGGGGTGACTGGGACTATGGCTCTGTTCGGATTTTCTTCAGCAGATGCATATTTCACTAGGATCACATTGGTTGGAGCAGGGGGTTGTTGTACTAGGACTGGTTGAGGTCTCTGCTGCCCTTGATAGGGTGGCTGATAAGTTTGCTGTGGTCTGTTGTATTGTTGTGGTGGGTACTGATTCTGGTACCTACCCTGTTGTGGATATGGCTGAGGGTAGTTTTGCCTAACAGTTTGTTTGTTATATGGGCAGTCCTGTGTCGTGTGGTTGGTGTACCTTCGCTCTATGGTGCAGTACTGGCTACTAGGATTCACCTGGGTTTGAGCCATAATGGGACAAACATTTGCCATATGGTCACCGCCACAAGTGTAGCACCGCTTAACTGGGGCAAATCTCGGAATTTGTTTGCTAGAGACACCTAGTTTTTGAGCTACCTTCTCTACAAGTTCCTCAATGGATGTGGATTGACCAGTTGTGAGGCTACTAGAGCTATTAGAATCCTTATAGATTTTTGACAGTTCTAACTCCTTGCCTAAATTATCCTCAATGTCTATGCACATGCGCACACACTCTTCTATTGTTCTGGGGTCCTTCAGATACACATATGACCTGAGGCTTGGTGCTCAACAATCCATCTAAGAACAAGGCCACTTGCTTGGCTAGTGTGGGTAACTCCGGCATCGGGCATCTCTCTAGGTATTGCCTAAACCGTCTTCCTGCTAGTCTGACCGTCTCTTGAGGTGTTTGCTTGAAGCTATGAATTAGTGAGGAAGTGTTGTGCCTGATTCCACTCTTAGAAAACTCAATGATAAATGCCTCTAAGAGCTGGTCTATGTTTCTGAAATGCCTCTCGTTCAGTGGTTGGAACCACGTGAGGGCAGTGTTCCTAAGGGTTAGACCAAAAGCATTATATTGTGTAAATAGGTCCTCTACTTGTTCAGCTTTCAAGACTTGCCTAAACTCTGCCACATGGTCATAAGGGTCTCCATTGCCATCGAAGTAATTCTTCATGGACTTCACCAGTTGAGTTGGCCTCAGGGTCCTAGTGTGTTCTCTTGGCCTTGGCAAAGGAAAATCTTCAACATTTCTTTGGTTCCTTGGGTCTCTAAATCTCTCGGTTTCTTCTCTATCCGTCCCTGTTCTCCTTCTTTCTCTTCCCTAGGGGTTGGCAAAGCTTACTTCAGGTCTATCTCTACTTCTATCTCCTTGAGCTCCTTGAGCCTGGGAGGTGCCAGCTCCTTGGTGACTGTAGGACATATTAGACCATGGTTGGGGAAAAACAAATTCACCCTTCCATGTGTAGGCATGCCTGCCATGCTCGGTGACCACGAAGATCCTCTCTGATGTATTGTCTAGGTAGGTTACTTTGCCTGGGCTATCAGGGTCTTTAAACTCATAGATTGTGAGAGCACTCACTTCTTGAGGGTGAGCAGGTTTATATCTCCAAAAGGCCTCATCGGTTTCTCGGTTTAAAAGCAAATCTATGCTTTTATTATCCTGTGGGATCCACTCTGGAGTCATGATTCTGGTCAAGACAGATTTACCACGGGGAGTTCTTGGCTCTCTCTCTAAATTCCCTTGCTCTATATCACCCATGTTGGTCTCCGCAATCACATTTCCAAACTCATCAGTTCTATCAGGAAGAGTGGTGACTACATATATAGTCCCCTCTTTATCTAGGTATGCTCCATTCTCAAACTTGACTACTGGGTGTTCTAGTCCATGGGTTTGATCGGGGTTCTTAATCTGGACCACAGATCTTCTCAGGCCATCTTCGTAGATGCGAGCACCTAGACGATTAGTCCTGATGTATTCCAATTGAGTCTTGTAAGGTCCTTCTGGCTTTTCTAGATAAGCCAACCCTAAACTACCTACTGGTCTCTCCATGTGATAGGACATTTCAGAATCACTTGTTTCTGATCGTGGGGTGTATGGGTAATCACTCAACTGCTGGGCCCAAGACCTAGCAGTGTGATTGACACTAGCTTTAGAAGATCTGAGGCTTTGTCTATCTCTGCCTAAGTGTCTACCTGACCTAAGGTTCATATGCCTGGTTTCTCTACCCCCTTGATCCCAAGTACACTCTCGTTGCAGGTTATTTAACACCAATCACTTTGTTCTTTTTAGTTGATTATTTTGTTTATGATCTTGTCTGATATCACGTCGTCAAGAGTACTTAAATGAATTTCGCACTTGATAAGTGATCGATTCAAGTTTACTTTAGTCCCTTAGGGTTTTCGCGCTTAAGCCCTACTTAATGCTTGCACTTAGTTGATTAATTCTCTTGGACTTGAATCATGCCTATCGTAGCCCTAATTAATCACCACACCTAAGTCGTGCTTACCCTAGGCTAGGAATTGACAAAGGAGGGTTGAGAGAACTTCCAACCTCAATTCTCTGGTTGCTCAGACTGCTGCACAAGCCCAGGAAGCCTTCTCCCAAGCTTGGTACTCACCCTTGGTAGCTTGCCTTGGAATGCCTTGCTTGCACACAATGTTCTTGCAAAAGTTCACAAGTCAATATGGCTCTATTACCACAAGGGATTGACTGACACACATCTACAATTACAGGTCCCCCTTGAAGTAACTCACTGTACTCCCAAAATCTTGTGACCACCTAGTTCCACCTAATGGTCAACTTAAAAATACATGTTCTAAAACTCCGCGTATGATTCTTACAAAAACCAGTCAAGGTCCACGTAGGATTTTCAACAAGCTTTCCAACGAGACCAAAATCTCATCAATCGGAGTTCGTATGGTGAAGTTATGGCCAAACAGGCACCTAGGGTTCAAAACAGGCTCTCAGGGTCCAGGAAATTCCTCCCTGGTTTCTAGGTCTTTTGCTCACTCCTAAGGCTCTAATGTTACCCCAATGTGTCCAAAATTAAGCCCAAAGATACCTCAATTCAGTCAATTAATTTACTCTAAATTTTCATGCATTAAGCCCATGTATCGCGATAGGTCGGGTCGAGATGTCACGATAGGTGGAAGTGTCGCGATAGGTCGAGGTGTCGCGATAGGTCGGGGTGTCGCGATACTTGGGAGTGTCGCGATACTCCGAGGTGTCGCAATAGGTTAGGGTGTCGCGATAGGTGGGAAGCGTCACGATAGGTCGGGGTCAGTGTGTCGCGATAAGTCGAGGTGTCGTGATAGGTCGGGGTGTCGCGATACTTGGGAGTGTCGCGATACTCCGAGGTGTCGCGATAGGTCGGGGTGTCGCGATACTTGGGAGTGTCGCGATAGGTCGGGGTCGAGGTGTCACGATAGGTCGGGGTGTCACGATAGGTGGAAGTGTCGTGACACTTGGGAGTGTCGCGATACTTGGGAGTGTCGCGATACTTGGGAGTGTCGCGATACTCTGAGGTGTCACGATAGGTGGGGTCGGTGTGTCGCGATACTCCGAGGTGTCGTGGTAAGTCGTGAGTGTCACGATACCTCGAGGTGTCGCGATAGGTCGAGCTATGGTGAATTTTGTGGTTCTGTCTTGTGATCCTAGGTGCTCTTGGCCTGCGCAGTGTCGTGGTGCACTCAGAAACGTGATTAGTCAAAGTTTTTGAAGTGTCGCGATAGCTCGAGCTCGACGCCTCGGGGCCTGTGCAGAAAGATTCTGTACCTGCTGAGCTTGCTGGAGATGGTGATGGAGCTGGTACCTGCAAGCAACATGCAAAAAACACACAACACAAATGCACGTGCTCGCTCTCTCTCAAACTCGCACACAACAAATGAGAAGAATGACAAGGAAGAGGGAATATGTAGTGGAGAAGGAGGTGGAGGTGGAGATGGAGATGGAGAAGAAAACCAGAAATTTACCTACTACTTACCATTCCAATGCGTCCTCGCTACGTCTTACCATCACACGCTCGTCCTCAAAGCTCGAGTCCCCGGCAACGGCGCCAAAATTTGGTGTAGCTCAGTGATGAGTAGCACCTCCTTTAATGTCAATCCGGGAAGACATGAGGATGGTATGAAGACCTCGAGCAAGTGAAGGCACAAATGTTTGAGTGAGAAGCACACTAACATGCACACACATACACACACATGCACACACGGCAAGAACAAAGAGAGTAAGACAATGGAATCACTTCTATTGCAACAAAGTTCTCATACAAGCTCAAAACTACAAGAAGCTTACCAAAAATGAGCTCTCTAGCTCTATTTATAGTTTTTTGACTAGCTTTGGCCCTGTCCAGACCTAGTGTCTGGCCTAGTTAAAAATTAGGTCCCAGGGCTTATTTGAGGGCTCAAACGAGATCTAAAAAATATGAAAATTGGCAGGCAACTACTTCTAAGGCTCCCCAAGCTCGAGGACTCCTCGGCTTGTACAAAATGGAGCTACAAAAAGGTGAAATGATATTTACAAAGATTTTTAGTGATAAGAATCACTTTTAACATGGTGTAAGGTTTGGAAAAATTTAATGGGTTGCCTTAGTGCTAGATCTGCGTGTATGCTCGTACTTGCTTCATCTGCCAACAATAATACAACCAAAAACTTTCATATGTGATAAGTTTGGCTTTTTAACTATAGACTTCTCTTCAGGTGTAACTTGATGTACAACAGCAGTCGGAGTCCTGTTCATGATGTATACAACAGTATGAACAGCTTTAGCCCAATAACAATGAGGCATGTTCTTCTCAACCATCAAGGCTCTTGCTATTTCTATAATATGTCTATTTTTGCATTTCGCAATGCCATTCTGTTGTGATGTGTACCTGCATGAAAACTGACATCGAATTCCATGACTTTTAAGAAAGTTTTTGAACTCATTTGACATATATTCACCTCCTCCATCAGACCTTACTGTTTGAATATACCTCCCTATCTGCTTTTCCACCATAGCTTTAAAATTCTAAAAGTAAGTGAACACCTCACTCTTCTCTTTCATGAAATATACCCACACTTTCTGTGTATGGTCATCAATGAACGTAACATAAAACCTGCAACCGCCCATAGATGTGGTCTTTGTAGGACCCCAAAAATCTATATGTACTATTTCTAGCCCATTCTCACTAACATGCTTGTCATGCGAAAACGATGATCTTGACTGTTTACCAAATTGACATGGTGCACATACCTTTTGCATCTCTACAACCTTGAAATTTGGTAGTCCATGGACAATCTCCTTTGATTGCATTGATTTCAGCCTTAGAAAGTTTGCATGTCCAATCCATTTCTACCACATCTCTATATCAACAATAACTCTTGCACCTTTTGCAAACATGGCTGCATTTATTTTAGGAATTTTCACATTTAAGGTGAACATCCTACCCACTTTGTTTCCTTTGGCATTCAATCTTCCATCACATTTGTATTCTTCTACATATAACCCATCAGCATCGAACCTAACTTCTAATCCCTAGACAACCATTTGTCCAACATAAACCAGATTCTTTGTTATATTTGGAACATGCAACACATTAGCAAGGTGGTTTACCTTCCCATCCTCCATAGATAGTGCTATATTTCCTATATGCTCGATAGGGTGTCATATGACATCAACTATTTCAACATATCCAAGAACTGGCAATTTCTACAAAGTACTAAACCATTCCACATGAATGGTCATGTGATTTGAAGCACCTGAATCAACATACCAGACATTATCATTCAATTTTGAAACACTAACAAACATCGTATTCATCATGTGATGTTGAACCATGAACAGTTTCTCAGAATCATCTGCACTTGTGGATGCATAGTCCAGAATTCCAATATCCTTTACTGTCATTACCTAAATCATTTCTTTGAAAATTTATGTGACCTCTTTGGCTCCCCCTTCCTCAAAACTGTCCTCTGTCTCCTGCATGATTCTGTTGTTGACCTTGGTCTTGGTTATTGTGTCCTCTTCTACTTCCGAATCCTCTACCTCTGCCTCTTCCTCTTGTAGAGTAGAATACCTACTCAGAATTGGTTTTTCCTTGGGAGTTCGAATCCTCACCAAGATTATTTTCTTCAATAATTAGCATAAATACCAGCTCAGCAAAATTTTGAATATTTTCCCTAGTCTGTATAGAAGTTCTCAACTGCTTATATGAAGCTCCTAAACCACAAAGGCACACTTCCACCTTATCATCATCATCTACATTCATGCCAATAGATGCAAGTGACTCATATATGCTTTTGATTTATAGAGTGTAGTCACTTACCGACATGCTCGTCTTTTCCAATGTATGCAACTCATTCTTGAGTTGCAATTTCCATGCCTTTGTATTAGTCTCATACAAAGTGAACAAACTGTTCCAAGCCTCTTTTGGAGTCTTGGCATCCTTTATGTGTCCAATCATGCTATCTTGTATGCTAATAGATAGCTAGTACATTACCTTTCGTGCTCCTTGATTCCATTGTTCATACGCTCTTAACTAGTCTGCAGTCCGATTCCTTCTTGGTAACTGCGAAGCATTTTTGTTCTCTCCTTCGATGTACTTCTAGTATCCTTTTCCCATCAGGAAATTTGTCATTTTGAATCACCAAGCATGGAAGTTTTTCTTGTCCAGCTTATCGCTCATAAGCTGACTCATTCTATCTACGTTTGCCATTTCTGCAGCGATTCACATTTTCCATTTCTCCAGCAATTCACAACACTGCAAAACACTACAAGCAGCACTTCTCCTTGAACATTGTCGCACTATAACATGATGGTTCGATCTCAGAAAAACACAGTTTTTATGTATCAACAGTACATGGAATCACTTGAAATTCTAGATGTGGAATATATGAGTGTTGTCGAACATGACGCAAGTTACAGTTTTTCAAACTCTAACTTGCAATCTTGCAATCTTGAAATAGAGGTTGAGATGGCTCCGAAACTTCAATCTGACAAAAACAAGTGACCCCAAAGGGATAACTCTTGAAAATATTTTGAGGTCTTCTACCTTCACGCTAATTTTCGTAGCAATCTCAGGTTGTTTGCAAATCACACTTTCTCCATGCCGTCTCGTGTACTCTTCACCGTCAGCCTTGTCCACGAGCTCTCCACAGCCACACTGGCTCTCATACCATGTCATGAGGAAGGAGATAAGGAAGAGAGCTCATACACACACTCTCACAATAAAAGAGAAGCACACACTCAGATTAAGACAAGGAAGAATGATCTTCTTCTTCTTCTCCTATTACATAAAAAGGAATGTACAAGAATGACCTAAAAACAACAACAAGTGCAATATATAAAGATTAGTACGTAAGGAAAAAACCTAATGTCCACAAATGAGTGAGCTAGTAAGGAACAAATGTGCCATCACTCGGTAGATAAATCTAAAAAAAGCTCAATGAAGTATCCCTCACATATACTGACGTGACCACTATACATGTCAGAGAAACAAAAACCTGATACGTGTCATCCTAGATCATCACATGTTGAGCTTGATATCTCAACAAAGGAGAAGGGTACTCCCCCTCTTATTCTTGAAATTCATGATCTTCATGATCAATTTTCCCAAGGCATTCCATCTATTTACAGAGACCTAGCAAAGCAATAAGAAGATGAAAGATTATATTTTGAATCTAATTCTTTACAAGAGTTGCCACAATTCACATGCCCATGGGAATCTGAATCCCTTCATATGAGAGCTACCACAATACTAATAAGAAATGAAGACTCAATGGTTCTAAGAAATGTTGAAGTTATGGAGAACACTATGGTGTAGTGTCATCTCGAATTAGAAGAGCTATTCAATGTAAAACTTGATCTGTGGAGACATGTGGTGAATCAGGTTCCAAAATTTGGTTCCAATGTGTCAAAATTAGGCTCTAAGTAGAACGTCCCAAAGATACCTCTAGACAAAATAGGAGACAATATTAAAGGTGAAGAAGGTAATACTTATCTTCTAATCACCTATCAAGGTTACACAACCAAAGCTATCTTAGACTCTAATGCTAGTGTTGCGATTGTGACCACCTTCTTGTGGAAGGAATGGGAAAAACCTGCATTAAGACCAACTAGAACAAAGCTTCAAATGGCATATGGCTATGTTGAAAGACCTCTAGGATTGCTATAAGGGATAACTCTAACCACTTGTGGTGTAGATTTTGAACACACTTTTTTTATACGTGACTTTTGGTAAAAACAATGTCTATGAAATGAGGAAGACCCTTCCTACGGAAACTACAAATAGTATAAGATTGGGGAATTGATTCCTTGTACTTGCAGCACTTAGGGGTCACAACCATGGTCAACCTGAAGGATTGCACCTTTAGAAATGAACCACCCTATAGTGGAATCTGTCCACAAGGCACAAGAGGATTCAATCTCTATGCATTCTATAAGCTCTTCTCGTCCATCCTAGATGCATGAAGATACTCACTTGTGGATGTGCAAGGTTGCAGAGGAAGAGGAAAGACCCCCAAACACGAGAGAAGAATGAACTTCTCAAGAAGCCAGACCGGTTAGAGACCCAGCCTACACACCAATGATTTTTCTAGAGCAAAAATTTGAGCCTCGTGGTTGGTAGAAATCTTAGGCACCATGGACATCACTGTCAATGATGAATAGTGGACACCTCATTGTGATGAGGAGGGTTATGATATCTCTTTGTTCATGTGTGAATCCTTGCTAGAAGAGTGTGACCCTAATGAGGTCATAAAAGAAAAAGAAGAGAATGACAAGGATATAGAGTCCATTGTGATGGATAGTTGCTTTGACTTAGAGGAGCACTATCTAGAAAATGTAGGAGTATTCACCCAAAAAGAAGAAGAACCTATTGCAGGCATTAAAACTATAAATTCAATAGGGACCTAAAGGGGTAGATCCAAAAATATGCTCTCATATGATCCCCATGATGGCTGACGCCAAGCCCACCAAACAAAAGCCCTACACATATAATGACACTTATGCAGCCAAAATAAAATAAGAAATTGAAAGACTGATTGAAGATAGATTTATCTATGATATTGAGCATACTGAATGGGAGTTTCCCATTATAGTGGTGCCCAAGAAAAACAGAAAGTTGCATGTGTGTATTAACCTTAAAAAAGTGAATGCCATTACGATAAGAGATAGCTATCCACTTCCAATCACCCAACATTTACTAGAGCATGCACTACAGCATATAAGGGTTATATCGACATTGTCCATATCGACGATCACACCTCGACATCGGTATGATCATTGGAAATGCATGGAAAGATCACATTATGCATACCGATGGTCATTTTATCCATATGACCATTTAAAATTGATCATCGGTATACGTGTCGATCATCGCTATACATTGGTATAGGCGCTGGTATAGGTGTGGGTATAGGCATCAGTATAAGCATTGATATAAGCATCAATAATTTTCAAGAAATTATCAATGCTCATATAATAATGTTGTCTTTTAACAAAACAGGACCCCATAGTGAAAGTTTGACATTTTGCATGTGTTTTGAACTAAATAGTGCTTCTGTCAAGTTTGCGCATGTGACCTGCATTGTCTTGTGTACACACACACACACACCGAACTCTCTCTCGACACACACACTCTCTCTATGTAGATATTGTATCTTGGTAAGTGATGTGCATACTCTTTCACCTTTTCTCTTTCTCTATGTCTTTTGTTTTCTAATTTAACTTCTCTTTGGTTTCAGAGGAGCTTTTCTTCTCTTCTCTGCCTTCCTTCTTTGATTGTGTGGAATTTGACGAGATACAACTTTGATTGGCCTTTGATGATAGTGATCCAAAAAATTACATCAATGTAAGTGATTGTTTTGTTCTCTATTTATAGAGAATGAGAAAAACAGAGAGAGAGAGAGAGATGAGAGAGAGAGAGAGAAGTGAGTCATTGATCAATCATTTGGTAGACCCAAAGCATATTTTCAAGAATGTGGGACAAATTCTCTATAAGACTTTGATCTAAAAGAAAGAAAGCAAAGCACAAAGGGAGGACTTGGAAGAGCGAGGTCATATGCAAGAGTTGTGGGCAATTATTAAGCCCAAGGGAATAGTGTTGCTACCAAGAGCTCTTTGGGTGCTTTGCAAGATGGAGGAGCAACAAGTGAAGAAAGTGATTTCAGAGTTTTGGACACCTACTGGGTGCATGAGGTGTCTAAACACTGCCTTTACATGAAACGACGATCTTGGAGGGCTCAAGTCTCATGATTGGCACAAGTTTTTACAATTTGTGCTCCCTATACCTTTAAAAGATTTCCTTTTGGAGGATGTGCGAACAACCATTTATAAAATCGGTTCCTTGGTACAGTGGATCTCTTCTAAAGAGATAAAGAGAGATAGCATAGAGAGTGCAAAACTCAATGCTATAGAGGCTCTTTGTATGGTAGGTGAAATACTTTCCCACAAGTATTCTCACAAGTGAACTTCATTTACTGGTTCATGTGGTAGATGAAGTTGCAATACTAAGAACAACTCATAGTCGATGGATGTTCTTCTTAGAGTGTTTCATGAAGAGATTAAAAGGGTTTGTTTATTAGAGAGCATGTCTAGAGGGAAGCATGGTAGAGGAATGGCTCATACAAGAGTCTGTTATATTCATAACAAACTTTCTATGCATGTCGGACCTAGAAATGCCTCGCTTATGGAGCAATGATGAAGATGTTTATCTCGTAGGCGATGAATCTCAAGGTAAAGGGATGCAAAGAAAAATGTATGTAGCTTTCAAAGAGAAGGCAATGAAGTTTTGCATCATTAACACTGAGCCTATGCAGAAGCAGTTAGAGAGTTATGAGTTTTCCAAGGAGACAAATGCAAAGGAAAGAGCTCACTTTTGAAAGAATCGTTCCACTCGCTTTTTGCCTCTTCCGAAAAGTCTTTGACCTCTTCCATGCTTTCCAATGACAATATGGCTAGATACAGCGGTTTCGCAAGCAAAGGCAACAGGTGAAGATATCTCTAAAGAAGAGGAGGAACTCACAAAGGGGTGTGATTGGGATTATTCTAAATATGGTGCACTATGATCCCATGGATGACACTTTCTGATCACATGAATCGATGAAAATAGATCTACTTTTGATAGTGGGGTGATGGTTAACTTTTTCCAAAAATGTAGAGCTAGTGCAAGAGATGACAATGCTCAAGAAGGTCAGCTTGATTATTGTGGAGTGATCCAAGATATATTGAAGCTATCCTTCAGGAGGTTTGATTACTTTTTGTTTGACGTGAAATGGTTCAAAGTAGTCACCTCTAGAAGAAACACAACAGCGAGGTGGTAACTTCAATAAGTTTGAGTTTACCTTTACTTTTAACACTTGGAGATGAATCTTGCCTTGATCTTCCATTGAAAGGTAGCTCTCTTTCTTCATCCAAACCACTTTTCTCATCACTCCAACTTCTTGTGGGCTGAGGTAAGCACTCATCTCCTTCACCTGTATCTTCTTCATCTCCATTTATGACCTGCAAATTTTTGTTATCTACATACCATGAAAGTGATTCAGCAAAGTTTACATCTCTTGAAACAACCACCTTATGCTATTTCGGCTTATCGAGTTGCCTACAAAGAGGCACTCAATGCCACCCCATTTTAGATGGGCTTTGGAAAAAATGCGGACTTACCATTAGACTTCTTGATCTCGAATTTAAAAGTAGCACAAGAGCATGAGTGGAATGGACATGAGTTGTCCTCCAAGATATTTGATCTAGAATGCTTAACTGAGACAAGGCTACGAGCTGCAGTAGGCATATATGCTACAAAGAAAAGACAAAAGGCATACTTTGATACACACATCAAGGATAAATTATTCAAATAGGGAGACCTAGTGTTGGTTTATACACTAAAACAACATGCCTGTAAATTGGAAAAATGAGGATATGGACCCATGGTCATTAATAGAATTTCCACTAGCGATGTAGTTCAATTGGCCACTCTAGAAGGTAACATCTTGCCAAGCTATATTAGTGGATGTCGGTTCAAGCTATATCAAGAACCTCTTAGAGAGGATATGCTCATGAGACTCAACACTACTAAGACGCAAAAAGAAGAAGAGTTCAGGGTTAGAGAAAAAGCACAAGCAGAGACTTGAGAGCACATTAGGTGAAATAAGTTAAGGTGAAAAAGGCCTAGATTTCAATACCAATGCCCAAGGATATCACATGGACATTCACCAAACATGGGGAGAAATTGCTCCTCAAATAATTGACCAACATTCCTTTCTGACCATTGAGGTAGGATGAGGAAAGAGTGTAAGGAATGTGAGATCCTTGATTGACTTAAAAACAACAACTAGTGCAGTTAGACTCTCATATTGCCAAGATCTACACTTAAACATCAATTCCATAGAAGCCTATCTCATAGGATTGGGAGGTGTGGCAACCCCTTGTTTGGGTGAGGTGGAGCTTCCCATCTATCTTCAAGATGTCCCAACAATAGTCAAAATGCTAGTATGTCAAGATGATGACCTTATGGAACCACTTGTCTTGGGCCAAGATTGGATCTATGACCATGCAGTCAACTTAAACCTAAGAAGTCAACTTCTTCAAGTTTGGATACATGAAAAATGCGTTACATTAGAATTAGAGAATGGCATGATCATAGATCTAGGTATCACAGAGTCTCTTAGTTCTTCTAAGACTAATCTTAGAGAAGAAGACATTGTATGTGTCAAAAGTTCTATGATGTAGAAGGAGTCAATCATGAAAGAAAAGACTCGAAGGCAAGTAGATCTCTCTCCTTTTTCAAATTCTAATGCCGCTAGAGTCATTCAACCATAGAGGCAAGCAAAACAATACAAGACAAGTGCTATATCAAATAGACAAACATAATTGAAGAAGAAAGTAGTTCGGGGCATGAAGCTGATCAGGGTACGAAAGAAAGAGAAGTGAATCACCCCATTGAAGCCGAAATCATTACCAAAGACACAGTGGAGAAAGCCAAGGAAACAAGTATTAGAACAACGATGCTCTCTATCTTAAAGAGTACCCCAAATTTAGGTATCAAAGCCATCGATGCAGGGGGACCACAATAAAGTACAAATTTGGGTGCCTAAGGAATTAGTTGTAGCTCAACAAGAGTGATTGCACATGTGGGTACCCAAGGAACTCTTACATACACAAAAGCCTAGGCTCTCACTCAAGAGAAAAGTCTCAATAAAAAAGCCAAGGAAAAGCAAGAGTCAGAACCAAGCACAAAGATCAAAAGAAGATCAACTCACCTCTTCGAAAATAGTAAGAAGACAATCAACAATGGTATGGGTTCAGAAGCCCAAAGCACCAGTAGCCCCCACAAAACCAGAGATCCAACCACGAGGGATACAAAATGTAAGAAACCATCCAAAGATGAAGAGGCAAAAAGTGATCTATATACGACCGAACACTGTTCTAAAATGGATCTCTATAAGGAGAAATGATCAGTTGTCATTCAACCATCAATTGATTATCATTTTGAGATCCAATGGATACCTCCAAAGAAAGGTTACATCAACATCTACAAGCAACATCGAAAGCCTCGTCATGCGAAAACCATGTGCCCTTGGCATAACCTGGTGCTTTGCACCATTCAGGTCATGCATTTCCACAATATGCATTATTATAGGACCACATTTCAAGGCCATGCATAGACACATTTGAGAATCCCAGGCACAAGAGATACAGTTGATATATGTAAACTAAATTTATTGATATTAGCCTCTTTCTTCTTGTCTTGTGACATTGTTCCAGAAAGAGAGAGAGAGAGAGAGAGAGAGAGAGAGAGAGAGAGAGAGAGAGAGAGTGAAACGAAACAAAAGAAAAGGATAGGACCATGCACTCGAAGAATCTCATTAGTGAATCATCAACAAGGACATCCATCAACAACAGAAGACAAGCCAAAGGTCAATCACCATGATGGGAGTAAAACACAAAGAGATGAATATCGATCGGCCTTTGACCATGGTAAGAATACCCTACCTTGGCAATGTTATAACAATGATAGATTAGGAAACCTCTTCGTCAGCATACCCTTGAGCACTTAGCTCAAGACCCAATTTTTTGCACCATACTACTTATAATGCATTCCCCATTGCTCCTAGGGCTACAATACAAGGCCGTGCACAAGGCACATATTTTCTTCAACCCATGCACTAACACACCTACCCATCATTCATTATGGGTTATGAGTACTTGGCATGATAACTATGAAACCCATAGTTGAAAGATCAAGAGGACATTAAAGATACAATATCAGTACCTATGAAGCAATTCATAGCCCGCAAATGCTCAAAATAAATATTAACAAACTCTTTTGAGCAAGTAAAAATTTTTGGAAGCTCACAAATGCACCGTCATGCTGGAATCCAAGAAAGAAGTATATACAAAGGAACTAAAACTTGCAAAGGCTCGCAGTGAAAAAATGAAGAACAGGATAATCAAAACTGTTGGTGAAAATGCCAAGCCTTCACACTTGGTTAGGCATTGAAGGAGTCTTGTGCAAACATTGGAAGAACCACATGAACCATTGCTTATACTGTTTACCATTAACTATTGTAAAAGTCACTTGACTTGAAAGAATCTTGTAAATCCACTAAACTCGTGGGGTTAGATAGAATGGAAAGTCATGACTTTACTTAGAGAGAATATCTCCTAGATTAAGGGGATCACCTTTTTTAGCGAGAGCCAAATTTGAATTCAAATTCAAATTTGAAGAAAGCATCTATAAAAGTACTTGGAAATCTCGCGACCAAATACACTCCTTTTGAGAGCCATTCATTGATCATTAGTAGAGGTTGAGTAATAGCACACTTCATTACTCACTCACCTCACTATCATTTGGCATCATTTCCTTGCCAATGATTTTGTAAAATCATGTTCCATAATACATATACATCATAAAGTATCTCTGTTGATTTCTTTGCTATGTCCACTTAGAACAGTGTACTTGTCTTGCTCATATCTCATTGTTCTCTCCACCATTTTCCAAGCTCTATAGCTTATTGGAACAAGCTCAAAGTCTACTTCAAGTTTTTTCAAAATTTGACAAATTCTGAAGGCATTTGATTCAGCCATTTGGGAGAAAAGCGCCTCGAAGTGGTCACTCATCATTCTTTGCACATCTCCTAAAAAGTAGGGGATAACACTTCAGTTGTTAAATTGATTGCTCTCTGCATAGTCAATCATTTTAAGTGATTCCACTTGGAATCATTAGCTATCTAAGCTAATTTGATTCACCCAAAAGGAATTTTCCTAATTGCTACTGTATTGTGAGCAATGAGCATAATATTTAGCAGGTCTCAAGACCAAAATAGCAAGTTTTTGGTCACAAGCTAGTTGCAAAGTTATTTGTTTTGATCTAATTGTTTGACGCATCATCTCCAAAGCACATATGTACTTTGTTTGTGCTATTTGCAAGTTAAGAGGGCCTACAACACAACTTTGAAGCAAAAGAGGACAAAGCAGGCATTAGCAGTACCAACTCATTTCTTGAGGTGTCCATCCATCTTTCCCAACATACCCTACTACAATCAGAAAACAGACCACTCTTGTTGATAGACGATGGACACTACCTCTCAAAGCACTACAGGGAACAACCACTCCAACAAGGGTCTGTCAGGGATGACATAATCGAGAGGGAGGGGGGAGTGTTGGCACTCAAGGTCAAGCACAAGGTGTGGGAATGAGTCAAGGAAGTGGGTACACAAGAAAAGGGATCATGTAGGGAGCTCCAAGATGTATATGCCGAATTTTTCAGAAGAAATCCCTATAAAAAGAGTGATTTTGACCACTAAAAACCATTGTAAATATTATTACACAATTTTATAACTCCATTTTGTTAGTCAAGGAGTCCTCGAGCTTGAGGAATATTAGAAGTACCTACGTACTAATTTTCATGATTTTTAGACTCCATTTGAGCCCTCAAATAAGCCCTGGAACCTAGTTTTTAACTAGGCCAGACACTAGGTCTGGACAGGGCCAAAACTGCTCAAAAAACTATAAAAAGAGATAGAGAGCTCATTTTTGGGGTTAGCTAGTTGGAGAGTGAAATCATTCTTGATATGCTTTCTTTGAACTTGCTAATAGAGGATTCCATTGCTCCACTCTTTGTCTTGTCATGTGTGCGTGTGTGTGTATGTGTGTGCATGCTTGTGTGCTTCTCACTCATGCACTTGTACTCTCACTTGCTCATGGTCATCATACCTTCCTCACATCTTCCTGGATTGACGATTATGAGGTGGATCTCCTCACGTTGGTATTTGCCACTGTGCTAGAGTGAGATTGAGTCATGCAAGAAGGTCATGCACACGGCAAGACCATTCTTTTCTGCTCATGCATTGCACCAAGTAATTTCGCTATATATATATATATATATATATATATATATATATATATATATATATATATATATATATATATATATATATATATATATATATATATATATATATATATAAGTTTTGGAAGTTTTTTTTTAAGTTTTGGAAGTAGTTTTTCTTTTTTCTCTCACCTATGCACACCGTCAATCCGCCATTTTATTGTTCCTTTTATTCCACCCTTTATTTTTCAAAAAAAATAAAAATAAAATATCAAAAAATAAAAAAGAAAAAGTCTCGAAGAAACTACTTTAGCTCCCTCATGTGCTCAAGAACACCTCCAACACAATAAAGACCACACCCCATCCAAAACCATGGCAGTTCTTTTGAGGAAAATAGAAAGAAAGGGGGGATTGTCGAAAGACATAAGAACAAGGTGATGAAAGCAGTCAAACGTGAATTCAAAGCAGTCAAAACATCGGATTCCAGGTTAAAAAAAATAAAAACATAAACGGTAAGTAAAATATGTGGCGAAGCAAGGCAAGATGGAGAAAGAGAGGATTACATTTTTTCCAAAAGAAACACCCTCAGAATCCTCTCGAATTCCATGATTTAATGCAGAGAGTGTTTGATGTAAAAATACTCCATATTTCTAAAGGCTAAGGACTGGCTAAGGAGTCCTTGAGCCTCAAGAGTGATTGTCTAAGCCCCTATAAGGGTCTCGAGGGCAGCTCAAATGTGGGTTTAGGACTATCTTTAAGATTAACCAAGACATTAACTGTGGACAAGTGACTCCAAATTCCTAATCTTGCTGTCTAGTTTCTTGAGATAATACAAGAGTTTTTCTGGAGTAACACGTGTGCCTCTCTACTCTCGTGCATATGTATGTGAGTATGTGCATGCTTGCTCGTGAGTGCATGTTTTTTTTTTTTTTTTTTTTTTTTAATTTTATAAATGGAGGTTCAGCCGAAGTCTACTCCCCCGGACTTTAACTTTGAAATTGCAACTGTACAAGTGAATGGGCATAGTACCCGCGGGACCTCCCGTATCCCACAAAGCAGGGGTTAGACAAGGAGACATGGTTACAACTGGTTTCAACTGGCCTAAGCCATTACATGTCCAGCCTGGCACTTGAACTCAGGACCTCCGCCTCAAGAGGCCAAAGCTCAACCAACTGCCCTACGGGACGTGGACTCGTGAGTGCATGCTTGCTTGCTCTCTTGCCATCGACCATCATTGCGGGTTGACATTTTATCTTTTGCGTTACTAACTCTTGACGTTGGCTTTTGTTTGGAGCTTGCATGAGCAAACGTCTTGTATTGCTTCTTAATGATAGAGCAATTGATGAGATATGGAGTATAAGACAAAGTCCTGTCACTCTGTCAACGCATTTGATCTTTGTCAGCAAAACAGAGTAATGATCTGATGTGGATTCCAAATAATATTTTTTGAACGGGCGGCATATCTTCTCAAATGCACCGTCTCTTCATTAGAAATTATCTGGCTTCTATATAAGAATGTGTAACCACCTTGCAGGCCAATTTCGTCGGCTTGGAATCAGATGTTGACCTGCAAGTGAAAGGAGCGTGAATGCTCGAGATGAGTGGAATAATTTCCCGTTCAATTCCGTTCTCTGTTAGAACTCGTTAGAGAGATGAGGGGAAAGCCAGAGAGAGAGAGAGAGAAATAGACCAAGAGAGAGGTGCGCATAAAAAACAGACAAAAGAGAGACACGTTAGCTGAAGAGAGAAGAAGAAAGATGAACGCAGAGAGAAAGAGAGATGCATGCTGACGCGTAGATTCTTATGTGGGCCGAGTTTGATGCGAGTGGGGAACCTGAAAAATGAGAGAGAGAGAGAGAGAGAGCGGGAGAGAGAGAGAGAGCCTTATCCTGTTCTTTCCGAAAGTCTGCGTGTGCGCCTGAGGCTTCAAAGATCTCTTATCTGATTCGTATGTATTTCAGGAGATGAGCACTCGCAAGAGGGGTCACGAGTCACGACTTACGACTCCCGGGGTCCGAGGAGAATAAAGGAGGGAGGGTCTGATCAATGATACAAGCGGGGCTGTCCACAGAAGCGACGTTATCATAAGGAACTGCACATATCGCTTGCGTTTCGTGCTTGCCTGCCGATGGGCCATGCCTGAGGAAATCGACGGTTCAAACGTCGTAAATCCTTCGGCCACAAGGCAAAGACTCTTAGGTAGCGCACATGATGCCGCCATAGCTGGGCTTTGCACAGAGTAAGTGAGGTTTATCTAGGGTCCTTGATCTAAGCAAGACTTGCAGAATGGATCTTCTTGCTTGGAAATCGTACCAAACACTACCGTAGTCAGGGAGCGTTTAGACGAGCTCAATAGCAAGAGAAAGATAACCTGAAAGTTTTGTACCTCGTTCTATAGCGTGAGTGTTTGACATATACTCAGCCACTGCGTGACATGTATGATCTTCTCTTCAATCGCGTTAGATCAAAGAGGATCTATTAAGTTTTTTTCTTTCTGGAAATAACTCACACATCCAACCCTATCTCGTAATGTAGAGGCACTTATCAAGTTATCAACTTGGGGATTCCAAAAGATATGTCCAAGCAGTCAGATTCGAACCCGGAACTTCCTTTCACAGAGGTCAGAGTATGAACCACTAAGCCACACCGACTGAACAGGATCCGAAACTTCCTCCCATAAAGTTCAGAGCGTGAACCAGTAAGCCACGCCCTTTGGACAAGGTCTGCTAAGTTTTGGCTGGGCCGGCTATACCTGGAAACTTGATGTTATTTTCAATTTCTGCGTCATCACTGGAGTCTGTGTGTGAGCTCTTTCTCAGTTTCAGATGTAACGCTAAAGAAGAATACCCGATAGTAGATACCACCAGCCACCTACAGTTAGAAAATACTTTTTTCATTTTAATAACTGATCCAAGCCCCCACATGAAATAGACCAGCCCATCTCTCTCTCTCTCTCTGTGCCTCTCTATATATGACAGCCTCCAAAAATCAGCCTAAGTTTGTTGGTTTATATGGTTCCCCAATAAAACTGACAACATATCGGTGATGTATCACGTGTCGCAGCTCATACCTACCCTTTTAGATCGTCAACAGGCACTCTTTGAATCATTCGCCCACATGCTTACCGTTCTCTAATCCCATTCTCTGTCATGATTATCAAAACCTCTGCATTTCTTAATTACTATACACTTCACTGATCAGCCTTGCATACTTTTGTATATACCCTTTACATTGATGTTTTCCTCCCCCCACAATAGAAGCCAGCGGTCGGCAATTACTGTAGGAGGTTTTTCATCATTCGGTGCAGCTCTTGATCATGTAATTAACATGACGATGCCGGCCTGTAGTAATGAAAATTGCGCGCTTAACGGAAGTAAAGGGGAAGCTGATACAATCTGATCATTTTTATCAGATTGAAAATCACCCGTATACTCAATTCAGTCTGAGGGAAATAAGATTTTCTCCATGCGCAACTCAGGGGAAAGTCAGGTTGAACGTCAATTCAGGATCACTACTGTCAGCTGAGGCAAGTCTCTTGTTGAAGGTTAATGCTGTAATCAGAGTGACCTAAGCTTAGTGAACCTTTGCATTCAATATGGGAAAGCAAGTTGATCCGCTAACATTTGGGGCAGACGTCAATCTCCTGAAATACACAAGCCATGCACCAGCTTGGCTGTTGCACCTGCTAAGGACAACCTTCTTCAGCACCTGCTCCATCCATGCTGATTCTAATAAGAGCGAGTGCAATCAATACTGCCTTGATTGCATGGGAGCCGCCTTCTGCCCATCCTGCATGGTTAGCCACAAGGAGCATCACGTTATACAGGTAAATACATAGATTATGTATTGGTCAGATGTCCAAAAATTCTGTACAGATGGACTAACTTAGTTGGCAGCCTCATAGTATTCATCGACTGCCTCTGGTTGCTTATAGAATAAGGCTGATTAATGCATGACTCCCAATTGTGCAAATGGATTGGCAGTGTTTGAAAAGGTGAAAGGGCGAGAATCTGAATCCCATATCTTTGTTGTGCAGATACGGCGTTCTTCGTATCACGATGTTGTTAGAGTATCAGAGATTCAAAGAATGGTGGATTTAAGCGGAATTCAATCCTACATCATCAACAGTGCTCGAGTGGTATTCATTAATGGCCGTCCACAGCTCCGCCATGGGAAGGGTGTTACAAACAATTGTGAGATTTGCGACCGAAGCCTGCGCGACACATTTCGATTCTGCTCCCTCGGCTGCAAGGTGAATGTAATTTACACCATCTGCATTCCGTCACTGTTCATTAACACCTAATTTTACGATTCTCAGTTGACGCGCGCATGTAACACATCTGTAGGCACACATCCGAAAATGGATCAATCTTATCCTTTTGTCTATTCGTTTGCAAAGCATCCTATTTGTTCGTTTTGAAACGATCATAGGTCCCGGGGGGTAATTCGATTCTATCCTTAAAATCGGTTTGGAATTTTCCTCAGCAAGGATTCGTGCGCACTCTTCTGCATCTGTACACATATATCAAGGAGATCGTCGACATTAGCACTAGCTCGACCGTGACGTTCATCCATTAAGTATTGGAAAAATATCGCCGTAATATGCAAATCTAAAGTGCGCACCCATACATCTATTACTTTGGAACATGTCTCATTCCTATCAACGCGACTTTCGAAAATGCAAATCGTGTAGATGATGCTTTTGATCTTCGACAACAATAGTTAAATAATCCGAAACGTGCACGGTTGAATAAAGATATTTCTTTCAGACACATTCAATCGTAGAATGCAGGTCATAATGTGCGTAGCTTTTCATAAAGGAATCTGGAAAATCGCTCCTACTTTGTGGATGTATTTACTGCCAGTGGTTGGATTTCTTCATGATTTTTTTAATATAAAGGAAGTTCGGCAATAGCCTACTCTCCCGGACTTGAATTAAATAAAGAAAAGTACAAGAGAAGGGGACTAGTGCCCATGGGACCCCCCAAATCCCACAAAGCAGGGGAAGCTTTTACAGAGCTTAGATGACATTACAAAGAAGGTTAATTACCCTCTCATCACCCTCATGTGGGGCCCACTTGGGTTTAAGCTTGTTATCGATCAAAAGGAGTACTTGATGATGCCTAAAGGGGGGGGATTTTTTACAGTTGACAATCCTTTTGCCAAGGAGGAACAGCGATTTCTCAATTGACCACTCCTTGGGGGAGTCACCGAAGTTGAAAGCACATCTTTCCCGCCAGATTTTCCATAGGACCTCCCCTCTGATGGCGTTCGAGAGAGTCGCGGAGCAGCCGATCGCTTCTCCCAGCAGGGCTTGCTGCCAACTGAGACGTTTTTGAAGTCTAATTCTCTTTCCAACCACCTGCCAGAGTCTGTTGGAGTTGGGGCAGGTAAAGAAGATGTGTGAAACATCTTCGATAGACCGGTGGCAGCGTTTGCACCAGGGAGGGATCCCACAAATTTTGCTAGCCTTAAGGTTGGTCCAGATTCCATGATGAAGAATTTGCCATAAGAGGACATACTTTTTGATTTCTATGAGGGGGTGCCAGATAGCCATGAACTTCATGTCCCACCGAAGCCGCGTCCATGACAGGCACCACTTTTTGTTGAGGTTAACCTGATAGTCGATCGTTTCTTTGATGTTCGGGATTTTTGATAGGCTATTCCCATTGTGCCATTTGAGACCAAGGGAGCTCGGCATGTCGTGTCCCATGAGAAGGCGAACTTTGTGTCGGTCCCAGGCAAGACATTTGCTTTGCAAAGTGTTCCATTCTTCATGCGAAATGTTGATGCTAGGGTTAATATCCTCAAAGTTGATCCAGCGGTTGGTGTCTTGTTTCCAGAGATGTTTCCATTTTTTGAAGCCTTTGTTCCATAGCTTCTTGGCATTTTGAATGTTCCAAGATTCCACACTCCGGATGCCATGGATCGGAAACCAGATAGAGTCGTTTTGTCTGATACCGACAGCCCACTTCCAGTCTTCACTTATTCTTGTGAAGCTTTTGACTTTATTCCAACTCTTCCAAAGGGAGCACACCAGATTAGAGCCTTTCGGAAAGACGGGGATCGGGGAAAACAGCAAGGTCCCGTAGTCAGAAATTCACGAAGAAGAGCAGGTGCATCGTGGCTATGGGTATTTCTTCATGATTTGTTGTGTACCTTGCATTGCCTATTACTTTTGAGAGATTCATCACAGGAGTAGCCGCGCACAACTCCTTACTAGATGCATTCAAAGAAAGACGTTACTTCTGTTCTCCTTATCGCGAAATCTTCCACATCAAGCGCTTAGAGTAGGATCTTAGCTAAGGCATGAGATTGTTGCGCTTGACTATCGAACTTTCGCCTTTCAAGCTCATGGATCGCTAGCATAGAAGTAAAGGATGACCTTCTTCTTGAAGTTAGGCAGCGAGCTTAGGGCAAGAAGATTTCCGTCGTTGATAACGCAACCATCCATCGTTGATAAAGCAACCATCCATCGTTGACTGTACCGATTCAGGGTGACTGATAAGCCACAAACACTTGCTCATGACACTGTTAACCGAATAATCATGTTATCTTGCTTATAACGCCTGTAGAACCTGTAGTAGAAATGAGATTACACAGCAGAACGAAAATATTAATCTCACGACACCGAGAGAAGAGAAAGTATCTGAATCAAATTGACCCTACATCCTGATGAGGTCGCCTCTGTGCAAAGATACAAAGATATACAGTGAATTCCTTGTGCAAAAGTGTACTGTACAACAATGACCTTAGATGAATGTAACTCAACAAGCAAGCTGCATTCTCTCTCTCTCTCTCTCTCTCTCTCTCTCTCTCTCTCTCTCTCTCTCTCTCTCTCTCTCCTATTAATCTGTTTCGTCCAGTATGACATTCTACACTTAAAATCATTTAAGTCTTTTCTGGATCACAGCTTGCTGGAATAATCAGACACCATCCAGAGATGACATTCCTACTGGAGCGAAGTAAGCCTGCACACAATGTGACATCGAACAACAGCAGTGGAGGGAATGACAAACCAACGAAGCCCTCTATTGACACTGCAGAGGCTGAATCAAATTCCCATTTCAAGAGACCACGGACGTCCACCATCGCGAATGCTTGTGTCAAAATGAAACCTCAACAAAAGATGAATATGATGATAGACAGCTCAAACGTAAATATGCATGAAGATGAAGATAGTCACAGTAGTCTGTCATCGGAGACGACAAACTCTACTTATACAAAATTTAGATGCAATAGCGGGGAACATAGCTGCCAAATGATCGAATGGGGAGATGTTAACAGACTCGGACCTGTTAAGCTGGGCACGTATAATCACCACAAAACAAAGTATACCAAGCTCAGTCCCACTAGCACGTTACGATCTTGCTACGACAACCCTCCTACCTTCTACCACAGTACATTTCTCAGCTTTAAGATCTCCCCGCGTAATAGCATATCTCCCGCGGCACTAGCCACATTAAGTAGAAAAACTCCAAACAGGAGGAAAGGGGTGCCTCATAGAGCACATATGGGAGTGTAAAATAGCAGTAGAATCTCTAAAAGAGTTCCAGCTTCCCTTAGAATCCCACCTGGTTAATTAGGCTAAACATGGACACTCTTCATCAGTGCATAGGACACATCCTGGCATCACATTAGACTACTAGGAAGGATACTCTGATCTTATTCTTGTATAAACTCTCATGCAATGTCTTGCTGTCTCATGCACAGGTTAAAGGTGACACATGTTGTACCAAAGGTGGGTTGTCTATGCGAAGAATAGTGCTGTCATTCATATTACTAGTACAGACTTCAGTGAGCATTAGCCACATGATTGTTTAATATCAGAACCAAACATTCTGTATAGTTTCCTATTAAATGTAAATAGCTAATACTGACAGACTTGATAGAAGCTCAAGGTTGTAAATTTCATAGAGAAGACAACTGCTTAAACATCAATGTAAAAGCCTATATAAAGAAGTCCCCTATCGATTGTGTAGAATTTTCGTGTAACTTTGTTTTACCTGTTAGTCTTTAATTCTGACATACATATATGTATTTATACTGTACAATAGAAGACCGTCATCATTTATGCGCAGGTAATGGAGGAGGATATGAACTCATTTTTGTATTCTTTCGATCTGTGTTGCACACGCTGTAGCTGTAGCGATGATTCGTACAAGTGATACTAATTTCAATCGTTGTACTAGTGTAGACTCATGTGGGCATTAGCCACATGCTTAATAAGAAAGAGAGATTGTTTTATATGAACCAAACTCTCCGAGCCTCCATGTGATCTTCCATCAATAACAACTATCCAATCCTCACAGAAATGAAAAAATGAAAGAAAGTCAACTATATTGTGTACTTCATAAAGCAGATAACTGTATATACGGGTAATCCCTATGTATTGAAAGTCCACGCCCAATTGTGTATAAACTCCATGTTGTTTGTTCTTTAAGTTGCAAGTACTCAATGCTGAGAGATACAATGGAAGCTCAAGTTTGAGGATTTCATAAAGACTATCATGCAAACATTACACATCTAGTAAGCCATATCAAGCAGTGCTAGCTAGTTCCATTGATGAATTTGTTTGTTTTGGGGATGTGGGTTCAATCTCTGTGGGTTGCACTTGCACATTGCTCCTCATCCACTTCATGTGGTGAGATGAAAACCAGTCTCCCTAATGATTTGTGGCCTTTTCATTACAAAGAATAAGCGGGCATAGTGATGCCCCCAAGTACAAAAAAAGCGGGTAGCGTCACTTATGTGCGACGCCAAATAAAAAAGTCTCACTCACATAAGTGATGGTAACCGTCACTTATATGACAGTACTAATGAGCATTGCTAAAAGCATCGCAAAGTAGCGATGCTATTAAGGATGCTAGCAAGCGATTTGCGACACAAAAGCATCACATATGCATCCTATACATACAAAAAAAAAGAATTCCCCTGACACATTTGTGTGGGGATCTGAATAGAAGGAGAGCTTGAGAGAGAGAGAGAGAGTGTGTGTATGTGTATGTGTGAGAGGACGCACACATACACATACAAAGGTATGTACACAAATGCATACATAGACACACAACATACACTCACATACACACATACATAAACATGCATACACACACATACACGTATACACATATATACATAGACACACATAGACACACATACATACACATATGCACACACATACATACACACACATAAGAGACACACACATACACATATACACACACACATACACTCAGATACACACATACATACACATGCATACACATACACACACATACTCATACACACACATATATACATACACACACATAGACACACACACATACACTCACATGCATACATACACACACATACATACACTCACATACACAAATACACACACATACATACACATGCATATACACATATACACATAAACACATATATACATACACACACATAGACACACACACATACACATACACATATACACATACATACACTCACATGCATACATACACACATGCATATGCATACGTACATATGATGCATACACACACATGCATACACACACACATACATACACACACATACACATATACACACTCACATGCACACATATAAATATGCATGCATAGACACACATACACATACACACGCATCATACACATACACACACATAGACACACATAAACACACATATGCATGCACTCATAGACACACACATACACATATGCACACTAACATGCATACAAAACAGATGTATACACATGCATTTGCATACATACATATACATATACACATACACATACACATACACACACATGCATACACACACATACACACACACATACACTTATACACACACATACAATCACATACACACATATACATACACATGCATACATACACATACACATACACACTTATACATAGACACACATACACATATATCCACACACACACATACGGAAACACATATACACACACACATATGTACATGCACATTGTTGTAGAGGGAAGACGTGGAGAAAAGCGAGCCCCAAATGTTTCATTTTTCTCTCAAGATTCTTTAAAAATTTCAAAGAGCCATGAAAATTCTCTAGAGGATTCCTCTAGAAGCATGATTCCTGAACATTGCAACATTAGCCTTGCACAATAGTAGGGATTTAGTGATTTACAATAAAACTATCAGTCTCTTGTGTGAAAGGGCCATTCTTTAGGGCACATGTATATAAGTCACTTTGTAACTCTTTGTCAGAACTTTTTGCCATTGTGAGTAAGAAAGCTGAAATTTTCGAATTTGTTTCTTCCCACCTGAAAGATGGCTCTATGAGACTATGTATAGACTATAGAGCACTTATAAGTTAACTATCAAAAATAGGTTTCCAATGCCTAGATTGGAAGATCTATTTGATCAGTTACATCAAGCTAGGTATTTTACCAAGCTTGACCTTAGATCAGGATTAAGGTAGATGATGTCCCTAAGACTACATTTAGGACTAGATATGGGCACTATGAGTTTCTGGTGATGCCTTTTGGTCTCACCAATGCTCTTTCCACTTTCATGAAACTCATGAATAGTGTTTTACGGCCCTATCTAGGACATTTTGTAGTAGACTTTTTGGATGACATTCTGATCTATAGTGCATCAGAAGAGGAGCACTTGGAACACTTAAGGAAGTTATTTCAAGTGCTAAGGGAAATTCACACTTTGACTCCTTAGCAAAGTGTGAATTTTTCAAAACAGAGGTTAGATACCTTGGGCATATAGTCTCCCAGGATGGAATCCACATGGATCTTGAAAAACTAAGGGCTATTATGGAATGGCCACATCCAAGGAACTTGGAAGAGCTGCAGATCTTCCTAGATTTATCAGGTTTCTATTGAAGATTCATTAAGAATTATGCCAAAATTGCTATCTTGATGATGGAACAGCTTAAAGGGAAAGGGAAAGCCTTTCATTGGGGAGATGAACAGAAGCAAAGTATAGAGAAGTTGAAAGTAGCAATTGCTACGACTCCACTTTTACATATAGCAGATCCCAACAAACCATTTGTGGTTGAGACTGACGCGAGTGACTTTGCCATAGGAGCTATTTTAGTACATGATGTTCGACCAGTAGCTTTTGAGAGTAAGAAACTAGAACCGGCTCAGAAGAATTACTCCGTCTATGAGAAGGAGTTTTATGCAGTTGTCCATGCTTTGAAGAAGTGGTATCATTATTTATCTGGTGCCAAAGTTACGATAGTGTTTGATCAAGAGAGCATTAAGTGGCTCTCTAATCAAACTGACCTTAAAGGAAGGAAGGCCCGATGGCCAGAGACCCTTCAGGAGTTTCATTATGAGCTTAGGTACAGGAAGGGAAAGTTTATTGTAGTGGTTGATTCACTTAGCCACATGCCTATGCTCAATGGACTGAGTTTTACTCAGTGTCGTGATATACGGGTTTCTAGTGAGGATGGAGTATCGACGGGTACTCAAGAAGGATTCAAGTGGAAGAATTACAGTGTCCATGATGGATATCTGTTATATAAAGGAAAGGTGTGTGTCCCTAGAGATCTTGAGATGAGACGACATATTTTGTATGAGTGTCATGACACACCTAGTGCAGGACGCCCAGGAGTTAACAAGACTTATGATCTTGTTAAGAGGCAGTTTTATTGGCTTGGACTTCATAAGGACGTCCTAGAGTATGTGCTTAAGTGCACTAAATGCTAGCTCAACAAAGTTGAGAGATTGAGGATTGGAGGACTATTCCACCCATTGGATATTCCTAATGGGAAGTGGGAGAGTATCTTCATGGACTTTATAGTCGGATTACCTAAGACACAGAGAGGGCATGACTCAGTCTAAGTAATTGTGGATAGGTTAACCAAAATGGCTAGGTTTATTCCGACATGTACTATAGTGAAGACACCAGAGTTGGCTAGACTCTTTGTAGAGAACCTATACTGGTTATATGGTCTTCCTTTAGACATAGTTTCTGATTAAGGTACAAAGTTTACTAGCCACTTTTGGAGAGCGGTCTTCAAAAGGTTGTATACGAAACTTAGCATGAGTATGGCTGAGCATTCACAGTCGGATGGGTAAACAGAGAGGGTTAACCAAATCCTAGAGGATATGCTTTGAGCATATGTGAATGAAAGGCAAACTAATTGGGAAGAGTACTTGCCTATAGTAGAGTTTGCATATAATAGTGCCAAGCACTCTTCCACTGGGCATAGTCCATTTATGCTTATGTATGGGTTTCAGCCAAGAGCTCCTTATGCAGTAGGCTTGTAGAATGAGAAAGTTCAAGCTACAAAGGACTTCTTGGAAGAGATGAATGATATGCTTAGGCTTGCTAAGGATAGCATTAGGAGAGCTCAGGATAGAGCTAGATCCTATGTTGACCCTCAAAGGAGAGCTATCAACTTTGAGGTAGGAGGGCAGGTCTATCTTAGAGTTCCATCTAGGTCTGAAACCATGAAGACGGGACCTTGTCCAAAACTATCTCCTAGGTATTGTGGACCTTTCCAAATACTTAAGAGAATAGGAAAGATGGCTTACCAGCTCCAACTTCTAGAGAATAGTCAAATCCATCCAGTTTTTCATGTTAGTCAGCTCAAGAAAAGGCTGGGTGAATCTAACAACCTCATTCCAGATAGTGAGGTAGTAGAGCCTATTTCTGTTCAATCTGTTCCACATGAGCCTGAGAGCATACTATGCACTCGAGAGAAACGATGAGAAGTCACTTATATAAAGAGTGTTTAGTAAAGTGGAAAGATAGTTCAGAAGATAGTGCCACATGGGAGCGGGTTAGCACCCTTCAGAGACAGTTTCCCAACTTTAGATTACCTTCCAAAGGGTCTTCTTAAGGGGAAGGATATGGGGAAACAACACGGAGACATGACCATGTATTTTAATACATGGGGATTAGTGGGAGTACTATTCCGTTCATTATCTCTTTCTTTTAGACCTTCTAGTACCATTTTTGAGGACAAAAATGGAGTTAAGGGGAAGGAAATGTTATATGGAGTGACCCTTTGGGAGAGGTGTGAACCACCTCTTAACTTATTTAGATGGGCTCACACATGAGTGCCATGTGGCACCCATGTGTAGAGCCATAGGGGTTTCATTAATTATGGAAAGAGAGAGAGAGACTACCTCGAATAGGTACACGGCTGGGTGGATATCGAGCATGGAACTCCATGTAGAATCTAAAGGTCTTGTCAGAGAAGGGCGAACCCATCTTGGGAGTTGTGTAGAGCTGAGTTTGGTAGTAAAAGTGGGAGGGTCCTCGGAGTAATCTTCCAATTCTTCTTCCATCAATCTTCTTAGACTTTGGCCCAAAGGTCATGTGGCAAATTAGCCTCTAATTTTGAAACTAAAGAGTTATGTTCTCCTCTTCCAACGCTTATGTCTTCCTTCAGTTCCTCATCTTGCTCATCCTTTTTCTATCGTAGACTCACAACTTCTAAGCATTCTTGAAATTTTGGTCCAAATATTCTAGTCTCGGGGAGGGTTGGTACAGATTTTTCTAGTGTGGTCCGAGCAATCTCTATTAGTTTTCTACATATTTGCAATCTTTCTTTTTCTAGGTCTCCTCTAGGGTAGATTCTTTTGTGTTGCTCTAGAATCGGTCCTGTCTCTATTTTAGATTGATATGCTTTTAACCACATGTCTAAATCTTTAGGCATGGGATCCGCTATAACTGATCCTTCTTGTTCCTCATTTGGTCTCCTCATCACTATAGTGGCTCTCTTGTTTGCTACTTGGTTTTCTCTAAGCTAGGTCTCTTTTAGTGTTTGTTCTTTCTCTTTAATTCTCTTTTTAATTCATTTGTTCTTAATTTTCTCTTGTCTTGCCTTCCATCTTTGAGCCTTCTTAAGTTTGGAGGTATCCTTAGGTTCTTCTGAGTCTTTTATAGCTTAGATTTTGGATTCTAATTCCTCCTCAATCTTGGGGTTATTCATTACTTCCCTCTCCAAGATTTCCTTAGTCTTTGCTCGCTTAATGGATTTCAGAGGCACTGTGTATTCCTTGTCACTTCCTAAGGACTCGATTACTTCGATCATATTAATTTGAGTGGTGGTTGATACTTTGTTAGGGTTCTTTGGGAAATCTCTAAATAGATGTTCTTTGCCACAATCCTTACAATATCCTTCCCATACATGTGGGGGTGGTGGATTGTATGGCAAAGTGCACTCCCTAATGAAATGGTCTCTGCAACATCTATAACATGGTCCTCTAGGTGCAAGTGGTCTTACTATGGTTCTATTTATAACTCGGGCCCTAGGGGTAGTGTACATGAGATTAGCATACTGTGGTCCATATGAGCTCTCATATTCCTCATATCCATAATAATGTTGCTCATACGCACTGTCGTATTCCACAAGACTGGTGTCATAGGGATAGGTCTCCTTGGATATGATCAAATCCCTCGCCTAGGTTTTTCATGTTAGGAACTGGCATGGCTGGCACAATGGCTCTCTCTAAATTTTCTTTTAGTTGCATATACTTTATTTGTAGCACATTTTGAGGATGTGGGGGTTGTTGAACTAGCACTCGTTTTAGTTGACTATATCCTTGGTACTCTTGTTGTCTTGGTACCATAGGTGGTCCTTGGTATGCATTGTATCTAGGAACCTCTCTGCCTTGATCTCTGGGAGGATATCCATAAGGTCGATACTGAGGTGGTGTAGAGGATCTAGGTTGTCCATTGAAGGGGAAATTTTCAGTGCTATGGTTCGTGTACTTTTGTTCAATGTGATAGTACAATTGGGTACTTAAGTTGGTTGCATGTTGTTTTTGATAGGGTTGTGGGAGTATCGGCCATCCTCTTACACTAGTATGAGATGGATGGTCCCCACCACAATGCATGCATCTTCGTAACATGGGTACTCTCAAAGGAGGGTTCTGAAAGTTTTTCTATCCTTGGACACCTAGCTTCTTAGCTACCAAGTCTGCGAGTTCTTCTACATTGTTGGTGTTAGAGGTTGCATTGTTCATTGTATCCTCTAATCTCATTGGGTTCTATGGATTTTTTAGGTCATTCGCTAGGTTGATTTCCAAGTCTATACACTCCTATAGGCAGTCAGTCAATGTTTTTAAGCATTTCACATAAACCAAGGTTCTCAATGTCCCATTGATTTAGCCATTTGAGAATAGGGATATCATTTTTTATTGAGAGGATCTCTCGGCTATAGGACACTTGTCTACATATTGATTAAATCATCTAGCCACAATCTTTATAGTCTCATTGGGGTTCTGTTTGAAGGCATGAATCAATGAAGAGAAGTTATGTTTGATACCTCTCTTTGTGAACTCTCCATAAATTCTTGAAAGAATTGTTCAATATTTACAAAACAGTTTGGGTCTAATGACTGGAACTAGGTTAGTGCAGTTCTAGTAAGAGTAAGGCCAAAGGATTCAAAGTGGTCAAAGAAGTCATCCACTTGTTCTACCCATAGCACTTTCTTGAATTCAGCAATATGGTCATATGGCTCTCTAGAACCATCATAGTGATCCCTCATGCACTTGGATACTTGAATTGGCCTGAGCCTTCTACTCGATTCTCGTGGTCGAAGAATTATGGGAATAGTTGGATGTACTGGTTGCACTACGGGTCCATGGAAAAGTGGATCTAAGGTTTGATTGGCACACTTTTTTGGTGGGTTTTGCCCCCACGCTAGGTTTTCTGAGTTCAGGTGTGTCCCAAAGGGATTTTGTGATGTGGTTGCTTGGTCTCAAGGAGGGAATACAGGCAACCCCATATATCTCATTCTTGCCTATCATGGTCATTGACATGCCAATGTCGCCTCTTGTTTTGGTCTAGGTAGGTAACTCTAGATGAGCCTTTAGGGTCTTGCGATTCATAGATAACTAAAAGGTTGATGCCTTCTCCTTGTATCGATGAAGTGTCTTGTAAAAATTTATCTAACCCACTTACCAGATAGACATCAATCAAGTCATCATCTTGAGAAATGAGATATCCTCTCCATACCTTGGTGATTACTGATTTTCCCCTAGGTGTGGTCACAATATCTCCATGATCAAGTCTTGTAGAGTGTTCTGGTTCTTCAATTTCTCCTCTCTCATTCATTCTTTTTGGATTCTTAGTCACTGCATATATGTGTCCCAATTTGTCGATATAAAATCCTCCTTCGTATTTCACTATAGGTCTTGGGATTATTTTTGCATCGGTAGAGATTTTCATTCTTGCTATGGACCTATTAAGACCATCAAGGTATATAGACAATCTATGCACATTTGTGGAAATGTATTGCAAGGATGTCCTATACTCCCCTTCTATCACTGACATGAGTCCAACCAAAGGCACAGAGCTATGCATGTCTTCTGAAGCTATCATGAGTTCTCCTTCTGAGTCACTAGAAGTGCCTGAACAGAATGGGTACTTTTTTTAGCGACACTTGCCACTGATGATATTATGCTTCTTAGGCTCTCTGCACTCATTTTGATCTTTGGTTCATTCACCGCCTGATTCTTGGGTTCTTTTGGGTAATCTATCAGCTCTATTGACTATTCTTGATCAATGTTTAAACTCTTAAAATCTTAATTTTCTTCTCCAAAATTATTTTGTCACTTTTTCTCTTACCCACGATACACGATACAGAAGAGGTACGAACACAATACTTCAGGCAAAATGATAGTTGATATTGGCTTCTACAATAGAATACTAGGTTTCACTATGATACTTGACACCTAACTTGTATGCTACATGATACACAATCTTCAATGATATGATACCTAACTCCCACACAATACATGATACCACAAAAAATAGTTGATACACGAAACTAGTGAATATATGGATGATACATGATACCCTGGGCTGGATGATATGATACTTCTTCCCTTGATGATACACAATAAACAAATATGCAACGATACATGATATTCAATTTCTCATGATATGATACCAAAAATGGCCACAATATATGATACTTGGGTAGCGCATGGTATAGGATACACGATACCCACCATCTCATGATACACAATACCCACTGTCTCATGATACACGATACTTGATAAGTATCATTGATACATGATACACGGTTGGTAATGATACTCAACCTGGCGATACATGATACTTGTAAGGTATCATGATACATGGGGAGCAAGAGGTATCAAGGATACACGATACCTGCCAAGTATCATGATGCACAGGAATTCTAGTATTGTGATACCTAAACTCGACCAATTATGATACTTGGACTTGGAGAACCCAAATTCAAAAATGTGGTGACGTGCTATTTATGATCCCCTAGTTAGGTTTATGTGCCTGTGGATGCAAAATCTCTCTCCAACCCCATGGTACCACTCCTTCGATACTCAGCTTGTGTCGTTTCACGTTTTGTGGCTGATCACTCATTTTTTTGAAGTTTGCATAGTTAGGTTCTCACTTCTAGGAGTAGTCCCACAAGTTTTTGCTACTGTTACTCAATGGAATAGTCAATGTCTCCCCTAGAAGGTGGAAATTAATTGAGCGGCGCTGAACCAGAGCGGCGCTGAACCAGGACGGATGAACCCGGATAGGTGCCGAAAAAAGTGGATTCGCGGTAGCAGACTTCTATTTAAAAGCACATCAAGGGAAGCGGCGGAGAGCGGCAGTTTTTCCAGAAGGAGTCTCTGTTCTGTTGAGTACTGTAGTGAGTAGGGTTGATCACATCGCGAACTGACGTATTTGGAAATTGCAAGCATCGCATTTATTCTGTTGTCTGTTATAGTGAATCAATTTGGGAGATTGCGAGCATCGTGTTTTAAGACTATGTATGAGACCTTGATGAATACATTGAGTTCTGTTCCATTCTATTCATATTTAATTATTCTGCTATTCTTTTGGTTGAATCGATTCCCATTCGGTAGTCTTGTGTTGTGAGCCTATTTGATGATCAGTTATATACGATTCTGTATCTCTCGGCTGTGAGATTGTGTGTTTGTTGTACTGTGTGAGACTGTGTAAGAACAAAGTTAGTATCTTTTCGTTTACGTGACCAGATTCTATACAATAATCTGCGATCACTGAATATTCGATAAGAATCTGTGTGTGGACAGAAGTCTTAGTAAGTTATTAATTGTGGTAGAAATCTGTGACTCAAGCCAGTATACGAAAAGTTTGATGTAATCTCGATCCGAGTTGTCTGTGTATTTTGTTCGATGTGTTTACCTGTCACATGGAACCGTCTTATTGAAAAGTATCTAATTAGTGAGAAGAACGTATTCTAGTAGTTGTAAGTTACGGCCGGATCACTGCGTTATTACCATAGCATATTCAGTCCGAACATTCTAACAATCACTGTGCCGAAGAGTAGTCAGTATTCAAACTCACTCACTATGTTAAGACGTGAGGAAATACTTACGATTGTGTAAAGGATTGGGAAAATAGTACAGGGCCTCTGTCTAACAGACCCCTACCACTCCCAAGAACCCGAGGACCCGATAATACTCTTCCGAAAGTTGGATTGAAGTATTATTGTTCAACATTTGGCGATCCTGCTGGGGATGTGGCATTGAGATTGCCTGGTATTTTGTTTAAACTAAATTTTGTTGGAAGGACAGTAGCAACAGAATCAGATTGTTGCGATACTGTTTGTTCGTAATACTATATGATCAGTACGGAAATGCTACATGCCGATTACTCGATCAGGTGAAAAGTATCCCAAGAATCATCAGTTAGGGGTATTAAGAACAACTTTGGGAGGTACTAGTGCAATTAGACCTAACCTAGTTGTCGAAAAAGTGACGAACGATAACACTGATTCCGGTGAAATTACGGTAGAACGTAGTACATCTCTAGAATTGCCTGGTGTTACTACGGTGCAGACTGTCAAAAATACAGCAATTTTGGAACCTACCAAAACGCAGTTGGAATCTAGTTTAAAAGTTTTCGGAATAGATTCAGATACGATTAGAAACACTTTAGGGAAGGAAATTAATACAGGCGAATCTACGTTGTATCCAGTCACAATTTTGAATCCTTCCGGTGACGATTCAGCAGTTTCGGCTGAATCTTCAGCTCAACTACAACGTTTGGAAGCAAGTCCTCCTACTTTGGATATCAAGGAGGAAGGAAGATTATTTGAAACAGAAATTCGCAATATAGTAAGTAAGCTAATTGCACCGGAAAGTGTGCCATTTGGTGAAACAAATTCCGGTAGTTCAGAAACTCAAACCAGAAATACAGAAGGAGTGTATAATACATTTACGATGAATGAACAACCGCAACGACAATTAGGTCAACCCAGATTGGCTCCAACGGGAGTAACATACACAAAGTTTAGTGGGTTTCCAGGAGATGATCCAGATGCTCACGTACGCACCTTCGAAATCAGTTACGCTGTTCTCAATCATCCACCGGATCCGGCATACAAAGCAATTGTTTTTCAATCTACACTTGTGAATGAAGCAGCAAGATGGCTTACTGAATATGATATTAATCATTTCGGTACTTATGAAGCAGTACGAGACGCTTTTCTGCAGCGATTCAGGCTGAAAAAGAATCCTGCAGAGATCTTTGAGTATTTACAGAACAATAGACAGAAACCAAATCAAACTGTACAAGAATATGCTACCCTTTTCAGAACTCATTTAAGACAGTTACCCCAGGCTCATGCTAATTTACCAGACGATGTTATTACACAGTGGTTTATCAATGGCTTACTTCCTCAACTTAGGCAAATCATGATTATAAGATGTGTAGGAGCCATGACCCTCGATGCAGTGATAGCAATGACCCTTCAGCTGGAAAACAAAGTCGGTGGATTTTCAGAGGATTTGGAATGGATTAAAACAAACAAACATGTGGCTGAAGATATAACTAGGCAAGTATATTGCACCACCTGCAAGAATTCAGGACATACTAGTGCCCAGTGTGCATTAAATCAGACCTATTGCGCCATCTGTAACATTGTGGGACATACCACTGAGAATTGTGCATACAATGCTAGAAGACAAGGAGTAGCAACAGTTAATGCAATTATTCAGGAACAAGGGCAGTCATCCAATCAATATGTACCCCCACATTTGAGACACAATTAACAACAAGGGTATCGACATTATCGAGGACAGAGGAACAACAACTATAACACACCGCGCTGGCAGAATGGACCACCACCGGAAAGTCAAAATTTACCACCACCTCGATGTCATTTCTGTGGACAATTGGGCCATATTAGAAGATTCTGTAGAGATGCAGCGGAATATGATCAAAGGAAAAAGGAACGTCAAAACCCAATGGCCAATGTGGTAACAATCACACCTGTAGAGACGCAGGCAGCAGCAGTTCAAACGCGTTTCGGTAAACAATTGCAACCAGCAGCAGAAGTATTTGAGCCAGGGATACGTGAACAACACAGAATGTATCATAAGGCTAGCCAGTGGACTACCGTAGAATCACCTGTTTTTCCAGAACCTACTCCAGTGATCCAGTCCCCGGATACGACACCAGTTCGTGCTGACAATACAGAAGCAGGTACATCATCTGCAGTAGAATTACCACCTTCAGACCAAGCTTCGTCTTCAATAGTTAAGGAAGATGCAAATCAATTGCAACCAACTTGGGATATATTGTCAAAAGCATCCATCACACTGCCTTTCGGGCAATTACTGGCATTAGTACCAGGAATACGCCAACAATTTCAACAACAGTCTACTACAAAATCTGCTTGTATTCCGGCTACCGCAACAGTACAACCAGAGCCAGACTCTACGGTAGATCACTCAGTTCCTCTGATTACGGTATGGTTTCATAAACATCAAATTCCACAAGTTTTAATTGATGGGGGGTCTGGAGTGAATATTGCCACTGCGTCACTTTGTAAGAAGTTAGGATGGACTAAGATAGAACCAGTTCAATTCTTTGTTAGGATGGCTGATCAATCTAGAGTTCATCCAGTAGGACTGGTCCGAGATATACCCATAACTGTCCAAGACACAACATTCAAGATGACTTTTGTTGTTCTTGAATTGCCGGAATCCACCCTAGACTACAATCTACTTTTCGGTCGTCCTTGGTTGAAACAAGCCAAGGTAATTCAAGACTGGTCAGCCCAGGAACTTACGTTCAAAGATAAAAATCACAAATGTGTTGTAAAGTTAGATGCTATACAACCCTGTGAGTTACATGCTCGACCATATTTTGCCGAACCAGTCCATATGTTAGATGGGTTGTCGGATGACGAAGAAGAAGAATTTCTGAAGAATAATGTTGATTTGATGACAGTAGGAACTATTGATCTACAGTCTGTGGTAGATACCTGGAATGCTTCAGTATGTACAGTAATACCCATTGCCGAAGAAATTAAGGAGGAAGATACCATTTCAATTCAAGGTAATGAACTACAGCAACTTCTCGAACCATCAGCTGATACAGAGAAATATCAACAATTTTATGTTCCAGAAGACCAGTTAATTACTTATAATCTCGGAGATGAAGACCACCCTCGTCCTGTAAAGATAAAGCAAAACTTACCTGAAGCCTTTCAAGCAGATTTAATCAAGTTACTCCAAGAATTTACTGACGTCTTTGCATGGGATTACAAAGACATGAAGGGCTTGGATCCTCGTATCTATCAACACAGAGTTATGCTAAAACCAGAAGCGAAACCGATAAGGCAAACCAGCTACCGGATGAACCCACACTATGCATCACAGGTAAAGGCTGAACTTGATAGGTTATTAAAAGTGGGATTCATAGTACCAATAGAACATGCGGAATGGATTTCACCAATTGTAATTGTACCGAAGAAAAACAAGCAATTGAGAATTTGCGTAGACTATCGGAAATTAAATGCTGCAACAATACCGGATCCTTTTCCGATTCCTTTTTTGGATACTATGCTTGACAAAGTAGCAGTTCATGAGATGTATTCATTTCTAGATGGATACAGTGGATATAATCAAGTAAGAATGGCTGAAGAAGATATACCAAAAACTGCATTTATTACAAATTGGGGTGTCTTTGCTTGTACCGTAATGTGGTTTGGATTGAGGAATGCGCCAAGCACATTTCAAAGATGTATGCAGGAGATATTTTCTCCTTATCTCACCTCATTTATGCAAGTATACCTTGATGATTTTTCAATTTTCGGTAAGATGATCGCACATCTAGTACATTTACGATGTTGCTTTCAGAGATGTAGAGAATATAGATTGTGTTTAAACCCAAACAAATCTGTGTTTGCGGTTTCATGTGGTAAGTTACTTGGTCACATCATATCAGCACAAGGTATTCAAGTTGATCCTGATAAAATTTCAGTAGTATTAGAAGCTCCGGTGCCTAATACACCTAAGGAAGTAATGCGATTTATGGGTCAAGTGAGATGGCATGGAAGGCATTTACGGTGGCTTGCTCATGTGGCAATACCACTGAACAAATTAATTTCCAAGACTTCAAGGCAATTCGAATGGACTCAGGAATGTCAGATAGCATTTGATCGACTGAAACAGTTATTAACACAAGTTCCCATTTTACAGCCACCAGATTGGGATCACCCATTTCACGTATTTGTTGATGCATCTGATATAGCAATAGGAAGTGTACTGATGCAACAAACTGATAAATGGTTTAGACCAGTATACTATACTAGCAGAAGATTAGCACCTGCAGAGAAGAACTACTCGGTAACTGAGAGGGAATGCTTAGGACTAGTGTATTCGGTAAAAAAATTCAGACATTATTTGTTGGGCCGAAAATTTACATTTCATGTCGATCATGCTGCACTTGTTTACTTGGTTCGACAGCAACATATAGGTGGCCGCCTAGCACGATGGGTTCTACTATTGCAAGAATTCGACTATGAT
Source organism: Ceratopteris richardii (assembly GCA_020310875.1). Lineage (NCBI taxonomy): Eukaryota > Viridiplantae > Streptophyta > Polypodiopsida > Polypodiales > Pteridaceae > Ceratopteris > Ceratopteris richardii. The sequence continues at coordinate 52,918,256 of CM035409.1, forward strand.
GTCGTACATCGGCCAGGTAGTTCACATGCCTTAGCAGACTTTTTGTCACGCTTAGATTCAGGTGAACCTCCGGTTGGTATAAATGATACAACGCCAGCTATTTATACTTCAGAACCAACTACTGAAGAATTGTCAAACCAACCAGTACCAACTACGTATTATGATCAGTTATTGACCTTCCTTTCAAATGGATGTCTACCTTTTGAGGTCCCCACAGCTACACGCCGAAAAATTGCAGGTTTTAGTCGAAGATTCCGGTTAGTGGCTGGAGAACTTTATTATGCAGATCATACAGGAACCTTACTCCGGTGTGTTCCTACACATGAAGTAAATTCAGTCATCAATTTAGCTCACTCAAGTCCAACAGGAGGACATTTTGCAGCAGATCTTACTCACCGGAAAATTCTGCAAGGTGGACTTTGGTGGCCAACTATGTATAGAGATGTATTGGAATTTATCAAAACTTGTGATAACTGTCAAAGAACTGGACAACCACTACAACGCCATTACTTTCCACTTCATCCAGTACTTCCTTTAGAACCATTTCAGAAATGGGGTCTTGATTTCATTGGTCCAATCACACCTCCCGCGGTATTCAGTAATAACAGGTATATATTGACTTGCACAGATTACGCAACCAGGTGGGCAGAAGCATGGCCTTTACGTTCGGCTACAACAGTTGAAGTAGCGAAATGTCTATTGACAGATGTCTTTCCAAGATTTGGATTGCCACTAGAGCTTGTTTCAGATCAGGGCACCCATTTTATGAACAATTTGATGAAAGCATTAACACAGTCATTCCAGATCAGTCATAAATTCAGCTCACCATACTATCCTCGTGCAAATGGATTGGCAGAAAGTACCAACAAATCTTTGCTGAATATGCTTCAGAAATTGACTAGAGAAACACCGGAAAGATGGGATCAGTTGCTACCTGCAGTCTTATGGGCCTATCGCACTACATATAAGGTAACCACTGGTTTGACACCATTCAAATTAGCCTATGGACTAGAAGCAATAGCTCCGATGGAAATTGTAATACCAAGTTTAAGAGTAGCAATGTCTCAGAAGCTTCTACCCGAAGAGTCATTGGTATTTCGGTTGGAAACACTTAGAGAATTAGATGAGCACCGATGGCTCAGTTTCTTAACTATGAAAGAAATCCAACTAAGACAGGCCAGAACACATGACCGTAATTTAAAGACCCCAGTATTTTCGGTAGGACAGCTTGTTCTTTTTTACAATGCGAAGTCCAATAGATCAGCAGGGAAATTCAAGTTACGTTGGTTCGGTCCATTCAAGATTTCAGAACAAGTTGGTCCGGCTACTTTTCGATTGACTACATTGACTGGACAACCACTTCCAAAAGCGATAAACGGTTCCAAGCTATGGCCGTATCAAGCAACGTCACCACGGCAATAACAAGGGTACACAGCGTACCGCAATTTCTTAATTTTCTTTTTGTCTTTTAGTTCCCTTTTGTTTTAATTTGGTGTAATCAATAAAGTAAGTGTAATCGCCGTACTCTAATATCTATTTATGTCAAGCCGCCCGCTCCTTTTTCTCTTTGCATGCATGCACACCAGATATAGACATTACTGCCCGTTTTGTGTAATTAGTACCATTTAAAATATTCTTTGTATAAATTTCTTATATAACTCACTTAAACTCGCCGGATAGGTAATATAAGTATTTTGCGATCATGACTATATTTTCTGAATACTTGTGTTCTGCGTCTTGTATCTGTGCGTAATGGAAGCGCTAGCCAACTACACTGCCTTCAGAGATGGTATCCCGACAGACGTCGGCGAATACCTGCGTTGTAGAGGATTGTTCAACTTCGCTGAGTTGCCTTGGCACTCAGTGGAAGCCCATCCCTTCTCCACACAAATCATCCACGCCATCGCCCAATTCCCCGTCACCGAACGACAGTGGGTCTTCCCTTCTCTCCCATATAGGGCCGTCATCACCTTCCAAGCCTTCTCTGTAGTTTACCGCCTCACCCCACAAGGACGCGAAAATGGCCCTAGCATCCCTATCGCTCGCATGAACACACTCTTTCCCCGTTCCTCATCCAACGAATATGCCATTCTCTGCCGCCCAGAACCCGAACGATCCGCCCTACAATTTCTTGTATCAATCCTCAACCTGCAAAAACGAACTTACGGTATCTCTCGCCCCTTCTACTCCGCTCTAGAATTAGCTACCCGTGAACCTGTAAACTTTGCCTCTTATTTTTTCCAGCGAATCCATAAAGAATCCGTTGCTATAGTGAAACAACTCCAGAAAGGAAGCTCCCCGCGCTCTCGTCTTCCACACATCATCTCCTTTCTCTTCCCAACCATTCTAGCTGCACAACCCCCACCCACAGGCCCAGCACTTAGGCACGAAGAATCAGCACAACCACTCGAGGAAACTGAAGAAGACGACGAAGAGATCAATCAACTCTTCCGTACAAAGCGAATCAGAATCAGCTCTTCAGAAAGTGAAGTCCAAGGATCCGCCGGAAAGAAACACGACGCCGAAGAAGGTCAGCAAAAGGAAACTTACCACGACACCGCCACTTCAATACATAACGACACTTCGACAGAGCAACAAGACCAACAAAAACAAGCAGATACAGAGATACTATCTACAGAAAAGAAGTCTGAGCATCAACAAGACGAACCGGAAACTACCACAAAGGCACTGGATCAACTCATTGACGCCATCAACCAGACAGAAACCATACAACAAACACTCGACAAGGTAAACCCCTCAGATACCGTTCTCCCTACACCACCTCCTGCCAAACCCCTCCCCCCACCGGAACCACCTCTCCCACCCACCACTGAACCCGCAGCATCCTCCTCTTCCTCCCCCAACTACTCTCCGCCAAACTCCCAGCAACTACTCAACGACACATCCTCTCAACCTCGTCATCCTCCACCACCACCGCCACACAACGCATTTTCGGAACTAGCCGTCATGGGGCAGTTCCTCATGCAATTATCACACCAGCTGCCAGCACATTTTAAGCAAGTCACGGACAACCTCAAGCTAGAACACCAGCACAAGGTCGACACCCTGGAAGCCGACATCGCCCCCCTCCAGGAAGAAGTTGATGCCGTAAAGACCAAGAATCATCAGCTACAGATACAGCTAGCAGAACTCCAAGCAAGATTTTTGACAGACCAGACGCTAGTACAACAACGAGATGCAGCCCTGGAGCAGATAGCTGCCAAAGACCAACTCATACACGACGCACATGAGGAAATTCAAGCCGTGAAGGCCGCCCTTCAAGAACAAGAAGATATCAACGTATCTCTCGAAGAATTGATCGCAGACACAAAGACTCAATTACAAGAAACCACCCAGAAGATGCAAGACCAACAGAAAGAAGCCGACCAAGTCCAAGAGCAGTTACGGCGAGCCGAAGAATGCACAGATGAAGTAAACAGTATCCTAAAATGCCAGTTGATACGGGAAGGCCAATATCTCAAAGATATTGACAGGACGCGCAGAGAACGAGATTCACTGAAGAAAACTCTGGATTTCCAAACCCAGCAGTTTGAACGACAAGACAACCAAATACGCAACCAAAAGGAGTTTATTGCAGAGCTAAAAGCCAAACTAGAAGAAATGAAGACTTCCAAGGACGCCGCACTAGCCAATGATTTTTACCTACAGGAAGCTTTTGTGCAGACCCAGGCCGAGAATGTACTCACCGAAGCTATCGCACTTAGCTCTGCTAGAATAGATGCCCAGCTTCTAGAGCCTGATACGCTAAAACAGCTATTAGAAATGCTTAAGAAAAAGATTGCCCGTATCTTTCGATCAGCTAGAAGTATGTACTTAGAAGGTCTCGTAGCAGAACTATAGATTTCGGGCCTACAAATCCGATGTTGTCGGCACATGTAAAAGACATTCCAAGTCCAGCATCGATCTACAGAATGATGATCTTGATTCTAGAATTTTGGTAAGAAGCATGAAGTGTCATGTCCGAATGAAATATCATCATTCTAGTAAATGGCAGTTCAAGTTCTAGTACTTATAAAATGCGTATGCCCGGCAAAGTATTTTTTCTGTATAGTATTCGGCGACCTCTTGTGCTAATTAACAAAACTTCTAGCACATTATTTTCGGCAAAGTCTTACAACCATGTCTGAATCGGATATACTGAGATGGCGACTCAGGAAGCGCACACTTACACAGAACCGTGTTGTGACTACAACCGATACTACATTACAGGATGATGAAGATGACTCAAGAACTTCGGCAACATCACCAGGTCTACATAACAACATATTATTTTCTACAGAATTCAAAATAGAATTTGACATCTATTCAAGGGGAAATGAGAACTGGTTACGGAGGATCGGACTCCTACAGTTTGCTAAGTTACCCTGGGAACAGTGGATAGGTAACGACGATGCAGAGAATCAGTTACACATTATACGACAAACAAAAGGTTTTCTTGAAAATCAGGTACAATTTTCACCGCAATTAGTTTCGTCAGTATTTCAATTACCGTTGTATGAAGAAGCAAATTTCCCCAAATGTTCTTATAACGACCTGAGAAAAGAATTTGGTAAGGGCGAAGGTCGTAGACGCTATTTTATGATGAAGAATGCCACATATACTCGCCGTGGACAATTTAAATGGTACTTAGAAAGGCTCTGCTTTATAGTCAGATTTGATCTTATGTCTAGAGAAAATTTTTCGCCTCTCGTACAAGCAGAAAAAGGAGGAAAAGTGAGTTGGGCTCACTGGTTGTACAATCATTTACACAAACAGTTTTTTGTTGGGGACAAACGCAGGTCCCAAAAATACACTCGTTTACCAGTGTATTTAGCTGCTATATTTAGTTTTGCCCAAGCTGTAAAAGATAAACAGTTACACTGGTCCCCCTCTTTTTACCCCACAGAGCCTCAGGAAGAAGCCCAACCCTCCACCTCGGCTACATCTTTACTCCACACAGGTAACAGCACACAGAATCAAACAGTAGGGACGCCATTTCGGCTGTCCATTAGAAGACGAATGGCAGACAACGTGCCAACTGCCAGTCCAGAGCAAGCACCGGATGACTCCCAACCCGATTTTGTTACAAGAATGCAGAATCAACTCCAAGAGGTTTCCCAATATTTACGGCAACAGGAACAAGCAATTCAGCACCGAAACGAGTTGTTATTAGCAACGATGACTAAGTCCAACTCAGTAATGACACAGATGCAAAAAGAATTGGACGACAAAGATGCGTTAATATAGGTGTTACAACAAAACAACCACCGTATTACGGCCGAATTGATCACCGAAAAAAAATATGTCCAAGATCTTAATCAGTGGCAGCAAGCTATCCAAACACAAATTCAAACCGAAATGTCCAATTTTTCTACCCTGAATGCTCACCTGCAAGCCGAAAATCAACTTTTGCAGTCAAGAATACAAGTATTGCAGGAGTTCGAAAAGCAGATATTAAAAGATGAGGGTGTAGAACTAAATGCCACAATGATGAAAAATGTGGACATAGATTTATTAAAACAACAGTTGGATAGCCATATTCAAAATCGCTGGACACTTTTTCGCAGGAGATGGCTAGCTATACTTGTTCCGCCACTAGAACAAGTGCGATCAGAAAGGATTGGGGAGTCAAATCCTGGCATGGACCGACAGACACTGTAAAAGGATATTTCAGCCAGGTGGTGATAGGATACTGTATGGGTACATGGCTTCTGCAGAAGACATGGATATTGATTCCATAGACATATCCAAGTTGGTAAAAACACGCACAAACTTTCAAGAAGAAGAGGATTCAACAGCACAGAGGGTACTTTGATTCCATAGACGAAGTGCTTAAAGCACATGATCAAGAGGGTGGGTCCAGGTAACAACGAGATCAAAAGTAGATTCTCACATTGCAATACTGGAAGTTTCAAAAGGATATGATCGGCTATGGTGATGAATAGAATTTTGAAAGCGTGGTCTCGAAGCAGCTAACAATCATATCATTGTCTGGCCTCCTATTGTATGTATAAATAGAAAGCAGCTAACAGCATAGAAGAAAGCGGGACTTCATGAAGAGGCAACTAGACCAGCTATACGAGTTTGAGGAAGTTCTGGAGAAAAAGACGACCGATCACATACAGTGACACATTCGAGATTGAAAGATATTTGCTGAATCACCAGCACGATATTGGCATTATGAACGTTTAGCCAGAGCCTTTCTGGATGCATGTAAAGAAAAGAACAGTGGGATAGCCCAGGCAAAAGGATATTACCAACAGTACTACACTTGCGGGTTCGAGTCCACCGTGCGTGCCAGTGTTACTCAACGGAATAGTCAATGTCTCCCCTAGAAGGTGGAAATTAATTGAGCGGCGCTGAACTAGGACGGATGAACCCGGATAGGTGCCGAAAAAAGTGGATTCGCGGTAGCAGACTTCTATTTAAAAGCACATCAAGGGAAGCGGCGGAGAGCGGCAGTTTTTCCAGAAGGAGTCTCTGTTCTGTTGAGTACTGTAGTGAGTAGGGTTGATCACATCGCGAACTGACGTATTTGGAAATTGCAAGCATCGCATTTATTCTGTTGTCTGTTATAGTGAATCAATTTGGGAGATTGCGAGCATCGTGTTTTAAGACTATGTATGAGACCTTGATGAATACATTGAGTTCTGTTCCATTCTATTCATATTTAATTATTCTGCTATTCTTTTGGTTGAATCGATTCCCATTCGGTAGTCTTGTGTTGTGAGCCTATTTGATGATCAGTTATATACGATTCTGTATCTCTCGGCTGTGAGATTGTGTGTTTGTTGTACTGTGTGAGACTGTGTAAGAACAAAGTTAGTATCTTTTCGTTTACGTGACTAGATTCTATACAATAATTTGCGATCACTGAATATTCGATAAGAATCTGTGTGTGGACAGAAGTCTTAGTAAGTTATTAATTGTGGTAGAAATCTGTGACTCAAGCCAGTATACGAAAAGTTTGACGTAATCTCGATCCGAGTTGTCTGTGTATTTTGTTCGGTGTGTTTACCTGTCACATGGAACCGTCTTATTGAAAAGTATCTAATTAGTGAGAAGAACGTATTCTAGTAGTTGTAAGTTACGGCCGGATCACTGCGTTATTACCATAGCATATTCAGTCCGAACATTCTAACAATCACTGTGCCGAAGAGTAGTCAGTATTCAAACTCACTCACTGTGTTAAGACGTGAGGAAATACTTACGATTGTGTAAAGGATTGGGAAAATAGTACAGGGCCTCTGTCTAACAGACCCCTACCACTCCCAAGAACCCGAGGACCCGATAATACTCTTCCGAAAGTTGGATTGAAGTATTATTGTTCAACACTACCAATTTCTCAACAATACGAGCTCAATGATATCAGTTGCTTCTCTCCACAATACTTGTGTCAAAACAAGTGAGCTTATTTTTAGTGGCTCTTGACATTAGCCTCTAGCTAAACTAGAAACTCAAGAACTGAAGTTGAAACTTTTTTATTTGTTTTGGAATTTTTGATGCAAAAGAACTAACCTACTTCCTTGCATTCATTCACTTCTTCTCCCTACTCTAACTCCCTCACTTTCTCACCTAACCTTAAAAACTTGTCACTCACACTTGGGAGGTATGAAGTAACAAGTGGCAGAAAAGTGTTGACTTCCCACACAACGGAAATCACTTCGTAACACACAATACCTTCACTCCATAGCCATAACCATCAGATAGGCACCTTGATCAGACTAGTCCCTAGCAATACTAGTGCCAAAAACATGTGTACTTAAGTCGAGATGACTTAGAGACTTGTGATAATTGAGACTATCTCAATTGCCAACAAATGCGTATAGTGGTGGATTAATACACACTTTAATTTATCAATCCCTGGACATAGACATATCAAGTGTATGCACACATGCACATACATAATGGAAAATGAAATGAGTGTGCAAACAATGCATGTAAATTAGGTAGAACTACCTCTCAACTCACCTATTTCAATGAAAGTGTACATTGCAATACTGCTATAGTAGTAAGCACAATTAGACCTTTTATCTCAGCTCCAGTACCCAAATATAGTCAATAATGGGTTCATTTCAAAGGTCTTGACGAGATGCAGGATCGAACTATGGTATTTTGAAACTAATCTAACAAATGTACTTTGAGTTATGAGCAAAATATTGAGTGGTGGGAAACACCAACCCTTGCTTTACAACTCACCAAGCTTCACACACACACACATACACACTAGAGTGATGAAAATAGAGGGGGAAGGGGTAGACAACACCTCTAGACACACACTCTTTTTAACAAGGAGCATAGGCGATGCCCAAGGTGAGTGACTAGGTTTAATGAAGCCCTTATCTAAATAATCTTGTAATTGCCTCTCAACCTCCTCATGCTCAGAAACACTAAGCCTATAAGGTGGCTTACAAATAGGGTTAGTGTTAGTAACAACCTCAATGGCATGGTCAATGTCCCCTCTCTCAGGTGGTAGCCCTCTAGGTAAGTGAGTGGCAGAAACATCTCTATACTCAAACATAAGATCCTTAAAACTTTTAACCACACACTCTTGCAAAAAAGAATACTAGAAAGTTTTGTCCATATTTAGATTCCTAGCATGAAAATATACATCAGATGAGCTATCTATACAATGCTCCATACCATGACTATACAATAAAAACATCTCCAGTACATGCCGAGAATAATAAAGACTATACAACTCTAATGATGAAATGAGAGGTGCACTAGGTGTTGTATATTATTGAACAATGCATTGTTAAAGTATTATATTATTAATGTATTAATATGTTTTTGATGTTTTTGATATATAGCAGCTGAAGGTTCGTGAGGAGCGTGCAAGGCGTGAAAGGGCGAACATCAATAATCGGAATAATTATTATTTAGCTTGTAAATAAACCCGCGTAGAAGGTTCTATTGTTAGAAAAGTAATGGTCAGAATAAGGATCATTGAAGACTGTAGTTTCTGTTATTGAAAGCAATGGCTTTCCGTAAAAGTTATCAACTTTTAGTTTCACGTCTGCTTTTCGAAGCCACCCTCTTGTAACCACTCTTTTCGACGTAATCAAAAGTCCTATAAATACATGCACTCTATGGACTGTCGAAACAGAGTGCATGGGGGGAGATTGCACCCAATCTTGCGTTCGGTCTCGTCTCTTGTTGTCTCTATTTTCTGTGTGTTTTTCTGCGTCCGTAATCTCTGTATGCGTGTGAGCAAGATCCTGACAACAGTGGTATCAGAGCTCTGCACGCGTCAATACAGATCTGTTCTCTGTTCGCGATTCCGATTCCGATTCCGATTTCCGTTTCCGTCTCCGTCTTCGGTTTCGGTTTCTGCTTCTGCTCCTGTTCTAGAACCAGAACCTACATTTACACTCCTTTAGGCGTCGACTAAGGCAAATAACTTAGGCAATAACTTAGGCAATACATTGGCAACATTGGCACCCAAGGCTCCCTTGGCAGCCGTTGGCTACGCGCGAGGCAATTTTAATTTTTGAGTGGTAATAGAGAGGTTTAGAGTCCCTAAGGTAGGAGGATTTGAACCCACAACCTCCTACTTTAAGGAAGTACTTTGACCACTCCACCATCTCTTGGAGTTGTACTCAAGTCTCTCTCTCTCTCTTACTTGTGGAAGGCGCTCGCGGAGATTTCAAGGATTGTCCCAACAAAGAATCAAGTGTAACTTTCAATCCGTGGGTCAGATTGAGGCGTGTAATATACCATTGGAAAGCTCTCGGAACGAACTTTCCAATGAGCTAGCTTGCAAGTGTGAATTCCTTCAAAATCCTTGGGTGGAACTTGATTGAGTGTTCAAGATACCAAGCAAGGTTGAGAGCAAGGATCTAAGAGCACCATGGAGGATTACAGTAATTCACCTTTACCTGGAGTTTCATTCAAGCAAGAGTTAGAGATTATGAACCAAGAACTTCAAACACTTCAACAAACCATACAAGGACGTTATGCTATGCTTCAATTCGACGGATGAATAGATGGCCGCTTTGTCTTATCATGGTTATCCCTATTCAACGATTTCTTTTCCGATGAGTTATATTCAGAAAATAAGAAAATTGAGTTTGCCACTAATTATTTGGTCGGAAGAGCGCAGCAATGGTGGAATGATCTTTCTCAGACTGCAGATTGTCCACGCACATGGAAGGATTTTCAAGAAGAGTTTCGGGATTCATTTCTACCTTTAAAGTTTATCCTACATGTTTGATAATTGTGATGCATTTACATATTGAATTTAGTTTATAGGAGCATATTCAAGTTTTGCTTGCCCAAATTCATTAGAAAGACTATGTCCGCATCTCACAGATACTTTTAATAACTTAACACCTCCATGAACATTTCCATGCATGTGTTTTTACATGGAACATGCCTATGTTTTTTTTCGTTCAGTGATGAAACATGTGACTGGCTATCCATGTTTATTATTTTATCAACTGAGGTCAGTTGTCTTTTCAACTGAGGGGCATGTTATGAATTATGGAGTATGTTGAACAAGTAATTGTTGGAGTGTTTTAAATTATTAATGTATTATGGAAGATGTTGGCCAATGCATTGTTGGATTGAAATATAAAATAGCCAATGCATTGTTGGATTATAACATAGAATATGTTAGCCAATGCATTGTTGAATTGAAATATGGAATAGCCAATGCATTGTTGGATTGTAACATGGAATATGTTGGCCAATGCATTGTTGGATTGTAACAGTAACATGGAATATGTTGAACAATGTATTGTAATTATTAGAGTGTTAAATTATTTTATCAACTGAGGTCAGTTGCTTGTCAATTGAGAGGCATGTTGTATATTATTGAACAATGCATTGTTAAAGTATTATATTATTAATGTATTAATATGTTTTTGATGTTTTTGATATATAGCAGCTGAAGGTTCGTGAGGAGTGTGCAAGGCGTGAAAGGGCGAACATCAATAATCGGAATAATTATTATTTAGCTTGTAAATAAACCCGCGTAGAAGGTTCTATTGTTAGAAAAGTAATGGTCAGAATAAGGGTCATTGAAGACCGTAGTTTTTGTTATTGAAAGCAATGGCTTTCCGTAAAAGTTATTAACTTTTAGTTTCACGCCTGCTTTTCGAAGCCGCCCTCTTGTAACCACTCTTTTCGACGTAATCAAAAGTCCTATAAATACATGCACTCTGTGGACTGTCGAAACAGAGTGCATGGGGGGAGATTGCACCCAATCTTGCGTTCGGTCTCGTCTCTTGTTGTCTCTATTTTCTGTGTGTTTTTTTGCATCCGTAATCTCTGTATGCACGTGAGCAAGATCCTGACAACACTAGGTACATCTCTCTCTCCCTGAATACAAGTGTGTTGTTTTGATAGCTGCATTTAAGTGTGTCTCCAACCCCCATAGCCACTCTCTTCCTAAAACCAAGTCTGTCCTCTCCATATTCATAGTTTGCAAGTCCATATAATCTGTATAGTCCTGTATCTTGACTTCCAAATATTTCATAGTATCCCATATTCTCTTATCTTGCCCTTGCATCATAGATACTATGTATTTATGTGCACTAGGCTACTGGGGATACTTTATATTCTTGACCAAAGCATAGTTTATGAAATTATGAGTGGCAGAGTCATCGATCATGACCCACACCCTGGTCCCATACACACTACCATGCATTTTAACTAGGTCATGTGGTCCAAACTGCGGTAACCATAATGATTGAGTCAAACAACAGGTGTGCTGAATATCCTCGTGCATTACCTCCACTCCCTTGCAGCTGGAGCTGCCATGAATAGGAAGGGTCTGCACTAGGTGGACCGCCTTTTTGCCCTTTTGGGGGGCCATACTAGTCTCTGGTACTTCTTCTTTTCTTCCCCCTTCTTGAGTGGACAATTCTACTATGAATGGCTAGGAGATAAACACCTAAAGCACAGGTTCTCTCTTTTGTCCCTCTCAAACTGATCTGTAGATAAACTAGGCCCTTGTGATCTTTGTTTTTTAATGAAAACTTTGTTTTCCCAAATGGAAATTTCTTCTTGAATTTAGTCGTACTAAGAGGCTTGAGGGGCTGATCTATCTCCATAGGAGTTTATTGAGGATGGTTATGGTCCTCATAGATCTGTGCATACTTGATCGCCTCCTCAAACATCTTAGGCACATTCCTTCTGACTTCTCTCTTTACGGCTTTATCTAAGTGTTGGAAGCAGCCAGAGGCATAGAAGACGCGGAAGCATGTAAATACGGAGCAGGAAGCTAGTGGAATCTTTTTTCAAAGAATCATGTTTTAGAAACACTTTTCAAAAACCTCCAACAGTGATTTTTATCACTATTGTAACATATGTAACATAGAAAAACCCTTTTCTTAATTTCTAGCTCCATTTTGTGCAAGCCGAGGAGTCCTCAAGCTTGAGGAGCTTAGGTAGAATGAGCGTATCAATTTTCGTTATTTTTAGACATCGTTTACCCTTCCAAATAGCATCTAGGACCTAATTTTTAACTATGCCGGTCACTAGATGTGAAACCGGTCAAAACAAGTCTAGAAACTATAAAAAGAGCTAGAGAGCTCATTTTGGAGGTTAGCTTGATTGAGGTTAGAGTTATTTTGAGTTTGTAATAGTGTTCTTGAGCAATAGAGTGGATTTCTCACCTTCCATTGTGTCTTGCTTGTCTCTTCATTGTGTGTGTGTATGTGTGTGTGCATCTTTGTGCTTCTCACCTTCACTCTCACATCATCTCACATTCACGATCTTCATATCACTCCTATCTCTTCCGCGGATTGACATTAAGGAGGTGGAGCTTCTTAACGTGGTTCTCACCATTGTGCTAGAGCAACACCAAATTTGGCGCCGTTGCCGGGGATCGAGTTTAGGACGAATGTGTGATGGTAAGAGTATAGCAAGAAGTGGCGTTGGAAGGTAAAAATTTCAGTTTTTGTTGTTGTTTTTACTTAGTTTTTAGTGTTTTTCACCTCCCCCACACTCCATCTTCATCACCGCATCATCATCTTCATCTCCAAAAAAATCAGAAAATTCACCATATCCACCCATTCTCCTCATTTCCCCTCATTTGTGCATGCGAGAGAGTGAGAGAGAGCTTTTGTGCTTGTGTGTACTTTTGTTTTCTTGAGTTTTCTTGCAGGTACAGAGCTCCAGTGCATTAGGAAAGCTTGGGAAAGGTAAAATTTTCAGTTTCTGTCAGAAATTTCCGACTGTGTCAGACCATCGCGATGGTCTGCAAAGTTCGGATTTTGAGGAAGGCGAGTTCACCACCGTGTAGGAGACCCTTGCGTGTATAGGAATCCATAGTTGCATCTCAAAAAATTGCATTTTGGTGGACCATCGCGATTGGCTCAGACCATCGTGATTGTGTCACACCATCGCGATAGGCTCACGCCATCGCGACGGCTCGGCCGGACCATCGCGACGGTCTCACGCCATCGTGACGGTTCATTTGGACCATCGTGACGGTTTGCAGACTATCGCGACGGTTTGCAGACCATCGCGACTGTTCGGTTGACCCCAGACCATCGCGATTGGCTCACGCCATCGCGCCGACGCTGCCACGTGGCAAGCTAGACCATCGCGACGGTTCACACTTCACGCCATCGCGACGACACCCTTACACCATCGCGACAACCCAAATTTTGGACCATCGCGATTGGCTCACGCCATCGCGCCCAGACCATCGCGATTGGCTCAAGCCATCGCATCTGTGACCATCGCGACGATTCACTTTGGACCATCGCGATTGTTCACGTTGACCGTTGACTGACGCCATCGCGATTGTCCGCCTGATCGAGCCATCGTGACGGTTCACACTCACGCCATCGCGATTGTCCACTTTCACGCCATCGCGACCGTGCACTTCAGACCATCGCGATTGTTCACCTTCACGCCATCACGACGGTCCTAGACAATCGCGATTGTCTCACGCCATCGCGATTGTGCATCCCCATCGCAAATTTTAGGGTTTCATTTTTTGGCCAATTTTGGGGCTATTTTTGGGAAATTTTTGGGTGATTATACTCAGAGGAGACCCCTTAGCTCATATTTGGAGAAAAACCTGTTTATCAGTTTTTACCCCCCCAGGGCCTGAACGGTCATAACTTTTTCATCCGAAGTCCGTTTTTTGAGCTTAATAGCTCACTAGAAAGCTCTTTACGAGTACTACGTGACCTCAACTATTTTTTTTCTTAAAGGATACGTCTATTTTTAGATAAACTATTTTGAGGTTGACCTAGTTTGGGACTAGAAAGCCAGGGGGCAAGCATTGAAAAGTTGGGCAAAAGGGAAGGGATTTAAAGGGTGTATATACTCAAGTGATTGATCATCCAACTGTGAATTGATCTAATATTGAATTTTTCCAGACCTAGCAAGGGAAATCAAAGGCAACCAAGGCAAGGTTGTGAAGGGCATAAAGCTTGGGAAGCGCGGCTTCTTGGGCATCAGAGCAACTAGAAAAGCTGACTTGAGGTTGGAAGATTACTCAACCCCCTCAGTCAATTCTTAGCTTAGGCTAAACGGTAGTATTGTGGATTAAAGACGATAGGAACGCCTCAAGTTCAAGAGAATTAAATTTATCAAGTCCAAGACTAAAGATAAAGGCGTGTGACACGAAAACCTAAAGGAAAGAACATAAGTCTGACGGAACGAGAACTCAAAGTCCCACGGAAAGTCGAATTCTTGACGCATACATTAAGACAAGAATCTAAAGAAATCTAAAAAGAATCAAGAAAGTAATAACAAAGAATCATTGACGATCTGAGCGTGTACTGAGTGTGCAAGGAAGAAAATTAATGAACCTTAGATCGGGCAAACATATAGGTAAGTCAGACCGACAAAGCCTTAGATCATCAGAGGCAAGTGTAAGAACTACTGCACGATCGTGGGCTCGGCAATTGAATAGTAATTACCCCTACGAGAGCTCAGACACTAGTGATTTAGAAATGGCATTTAGCACAGAAAGACTAGAAGGAGGGTCAAATGTAGCCTATTTAGAAAAACCAGAAGGACCCTATAGAACGCAACTAGAGTTTCTCTGAACCAACCGATTAGGTGCTCGCATCTATGAGGATGGTTTGCGAAGGCAAGTGGTGCAAATGCACAACCCCGATCAACCCATTGGATTGGAACGTCCAGTGGTGAAATTAGAGAGAGACGCGTACATAGACAAGGAAGGAACAATGTACATCTTAAGTACGCAGCCAAACAATACCAATGAGTTTGGCGTGATTCAGCTAGAGACGGAAACTAAATCTCAAGGAAAGGAACCACTAGAAGAACCTAGAACACCTAGAGGGAAATCTGTACTGACACGAGTACTAATCCCAGAATGGATCCCTCAGGATAACAGAGGCATAGAGTTGTTTGTAAATAAAGAAACTGATGAAGCCTTCTGGAGATACAAGACAGAACTACTTAGTGAGGTAGGTATCATCACGATATACGAGTTCAAGGACCCGGATACACCTGGAAAGGTTGTATACCTGGATGAGACTTCAGAAAGAGTCTTTGTGGTGCCTGACCACGCTAAAAACACATACACATGGAGAGGTGAATTGGTATTCCCTCCATCTAGAACGAACATGAATACAAGTCAACAAGGGGCACGAACATCATCAGCCCATGGAAATCAAAGAGAAAGAAATAAAGAGAGACCGGAAGTAAGCTTTAATCACCCCATGGGGAGAGATAGAACAACCACGGACACTAATAGAGCGGATAGACAAAGAGATCATGGAATACCAGGTGGTAGAGATGATTTTCCTCTACCTAGACCTCGTGAAAACGCAAGAATATTGAGACCCACTCAGTTAGTGAAATCCATGAAAAATTATTTTGATGGGACAGGAGATCCCTATGACCATGTTGCAGAATTTAAGCAAGTGCTAAGAGCAGAACAAGTGGAAGACATGTTCACGCAATACAATGCATTTGGGCTAACGTTAAAGAATACTGCTTTAACTTGGTTACCATTGCAACAGAGGCAATTTAGAGACATCCATCACTTTTTAGAGTCATTCATCACTGAATTCTCTAAAAGTGGGATTAGACATGACACGTCTTCGTTGATTCATAGTTTTAAACAGACCCCTCAAGAAACAGTTAGACTCGCAGGACGTAGGTTTAGACAATATGTTGAACGATGTCCAATGCAAGAGCTACCCTCACAAGCCAAGCAAGTGTCATTGTTTCTAGATGGCTTGTTGAGTTCTAAACTACGCTCCTATGTGTACCTAAAAGAACCCAGAACGCTAGAGCAATGTGTAAGAATTTGTATAGACATTGAGGACAACTTAGGAGATGAGTTGGAACTCTCAAAGGTCTATAAGGACTCAGACTGTTCATCTCTAGCTTCCACAAAATTGTCTAACTCGATAGAAGACCTAGCAGAAAAAGTGGCCCAGAAACTAGGAGTTTCTAGTAAACCTAGGGTGCTAATGAACAAGCGTTGTTACATCTGTGGTGGCGACCACATGGCAAATGTGTGCCCCAATACATCACAACCTCAAGCCAACCCTAGTGGCCAATACTGTACAATTGAGAGAAGATACACGAATCATACGGCTCAGGACTGCCCATACAATAAACAAACCGTGAGACAGAACTACCCGCAAGCATACGCACAACCAAGTAGGTATCTAGGCCAATACAATGCTCAGCCTTATTACTATAGGCCTCCTCAGAACTACCCATACCAGGCTCAACAGAGACCACAACCGGTCTTAGCTCAGGAGCCACCCCCACCAGCGAATGTCATCTCAGTCAAATACGCTGCTGCAGAAGAGAACCTAAGTAGGGCCTTAGTGCCTTCTTCACCTTTGATCACAGAGAGTGACCCAAACTCAAACAGTTTTGACTCTATGCATGTAGATAGTCCACCCGCTTATTACACGGAGTCACCAGAACATGTGGAGACATATCATTACGATAGTCCACCAGTGGAACCTAGTTGGGAGCCAGACTATGCTAATGTGATGTACACCAACCCAAATCCACGGCCCCAATTGAGACAACAAAGACCACAGGGCCCTAGAGGACCATGCTTTAGGTGCCAAGGAGATCACTTCATAAAGGATTGTCCACATCCCCCGATATCAGGACAATCACAATACTATAATATACAAGGTTTTTGTGCCGATTGTGGCAAAGAGCACATCATAAAAGATTGTCCTAAGAACCTAGTTAATGCTTCAAGTGTGACACCGATCAATGTGATAGGCATTGTAAACAACGCAGATGGATCCAACCCTACATACGTGCCTATCCAAGCTATCACAAGAGCGCAGGCGCTCTTACAGAACCAACAGCTTAATCAAGAGAAAGCAGTCGGAACTAGTGAAGTTGCAGAATCTAGTAGTAAAAAGACGAAATCTTGGAAAGATTCTAGAGAAAGGATAAAGAGAAAGTGGAGTAAAAAGATAACTGAGTTGGAAGGAAGTTTGAAGAAATCTAGAGCCAAAATCCTAGAATTGACTTCACAGGAATTGAATCAAGAGAATCCAGCTCAGAAATCAGGATCAGTTTTAGCGGAACCCATACCAGAGAATCTAGACATGATGTTTCGTGCATATCAGGCTAGATTAAAAGAGGGACCTCAAGAAACTGAAATGAGTAAAAACTACCCTCGAGCTGATCTAGAAATTGAGAGAACTAAACTTTGCATGAAGATGGTAGAACTAGCACAAGCTTTGTTCGAAGCCTCTAGATATCTTAATTGGAATAACATGGCAAAACCGGAATTACATTTTCAAGGACTAATGGAGAGGCTAGAATACTTGATAGAGAGCAAAGAGAAAAAGGATCAGCATAGGAACCCTATTGTCCCAGAGACACAGGAAAATAATGTACCATCCCTGTCTCAAGTACCTAACACAGAAAGTCAAGACAATTTGTCTTCCATACATAGGTACTCACATGAATTTTTGAGGGAAATCCAAGAAGAGAAATGGAGAAAAGAACATGGAACTCATCCTCCTATTCAAGAAATAGATGACTTGCAGGAGCAATTTCCCCAAGACGTCCCCTCTATTTATGATGATGTAGAGGAAGAGCAACTGAGCGAACACACAGGATTTGAATCTAATTCTTTACAAGAATTACCTCAGTTCACAGGACCTTGGGAAGCAAAGTCTATTAGTATGAGAGCACCCACGATAATAGTGAGGAATGAAGAATCAGTAATCCCAAGAAACACGGAAGTGATCAAGAATACCAAAGTACAATGTAACCTCACTCTAGAGGAGTTGTTAAAGGTAAAACCAGAATTGTGGAAACACGTAGCAAATCAATTCCCCGAGCTTGCTACTACTCCCTCACAAATAGGATCACAAAATAAGGTACCAGAGATACCCGTAGAAAAGATTGGAGATGTAAGCGAAGGAGAGGAAGGTAACACTTATCTTCCTATAACCCATCAGGGCTACACCACGAAAGCCATCTTAGATTCACGAGCTGGAGTAGCCATAGCTACCACCGCTTTATGGAAACGTTGGGGTAAGCCAGCATTAAGACCCACCAGGATGATGCTACAAATGGCTGACGGGCACATAGAAAAACCATTAGGCTTACTAGAAGGAATATCTCTCACCACTTGTGGTGTAGAATTTGAGCATACTTTCGCCATTTGTGATTTTGCAAAAAATCATGCTTATGAGATGATATTAGGACGGCCATACATGCGTCAGTTGCAAATTGTACAAGATTGGTGAACTAATTCTTTGTACTTGCAACATTTAGGAGTGACTACCAAAGTCAATCTTAAAGACTATTCACATCGAGATGTACCCCCAATACAATGGAATACCATCCATAAGACTCAGGTGGAGACGGAATCAGTGCACTCATTAGAATCAGATCCTTCTTGGTTGCATGAGGACACTCATCTATGAATGTGTAAAGTTGCAAAACAAGAGGAAGAAAGATTAGAAGCAAGGACCTTAGGTGCAGAACAACATCCACGAACCCTTCAAGATCCAGCCTACGCACCTGTAGTATTCCCTGACGAAAAGTTTGAGCCCCATGGTTGGGCAGAAATCCTAGCAACCATGGACGTAGCCATCAATGAAGAACAATGGACACCCCACTGTGACGAGGATGGCTATGACATATCAGTTTTCACGATAGAGCCAATCATGAGTGATTCAATTTTAGAAGAGTGTGAACCTAATACTGAGGCATTTGAGGATGCAAGTGATTTTGATTTAGAATCAATTATCATGGACTCACCCTTTGCATCAGAAGAAGAATATTTCTACGAAGTAGAGACTCACCCTCAGAGACACGAAGAAATTACGAATGATGTGAGGTTAACCACACAAGTGACTAGCAAGAGTGAAGGCAAGAAAAGAAAGAAGAAAGAAACCATGTCAGAAAAAGAAGAATCTTTGTTTGAAGTACCCGAGAATTTCAAGAAATATGAAATCAAAGATAGAAGAATCATGGTACGAATGCCTAATAGAAAGGCGAATGACAGACAAGTATATGATAACCGAGAGAAAACCAAGAAAATAATAGTAGCCATAGAAGGAGAAGAAGAAAAATGTACATACATAGGGCATGATTTGACGAAGGAAGAAGAAGAAGAGCTAGTTGCCCTATTGAGCGAATATAGAGATGTTTTTGCTTGGAGTTACAAAGATTTGAAAGGAGTAGATCCAGATATATGTTCTCATAGAATCCCTATGACTCCAGATGCAAAACCGACAAAATAGAAACCGTACACGTACAATGATAACTACGCTGCGAAGATTAAAGAGGAGATAGATCGATTGATAGAAGCAGGATTCATCTATGAAATTGAGCATACTGAATGGGTATCTCCCATTTTGGATCGCCAAGAAGTATCTTATCAATCGACCCATACTCACGCAGATTTGGGTACCCAAACAATGTATTATAGCCCAACCCTCAAGCCATGTAATATATACCCCTAAGAAATCTTTCCATCCTTCAATACCACCAAACCCGATACCACTTTTCGTCCCTCAGCAGAAACACACCACCCACTCAAAGACTCTTAGGAAATGGATACCGAAACGTATCTAGACGTCTTCTTGTACCCCCTTATCTAACAATTCTCCCACCCCGTTTAAACTCCACCCTTGTAATAATTCACCCTCAACCAAACCTTGTATGAATTCATACACCAAAACCCCACATCATAAATTATAAAAGCTCATCAAGAAATGTATGCATAATCTGACCATGTAGGTGACTAGAGACCTGCATTAGTTTTGCAAATAATCATTCCATTAACCACCTCACAACACCTGGCTACACGGGTTACACATCGGTTATGGAAAGGGATTGCGGTCTCACCTTAATGGGATCATAATTAATTTCCATACTAATGTGCTAATCTTTGGTATCAGATCTTCTCCATTTGCTCGTCAGCCATCATGCAAACCGAAGCACGACCATCAAAAGCTGGCCCAAGCACACCAATGGCCAATATTGGAGAATTACTAGCGGAATCTTATCCGACGATGCAACCTCCAGAGTTTCAAGGTTTTCTAGGACCCATGCCAATCGACAATCCTCCTAGAGGATATACCGAGAAGATTCATCGTAACTCTCACTGGTTTCAAGGCCTAGCAGGACCCTTAGCAGACACTGATTTCATATTTGAGGCCAATTTGGCATTTGATCTTCGCACATGGGCCAAGTACCAGTTCTTTTCAAGAGAATTTGAAGGACTACAGAATACCCAAGATTTAACGCACGTTTGGGCACGAGCGGGATTTACAGAATATTTTAGTGACCCTCTGCCTAAACCTGATTTTTATAGATGTTTTTACTTGGTAACCACCTTAACAGCTTCAGAAAACAAGGATCTACCCGGCACATTCATGTTACCATCCTTGGTAAATGATCCTCCATTCAGAAGGTTTTATTTGTCTAAAGATTTAATTCGCGCAGCTCTGAAAATTCATGGAATGCACACTCTGACGGAGCGAGAACGACTAGTCCCAGAGCAGATGAAACGTGGTGAAGTAGCTAAGTGGGAGGATATTTCTGCTATAACACCTGAGCTCTCCAAGCCTTTACGGATATGCATGCAGCATTTTGCTTTCCCAGCTCAGGATCGTTTTACCATGCCCCACAAAAGAATCTGGTTTGGATTATACTTAGCATGTACTGGACCTCAAACGATTGATCTAGCTAGCTGGATAATTGACCAGATCTATTTGGCACAACATAGATGGGAACGAAAGAAGGTCATCAATGGATGTTGTGCACTTACAAGGATTATATATATGTGTTTGGCATATGATTTACCCATAGAGCGCGCCATGACTAGTGAGGAACTGAAGGCATTTAAAGGAACCACAAAGAAAGCTAGAAAGGCTAGCAAAGGTAGAGCCGGAAAGCGGATGAGAGGCACTATCCCATGCCTACAAGTCCCAGAATCACCCTCGCCACAACCATCTCCAGACCAGTGACCGACAGTAGCCACTCTCACGATACCACCAATTCGTATCCGGTTATCAAGACCAGTTACGCCGGAGGGCACCACCAGTACTGTTGCACCCCAAGCAGCCACAACCACAGAACCTATCACCACGGCGGCCGAACTTCCCACCACTATTGGTGCAGAAGCATTCTCTTTTCCAATACCACATTTAGAAGCAGAACAAGCAGAGCCACTGAACACAACATTTGATTTTGAGATGGCCGATGCATTCTCCAATGAGTTCCAATTTTCAGAAGGACAATTGTTTTCTCAAGAATTTGAAAGGCCTAGCTACCCTACCACACCCAGGGATCAGCCACAAGGACAGATTGTGTCTAGCTCTGATGACGAAAGAACAACAACCGATGACGACGAAGGAGACGACGAAGCTAGCCAGGGAACTCAGGAATCCCAAGAGCATGAACAGACAGATGGCCAAGGCCAACAAACAGACACACATGGTGATACAAGTACCCATGAAGATGAAACTTGTGAAGCAGCAGCTTACACACTGGCTATTAAGAAGCTGTATAGAACTATGGAAAAAGTTTGGGCACGCAAAGTGCAGAACAACATGCAATGCAAGGAATGGCTAAACTACCCGTACATTGCACCACCACAGGGACCACCATCGATAGCGTACATGATGGGAACAATTCGACATTGGATGCCGCGATTGAAGCCCATGCCAGATGTGGCAGCTCAAATGATGCTTAAGGTTTTAGATATGATGCAGGGAGTATTGAAAACCTTTAGAAATGCAGCAGCACCACAGGTACGTCTACCGGGGTTCACTAATGGAAACTACGATTTAGTGTATGACATGAGCACCACCCCCAGTATTCGTGTGGCTTACGCTTGGCATGCACGCATCAAATACCTCCCTGCATGTTACAAACAGACATTCGAAGAAATGTTCAGATCAGGTTTTTGGGAGTATCACTCGGAGGTCTTTGCACCGAAGCCAACACACCTGCTCCATCTCTTTGCTTGTGAACAAGCCATGTACTCCGAGTACTACACCACACCGCAACCAGAGGTCCCCGGTGCAATAAATTGGGATGCATTGGAAGCTGATCTAGCAAGAGGCTTAAGGATAGGAGAACATGAATTAGCCACCAATGTCATCCAATACTACATCGACCACCCTATAGAACAGAGGTCTGTCAGGGGCGACAGACGCTAGGAAGGGGGGAGTGTTGGCATACAAGTCAGATGAAGAGCATACTAGCACAACGAAGAAGTCATGCACAATACGGCAACAAGGCCCAATCATTTTTTCCATGGACCATTTACAACTCAAGTGATTTTAATCACTACACAAACATTGTAAATTCCGTTTTTGGTAGAATAGACTCCATTTTGTGCAGCCGAGGAGTCCTTGAGTTTGAGGAGTATTAGAACTAGCTACATATCAATTTTCATAATTTTTAGACTCCGTTTGAGCCCTCAAATAGGCTCTAGAACCTAATTTTTAACTAGGCCGGACACTAGGTCTGGACAAGACCAAAGCTAGTTAGAAAACTATAAAAAGAGCTAGAGAGCTCATTTTTGGGGTTAGATTGTTTGTGAATTGAGCTTATGTAAGAGACTTTTTGACTAATGCAAAGAACTCCATTGTTCCTCTCCTTGTTCTTGCCTTGTGTGCACGTGTGTGTGTATGTGTGTGCATGCTTGTGTGCTTCTCACTCACACACTTGTGCCTTCACTTGCTCATAGTCTTCATACTAGTCCTCACGTCTCCACGGATTGACAATTATGAGGTGAATCTTCTCACGTTGGTACTCACCATTGTGCTAGAGTGACACCAAGCTCAACAAAAATGGAGATTCATCAAGAGGTAATAACTCTTCTACCCTATACACAGATGAAGGCAAGTCTAAAGAGATAAGGAAAAGCAAAAAGATTGAAGATGAAAGCACTACTTCTCAAGCTAACTATGCAAGGAGAGGTAGAAACTCAAGAGGAAGGGGCAGAGGAGGTAAGAAAGGTAGGGGGAGACCCTTCAACTCTTCCCCATGCAATATTTGTGGTTTATCAAATCACACCACAGATGAGTGTTACAGGAACTTCAAGAATCAGAGAGGTAGAGGTTTTCAAATAGGTGGCTACACACAATCAAGAGGAAGGTTCAACCATCATCAAGGTTGCAACAACAACTACAACAACAATTACAATGAAAACTACCAAGGAGGCTACAAATCAAGGAAAGACTACAACAATTACACAGAGGATCAAGAGGATTCCCTTCTGATTATGAACATGACTTCAAAGCAAGGTATGAATGATGACCATCTCTTCTACATTGACTCGGGTTGTTCAAACCATATGGCAGGCAATGTAACTCTTCTCTCTGACCTTGAGGAACCTAAGGGAAATCACCAAGTGCAAACAAGTGATGACACCAAGCTTTCAATGATCAAGGTAGGAAATGTTAAAACCTCTGATGGGAATAGAAATCTGTTGAGCAAGTTTCTATATGTACCAACAATCACCAAGAATTTGATGAGTGTTGGACAGATTGTGGAAAAAGGTTTGAAGGTTAGATTCAACAAATATGGAGCATTTGTGGAAGATCCCCAACATGGATTCAAGCGAATTTCCAAGGGAGAAAAGACAGGTAGATTATTTACATTTGAACTTGAAGATACAAGGAATATTGCACTTTATAATTACAAAGATCAAACATTGTGAGAGCTTGAGATTTGGCATAAAAGATTAGGGCATATTGGTGAGAGAACCTTAAAGCAAATATGTAGAGATCAATGTGTGCTTGGGATACCTAATGTATCCACACAACACATGATCTATAAATGTGGTGCATGTCAGTTTGGTAAATCACACAGGTTACCCATCTCAAAGAAAGGGTACATGCATTAGGATTACTTGGAGCTTGTCCACACACGTGTGGAGACCAAGTAAGGACCCTTCAATTTCTAGATCAAGGTATTATGTATCTTTCATTGATGATTTGAATAGGTGGACTATCTTATGTTTTATGAAGCACAAAGATGAAGTATTCAATTGTTTTAAGAAGTATCTTGCACTTGTGGAAAACCAAACAGGAAGAAGTCTAAAGAGATTAAGGTCAGATGGAGGAGGTGAGTACTTCTCAAATGAATTTGATGCATTTTTGTAGGATAGAGGAATCAAAAGGGAAATTACAACAAGGTATACACCTGAGCAAAATGGGGTGGTAGAGAGGAGAAATAGGTTGATTATTGAAACAACAGGTCAATGCTAAATGAGAAAAAGTTACCTAATTATTTGTGGGTAGAGAGTGTATCTACTGCCACTTATCTTGTTAACCGGTTGCCATCCAAATCACTTGATGGGATGACCCCATATGAAGCATGGCATGGTAGAAGGCCATCACTTGATCATTGTAGGATCTTTGGATGTGTTGCTTATATGCATATCCCATCTCAAATCAGAGGTAAGCTAGACCCTAAGGCAGAGAAGTGCATCTTCATAGGGTATGATTTAAAAGATAAAGGGTACAGGTTTTATAATCCATCCAACAAAGGATTTATGGTCAGTAGATATGTTGTGTTTGATGAAAATGATTCTTGGTTTGAAAGTGAATGCAGGAAGGTTAAGTTGCCATATGAATTGGAAGAGGAGTTTCTCAGCCTCACCAAGGAGGATCCTAACCAGATTGAGGACATCAAATCAGATGATGAGAACATCATCAACCTAGAAGAATTCAAGGCATGGAAATCAAAAGGCAAGATCAAGATGAAGAAGTTGGAGGACATACCTGAATCATCCAGCCAAACAATTAGAAGACCACAAAGGGAGAACAAGAAGCCAATCAAATATGGGTATGGAACTTCTTTAGTTACTAAGCACTCCATTTACCTTGCAAGAGATTTATCATTTGAAGACCCATCATCATATGAAGAGGCAAAGACCAAGGCAAAATGGAAGGAAGCTATGGATGAAGAAATTGAAGCACTCAAGGAGAATGATACTTGGGGGCTAGTGCCAAAGAAGGAGTCTATGAAGGTAATGGGTTCTAGATTGATTTACAAAATCAAGAGAAATTTAGATGGATCAATAAATAGGTATAAAGCTAGACTTATGGCTAAGGGTTTTGCACAAACCCAAGGTATTGATTATGAAGAGACCTTCTCACTTGTAGCCAAAATGCCAACTATCAGAGTATTGGTAAGTGTGGCTGCATCAAGGAATTGGAATATGTACCAATTGGATGTGAAAAATGCTTTTCTTAATGGCTGGATTTCATAGGAGGTTTACACGGCTCAACCTCCTAGCTATGAGGACCAAAGAAAGATAAATTATGTGTGTAAACTAAACAAAGCACTTTATGGATTGAAGCAGGCACCTAGGGCATGGAATCATAGGTTGATTACATACCTTCAAGACCAAGGATTCATCATGAGCAAAACAGATACTTCTCTGTTTGTCAAGAGAAGTAATTCAGAGGTGATATATCTATGTGTGTATGTTCATGATATCATACTTATAGGTAGTGATGCAAATGGCATCAAGCAGATCAAGAACCAAATGATGTAGGAGTTCAAAATCAGAGATCTAGGGTCATTAAAGTATTTTCTTGGACTAGAATTAGTCTATACAAATTTTGGAATTTATATTACTCAAATAAAGTATATGCAGGACATGTTGAAGAAGTTTCACTTCGAGAATGCCAAGATAGCAAGCACTCCTATGGAGGTAAACCCAAAAATTAAGTGCCCATGAAGGTGATGTGCTTTTAAATATTGCAGTATATCAAAGCATAGTAGGAAGCCTAAACTATGCTAGATTGTTAAGGATTGATATTTCTTATGGAGTAAGTGTCTTAAGTCAATTCATGCATAAACCTAGAGCACCTCACTTGGAAGCTGCCAAAAGGATTTTCAAGTATCTCAAGGGTACTCAAAATCAAGGTTTATACTTTCCATATACTTCAGATTTGGACATCAAGCTATACTCAGATGCAGATTGGGCAGATTATAAGGATGACAGGAGGAGTACCTCAGCTTATCTCTCTTTTGTAGGTGATAAGCCTATTTCATGGTCTTCCAAGAAGCAATTCAATGTTGCTTTATCCTCAACAGAGGCTGAATACAGGGGATTAGCAAATGCTACACAAGAAGCCATATGGATCAGATTGTTATATGCAGATTTGGGACTACATTCTAACTCACCTATGATCTTTGGTGACAATACAAGTTCTTTACATCTTGTAGCAAATCCTATCTCTAATACGTGTTGTAAACGTAGTTAGTTGACCGGGTTTTCGTTTAAGCGAAGCTTAGTTGTCATGAAAGAATGAATGACTTTAGCTTCTAACTCAGCTATCATGCTAGGACCAAGCATATAGAATTTCACTAATATTATGTGAGAGAGAAGCTATTAAGCAAGGTGATTCAATTGGCATATGTATCCACTATATGCAATGTGTAGATTTATTGACCAAAGCCCTTGATGGTACTAAACTTTGCAGGTTTAAAGCTATGATTGGATTACATGACATTCAAGAGGATTGATGAAGAAGACCAAGCCAAGATGTTTGGCTTGAGGGGGAGCTGTTGGTGCAAATGCCAAGCTTTCACACTTGGCTACACATTGGAAGTATTATGTGAAACTCCTTGAAGATCCACATGAACTATTCCTTATGGTTTTTACCATTAACTTTTGTAAAAGTCATTTGACTTATAAGAATCTTGTAAATGCCACTAAACTCGTGGAGTTAGGAGAACTTTATGGTACAAGTTTCCTTGAAGGAATATCTCCTTATTTAGAGGAAGAACCTTTTAGGTGGAAGTTCATTTGAATTTCAAAATTCAAATTTGAAGAAAGATAATATAAAAGTAGCTGGAAATCTCGCGGCCAAGAGAGCCCCATTACTTAGCTCATTGTTGATCACTTGATGTATGTGAGAGGCTTACACTATAGCCTACTCCTATCACTATCATTGGGCATCATATTCATGCCAATGATCATGTATAACATTGTTACGTAATAAATTACATTGATTGATTACATCTATCTTCATCTCTGCCATTGTCACTCAGAACAATGTACTTGTCTTGCTCATATCTCAGTGACCCCTCCATTATTTTCAATTTTTTATAGTTCATTGGAGCAAGCTCAAAGTATATTACAGGCTGCCAAATTTTGAAGAAGTTTCATTCAGCCAATTGGGAGAAAATCGTCTCGACGTGGTCACTGGTCATTCTCTGCAGAGTTCCTAAAAAGTCGGGGGTAAGCTTCTACTTGCTAAAGTCATTGCTCATAGTATAGTCTATCATTTTAAGTGATTTCACTTGGAATCATTAGCTCTCTAAGCTAACCTAAGAAGGAATTTTTTTAATTGCTATTGTACTGAGAATACTGAGCAAAACTTCCAGCAAGTATCAAGACCAAAATAGCAACTTTTTGGTCACTAGGTAGTCGCAAACTTATCTGTTTTGATCCTATTGTTTGAAGCATCATCTCCAAAGTACATAGGCACTTATTTATTGTCATTGGAAAGCTAAAAGGGCCTACAACTCAACTCTGAAGTAAAATAGGGCTGGTACAAAGCAAGAATCAGCAGTACCAACTCATTTCTTGAAGTATCCATCCATCTTTCCCAAAACAAATTCTAGGAAATTTTGTCAAACAACCATACTTAAACCTAGGTATTGGTAATTATGAGTAACCATTAAAGGATTCATTGATTGACATGGAAGCATCTCTAAGTAGTATATGAGCCTCATTACCTAATGTTGGAGGAGATGGTGGGTAGTCTTCATAGATGAAGTGGTACTGCAAAAACTTGCTTCACACCAGCTAAGAACAAGTGGTGGAGAGTGTAGTAGGCCTCTTTAGCTTCCTAATGATCACAAAAATAATCACTTATGTACTTTGGAACATGATCCACTAATCAATGGATCAAAATGCATGAGAAGGAAATTGATCCAAGGTCATAGACTTGCTATTTTAGTCCCTACACATGTTCAGTATAATGAATAGTGCTTCCAACCTACTAACAATTAGCTAAATTCATTTTGGTGCTATCTAACTAACTTAGATAGCTACCAGTCATGAGTAATTTCACTAAAAAAGGTGGACTACACACTGAGAATGATGCTTAACAAATCACAGGACTAGCCTCACATTTTTGCCGTGCTTCAGACTATAAAACAGAGAATAATGAAGTGAAGACATCTCACGATTCAAAGAAGCAATAACCATGAAACTTTGTAGCTATGAGGTAGATAGTATGGTGGTTTTGTAGCACTTTAAATCACATTAAATTATTTATCTTGCACTGAGAACAAGCTCTGAGAAGATCATTGTTTTGAGGTAGTCATAGTAGAGAGATGAAGAAAAGATACTATCAACATACATGTATTAAATCACATTGAAATACAATGGCATTGGCAATGATCAATTGCACAATGTGAGGGTAGTGTAGGAGCTATGGGATGAGCTCATTTATCAGAATGTATCCCTCTCAAAATGATCTCCAAGTTGAGGTATTCCATGCATGTCTTTTTTATCTACTTTTATAGTTGAGTTTGGATCCAATCTTTGAATTCAAATTCAAATGTTCACCTAAAAGTGAGTGCTAAACGGTAGGATATGTACAATCATTAATCTTCTACCAAGTAAGTCCAGATTTGATGCCTCCTAACTCCTCATGAAATTAGTGCATATAACATGTGCACTTTTACATGGGTAAAAAGTAATTGATTTTACAAGGGATTGAACATATATGAATATATGAGATATATGCTAAATATCCAAGTATATGGGCTTGGATTCTCTTGCCCCAACAGCTCCCCCTCAAGCCTAACATGTTTGCTCTTCATTCCTCCTTGATCTCCTGCAAAGCAATCATCAATTTGAACATGTTCATCTTAGTTCCATCTAAAGACATTGTGAGTATATCTGCATTTCAATGTGCTTAGTCCTTTCATGATATACAAGATTAGTAGCCAAATGAATTGAACTAGTGTTGTCTCCCAAAATCATTGGAGTGTAAGAATGTAACCCCAAATCTACATAGAGTTGCTTGAGCCACAGAGCCTCTTGTGTTGCGTTTGCTAAAACTCTATATTTTGCCTCAGTAGATGACAAAGCCACAGTTGATTGCTTCTTAGATGACCATGATATTATCTTTGAACCTACAAAAGACAAGTATCCTAAGGTGCTCCTCCTATCATCCTTGGAGCCAACCCAATCTGCATCAGAATACATCTTTATGTCCAAATCAGAAGTGAATGGGTAAAACAGCCCTTCATTTATGGTACTCTTTAGATATTTCAAGATCCTCTTGGCAACTTCCAAATGAGGTTTTCTTCGTGTATGTATGAAGTGGCTTAATGTACTTAATCCATAAGAAATGTCTACTCTTGTTATGGTTGCATAGTTGAGACTCCCAACAAGTTTTGGGTAACGTGTAACATCCTCAAGAAGTTCTCCCTCATGAGAACTAAGCTTATGATTGAGTTCCATGGGTGTACCTGTAATTTTGGTGTTCTCCATCTTGAAGTTTATCAACATATCATGACTATACTTTCTCTGAGTAATGAACACACTAGAATTTGTACACACAAGTTCTAAACCAAGAATGTATGTTAAGAAACCAAGATAATTGATTTTAAACTCCACATCATATGAGTTTTAACTTATTGGATGCCATTAGCATCATTCCCTATAATGATAATGTCATCCACATAGACACATAAGAAAATAACTTCTGAGTTGGTCTTCTTTATGAATAAAGAAGAATCTACTTTGCTAGCAACAAATCCTTGATCTTGCAAATATGTAGCTAGCCTATGGTTCCAAGCTCTAGGAGCTTGCTTTAAACCATAGAGTGCCTTCCTTAGCTTGCATACATAACTTGGTTTGTCCTTATCTTCATACCGTGGTGTTTGAGCCATATACACTGCTTCTGAGATCCATCCATTTAAGAATGCATTCTTAACATCTAACTGATATAGGTTCCAATTTTTAGAAGCAATAACACTTATCAAAACCCTAATTGTTGGCATCTTAGCCACAATGAAAATATTTCTTCATAATCCACTCCATGGGTTTGAGCAAACCCCTTTGCCACTAGCCTTGCCTTGTACCTGTTTATACAACTATTTTTTTCTTGATTTTATATATCCACGTGGATCCTATTAGCTTCATGCTTGGCTTCTTGGGAACCAAATCCCAAGTATTGTTTTCTTGAAGTACTTCAACTTCTTCTTGCATGGCTTCTCTCCATTCCTTCTTCTCATTATCTTCTTCAAATGAAGAAGGTTCTTCTGTCGTAGAGTTTTTAGTGATGTATACTGAATGCTTGGTGACTAGTGATGTATCATAGCCATACCTTATTGGTTTTTTACTCTTCCTTTGAGATCTTCTGAGTGCTTGGTTGGAGGACTCTAGAATGTCTTCTAATTGCTTGAACTTAGTCTTGCCTTTTGAATTCCAAGCCTTGAAATCAATATGTTCTTCATCCTTTGATTTGACATCTTCTGGTACTTGTTGGTCTTCTTGACTGAGAGTTGGAAAATCACTTTCCAAATCATAAGGTAACTTGATCTTCCTGCAATCATCTTCAAACCATAAATTATTTTCATCAAACACTACATCCCTACTAATTGTAAACCCTTTATTAGTGGGATTGTACAACCTATAACCCTTTTGGTTTTGGTCATAGCCAATGAATATACACTTTTCAGCTTTTGGATCAAGCTTCCCTCTAATCTGTGAGGGTATATGTGCATAAGTAATGCACCCAAAGATTTTACAATGGTCCAACGAGGGTCTCCTACCATTCCATGCTTTATAGGGTGTCATTCCATCCAAGGATTTGGATGGGAGCCTATTAACCAAGTATGTGGCTATGGAAATAACCTCTACCCATAGGTAATTGGGTAGTTTCTTCTCATTCAACATTGATCTTACAACCTCTACTATCAATTTGTTCCTCTTCTCCGCCACTCCATTTAGTTCAAGAGTATATCTTGTTATGAAATCTCTCTTTATACCTCTGTCCTATAAGAATGAATCAAATTCATGTGTTAAAAATACTCACCACCTCCATCAGATGTGATCCTCTTCAAGCTTCTACCTGTTTGGTTCTCAATCAATACCAAATACTTTTTGAAACATGTAAATACTTCATCCTTATGCTTCATGAAGTAAAGAACTTTCCATCTATTGTAATAATCTGTAAATGAAACATAGTACCTTGAACCTGAGATCGATGGCTCTCTGCTAGGACCCCACACATCAGTGTGCACAAGCTCCAAGTAGTCTTCATACATGTACCCTTTTTTGTTGAATGGTTGCCTGTGAGCTTTAGCAAATTGGCATGCTCCACATTTGTATATCATGTGTTTCTTGGGCACATTTGGAATGCCAAGCACACTCTTATCCTTGCGTATTTGCTTTAGTGTTCTTTGTCCTATATGACCTAGCCTTTTATGCCATATCTTCAGTTCAGATAGGGTTTGGTCTTTGTAATTGAAGATTAAAATGTTTCTAGTGTCCTCAATCTCAAAGAGTCTACCAGATTTCTCACCTTTTACAATTCTCTTGAAGCCTTGTTGAGGATCTTCCACAACCTTACTTAAGAGGTTCATGTTACCATCAAAAGCCTTGACATTTCCAATTTTCTTAGCAGAGTTTCTAATTTCATCACCTGTCTGCACTTCATGCTTCCCTTTGAGCTCTTCAAGATCACATAGCAATGCCACATTTCGAGCCACATGATTGGAACAACCAAAATCAATATAGAAAAGATACTCATCATCTTTACCTTGCTTGGATGTCATGTTCATGATTAGTAGACAATCCTCTTGGTCTTCTATGTAGTAGTTATAATCTCTTCTTCCTTTGAAACCTCCTTGATAATTGTTGTTGTTGTAGCCTTGGTTGTAGTTGTGATTGTAATTTCTTCCTCCATTGTTGAACCTGCCTCTGGATTGTCTATAGGTCCCTCTACGGAAGCCTCTTCCCCTTTGATTCCTTGTGTTCTTGAAGTGTTCATCTGTGATGTGGTTGGTTAGGCCACAAATGTTGCAAGGGGGAGTGTTGTAGGATCTCCCATTGCCTTGCTTTCCTCCTCTGCCCCTTCCTCTAGTACCTCTTCCTCTATCTATGAAGTTCACTTGAGAGGTACTAGCCTCTTCTTCATTCTTTTTGTGTTTACCTTTATCCTTACGTTTATTTCTATCTGTATAAAGGGCAGAAGATTGGTTACCTCTAGAGTTGTCACCATTATTTTTGAGCTTTGTCTCATGGGTGAAGATTTGCCCCATCAAGGTGTTGAGGTCACGTATCTGCATATCCATATAAAGGTCCATTGTTGTGGTGAAGGACTCCCACTTATCATCAGCTTTGATGCCATTTATGATCTACCTTACTATATGTTCTTCTTCTATCTCCTCTCCAATGCTTGCAAGCTGATCACCCACATCCTTCATCTTAGTCACATAATCAGCTATAGTTTGTTTTGGTTTCTTTTTTAGGTTTATAAACTCCATACATAGCTGGTTCTTCCTAACTCTTGTATTTGATGAGAAGTATGAAGAAAGTACTTCCCAAGTCTCTTGGGAGGTCTTGCAATTCCTAATGTGAGGTAATAAGAAATCAGATATTGAGTTTAGTAGATAGGACCTCGCAAGAGCATCCTTTGCACACCATGTGGTCAACCTTTCTTGTTCCTCCCTTGTGGGTTGATGTTTGCTGCTGAATGTTGGCATTTCTTCATCTGCTAAGATGTATCCATATAAAATTCTTCTTGGGAGGTAGGCTTGCATCCTTAATGACCATTTTGGGTATTTGCTTCTATCCAATTTGTCAATGAATGACGAAAATCCATCTCCCATCAAGCTTGTTGTTACCTTGATACCAATGTTGGAGGAGATGGTGGATAGTCTTTAGAGATGAAGTGGTACTACAAAAAATTGCATCATACCAGCCAAGAACAAGTGGTGGAGAGTGTAGTAAGACTCTTTAGATTCCTAATGATCACAAATAATCCCTTATGTACTTTGGAACATGATCCACTAGTCAATGGATCAAAATAGATGAGTATGAAATTGATCGAGGGTCATAGACTTGCTAGTTTAGTCTCTGCATATGTTCAATATAATGAATAGTGCTCAGAGCTTGCTAACAATTAGCTAAATTCCTTTTGGTGGTATCTAATTAACTTACATATCTATGAGACATGAGTTGTTTCACTAAAAAGGGTGGACTACACATAGAGAATGATGCTTAACAAACCAGAGGACCAGCCCGACATTTTCAAGGTGCTTCAGACTACAGAAGAGAGAGTAATGAAGTGAAGATATCTCATGATTTAGAGAATCAATAACCATGAAACTTTGTAGCTATGAGGTAGACAACATGATGGTTCTATAGCACTTTAAATCACATTAAATGATTAATCATGCACTGAGAACAAGCACTGAGAAGATCACTATTCTAAGGTAGTCATAACAGAGAAATGAAGAAAAGATATACTCAACATACATGTATTAAATCACATAGAAATACAGTGGCATTGGCAATGATCAATTAAATGTGAGGCTAGTGTAGGAGCTATGGGATGATCTCATCACAATGTATCCCTCTCAAAATGATCTCCAAGTCAAGGCATTCCATGTGTGTCTTTTTCAAGGGATTGATCATATATAACTATATGAGATATATGTTATATTATTATCCAAGTATCTAGGCTTGGATTCTCTTGCACAAAAAACTAAGAAACTAAAAGCCCAACTTATCCTTATAAAGCTGCATATGATAGGGATTAGAGGAAACATTATGGAGTGCCTAGGAGAGATTTCCATGTCTTTACATTTCGGGAACAATACCATGCCACAAAGACTCTTTGTCTGCAAAGACTCAAACCTTCTCGAAGAATTGGTCCTAGGATAGGATTGGATTTTCAAATTTGAAGCCACTATCCACCTTAAGCTAAAATAAACAATCGAGATGTCTTTAGTCTATTGGATGAGAAACCCCTAAAATTCACATGTAAGAGAAACCCTAGGGTCACAAGTCTAGGTGACCATGTGAAATAACTTCCATCAAGTCCCTTGTCTACTAATTCCACTATTCTACATACACCTATGCCTTGTCCTTAATTGCCTAATCAACCTATCCCTTCTTCCCAAGAGATTGAGCCTGAGTGACTTAGTAAGGGCATGCAGCCTAAAGGGACTTGTGAGAAGGTCATTCCTTCTATAGCCTCAAGAGCAACACAAAAAAAAACATTGTAAATTATAAAACAAGTATGGACTTGCAAGGATCAGCTTCAAATGTAACAATGTAAGGAGAAGTTACAGATTCACAAAATACCTAAGAGATGAGGAAACAACAAAGACCAATGGTTATTACAAAATGGATCAAGGATATTACAAGTGTGCATACCTAAACGATTAAAGGAGACTCAAAGATCACACCAATAGATGTGGATCCCTCCAAATACCATGGAAAGAGAGAAGGATAAAACGACTCTAGACAAAACAACTTGCAAGACTATCAAAGTCTTCAAAGCCTCCCCTAAAGGCAAGTTGCAAAGAGGATCAGTGAAATGAAGCTCCAACCGAAAGATAAGTACATGTTGAAGATTAAAGATAAGGATGCAAGATCAACAACACAACAAAACATAACAAAAAGGAAGTAGAATACAACATCAATGTGGAGAGTGAAGGAACCACCAGGAGCGTGCCCCACCCACAAAAGGGATCAATCTTACACTCATGCTAAGATGAATGCACCAAGAGTATGCATGATAGGGCCACACTATAAGGCAATGCATTTTGCACACATATTTTTCAATGCATATAGTGGTGCACATTTCCTTCTGAGGAATA
>CM035409.1:52981035-52984155 GCA_020310875.1 Ceratopteris richardii
GACACTTTAATGAAAGAGGTATTAAAGAAATGATTAACAATGATTCAGTGCTTGGATTGCCTAACATTGCAGGTCAACACATGACATACAGATGTGAGGCATGTCAATTAGGTAAGGCTCATAAGCAATCCTATTCCAAGCATGGATTTATGTATTCAGAAAGACTTGAATTGGTGCATACAGATGTGTGGGGTCCTTCAAAAGACTTTAGTATAAATGGTTCAAGATATTATGTCATATATGTTGATGATGCTACCAGGTGGATCATAATTTATGTGATTAAAGAAAAGTCAGAAGTGTTTAATACATTTAAACACTATCATGCATATGCAGAAAGGATCACAGGTCAAAAATTAAAGAGACTAAGGTCAGATGGAGGGGGAGAGTATTTTTCAAATGAGTTCAATGATTATTTGTGGAATGCAGGTATAAAGAGAGAAGTTACTTGCAGATATTCTCCTCAACAAAATGGGGTAGCAGAAAGAAGAAATAGGACTCTTGTTGAGTTTGCAAGGTCCATGATGAAAGAGAAGAATTGTCCAAATTATTTGTGGGCAGAGGCTGTAAATACAGCTACATACTTGGTCAATAGATTGCCTTGTAAAACTTTGCAGGGCATGACACCATATGAAGCTTGGTGGGGTAAGAAACCTACCTTAGATCATTGCAGAATATTTGGATGCTTGGCATATGCATATGTGCCATCTCAATTGAGGCATAAGTTGGAGCCTAAGGCAGAAAAGTATGTATTCATTGGCTATGATGATAAGCAAATGGGATACAGGTTGTGGAGTCCATCCACAAAGCAATTTATTGTATCCAAGGATGTTACATTTGATGAGCAAGGTACTTGGTATGCAGGTAAATATAATATACATGCAGATGATGAAGAAGTAGTGGATCAAAGAAAAGGTAAAGCAAAGATTCAATTACTTGATGAAAGTGAGAACAATGAAGTGCAGGTTGAAGTTGAAGAGAGGCCAAGGTTTGATCCAGAATGTGATGAACCAGAAACTTCAAGAAGTGCAGAAGTTAGAAGGTCATCTAGGCACAAATGGCAACCTACAAGGTATAGCTATGACACTTCATTCTTAACTACTAAAGATTATGCTTATTTGGTAAAAGCAGATGAAGACCCTTCTACATATGAAGAGGCCAAAGGGAAGAAGAATTGGGAAGATGCTATGCAAGAGGAGTATGATGCATTGATAGAGAATCAAACATGGGATTTGGTTCCTAAACCTAATAGTCAGAAAATCATTGGTTGTAAGTGGGTTTACAAGACTAAAAGATTTGCAGATGGAAGTGTGTCTAGGTACAAAGCTAGACTTGTTGTGAAAGGATATGCACAGACATATGGAGTAGATTATGATGAGACTTATAGTCCTGTGGCAAAGATGACAACCATCAGGACACTCATAGCAATTGCTGCTTGCAAAGGTTGGAAGTTATCTCAATTAGATGTAAAAAATGCTTTCTTGAATGGTTACATTTCAGATGAAGTCTACATGGAGCAACCAGATGGGTTCAAAGATCAAGTGAGTCCAAATTATGTGTGTAAGCTCAAGAGAGCTTTGTATGGGTTGAAGCAGGCCCCAAGGGCTTGGAATTATAGGCTTGTAAAATTCTTGAATGATCTTGGATTTCAAGCATCAAAGGCAGATAGTAGCTTGCTAGTCAAAGCAAGTGAAGATGGGTTCATTTATGTGTGTATTTATGTTGATGACATAATACTTACAGGAACAGATGATAAGGGAATACAAATGATCAAGAAGCAGATGGAGAAAGAGTTTAAAATCAGTGATTTGGGGAACCTATCATTCTTCTTGGGAATGGAGATCTCTTATACTCAACATGGAGTATATGTGACCCAAGAAAGGTATCTTAAAAATTTGCTAACCAAATTTAAAATGGAAGATTGCAGGGTTGCACCTACATCTTTGGAAGTGAACCATAAATTGTCTAGGTTTGGAGGAGAAGAGTTCAAAGATATGAAACTCTATCAAAGTTTGGTTGGTAGCTTGATCTATGCTACATTGACAAGGCCTGATTTATCATATGCAGTTGGTGTGCTTTCACAATTTATGCATTGTCCTAGAAAGGAACATTGGATTGCAGGACAAAGAGTACTTAGGTACATCAAGGGTACACTCGAAGAAGGGTTGGACTATGGATTTACTTCTGATACAAGAGTGAAGATATATAGTGATGCAGATTGGGCAGGTAATGTGGATGATAGAAGATCAACACATGGATACTTGTGCTATGTAGGAGACAAATTGATTTCATGGTGTTCCAAGAAGCAACATACAGTTGCTTTGTCATCTACAGAAGCAGAATATAAAGGTATGGTGGAAGCTGCAAAAGAGGTAATATGGCTAAAGGCACTTTTGAAAGTTTTTGATGTGATTCAGAGTACTCCTATTATTTGTGGAGACAATATGAGTTCATTATACTTGGCAGCTAATCCTGTATTTCATGCTAGAACTAAGCATATTGAAATACAGTATCATTTTCTGAGAGAGAAGGTCATTGAGAAGGAGATTGAAGTCATACACACTCCCACAAAAGATCAAGTTGCAGATATGATGACAAAAAGTCTAGATGGACCAAAACTACAAAGATTCAAGGATATGGCTGGAGTAAAGAAGATAGAGAAGATCCTCAATTAATGATTGAGGGGGAGCTGTTGGTGCATGACAATCATCAATTGAAGAATTATGGAGGAATGAAATCAAGGAGTCAAGAAGAAAACAAAGTCAGATGGTTGAATGAAGGACATGTTCAGAAAATCCAAAGATATGTACACATATGTACATTAGCTGACTTATATCTTTGTTTAGTCATACACTTGTATATATTCATATATAAATATGTTGGAAAATGTCGGGCAGAGAGAGCAGAAGAAGATTAGAGAATAGGGAGAGAGAAATTAGTGTCATTAGACACATTGAAAGTGAGTGAATCATCTATCCTCACTTGTATGTAAATTTTCTGAAGAAATCGAGAAACTTGCGCCCGATGTTTTGCAGTCTGCTCCTTCTGTGTTTAATCTTTTGAGAAATCCTTCTGCACGTGTCTAAGTCCATAGCTAATCTATCTATGGCTAGAATTTGAGAG
>CM035409.1:52994155-52996655 GCA_020310875.1 Ceratopteris richardii
ATTTATATATATGTGTTTGTATATATATGTATATGCACACACACACGTGTGTGTGTGTGTGTGTGGGTATAATATATATATATATATACATATATATATACATATATACATATATATATACATATATATATATATATATATGGATATATATAATATATTAGTATATATATATATATATATATATATATATATATATATATATATATATATCTATATATATAGTATAATGAGATAGTACACACATATACATATACATATACATATAAATATATAAATATATATATATATATATATATATAATATATATATATATATATATATATATATATATATATATATATATATATTATATATATATATATTATATATATATAATATAATATACAACTATGGTGCTCCACAGCAGTGGATAATGAAGAATGTCATCCAAGCATAATAACTGGAATAGTCACATATAACAAGGCAAGGCAAGGATTTGAACATTCTCCAATATGTTTCATTTCCTGGTATGAAGAAGTTCCCCAAAGTATCCTTTTGCTGGATGATTTATGGGAAGAAATCAACCTGAATTAGAAAGAAATGTTTCCCTCTATTCATATTCCTAGGATAAGAAACTTGTTAAGAAATTAAAATATGCACTCAAGATTGTACCACAAAACCATGTAGGCTCAGCAAGTCTATACCTATCTACACAAGAGGGTTGCCCACACCTGTGGGATTTGAAGGATGCCTCTACAACAAGTCTCTACCTATCTGCGCTAGAGGGCTGCCCACACCTGTGGAATGTAAAGAGTGCCTTTACAAGGTTGGGTGTGTTGTGATTTCCAATGTCTGTTGTTTCTCACAAAAGAAAAGCAACACACACACGCACTGAGTATCAGCAGGGGGCTTACTGACATCCATACTAAGGCGTCTGATTCAGCTTAAAGTGATGTGATCAAAAGATTTTTTAAGTATATTCTTGTTGAATGATATATTCAAGAAAAGAAAATAATCAGATGGTAGTTTCAAGTAGAATATCAAGACAGATAAAGAAAGAGCCCAACTGTATAAGAATTATGCAATTATCAACCAGTCAGAATCGTCTATAAAATTGTTATCTATCAGTCGATCAATCTGTCTAATGAAGATTTTGTCGGTGTCATCAATGTCAAGAGGAGTTAGAAGGTATCAAAATATGTTTCCAGAATTGCACTCATACAGATACAAATTACAAACAAACATTATACCAAGCTCACATATATTTTGTTATCACTGTAAAGAAAAAGTGTTAATTCAGCCACAATTTATGCAAGATATTGGTGCCCACTTTTCAGGCAAAAGGGATTCTAGTGATTTTACTACATAATGATAGCACAATCTAAAACGGTTCACATAAAATCAAGAGACACCAAAGTTGACATTACAAGTAACTAGTGGCCTCATAAAAGATATGCCATTGTGTTTACTGTTTCCTGTCACATTAGAGTTACTCCTGATATAGTGATGATGAACGCAAATTAAAACTTGACCTTTTACTGAATGGTAAAAGAAATTTTGATGTTCATATCAAACTTTGCAAGGAGCTACTCACCCCGTTGAATTGCTTGAACCACCCTATCTGCCAATTCTTGACCAAAAAGTCTAGGCATATTAGCGCTTAAATCAGCTTCCACACCTTTTGTTTTAATCACTGTATCTAGTCCTAAAAGTATTTCTGCATCTGCATCATGCACTTTCTTTCCAAGCTTAAACACACTTTCTAGCCAAATGTTGACAACACCTTTTGCAGCTGGAGAAACTGAATTTTCAATGATTTGGTCCAAACTATTCTGTCCCTGCTCTGAGCTGCCTTCAACCTTGTACATAATGCATGTTGGAGAAAGTAAACAACGAAAATAAAGAGTAGGTGGATCATAACGTTGGGCACCAGGAGACTTCTGAAGCTCTTGTCTGATTGATTCCAAAGCTGTGTCTTCATAGAATCGTTTCAGATACTCACCATCAAATACCAAGTTCTTTCTTGGAAGCAAGTCCAGAAAAACCACTAGACTATTTGGTCCCAGTTGAATAAATTCAAATAGAAGATGGGGAGCATCTGTCTCAAGACTGTTCATTCCAATAAGAGTTGCTACATCCAGAACTCCAGAAGGCAGAGCACAGTGCAGCCATGATCCAAATACAAAATCAATCTGGATGACAAGCAGCACATTTGAAAAATTAAAAATTTTATCAAAATAATTGGACTAACAGAACTTAACGATGTGGAAAAATACTTGATCAGAACCCAATAAACACAAACGCTGCTGCTTTGTACAAGCCATAGTTCTAAGCTCATCTTTTATGGAGTAATGTATGCCACACATTATTCTGGAGACTTAACAACACCCACATATATTTTGCCTTGTCATCTCTTCACATGATATGTAAGATGACTGAAGCTCCTTTCTAAAAATAGCACCTCCCAATCCTCCTTTCTTGTGCATAGATATTGTCCTTTTTCAATGAGTCATCCCCCATG
>CM035409.1:53001655-53119155 GCA_020310875.1 Ceratopteris richardii
TCAATTGCTTTACCCAATAATGCTTGTTTTTAGTCGATTTGTCCTTGCAGCAATAGAATTCTCTCAACTAGGGCTCGCAAGACAGTCTTCTCTCACACTAGCTCTGGACAGATGGAGAAATTGCCACTTATACTGTGGAGAGGAACGCCAACATAGCCTTCGTCAACACGCTCTTGCTGTTGGCCAACATGATCAAAGTGGGAAATCTTGGACGTCGTGCCATTGCAGGCTGATGAGATGTGTCATATATATATATATATATATATATATATATATATATATATATATATATATATATATATATATATATATATATATATATATATATATATATATATATATATATATATATATATTCTTCACTTTTTGTACCTCCAAACTCCATCTATTCTATTGTTGCACATTATGAACACCATGAAGAGACTACAATCGGTTGAAGATCTACTAGTGAAAAGAAGTGCTAATCTGTTCATTCATTTATTTATTTACATTTTTACACACACACACACACACACACACATATATATATATATATATATATACATACTTAAAATAAAAGGTTTCTTATATTTTTTATTATAAGATTACGCTCACAGGGAAATGCAATACGCTCAAATCTGTGTCGAGGCTGACCTCAGTATTCCACTCCCATCGAAGATCAAACTGGACTTGGGCGAAGGGGATGTATGGGAGCAAGACATCAGCTACAAAAACCTTCCCAACGCGTGCTTTCGCTGTGGCCAACAAGGTCACAGGATCAAAGAGTGCCCTTTGAGATGAAAAAGCAAGCCAAATCAAGAAGCCCCCAAAAATGCTCAAGACAGCAATGGAGCATTGAATCACTCGACGAAAGAAGAGGAATTCAAGGGTCCCCGTAATCCAGAAGCTGATGCAGACGGTTTCATCGAAGTCAGAAGAAGAAGGAAAAGAAGCCCTAGGGCAACCTCTGAGCGAAACAACAAGTCAGTTTCCCCCTCCAGCAACTTGCATTGCAATCTGGAAAAGGAAATCAATGAGTTTGACTACCCAGGTGGGAACCAACTTGAGGAGGACACCGATGTCAAAGGCCTGGAGATCCCTGAGAGTAAAGAAACCTTGCAGGAGGGTTACACTACAAGCAAAGAAGACGGCTTTACTACCAGCAACGAAGATAACATGGATAGTGAAAGCTCCATCATCGGATCGACTATTCCGAAAACGGAGCTGAAAACGGTGTCCTTTTCTTCCCAGCAGGAGGCATCCCGCAAAGGAAAACAACCTATGGAGTTACCGTGGAAAAGCCCCCACAAGAACCTACTGCTAACTCGGGATCCGATCCGAGCGAAAAAGAAAGATGAACCCAAGAAAAGAAAGGACAAAGCTCCCTCCCGCAAAGAGGGATTACTACGACAATGATCATCATTTCGTTAAATGCTAGAGGGCTAACCGATCCCTCAAGAGCGACCATTATTGGTCAATGCTTCGCGAGATTAGCTTAAACCCAGACTTTATATGTATTCAAGAGATTAAAATTGACGGAGAAGACCTCCAGAAGCGGCTCAGACAGGTCTCCTCGGCCCATGTGTGGATCTCAACGAAGCACCAGCGGGGGTCTGGAGGAACGGTTATCGGTGTTAGACAACTTTGGTTTGAAAAGCTCGAGAACTCCATTGAAGATGTAAGTCACCGTTGGATTGCCGTTTCTTTTGGTGCTCCTCTTTGTGCTACTATTGTTTCTTTGTACGCCCCTAACGGTGATTTGGAGAGACTGAACACATGGGCTTCCTTAGACTCGCTTCCTCACAACGTGCTTATATGTGGAGACTTCAACATGGTGGAGGACCCTATGGACAGATGGATGGGCAAGGGCAGGGTCATCGACAGTCGGGAGAAAGAAACGTGGGACATGACCAAACTCCACTTGGATTTGGTTGAACTCAAAGACTCGAGTGGCTTTTCTTGGTCGAATCTCCAAGCGGGCAAGGACCTGAGGAAAGCTAGACTAGATAGATGCTACATCTCTCAAAGTTTTACTCATCAGTGGGGCCACCCTGCCATCACACAACGCACTGACCTCACTATCTCTGATCACTACCCGATCATTATCACTTTTCAACCTTCCAACAAGATCCGCAAGGCTCCGTGGTTCCATGCCAACGCAACCACCTTCTCTCTCCCCTCCGTCCATCAAGAGATTGCCGATGTGTGGAAGGTGGCGTTCGCCTCTGGCTTGGCCCCAGCCAAGTGCTGGAGAAGTGCGGTCGACAAGTCTCGTAAGATCATGATCAGAACTAAGAAGATGCTCGAGACTGTGCGGCGGGCTCGCAGGGAAGCTCTTTACCACAGACTCTGGCGGCTCGAGGAGGAAGTGAACAAAGGAAAACACCAAGCCCAGAAAGGTCTCCGAAAAATCAGAGCAGTGTTGAGATACGAGGAAGAAATACAAAGGAAAAACTTGCAAATATTCTTCAAGGAGTGGTGGGCTGGCAAAGCCGACAAACCCACCAAAGAGATGTGCCGTATCCTTAAAAGGAAACACAACAGAGAATCGATCCCCCTACTGCTAGACCCACATGGCAATGTATGCAATTCGGAAGAAGATAATTTTGGCATCATCGAAGGGCACTTCACGAGACTCCTGGGAACCTCGAACCCCCTCTCCCACCATAGAAGGGACTGTATGGCTGCCATTTCTAGGGTTTCCCCCCGGAGAATACCACCCAACCTCCACTCCCTGCTTCATGCCCCTATCTCTGATTCAAAAATCATTGAGGTCATTGATGCCCTCCCTCTCGGTAAAAGCCCGGGACCCGACGGACTCACTAACGAGTTCTTTAAATCCTTCAAGCTGGTGGTTGCCACCCCTCTTCGGATGGTTTGGCAAGAAGCGCTAAAGTTTGGTGCTCTTCCCTCTTGTCTAAACAATGGAATTATCAAGTTGATACACAAGAAGGGGGAAAAGAACAGAATCGAGAACTGGCGGCCTATTACGATGCTACAAACAGGATACAAGATCATCGCCAAAGTCATCGCCAACAGACTCTCGTGCCACCTGAGATCTTGGCTTAGTGAAGACCAAAAAGGTTTCATCAAAGGCAGGTCTATCCTGGAAACCATTATGGATATTTGGGAAGGTATTCAGTTTGCAAATGAGTCTAATCAAGATGTGGTTTTCCTCAAGATCGACTTTGACAAAGCCTACGACAGGCTAGAATGGGACTATATTCTGCAGTCGCTCCAAGATCTCGGATGTAGTCAGAAATTCACCAAGATGATCGCGACCCTTCTCGGAAATGCAACGACCCAAATTAACGTTAACGGCAAACTTTCGAAGGCGATCCATCTTAAAAGATCTATTAGACAAGGGTGCCCTCTGGCCCCCCTTCTTTTTGCCATCGCCACTGAGGGTCTGAGCAGACTTGTGGCACATCATGTGGAGGCTAGCAATATCAAAGGCCTCCGGCTGCCTCACGCCCACAATCAAATCATCATGAGACTTTTTGCCGATGATATGAACGCTTTCGTTCACAATGATAATACCAGCCTGGAGACTTTCTGGAGGTGTCTTGCTACCTTTTGTGAGGCCTCTGGATCCAAAATCAACCACTCTAAGACCGCCT
This sequence comes from Ceratopteris richardii, assembly GCA_020310875.1. NCBI lineage: Eukaryota > Viridiplantae > Streptophyta > Polypodiopsida > Polypodiales > Pteridaceae > Ceratopteris > Ceratopteris richardii. Next base: position 53,005,255 of record CM035409.1, read on the forward strand.
TTAGGGCTATTGTGGGACATCATCCTGGCCTTCTCATTGATCATGGCTGTCAAATCATTCCGCAGGGCCAAATCTTTCGACTTCTTGGAATCCCTTTGGGGTTTGGCGTCTCTATGGAGCAGCGATGGAACTGGGTGCTGGCCAAACTCGAAAACAAGCTTAACTACTGGAGAGGTATGCAAATCAATCTCGCTGGACGGGCGATGGTTATCAACACGTTCCTCCTCTCTTCTACCATCTATTTCCTTTCTTGTTGGAGACGGAATGAGCAAGGTCTGTCCAAACTGAATAGTATCTGTAGAAACTTTCTTTGGACGGGCGATCATAACAGAAGGGGGGTGCCCAAAATCAAATGGACCATCTGCACTAGCCCTAGAGATAGTGGGGGGCTTGGTATCCTGGACATCGGGTGTATGGCTAACAAACTGGCAGCCAAATGGATGATTAAGGCTTGGTGCAATAGGGAGGCCTCGTGGGCCAAGCTGATCTTCAGAAACAAGAATGAGTTGGCCCTCATGGGATTCCCGAACTGGAAGAACCTTGACATCATGACCCTGCTATTCTCCCCGATCCCCGTCTTCCCGAAAGGCTCCAATCTCGTGTGCTCCCTTTGGAAGGGCTGGAATAAAGTCAAAAGCTTCACAAGAATTAGTGAGGACTGGAAGTGGGCGGCCGGAATCAGACAAAACGACTCTATCTGGTTTCCGATACATGGCATCAGGAGTGTGGAGTCGTGGAACATTCAAAATGCCAAGAAGTTATGGAACAAAGGATTCAAAAAATGGAAACACCTCTGGAAACATGACACCAACAGCTGGATCAACTTCGAGGATATTGACCCTCGCATAAACATCTCCTACGAAGAATGGAACACTCTGCAAAGCAGATGCCTCGCTTGGGATCGTCACAAGACTCGCCTTCTCATGGGACACGACACACCAAACTCGCTTGGTCTCAAATGGCAAAATGGAAACAGCCTACTCAAAATCCCGAACATCAAAGAAACGGCTGACCTCCAGATCAGCCTCAACAAGAAGTGGTGCCTGTCTTGGACGCGGCTTCGGTGGGACATGAAATTCATGGGTATCTGGCACCCCCTAATTGAGATTAAGAAGTCTGTCCTCTTATGGCAAATTCTTCATCGAGGAATTTGGACCAACCATAAGGCTAGCAAACTTTGTGGGATCCCTCCTTGGTGCAAACGCTGCCACCGTGCTATCGAAGATGTCCCACACATCTTCCTTACTTGCCCCAACTCCTACAGAATCTGGCAGACGGTTGGAATGAAAATCAGACTTCAAAAACAGCTTAGTTGGAAACAAGTCCTTTTGGGAGAAGCGATTGGCTACTCTGCGACACTCTGGAACGCCATCAGAGGGGAAGTCCTGTGGAAAATCTGGCGGGAGAGGTGTGCTCTCAACTTCGGCGATCCCCCCAGGGAGTGGTCGATCGAGAAATCACTATTCCTCCTTGGCAAAAGGATCGTCAACAGTAAGAAATCCCCCCCCTTCAGGCACCATCAAGTCCTCCTTTTGATTAACAACAAGCTCAAACCCAAGTGGGCCCCGCATGAGGGCGATGAGAGGGTGATTAACCTTCTCTGTAGTGCAACCTAGGATTCAATCAAGCTTCCCCTGCTTTGTGGGATTTGGGGGGTCCCGTGGGCACTAGTCCCCTTCTATTGTACCTTTGTTTCTTAATTTAATTCAAGTCCGGGAGAGTAGGCTATTGCCGAACTTCCTTTATATTAAAAAAAAGTGCAAGAGTATTAACCAAGATAGGAAGTCCCCCAACCTCGGGCTGATAGGTATGAATACCCGAACTAGATAGGATATAGCATACCCCACAACTTTGGACCATACATATGAACACGATATCATAATGATGAGATCTCCCTTAAGATATTTAGCATTAGATCATCATAGAAATTCTAAACTTTAGATTTTTAGATTAGAACTCATCATACACTATGTATATTCATGAACAATTATCTTGGATTAGGCATATGACAAAAGTTGATGTAAGCAAACAATTGGCCAAAAATGGTAAAAGATGATATTTCATGCATAAGACATGAATCAGATATTCTAGAAGTACTCAAAGAGATAAAACCACCGATATTCTAGAAGTCAAACCCTAATTTCTTGTCAACCACATTAAAAAGACAACAAGATGTTTTTAAGGTTAAGATAATCCAAGGGCTATGATTTAATCCCACCCAAACTAAAGATCCAAAAATCCTTGCACCTAAAATTAGGCTGCCACATCACCTTCCACATCATCGTGTGGATAAGAATCAAAATTGCCAAGATTAATAGAAAAGCTGATTTTTTATTTCCCCCTGAAGAGCGCACATCGTCCATAAAGATTGTACAAGGACATAGCCACAAATACTCTTATGATGAAGCTTGGGAGAGCTCCTCTCTCACTCAGCCTCTCTTGGAGGTGGAGAGGTCTCTCATGCACGCATACTTGGAGATGAGTTTCGTATGTGGAGCCCAAGGAGTTACTTCTACTCTTGGAGGCTCTTGGACTGTTTAGAGTAGTGTATGTTCATACACTTGTGGAGGACTCACACTCTAGAGTGAGGTTACTTTGGAGTTCTTATTCAGCTTAAGCTTCTTCATACCTTATTCCCTTACCCTTCACTTGCTCTCTTTGGTATTCTTAAGTGTATGTTTCTTGTGTTATTTTTAGTTATTTGGAGCATATCGCTATCGTGAACTCACTTTATGATTAATTGAAGAATATTATTTTTTACCATACTTTGTGCTATTTGTTCTCTTATACTTCTATCTATGTGTGCTTATTCTCTTATGTGTGTAAATATCATTCTATCTCGGCCAACAATTTGGTATCAGAGCAAGTAGTTTTGAGTCTCAAGAGCAAGTACACCAATGCTTCAAGGAGTCTTCGATTGGTCAATTCAATTTGACTATGGTCAACTATATGTAAATCTCAGTTTTCAGCCAATATCTTAGCTCCCTATCCATATTCTCTCTCTTTCCTACTTCTACTACCTTGTTTGACTTGTTTTAAAGCTAGTCAATTGTGGTCAACTTCGTCCAACAAGGAAGTTGGAACATTTCAAGAGACGAGAAAACAGAGTCGACATAAGCGTCTTTCATCAAGTTTCATAATCCATGCCACATAAATGATGGCACAACTTACAAGGAGATGGAACAAGCATGAGAAGATGAAGCCAACATAAGAAGATGCTATGGTCATCGGTGGCAACTGGAAAGGGATCCCCATTTCGATGATAAAGCCCCTGAGCAAGCAACAATCTTGTAGACTATAGTTATAACTTATAACTTGTAAATTTTCAGTGAAGAATAAGGATAAGATTCAAGAGTGATCACATTCATTGATCATTGATGACAATGGACATTGTATTTCAACCTTCAAGAGTCAAAGTCTAAACTTTGAGTCTTCGCATTGTAATTTGAATTTTTTATGTGTAATCAATGATCATATATGAAGTTTGAAATTTTATGGGATGTTCTAAGTTCTAACTTCCATGATTTATCTATTATGGGATTTTAATTTTTATGTCTCAAATTTCATTTTTCAATGTTCACTGTTCACATGAATGATGAATTTTGACTAATGTGTGCAATGTGCATTATGTTCCCAGGTATGTGATGTGAAATTGTGAATATTGATCACGTGTCATTATGCATTGCAAGTTTCCAAATTGAAAAGTGAAATCAAAACTTATAACTATGTACATTCAACATTGTAGATTGGACACTCTTAGTATTGCACATTGTAAATTCTAATTTGTATGTATGTACTTACAACTTACTAGTAACTACTCAGTACTTACTACTAGAATCTAGTACTATGTAGATTCTAATTTGTATACATTGTACACAACGTGGTATGGAACGTTTGATATGGATGGTACAATACGCATATGGTATGTGTACAATATGTGGTGCCATACCAAACACCAACATATGGAATGTTTAGGAACGTTACCTTCATTATATATATATATATATATATATATGCATGCACACACACATATAATATGCACACACACACTAGAAGAATAGCTGGGTCTAATCAGCCCTTTTTTTTAAGCACTCGTCCACAACTTTGTGGACTTCATTCTCCTCTTGCAAACTCATTCGAAATGGTGGCCAAGCAGTCAGACTCACTCTCGATACCAGTTCGATTCTATACTCTATGTTCTTGCAAGGAGACAAACCAAAAAGTAATTCTTTTAGGAACAACTTGGAAATCTGCTCTCACTTCCACTGAAAGTACTAAAGCATTCCAACTAGAGTCTCCATGACTACTTGAGTCCATCATACTACATGACGAATGCACAAAGTAAAGAAAATAAATAAGCTTACAATAAATTTTAAGCAACTTGGTAGCATTTACCAACTTGATTTTTCCCCTTTTATTCAACAAATTTGAAGTCTATACTTATTGTGAAATAAACTTCTTTGTTCTATAGACATAGAAATGTGCATGAAAACTCATAGCTATGTAATTATAGTAACTACTTATGAGCTAGATAGTTATACTTAATTTATAAGCATCCTATACTTCTAGGTGTTCTTAGAGTTCTCTTCTAAGGTTTCAAATTACCTTGAGACCTCTTACCTCTAAGTTTCTAACTCATGAGACCTTGGTAAAACTAACCTTCTCTCAATTTGTCCTTTCTGCAAAAGGGCAATTCTATTTACTTGAAATTGTCATCTCTTTCTAAATATATTACTTTACATATTTGAAATCTTGACTTTATTCCTTTTGACCAAAATGCCACTTGCATTTTTCTAGATCATGGAATCTTTGTGGATGAACTATCCTCTATTCTAGGTTCTAACTAGGAATCCTAGAATTCTTAGCTATGAAATTACTAAGTGACTTATTCTAAGTGACTTATTCTTAGCTCTGATACCAATTGTCAGAAAGAGACTTGAATGATGTGTGTGTGACTCACCTCCCATCCATATATACCCTCTTGTACTCTAAAAATAGTAATGGTGTACTCTAAAAATAGCAATGAATTGGAATAGTCTAGTGTGAACATGTGGTCATCATGCAACACTTATTCCCATTACTACCCAAGTATTTCCCATTACTACCAACGTACCTTAGGGTAACCCCCGAGCTTCGGACCTTGGCTAGCTGGCCCTTATGTGGAATTGATCCGTGTGAATCAAATAGATTGATCTCTGTGGATCAAATAGACTGATGTCTATGGATCAATGTCTGACATATGTATGTATGCATGTGTGCAATATACATATGCCATGTCACATATCTACTTTTAATTGATAGTATAAATGTGTGTATATTTATTTATATGTGTAAAAAGATGCAGTTCATCATATATTCGTTATAGAAAACTTAGGGTACCAAAATTTTATTAAAAAAAGGAAAAATTAAAATTTAAAAATCATGTTCTCAACATTTTAACAACATCTAGACCGAAAAGTTGCTATGTTACTAATGCATTAAAAATGCTTTGTCTTAGACTTTGCTATCAACATTGTTCTGTTGTGAGCAACATTGTGCCAAAATTTCAACCTAATGGGCAGTGGGCATGCGACGCTGATTGAAAGTGAAGGTTCATATATCAGTAGAGAATCAGCCACTAAAGTATCAGCTCATCGATAAGTTGGGGCTCTTAAAATGGCGGACGTTCAAGGGAGGAGCCTTTTAGCTATGATTTCTGCGCATTCCTCCATCAAACGCTTCCCGGAACCGGATAGGAAGGGAAAAGTCAGCCATTGCTCATGTTCCATGAAGGTACTCGGGGCTGCCGCTCTTACGGACCGTGCATATAAAGAGAACGGGCTCGAATGCTTATGACTATGATTGAGTCCGAGATTCGTGCGAGTGGAGACAGAATGCCCAAAAGCACGGCGCACTTGCCTGCCTCTCCAGTGAACGGAGCAAAAGATCTGGGGAGTCGGGACCAAAACATCAGCTATGAACTGACGAGCAGACAGGACACTCGGACGCAGGTTTCACATATTTCCTCAGCTTATGCCAGACGTCGTCCAACGTGAAGTGTTCGATCGACCCAAACTGGCAAACCGTCGGTCTGTCACGTTCCTATTTTGTTCGTTCCGCACACTTCCGGTTACTTAAAGATTATGTATCTTCCCTTTCACGTGCAAATGACATTGTGGACCCGGTGCCTTTCTTTTTTTTTGGAATGGAGGTTCGGCCGAGGTCTACTCTTCTTGATTTTAACTTTGAAATTGCAACTGTACAAGGAAGAGCATAGTAGCTATGGGACCCCCTTTATTTCACAAGAAGAGGGTTTACAAGTCTGGGTTAAACGGTGGTCATAACTACCGCGAGGATGGACAAACGGTGGCACCTCAGCCACATGCAACATCTTTCCAAGATACACATGCCCCTTACATGTTACCGCCAGAGGTTGAACCCTAGCCCCCGCCTCAAGAGGCAAGAGGCCCAACCTGGTGCAATCTTGGAACATTGTTGTTGTTCAAGAATCAAGATGACATATTTTCCTTAGTTTATGCCAGATGTCGTCCAACGTGTTGCTCGTGAAGTGTTCAAAACCGTCACCGAAAGGTACTGTCGGTCTGTCTGTCACCTTGCTGATTTGTTCGTTCGGATTATTTATCTTCCTTTCACATGCAAATGACATTGTGGACCGTGGTCCATGGTCCTATCTTGGAACATTGTTGTTCAAGATGTCTTCATCTTCTCTAGCGAAAGTCAGATTAGCGCTCTTTTTTTTCAAAAGGAAGTTCGGAAAGAGTCTACTCTTCCAAGCTTTAATTAAAGGAAAGAACAAATGTACATGTGAATGGGCTAGCACCCATTGGCCCCCAGAATCCCACATAGGAGGGGTTGCTTAAAGAACTTGCTAGAATTAGAGAGCATTACAAAGAAGGTCAATAACTCTTTAGTCCCCCTTGTAGGGGCCCCATTTGATCCCCATTTGATCCCCATTTGATTTTAATCTTGTTGTTCTTGAGGCAAAACATTCTATGATGTCTAAATGGCGAGGATTTCTTACAATTGGAAGTTTTTTTGCCTAAAAAGAAAAGATAATTTTTTATCGACCATTCTTTAAGAGGGCGGCCAAAGTTGGCCACACCTTTCTTTCTCGATCTTCCAAAGGGTCTCGCCTCTTATAACATTCCACAATGCTGAAGAACAATCGATTGCTTTGCCCAATAATGTTTGCTTTTAGTCGATTTGTCTTTGCAGCAATGTAATTCTCTCAAGGGCCCGCCAGACTGTCTTCCCTCACACTACAAGACAGAAAGAGAAATTGCCACTTATCCTCTCGAGAGGAACATCAACACAGCCTTCGTCAACATGCTCTTGTTGTTGGGAAACATGATCAAAGTTGGGGGATGGAGCTATGCTTTCAAGAGTCACTCCCAAGTGGGAAATCTCGGACGTCGTGCCATTGCAATGATGAGATGTGTTGTGTAAATTTAACGGGCTTGGAACTTGGAAGCATATATATATATATATATATATATATATATATATATATATATATATATATATATATATATATATATATATATATATATATATATATATATATATATATATAAGATCTTCTTCACTTTTTGTACCTCAAAACTCCATCTATTCTATTGCTGCACATTATGAACACCATGAGGAGACAACAATCGGTTGAAGATCTACAAGTGAAAAAAAGTGCTCATCATTCAAACCCCCCCCCCCCCCCCTTTGATAAAGCTTTTGGATTCTGCAAGTGTGCATGGATTTTTGCTAGAAGATGGGCGAGCTTCCAAGTTGTTGCTCCACGGAGTAAGTTTAATGTGTGTATTAATGTCATAGCATAATCTGGTTAAATTGAACGAGCATTGCAATGTGGAAATGCCAGTTTAATGTGTGTATTAATGTCATAGCATAATGTGGTTAAGTTGAAGGAGCATTGCAATGTGGAAATGCCTTTCTCACAGGGTAGATGTCATTCAAATTTTACATTTTTCGTAAAATGTTTCCTTTGAATGATGTAACGTGGCTGCAATCGTCTTCTATATTTTCACAATGTAGCCAACCTTTCAACATTGCCTATGATCATAGGTAATTTCTTGCTATAATCACTTTGGGAAAGATAGACCAATAGCTTTTAATTGCTCTATTGTCACTCATATTTCCATAGGTTTGAGCATGACATATATATATATATATATATATATATATATATATATATATATATATATATATATATATATATTTTTTTTTTTTTTTTTTTTTTCTTTTGCTTCAAGTTCTTGTGGGATTAGACACTGCGCTCGTCATTGAGTGGTAAGACACTGCCATCACAATAAATCTACCAAATAAAAGCTTGTTGTAAGGAGTTAGACACTGGTAGAGTGATTCACTCTTTGTAAGTCCTCGCCTATAAAGAGTGAGTGAAAATAAGGGCATCCATAAGTTCAACAGGTAGGATTTCATACTTGGCAAAAAAAACTTCGAGGTATGGAACATTGTAAAGCCCTTGTCTATCAATAAAACCATTACAAGTAGGGATCAAATAGCTCAATATACAACTAAATATGAACAAGTCTTAGGCATTATTCTCACCTCAATAGATGATGAATACATCCATCACATAGATGAAGCCCAATCCTCTTTCGAAGCTTGGAGCACACTTGAATGTTTGTTTGGCTCTAAGGCTAAACATTCCAAAATATCATTGAGAATTCAATTGTATAGCCTAATAGATAAAAATGGAGAAAGTGTGGCATCTTTAGTTAATGGGCTTAAAAGTATTTGTACACAATTACCTCATTGTGATGTAAAGATAGATGGTGAATATAAAGTGATTATCTTCATTAAAGCACTTTCAAAGCAATATTGCAATATCAAAATCCTCTCATTTCCAATCCTTGGCTTGGAGGACTCCATCAAATCACTTCAAGAAGAAGAAAAGAAGACAAACTTATTAACAAATGGAGCCTATGCAACATATAACTCAAAGCAAAAGAACAAAATCTTGAAACCATGCAAATATTGCAGGAACACAAATCGTCCTTCATCAAGGTGATTTTTGAAAAGCAAACATGAAGATTGTTATAAAGTAAGTCTATGATCTAAGTGTCGATCTGGTTTAAATAGATATGAATTCGGACATTGATTGTTCAATTAATTGTTTGGCCAAAGATCTTGAGACTAGACTTATGTATAGGTTCTTATGCTCTCTAAGACAAGGAATTCATCTAGCTTAGTGAATAACTCTTGAGGGGGGTAAGGAGGATGTCTTGAGCTCAAAACTTGCAAGTAGCAAGGTTTTGCCCAATAGCTCCGTGAGTTGGAGCATTGTGGACTAAATTTTCTATATAGAACCTTTCCAAATAAAGGATAATGGAGAATCAATCCACTAAAGAGTGGTGTGGATAGATTCTGAAAAAGATGGTTCTCAACTAATGTTACTTTTTCAAAGGAATGTGTTGTAAAAATACAACTACTACTCATAAATCTAACTACAAAGACCACAGTCCTAGTCCTAAGAGAGAGAAATTACACTATGAAATAATCAACCAACTAGCAAGACCACTAGAGAAGAGAGAGCACGTCTCCACCCAACCAACTCCACCCATATATATACCTCTAGGCCAAGGGGGTGCATCTCCTTGGGATCATCCAAGTGTCCCTCATGTGCAGACTTTCCCAAAGGTCATCATATGGCTTCTAATTTCCCAAGGTCTATCACATGCCTTCTAAATCAAATGAGGATTCTTCTCTCATGTACACCCAAGGTGGCTCCTAGAGAAGCTTCTCCCAAGAGCAAGGTTTCCACACCTTAGGATAGATCAAATCTAAGGTTCCAACCATTCAATTGGGAGCTCATATGAATAAATACCCCAAGGGTTAAAACCAAGGGTTCAACCCAAAGGTTCAAGGCATGTTCCAAGGGTAATTCAAGGGCTAAACCAAGGTAAACATACATCATACTCTAACCTTGAGAATCTATATGTTTTACCGTCTAAGCCCATTAACTATACAACATCCCCTCCCCCCCCTTTAATAGTTTTGTCCTCAAAAATGTAGATTTGTTTTTTTGTGATCAGATAAGGGATTCAATCCGAAAGGAAAGGAATCAAAATCCCTCCCCACATCACTTTCCCCGAGTCCGATTGAATATACATCTATGGACTAGTAAACTAGGTTGACTTTGCTAGTGGTCTTAGCTTATTAGTTTCCCTTTGGCACTTTCACAAACCTCGAGCTCCATAAAATATTACATTTGCATATACTTTGTACTTTCCTAGAAATGTATAATTTTTACGAGTATGTAATAGAGATCCTAACTATATCTTGAAAGGACGGAAAACTAGATTTACCTTCTAATTTCAATAAAAAGGAGAAGGATCGTCAGGTGTTACAAAAACTTAACTTATTCTTTTGTAGTCCTTTTCAAATACAAATGTACTTTATTTGTATTTGGTAGGACTCAACAAAAAGTATGAACTTAACAAAGTGGGTCTATCGAGTCCCTTCAAAAATACGCTTAATGAGGAGAAATACTATCTTCTCATTCTTTGGAAAGTTAGGTGGACTAATATCAATCATCCAACTTTTCTTGAAACATAATGTTCAAGTATTCCGAACAATAGATAATATACCAAATTTGAAAGCTCATTTCTACTAGTGGATTCTTATCTTGATCATCCTCGATTTTCCATGGATGAATGCTTAGAACATATCCTTATTCCTTTTTGGAAAATCTTTAGATTTCAAGACTTTGTTGATCCAAATAATACAATCATGGCTTTTAGGAATTGGAATTATTTGGTAGACCATTCTCCTAGGGTTGTTACCTAACTTCTTTGTTTGTCTTAGCTTTGTAGGTTCTTCCAAGAGAATTAGTACTAACAATCTTGTACCAACTTTGGTTCATACCTCAGATAGTCATGTATACTAACCTCAAAGGTCACCAAAGCCTTACAAAGAGAATCAAAACTTACTAAACCAAGTCCTTCAAATCCTCAAAATAATTGAGGAATGATACTTTATCAAGCCATCAAAATACCTTCTAGATCTTCTATCTATTGGATGGATTTAAATGATTCAAGCTTTGCTTTTTAGTTCCACGATATTGCAAGAAAGATACCTCTTTTTAGGCATCATATCCCATATCCTGCTAGAAACTTTAGTGAACATTCTTGAATCACTTGTTTTCACCAAAGATTCAAAAGAAGATCTTTTATAGATCATTCTCATGTTCAAGGGTTTATACTTGAATAGGCTTAATTTTAAGCAAGCTCCTTAGTTTTGGAGTTCATTAACTTGGAAAAATTCCTAAAATTTGTATCCTCTCATTTATCCAAATTTATTATAACATCTAAAATTGGGTATGCATTTGCCATTCTATTGAAAATAATGCATCTATGTAAGCGGATAAAGGATAGTCTTTTCTAGGGTAAATGAAATTTTATTCCATTTATCCTTTTGTTCATACATCCAAGTGTATTTAATTAGTTCAAAGAGGTACATCTTTGAACCTCTAAGAACTTAATCTCAATGGTCTTATCTTTAAGGCTTATCCCTATGTTTTCTATAGGTTTAGAAGCCCTTTTGATACTCTCTGATAATTTGCAATGATCATGAATTCCATCTTGGAATTCCTTGACATCCTATTCTGAGAGCAAAGACTAAGGTTTTTAAATTTTATGCCAATTAATCTTATACCTCAAAGATTTCTTTGGTTGACCTTTGATCTTTCCTTGGCATGGTTTATCAAACCAATAAAGGTTTGATTCCTTCAACTAGTTTAAGACATTTGTTTTTCCCCAAAATTCCTCTAGCCAAATTAACTTGAGATAACACCAAGTCTTTTCTCCTTTAGGTCCCTTTTTCAATAATATCTACCCATGGGATTTTCTTGGGATCTTTAGCTCATACCTTCATGAGTTTATATATTTGCTTAAGTCTTCAACATCATGCTGATGTTCTCATAACCTTTTCCTAGATATTAACAATTATATGTCATCCTTTTGACCTAAGCAAGTTTTCATGCTTAATTTCTTCGTTCATCTTCAAGTAGCTTACCATGGATATGCTTTAGAATAGCTTATACTTTGATTAATACCAAACTAGAATTGCTTCATGAATTCCATTCTTTCATATCCAATGCTTAATTTGTTTGAATTTAAATCTCAAACTGGTAATTAGGTACTTGACATCAAATGTACTCCTTAACTTTCATGAAAGAGTTTAAGGAATGCATCTTTCATTTAGAACTATCATATCAATGATACCTTTCTTCCCCTCTTTAAGGATTCTTCATCCCAAAAACTATGAAATTTTAGGAAATTGATGTTCCTCCAATTTCCTAAATCCACTCATAGCTTGCTCCATTAAGTTGAGTAAGAAAGTAATTGAATATCCTTGAGATCAAGCTTCCATTATCCTTATATTCGGCATCCCATACCACCGAATCCACTAAAATGATAGTGTAAATCCAGATGTCCCATACCATCGAGTTTACACTCTCATCTTAGGTAAAACAAATTTAGCTCTTAATCAGGCATTGCTTATCATGAAACCTTTATTCTTCAAAGTCTAATCTAGTACAATCAAAATCTTTGTAAGTTATACCCTTACCAGTCTTGATTTATTCTTGAAAAGACTCTAAAGACTAAGCCTTTATAGACCTATTTCTTTGGTCAGATGCAAGTAAAAGTATCTTTGTCTATGTCACATGATAATAAAGCTAGTATTTTGACACTAGATATTATCTTTTGACATAGTTGTGCATTTATCTTAAAGGAAATAGTTATAAGCCCATCATTGAGTTAGCCAAATGGTCATATTTTTAACCATATTGGAAAATTGTTGCTTGTTCATAAGATGCATCTTGGAGTAGTGATTTTTGTTGATATATTTAGGTAGTGATGGGTGTGGACACACTGGGATGGACGGGGTACTTTTTTCCCTCTTTAGGATGTTTTCTCCCCTGGCTTGTATATACGCCTATAGCCCTAACAAGTTACTTATCTTTGTACATTCTAATGGTAATACATTTGGTATTTTGTGTTGTGCTCCAAGCTTCTTTGTCTTCTGTGTGCTGTTTGCATGCTTCCACAGAAGTCTAACTCCAACAATTGGTATCAGAGAGGTCACCACTTCATCTAGGGCATCGTTGATAGCTCTCCAATCATAGTCTTAGAATCGCATGAAATTTGGTGTGCATACTCAAGGTGATTAGGAGATCAAAACAACTTTGCTATATGGTGTCAAAATCGCGATCTGACCTCGTTTTGCCTTTGAACGCACTATCATAATGCTTGTGCAGGCTATTTTGTCTTTTTGTGCCAAAGATATATACCAATTTCGGTTCACTAGTATAAATATCCGGAGTCTGCTATAGGTTTAGCAGAACTTGTCAGGGTAGTTCTATTCAACTTTTTCAAATATAGTCATTTTTCTACATCAGGGTATTTTAGTCAGTTGCCATGGCTGAAAGCAGTGATGTATTTTGTATGTTTGTTGTTGATGATAAGCTGGATGGTACAAATTACCCATTGTGGGCTTATATGATGCATCACGTATTGGTCACAAAAGGACTGTGGAATTTGTGCAGGGTGTTGAAAAACATTCTATTACACCTACAAATACAGGTACTGCAAATACATGTATTGAAGTTGATGCAGATGGTGTTGAAGATGGTGATATTCTACAGATTCCTATTTGTGATGCGGTTCCTATTGCACCTACTACAAAGAAAATTCGTTGGGATGGCAAAGATGCTTAAGCACATGCATTGATAGTCATGTCTATCAAACGTGCCATTATTCCTCACATTTGCTCTTGTAGAACAGCTAAGGATGCTTCGGATACACTAACCACATTGCACCAAGCTAAGAATGAGGCTTGTGTTGCTTACCTCCGAAAGCAATTAGAGAGTGAGCATATTAATGAAGATGATTCTATGGAAAATTTTCTGACAAGATCAAGGATTTGAAGGAACAATTGATTTTTGCTGATGAAGTCTTTCCTGACAGCTCACTTGAGTAGACTATTGTGAATGGTCTTCCCGACTCATATTAGAGTTTTGTTTCTACTCTTCGTTTGATGATGAAAGGCAATCCAAATGCCTTAACATTTGAAGAGTTAGTTTCTTGTTTGTTGCAGGAAGATCAGTCTAGGCAGAACAAGTCTATTACACATGTTGCAGATCAATCTTTCCTGGCTAGTTAGAAGGGTAAAGGTAAATGGAGCTCTTCTACTAGTAAGCAAAAATCTATTAATTTTGCACAAACAAAGAAGGATGACAGAGATGACAAGAAAAGGGAAAAGCAAAAATTGTTTTGCAAGTACTGTAAAGCAAATGATCATGTAATAAAGAATTGTCCAAAACTAGTTGCAAAAGAGGAAAAGAAAAAAGAGGCTAGAATGGTTGTTGTAGAGGCCTCTACAAAAAAAACAGATTCTGCTAATCTTGTGCAGGAAGAAGAATGGGCGTTTACTACTATCTACATTTTGGACCCGTCTTCTCATGAGCAGTACATGTCTGCAGTAGACTCAGATGTTTGGAATTTTGATAGTGTGGAAACCAAACATATTACCTCATAGCGCAGTTTCTTCACTTCACTTGAGTCTGCCCCTACAGGGAATACTATCACCTGTGCCAACAACTCCTTTTATCCTGTTATGGGAGTTGATATGATCATTTTGACTACTGGTGGTGGTAGTTCTTTTACATTTTCAAATGCTTTATTTGTGCCAAGGATCAGTTAAAAGTTTGTTATCAGTTTTTGCATTAGGCAAGATTAGCTTGGTTGTGAAATTTGTCGATGACAGATGTACAATTCATGATTTGTCAAATGGCAACGTGATTATTGCTTCAGGCATTTTATGTCATGGGCTGTATAAGCTCATAGATTATGAAAAATCTGTGAATGATTTAGCATGTGCAGTACATGATTCTCAAGCTATGTTAGATGCAAAGCTATGGCATGCACACTTTGGTCATCTAAATTTTGCTAGTTTGCTATGCTTACAGAAATATGAAATGGTGTTCTCTTTGCCCATACTTGAGGCACCTAATAAACATGTCTGTGAAGGCTGTATTTTGGGTGAAATGCAGCATTCCTCCTTTCCAAAAGATGGTTCATTTCGAGCTACTTAGAAATTGCAGCTTGTTCACAATGATGTTTGTGGTCCTATGTTGACACCCTCTTTCGAAAACTATCTTTACTTTGTGACTTTCATTGATGATTTCTCTAGGCATGCATGGCTATATCCATTGAAAGCAAAGACTAAATTGGTTATGTGCTTCAAACAATTTTTGCTTTTGGCTAAAAACTTGTCAACATGTAAAATGGGCACCCTCCATTGTGATTAAGGGAGGGAATATATGTCTTCTAATTTTAATGCATTTCTAGCTGAACGTGGGATAAAAAATCAGTGTACAATTATACACCTCAACAGAATGGAGCTGCTGAACAGAAGAACATGTTACTCATGGAGATGGCGAAGTGTATGGTCAAGAGTCAAACTTTACCAAATAGTTTCTGGTTTGAGGTTGTTATGTGTGCAGCATATGTACTTAAGAGGTATCCCACTAAATCGTTGTAGTCTATCACTCCATATGAGGCTTGGCATGGTCACAAGCCATCTGTTGCTCATCTGCATGTTTTTGGTTGTCTAGAATATGCATTAATGCCTAAACAACATTGCAAAAAATTGGATGATAAAGAAGTAAAATGTATTTTTCTTGGGTACAGTTTTGAAAGCAAAGGCTATTGTTTGTATCATCCACAGACAAAACACATTTTGGTTAGCCGTGATGTTGTTTTTGTGGAAGATGCTATTCAGTCGTTACTTTCATGCACTAAGGACACATCTGTTAGATCCAAAGACATGTATGGTACTTTGCTACCTCTTTTTACAGGTGGACAGTCTAGTGTTGGTCCTAATGGGGCAACTTCTCAGCCTTTGTAGGTTTCATGTGATGATGTAGATTATTTCATTTCTGATGCAGATTTACATGATGAACTTGTTGATGAGAGAGCTAACATTGAGGAGGCAAAAACTATGCCAAAATGGCTAGTGTAGACTTTGCATGAGAACAAATTAGATGCACTTTTGTCATATTGTACTTGGTCTGGCTCTCATAGTGCCTCTTTTGCATCAAATTTCTATGCTATGGCTGCATCTAGTCTCTAGGATGAGATTCATTTGATGAAGCACAAAATTCAGAGAATTGGATGGTTTTTATGCAATATGAATATGATGCTATAATGAAGAATGGTACCTAGTCTTTATGTGACTTGCCTCTTGGCAAGAAGGCCATAGGCACTAAGTGGGTACACAAGCTAAAGTGTAAGCGTGATGGAAAAGTTGACAGTTATAAGGCTAGGTTTGTTGCAAAGGGTTTTGTGCAGGAAAGAGGCATTGATTTTGATGAGACTTTTGCACCTACATGCCGAATGACTACTGTTCATAGCATTTGTGCATTTTTAGCTCATCATGGTTGGAATGTACATCGGTTGGACATTACAATAGCTTTTCTAAATGGTGACTTTGCATGAAGCAGTGTATGTTTTTTAGCCCCGTGGCTTTGTGCAAAAAGGGCATGAAAACTAGGTGTGCAGGTTAAAGAAGGCATTATATGGTTTAAAGCAAGAACCACATGCTTGGTATGAAAAGATACATGCCTATATGAGTGCACATGGTTTTGAGAACAATTCAACCAAAAGCACCTTATATGTGAAGCGTGGTAATGATGTGCTTCTAATCATTGTTGTGTATGTTGATGACATGCTGCTAACTGGTCCTCATGAGAGGCATACCATTGATTTTAAGGATGATTTGCATGCCTCATTTGAGATGTCTGGTTTGGGGCATTTGCATCATTATTTGGGCATTCAGTTTATGCAAGTTGATGATAGAATACCTTTGTGTCAAACGAAATATATTGACACATTATTATAGCGTTTTGTCCTTAAAGACTGCAAACCTATTGCCACTCCTATGGAAACAGGTTTACGGTTGCGTCTTCATGATGCTGGAGATGGATTTGATGCTGTTCTCTATCAACATGTCGTTGAATGCTTGATTTATTTATGCATTACTTGGTCAGATATTCAGTTTGTTGTCTCATAGTTGAGCAGGTTTATGCATTGCCCAGGTGTTAAGCATTGGAAGGCGGTTAAGCACATCTTTCGCTACTTGAGTGGTACCTGGCTACTTGAATTGTTTTATCCCAAGGGGGGATCACTACCATTAGATTTGCATGCTTTTTTTGATAGTGATTGGGCTGGTTGCTATGACACTTGTGTGTCCACTAGTGGCTTTTGCTTCATGCTTGGTAGTTCATGTATATCTTCGTCGAGCAAGAAGCAGCCTACTGTGGCCACTTCCAATTGCGAGGCTAAGTATAGGGCAGCTTTCATAGCGACTGTTGAGTGTGTGTGGCTAAGACATCTTATGGATGATTTGGGTGTTGGTTTGTATTCTGCCACCACCATCTTCATTGACAGTCAGGGCGCATTGGAAATGGTGAGGAACCCTACGTTCCATGCTCGCACTAAGCACATTGAGGTGCATTATTATTATTATGTCAAGGAGAGGTTCTATGTTGGAGATATCAGCTTGGTATATGTGCCCATGCAGGAGAACATTCTAGACCTTGGAACAAGGTCTCACTAGGCATTAGGCAAGATTGGCTTGGTTGTGAAATTTGTCGATGACAGATGTGCAATTCATGATCTGTCAAATGACAACGTGATTATTGCTTCTGGCATTTTATGTCATGGGCTGTATAAGCTCATAGATTATGAAAAATATGTGAATGATTCAGCATGTGCAGTACATGATTTTCAAGCTATGTCAAATGCAAAGCTATGGCATGCACACTTTGGTCATCTAAATTTTGCTAGTTTGCTATGCTTACAGAAATATGAAATGGTGTCCTCTTTGCCCATACTTGAGGCACCTAATAAACATGTCTATGAAGGTTGTATTTTGGGCAAAATGCAGCATTCCTCCTTTCCAAAAGGTGGTTCATTTCGAGCTACACAGAATTTGTAGCTTGTTCACAATGATGTTTGTGGTCCTATGTAGACACCCTCTTTTCGAAACTATCTTTACTTTCTGACTTTCATTGATGATTTTTCTAGGCATGCATGGGTATATCCATTGAAAGCAAAGTCCGAACTGTTTATGTGCTTCAAACAGTTTTTGGTTTTCACTAAAAATCTATCAAAATGTAAAATGGGCATCCTCTGTTTTGATTGAGGGGGGGGGCATATATGTCTTTTGATTTTAATGCATTTTTGGCTAAACATGGGATAAAACATACAGTGGAAAATTATAAACCTCAATAGAATGGAGTTGTTGAACGGAAGAATAGGTTACTCATGGCGATGGCGAAGTGTACGGTCAAGAGTCAAACTTTACCACATAGTTTCTGGTTTGAGGTTATTATGTGTGCAACACATGTACTTAATAGGCGTCCCACTAAAGCGCTGCAGTCTATCACTCCACATGAGGTTTGGCATGGTCGCAAGCCATCTGTTGCTCACTTGCATGTTTTTGGTTGTCTAGCATATGCATTAGTGCCTAAACAACATTGCAAAAAATTGGATGATAAAGAAGTAAAATGTTTTATGCATTGCCCAGGTGTTAAGCATTGGCAAGCGGTTAAGCATATCTTTCGCTACTTGAGTGGTACCCAACTACTTGGATTGTTTTATCCCAAGGGAGGATCAATACCATTAGATTTGCATGCTTTTTTTGATAGTGATTGGGCTGGTTGCTATGACACTCGTGTGCTAGTGGCTTTTTCTTCATGCTTGGTAGTTCATATATATCTTCATCGAGGAAGAAGCACCCTACTCTGGCCACTTCCAATTGTGAGGCTAAGTATAGGGCAGCTTTCATAGCGACTGTTGAGTGTGTGTGGCTTAGACTCCTTATGGATGATTTGGGTGTTGGTTAGTCTTTTGCCACCACCATCTTCATTGATAGTCAGAGCGCATTGACAATTGCGAGGAACCCTGTGTTCCATTCTTCCACCTCAAAATGAAGGATGAGGTATTCCCTACTTTCAAAAGATGGCTTGCTTCAGTTGAGACTGAAAAAGGAACTAAGCTCAAAGCTTTATGTTCAGATAATGGGGGTGAGTATACCTCACATGAATTCAACCTTTTTTGCTAGTCTAGAGGAATTCCTAGAGAGTTTACAGCTCCGTATACCCCAGTACAAAATGGTGTAGCTGAAAGGATGAATATAACTATTCATGATATAGTAGTTTCTGTGCTGCATCAAGCAAAGCTTTCACAAGGCTTTTGGGTAGAAGCAGTATTGATTGTAGTTCATGTGATCAACCTTTCACCTAGTACTGCCAAAGGTATGAAAGTGGCATAAGAGTTATGGATAGGGAAACAACCATATTATGATCCTCTTTGAGTTTTTGGGTGCGAAGCATATGTTCATATACCCAAGAATCTTAGACAATGAGTAGTGATCAGAAGTAGTGATGTCATTTTCAATGAGCCTAAGATGCATAAACAACCCAGTGGTGTTTGAGGATACTAGTCCTCCAGTTAACATGCATAAAAATGCTACACATAGGGACATTCAAGAGAATGTCTGATCAGATCAGTCTACAAATGTTCCTATTTAGAAACCATTGAGACACTCTACACGTGTCTCACATTCACTTGATAGATATGTTCCAGGCTTAAATTTTGTTATGTTAACAGATGCCGGTGAGCCTTCTTGCTACAAAAAGGCTATGCAAGTAAAGGATCATGTCAAGTGGGAGCGTTCCATGAAGAGTGAGTTGGATTCTATTCATAAGAATGATACTTGGGATTTAATATCTTTGCCAAAGGGCAAGAAAGCTTTACCATGTAAATGGGTATGTAAACTGAAATTCACATCAAATAGTGCTTCTCCAAAGTATAAAGCACAACTTGTTGCAAAGGGTTTTAAGCAACAACATGGTGTTGATTTCGAGGAAATCTTCTCTTCAGTGGTCAAGATGACTAGCTTGTGCATGTTGCTTGGATTCATTGCAATGGAGGACTTGGAGATAGTCCAAATGAATGTGAAAACTACTTTCTTGCATGGAGATCTTACATATGAGATCTATATGGAACAACCAAAGGGTTATGTAGTTCTTGGCATGGAAAGTCTAGTTTGTAAGCTCAAGAAAAGCTTGTATGGACTTAAACACTCCCCTAGACAATGGTACCAAAAGTCTGATGCTTTGATGAAGTCTCAAGGCTATTCTCGAACCAATGAGGATCATTGTCTCTACACAAAGAGATGCTTAGATGGAAGCTTGATATGCTTGATACTTTATGTTGATGATATGTTGATTGATAGAAAGTCCTCTTATGACTTGTCAATTCTCAAAAAGAAGCTGATTCAGACATTTGATATGAAGGATTTGGGGGATGCCAAACATATTCTTCGCATGCACATTACTCGTGATAAGAGTAAAAGATGCATATACTTGTCTCAAAGTGAGTACATATCCAAAGTACTTCACAGGTTCAATATGTAGGGTGGAAAGGCATTGAGTACACATTTACCCACATATGTGAAATTGAGGAAGGATGATTGCCCCAAATCTGATGAGCAAAAGGAATTCATGACCAAAATTCCCTATCAGTCTGCTATTGGTAGCTACGAGACCAGACATTGCATTTGCAATGGGAGTTGTGAGCAGATATATGTTTAATCCTAGAAAGAAACATCGAGAAGCGGTCAAAATGATTTTCAGATATCTAAGTGGGACTAAGGACAAGTGTCTATGCTTAGGTAGAGTGAAAGCGTTCATTATTGGTTGCATAAATTCTTAATATGTTGGTTGTGTAGACAATCGTAAGTCTACATCAAGGTACATTTTTCATTTTGTCGGAGGTGCTATGTCTTGGAGATCTCATCTTCAAGAATGCATAGCTGATTCCACCACAAAAGTAGAGTATGTTGGAGCAAGTGAGGCATGTAAGGAAGCATCGTTGATTTCTCGTCTTGCTTGTGATATGGGTTTACCTCAGCATGTACCTCGTTTGCTCAGTGATAGTCAAAGTGCCATTACTTTGGCTAAGAATCCGGTCTATCATGCAAAGACAAAACACATTGAGGTGAGGTATCACCTCATTAGAGATTGCTCAACCACTGAGTGCATTATTCTTGAGAAGCTTCACACTCAAGGTAATGTTGCAGATGCTTTGACTAAAGCTCTACCACAAGATAGCTTTTGACACTATTGTCACTTGATGGGGGTTACTTGATTCATGATCTTACACAGTCAGTTGTATACTATGTAGCATGCCCATTAGGTGGGAGGTATAGTTAGTATACTTACACTCAGGTTTTCTTTATCATTCTTTATTTTTCTCCCATAATTACTTTGTCCATATTGGCCTTTAATGGGAGATTGTTACCGTTAGCATCCATGTGAAAAGCCAAATGGCCACCGTACACTTCTTTGTATATGTTCTTTAATAGAACATATAGTGGCTTCGTCATTCATAGATTGTAAGTTCGACCGCATTTGTAACACCTAAGAAGTCTATTTCCGTGCTCCCTGTGTACTATGTTTTTTGTGTATTTTGTAGTCTCTGTGTAGAGTAAGTGTGTGCGATGCTTGAAGCTTGGTTTTCTACTCCGAGGATATCATCATGGAACTCTTGGAAAGGAGAGCGCACTGTGGTGCATCGCCAAAAAAGTACTTCAAAATCTAACTACCAAGACCACAGTCCTAGTCCTAAGAGAGCAACTATAGAAATAATCAATCAACTAGCAAGACCGCTAGAGAAGAGAGAGCATGTTTCCACCCAACCAACTCCACCCATATATATACCTCTAGGCCAAGGGGATGCATGTCCTTGGGATTTTCCAAGTGCCTGTTCAAGTGTCCCTCATGTAGACACTTTCCCAAGAGTCATCACATGGCTTCTAATTTCTCAAGGTCTATCACATGCCTTCTAAATCAAATGAGGATTCTTCTCTCACGTATACCCAAGGTGGCTCCTAGAGAAGCTTCTCCCAAGATTAAGGTTTCCACACCCTAGGATAAATCGAATCTAAGGTTCTAACCATTTAATTGGGAGCTCATATGAATAAATACCCTAATGGTTAAAACCAAGGGCTCAACTCAAATGTTCAAGGCATGTTCCAAGGGTAATTCAAGGGCTAAACCAAAGTAAATATACATCATATTCTAACCTTTAGAATCCATATATTTAACCTTCTAAACCGATGAACTATACAACAAAATGGTTCTCACGTCAAGATTCTTTTGGAAAGAGTGGCTTAGAACCAAAGTAGTTGAGTCCCCAATAGCTATATATACAAGGCTAGGTTGGGTGGAGAGCAAGTGTTCATTCAGGAGTTCGCTAAGTGAAAACCCTATTGCATTGGTATCAGAGCTTTCATGGTGTTTGAGCATTATCATCTGTGTGCAAGCTCTGGTAGTTTGGCAATTAGGAGTATCATCTTGGTCTTGTTTCCATTGTATTTAGAGATTCTCTTGTTTCACATCCTCTTTCCCCATGCCTTAGTGTTTCCTCTCCACTCCTCCATCCTCTAGTTTTTCACCGTGTGAGGGGCTAGTTATCATTAGGTTTGGAGAACTCATTGCCACGAGAGGAGTTGAAGACCGTTCGATTGTGTTGAACCCCTATAGAGGGATTATAATAAAAAAGAAAAAGACACTTTTGGATGCCTTGATAGGCCAAAGTGTGCATAGACCATTACATCCCTGCATTGCCCATAGGACTGGTTACTGCCTGTGCATAGGACACCAACCTAGATTTGTGAGTAGTGAGAAGCTTACATATCTTCTTCTCTTTAGAGTTGGAGAAAGGATTGTGAAGGCCTTTCTTATATACGAGCACTCCCGCTTCTATGCAACATATGTGGGATAAAATGGCATGATCCTTTGTGTTCTCAGACATTCGTGTGTGGAGCCTTGTCTGCACATAATTTGAATTTGAATTAAGTGGATTCTTTGCACTTCTTGAATCTCATTTAATCATTCATGCTTAGCCTATCAATAGTAGCATGTGCATCATATGCAGCTCTATGAAACATAAATTCCAAGTCATGTGCATGATGCATTGGATGTAACACTGATGAAAGTAGTTATAGACATTGAGGGTACCACGGTGGATGGGGATAAAATCAACACCACTTCAACTGAGGGGGCAAGGACTCAAAGCTAGGTTGTTGAGATTAGACTAGGGCTTTGGACATTTATCCAATATCAACGCAAAATTCATAGAGCCTTTTCAATCTTTTGATGGGATTCAAGGTCAACTTAGGGCCATTTTGGGATTACTCCTAGGTCTATCTTATCGAAAAAGAATTCATCCATTTCCCACGTAGATCTCCTCCCCTTGATTAGTGATATGAGTCATGTTAGTTTGATGAATCTTGCCACTCCTATGTTTGCCAACATGCCGGGACAAGCAATAGGTGTAAGTCATCCCTTATATCTATCCTTGGGCAAAGATCTCAGACCCCCTTACTTCTCAAGTGAAGATAAGTTTCAGAACAAGGACGTAGTTCTAACATTCTTAGAGAAGTGGGAAGATGTCGACCACTTAAGCCGATTTGTAATTAGGCGCAAAGGCCTATATGTGGTGGATGAGTCTCTCAGAGACTCATAAAAGACCCTCAACTTGGGCTGAATTCACTAACCTCTTCAAAAAGGATTTTCTCCCCAAGAATGAGGAGGAATGTAATTGGGAGGCTTGGAATAGACTCTAGCAAAAAGGAAGGTCATTGTCGGTTTATATTTCAAAATATTCAGAAATTATTATGAAATTATTCTGAAATTAGAGAACCTTGATGATTTCCATCCACTTCGCAATTTTGCTCGAGAACTAAACACATGAATCCTTAATGAGGTAAAATGTCATGTGCTAAAATTGCTTGACCAAACAATCAAGGTTGCACAAAATTACAAGGATAATTCTCCTATTGATGTTCTACAATATAGTGGTAATTTCGAGTAAATTTCCACTAAAGGCAAAGGCAAAGGGTCAAAATCCTATGAATGCACTACTAAAAAACCTGATGTTTTTAGAAGAATGCATTTGCAAGAAGATTTTGATAAAGCACAAAAAGATCATTTATGTTTTAAGTGCTTAAAGCTTGGACATCATAGTAGGACCTATCTAATTGGAAGATAGCAAAAATCCACTTTTACTGATAAAAGGAAGGGAAAAAAACAAATCCAATTAGTAAAAACCTTGAACTTGGATGAAAATTCAAGTGCAAGGAAAGTACAGATCATGCATTATGATAGTATCCATTAGTGTTAGGTCTCCAAAAACATATCGCAACCTCAAGGATTTGGTCCACATGATTTGATCAAGCTGCATGTCTCTATCAAAGGTCACACCATCTGGATTATGGTGAATGATTTGGCCACACATAATTTTATTAATTATGCATTTGTCAAGAAGTTAGCTCTTCCTTAGAGCCCTTCACCACATAGATATGTAGTATCAAGGATGCATGGGAAAGGTACTTGTATTTGGGATACCATGATTTCTAATTTGGAGCTTGAAATCCAAGACTTCAAGGATAAGTTGAACCTCCAAATTATGAACATGGAAAGGGTAGATTTAGTTCTATGGAGAGAGTGGCTATGGATCCTTGGACCTTCATTGTCCAAAAGTTATTACACTCATACTTTGGAATTCAAGCATGATGGGGTAGTGTATAAAATGAAGGGTGGCCACGACGTTCCAAGTACTCCTTTGATTTCAAATATAGAAGTTAAGAAACTTGTAAATAATGAAGCAAGGACCCAAGATTTTTTGGTCCTGAACACTGATGTAACTACTTAAATACAAAGAAAGTTTCTTAGGTCTCATCCTTTATTCCTTGTGAAGTATATGCTAAGTTTAATCAACTTTTGAAAGAATTTAAAGTTGTGTTCCTTGAGGAATTCTCCCATAGATTGCCATCATCTCATGGAAACATTGATCATAGTATAGATTTGTTTATGAGAACCAAGCCAAAATCTTAAAACCCCTACCAACCCCCATATGTCTAAATTATGGAAGTCAAAACACAGATCAAAGAATACTTGGACAAAGGATTTACTGATGAAGCTAGTCTCCTTAGGCCCCACCCAATGGCTTGAGCCCAAGATTTTTCGTGAATTACAAAGTTTTATCGGACTTTCTAGACCCCATTGGAAGTTTATGGCTGGATACATCAAAATAGCAAAAGCTTTTATCAATCAACTCAAACAAAAGCATCAAAAACTCAATTGGAAAAGTGAAACAAGCAAAAAAAATTTGAGATCTTAAACTTCCTTTAGCTTCGGCTCCATTTCTACAAATTGTAGATCCAAAAAAGCCTTTTTTATTAGAAACAAAATCAATTTCATATGTAGTAGGAGCAGTACTAAGCGAAGATGGTTTACCAATAGCTCTTAAAAGTAGAAAGCGAACTCTTGCTCAACAAAACTACTCTACCAATGAGCGAGAGATGTTTGCTATTATATGTGCTATGAAGAAATGGCACCATTACTTGTATGGATACAAGTTGAAAATAGTCATTGATCAAGACAACATTAAGTGATTTGCAAACTAAGAAAATATGAGGATAGAAAAGCTAGATGAGCTGAACAATTACAAGAGTTTGATTATGAGCTCTACTTGGATTCATTGCAATGGACTTAGATCTAGTCCAAATGGATGTGAAAACTGCTTTCTTGCATGGAAATCTTACAAATAAGATCTACATGGAACAACTAGAGGTTTATGTAGTTCTTGGCAAAGAAAGTATAGTTTGTAAGCTAAAGAAGAGCTTATGTGGACTTAAATAGTCCCCTAGATAATGGTACCAAACATTTGATGCTTTATGAAGTCTCAAGGCTATTCTCGAAGCAATGAGGATCATTATCTCTACACACAAAGATGTTCAAATGGCATCTTGATGTGCTTGATACTTTATGCCGATGATATGTTGATTGTTGGGAAGTCCTTTGATGATTTTTCAATGCTAAACAAGAAGTTAATTAAACACTTGACATGAAAGATTTGCGGGATGCCAAACATATTCTTGCATGCACATTACTCATGATAGGAGTAAAAAGATGCATATACTTGTCTCAAAGTGAGTACACATCCAAATTACTTCACAGGTTCAATATGCAAGGTGGCAAGACATTGAGTACACCTTTACCTACATATCTAAAATTAAGCAAGGATGATTGCCTCAAATCACATGAAGAAAAGAAATTCGTGACAAAAAATTCCTTAGAATTTATTGTTGGTAGTCTCATGCATGCTATGGTAGCTACGAGACCAAACATTGCATTTGTAGTGGAGTTGTAAGTAGATATATGTTCAATCCTAGCAAGAAGCATTGGGAATCAATCAAGATGACTTTGATATATCTAAGTGGCATTAAGGATAAGTGTCTATGCTTGGGTAGAGGAAAGGCATCCACTATTGGTTACATAGATTCTGATTATGCTAGTTGACAATTCAAAGTCTACATCAGGTACAATTTTCACTTTGTTGGAGGTGCTATCTCTTAGAGTTCTTGCCTTCAAGAACGTACACTTGTTTCCACTACAGAAGTAGTGTATGTTATAGCTAGTGAGGCATGTAAGGAAGCATTGTGGCTTTCTCACCTTGCTTGTGATATGGGTCTACCTCAAAAGGTACCTTGCTTGTTTAGTGATAATCAGAGTGCCATTGCTTTGCTTAAGAATCCGATCTATCATGCAAAGGCCAAGCACATTGAGGTGAGGTATCAATTCAATAGAGGTTTCTTAGCCACTGAGTGCATTATTCTTGAGAAGGTTCATACTCAAGATAAGGTTGCAAATGCTTTGACTAAAGCTCTACCATTGTATAAGTTTTGACACTGTTGTCACATGATGGGGGTTACTTGATTCATGATCTTGCATAGTTACTTTTACAATGTGTAACATGGCCATTAGGTGAGAAGTATAATTTATCATTCTTTATTACCTCCCATAGTTTTCTTTGGCCATATTGGCCTTTAGTGGGAGATTTTTACCATTAGTGTCCATAAGAAAGACCAAATGGCCATTGGTCACTTTTGTCTCTAACATGTATAGTACTTATGCCGATATATGTCTTTTAGTGAGCTTTACTAGATTTAGCTACTAAGAGTGATGAGATGTTTGTTTATTTCCAACTCATTTATTTGTGGAATTTAGGGTTTTCTTTATGTAATATTATTTATATAATGTACTAATTGTAATGTTGTATGAGGTCATTCTCGTATATTCTCTTTATGTAATAGAAGAAGTAGAGGAATATCATTTTTCCTTGCCTCGATTTGTGTGTGCTCCTCTCTTTATGTGTAAAAGTCTGTGAGATTTCCTTATCTCCTTTCTCTTGACATGGTATCAGAGCTAGAGTGGTTGTAGAGAGATCATGAAAAAGGCCGACAGTGAAGAATCCATGATATGGCATGGGGAACATGCGCTTCATAAACGATCACAAATTGCTAGGAAATTTGGTAGGTAGAAGCCATTTTGACCTTCATTTTAATCCACAAGGTGAGTCCCATGAAAAAAATAGTTCAGTTTGTAAAACTGTAACTTGCATTCTGTGGACATCTCTGAAATATTCTAAATCTGTAATTTCAAGAGATTTAGTGTACGTTTGTTACGCAAAAAATTATTTTTTTAATTGAACTTTCAAGTCAGTGTGGCAACGTTCAAGTTGAGGTACTGGTTCCAGTGTTTTTGCAATATTGTAATTTACTGCAAAAAATGGAAAATGCTAATGGAATGAGTCAATGAGCAAAAAGTTGGACAAGAACAAATTCATTTTTGGAGATTCAAAACGATAAATTTCTTGATGGGAAAAGGTTGTGGGAAATACATCAAAGGAGACAATGAAAACCCTCCGTACTTATTAGAGCGGAATCAGATTGTAGACTAGTTAAAAGCATGTGAAGGGTGGAATCAAGGAGCATGGAAGGTTATGCATTAGCTACATGTTAGCATACAAGATACCATGATTGGCCACATACAAGATGCAAAAACTATGAAAGAATCAAGACATGGAAATTGCAACTTAAGAATGAGCTTCATACATTGGAGAAAAGGAGCATGTCGGTAAGTGACTAAACCTTAAAAATCAAAGCATACATATATGAGTCACTTGCATCTATTGGTGTCAATGTAGATGATGATGATAAGGTTGAAGTGTGCCTTCATGGTTTAGGAGCTTCATGTAAGCAGTTCAGAACTTCTATCAGACCAAGGAAAATATTTCAAATTTTGTTGATCTTGTCTCCATGCTAATAATTGAAGAAAAGAACCTTGGTAAAGACTCAAATTCCCAAGGAAAATCTAGTTCTAAGTAGGTATTCTACTATGGTAGAGGAATAGGCTGATGCAAAGGCTTTGGAAGTGGAAGAGGAAACAATAACTAGGAACAAGGTCAACAGCATACTAATGAAGGAGGTAGAGTACAATCTCAAGGTAGGGGGAGCCAAAGATGCCACAAAAATTTCCAAAGAAATGATTCAGATAATGATAGTAAGGGATGCTAGAATTGTGGTAAACCTGGTCACCTTGAACGTGATTACAAATCAAAGAATCAAAACAATAGATAACAACAAAAAAACTATGCATCCACAAGTGCAAATGATTTGGAGAAGGTATTCACGGTCCAACATTACATGATGAATACAATGTTTGCTGATGTTTCAAATCAAATGGTAATGTGTAGTATGTTGATTCAGGTGCTTCAAATCACAAGACCAACCATGATGAATGGTTTAGTATTTTGAACAAAATGCCAATTCCTAGATTTGTTGAAACAAGTGATGATACATCACATAATATTAAGCATATAGGAAACATAGCACTATCCATGGAGGATGGTACGGTAAAACATCTTGTTCATATAGTACATGTTCCCAATATAACAAAGAACCTAGTTTTTGTTGGACAAATGGTTGACTAGTGATTACAAGTCAAGTTCAATTTTGATGGTTATATGTAGAAGAGTACAAATAGAATGAAAGGCTGATCACCAAAAGGAAGAAAGTGGGCAGGATGTTTACCTCGAATGTGAGAATTCTTGAAATGAATGTAGCCATGT
The DNA here is from genome assembly GCA_020310875.1 of Ceratopteris richardii. Taxonomy (NCBI): domain Eukaryota; kingdom Viridiplantae; phylum Streptophyta; class Polypodiopsida; order Polypodiales; family Pteridaceae; genus Ceratopteris; species Ceratopteris richardii. Next base: position 53,034,336 of record CM035409.1, read on the forward strand.
TTGTAAAAGGTATAGGTGTTATTGCTGACATAGAGATATGGTACAAGCAAATCAGACATCCAAATTTGTAGAGTCTAAAGTTGATGCATTGAAATGAGCTTATTATTGGGCTACCAAATTTCAAGGTTGTAGAGATGCAAAAAGTATGTATGTGAAGCATGCTAATTTGGGAAAGAGTCAAGGGCATCATTTCTACATGATAAGCATGTTACTGAGAATGTGATAAAGATTGTGCATACAAATGTTTGGGATCATGCAAAGACCACATCTATGGGAGGTTGCAGGTTTCATGTCACTTTCATTGATGAAAATACACAAAAATTATGGGTACACTTGATGAAGGAGAAGACTAATGTCTTTCCTAACTTTCATGATTTTAGGCGATGGTGAATCAAAAAAGGAATTATATTTGGACATTAAGTACACAAGCAATTATTTTTGGACATTAAGATATGATGGAGGAGGTGAGTCAAACAAGGAATTATATTTGGAAATTAATATCTAATGAAGGAGGTGAATATATATCAAATGAATTAAACAATTTTCTAAAAATTCATGGAATTCAAAGCCACTTTTCATTCAAGTGCACACCACAACATCTACACTTCTCCACCTAAAATTTCAAGTAACATCTCTAGCCATGAAGCCTCACATAGTTCCCTTGCAAGCACCTCTATACTCAGCCTCAATACTCAACAAAGAAACAAAGGGTTACTTCTTATTGATCCATGTAACAATAGCATTCCCATGTGAAAATATAAAATCACTAGTGGATCTTCTATCTAGAACATTACTAACCCAACCTATGTCAGTGTATCCATGAATGTGCAAATCTAGAAGAGCTTCATAAAGTGATGCATAATCCAAAGTAGCACTCACATAGTGTAGAGTACATCTCAAAGCACCTAAATGTGGTTTTTTAGGAACCTACATAAACTCATTCTCGAGTCCCACAATGTAGCTTAGATTAGGCCTTATAATTGCGATGGATTAAACTTCCCACAATTTTTGTATACCTAGTAGCATTTTCCAATCCTTTGCATGTGATAGTACCCAGCTTCAAATTCTAATCTAATGGAATAGAAAGACTTGAAATCAGTCATGCCATACTTTCACAGCATGCTCATTGCATATTTTTGGGACATCCATATGTTGGAGAATTATATTTCTTCTTTATCTAACTATTGAGGTAAAATAGTTTTTTTGTAGCAGATGTTGAAGACTTGGGTTGAGGTTTTGTGTTTCGAAAAGTTACCTCATATTCAATATTTTCATAAAAATTCAGAAAATTCAGAGTTTTTTATGTACCAGTCAGTTGAAGAGTCTACTTTCTATTATTGTCTTGATTTTCAGATACATGCTTGTATTCAAAAAGGTGTTCCATAAGATCCTAACACTTGATTGAGAAGTGGAGTTAGCCAAAAGAAAGTCAAGCAGATACTATCACATTTCACCTAGGTAGAATATGAAGATCTGAAGTATCAACTTGCAGCTTTTGGAGTTCTCAAGGTGAGAAGTTTGTCCACTTATGTTTCAAGTAGGAGTTGCAAATTCTTGGGAAGGATTTGTTTGAAGAAAAGTTTTACAACTTTATGTGAGAATCATGGATACTTAGAGACATTCAGGTAACAAATCAAACATTCAGTCATGAAGGTTTGATAAGAGCAGATTCTACACAGGTTCTTAGCATTGGAAGAAGTAAGTCAAAGATTCAGATTCTATCAGATTTTTGTTAGAGAGAATTAGAAGAAGGTACTTGTTATGTTGCAGAAGATTATGGATCCTAAAATGCTTTCAGTAAGGTTTTTTGTTATAGATCAGCTAACCTTATTCTTTAATATGGAAAGCTGAGGAAGAAACAATGGAAGCTATTAGCAACTGTGCAGTGCTAATAAAAAGGTTTCAAAGATTTTGTTTCAGATATAGGTATTGATCACTAAAGATCAGATTTATTGAAAGAAGGAAGATGTTCCAGATTTCATAAAGTCTCATATATTTGAAGAATTCTGGATACTAGTGTTAAATCATCCAGGGGGTTGATGAAATATGAAGACTTATTTTTAGCCATATGTGAAAGAATGCAAAGTCATACCTGTAGGTATTCCTATTTCCGGTATTCCTATATTTCGTTTGTAAGGTTCTCTTTATGTTCCAGCTTTGAAAGAAGAAGGAAGAAGAAGAATGTCTAGAGAAAGTTCCTGTTAGGATGTTCCTGTTCAGGAGAAGGTTCCAGAGTTCTATTGAAGAGAAGCTTGATATTTCAGAGAGGTATGTTTGAGAGGTGCACACATATATGTTTATACCAGATTCTAAAGGAAAGAGGTATGAAGGATTTACATATTGAACAAAGATGAAGACATGATGACATCATAGATTTTTTGATGAGACTCATGAGTTGATTTCAATTGAGTTGAGTTGAGTTGACTTGAGTACAGTCAGAGATGAACCAGCTAGTGTTCATAATACACTAAGTTGTGAGTTGTCAGTCACAAGTCCCAAGATTCAGTTCTTGATTTTGTTTAGTGTATTTACATGACACAGCAGAAGTACGTTGAGAAAGCTTTCGTAAGGTAAATGCAAATACAAGGATCCTAGTGTATGTTGACAGGTTTGAGAAGACAGGAGTGTTGGAGATAGACGTCTGTGGAAGCACACGAACAACACAAGGAAGAAGAAGAAGCTTGGACCACAACACACAATAATGAATGTATTACTAGAGAATGTACAAAGATAAGCAGCCCATTAGGGCAATAGGGGTATATACAAGCCGGGGGAAAAAACCCTCCTAAAGAGGGAAAAAAGTGCCCCGATGGTCTTAGTGTGTTCACACACATCACTACCTAAATTTATCAACAAATCCCCCCTGGGAGTGATGCGGTGAACAAGGAGCAGGCACTCATGTATAAGGAAGTGCCAAGCTATGTGGAAATCACTCCACAAAAGGAAGTAAGCCCAAAGCTTTGTGGAAAGCTTCAAACTTCTCCCTAGGCAAAGCCTTTGTGAAAAGGTCTGCAATGTTCTCCTGCGTGGGCACATATGTCAAGCTGATCTCCCTAGCAGAGAACCTCTCCCTGACATAGTGATAATGCACCTCAATGTGCTTAGTGCAAGCATGGAACAGAGGTTTCCTCGCAACTGCCAATGCACTCTGACTGTCAGTGAAGATGGTGGTGGCAGAAGACTGGCCAACACCCAAATCAGTCATAAGGCGTTTGAGCCACACACACTCAACAGTTGCTGTGAAAGCTGCCTATACTCAGCCTCATAACTAGAAGTGGCCATAGTAGGCTGCTTCTTGCTCAACCAAGATATACATGAGCTACCAAGCATGAAGCAAAAGCCACTGGTGGACACACGAGTGTCATAGCAACCAACCCAATCTGAGTCAGAAAAAGCATGCAAATCTGGCAGTAGTGATCCCCCCTTGGGATAAAACAACCCAAGTAGCTGAGTACCACTCAAGTAGTGAAAGATGCGCTTAACCGCCTTCCAATGCGTGACTCCTGGGCAATGCATAAACCTGCTCATCTGTGAGACAACAAACTGAATATCTGGTCGAGTAATGCATAAGTAAATCAAGCATCCAACAGCCTGCTGATAGAGAACAACATCAAATGCATCTCCAGCATCATGAAGACTCAATCGTAAACCTGTCTCCATAGGAGTGACAATAGGCTTATAGTCATCAAAGCCAAAATGCTGCAATAATGTGTCAACATATTTCGTTTGACACAAAGCCATTCCACCATCAACTTGCATAAACTGAATGCCCAAATAGTAATGCAAATGCCCCAAATCAGACATCTCAAATGAGGCATGCAAATCAGCCTTGAAATCAGCAATATGCTTCTCAATAGGACCAGTGAGCAACATGTCGTCAACATAGACAACAATGATCAGAAGCACATCATTAGCACGCTTAACATATAAGGTGCTTTCAGTTGGACAGTTCTCAAAACCATGTGCAATCTGATAGGCATGTATCTTCTCATACCAAGCACGTGGTGCTTGCTTTAAACCATATAATGCCTTCTTTAACCTGCACACCTGGTTTTCATGCCCCTTTTGCACAAAGCCACGGGGCTGAAAAACATACACTTCTTCATGCAAGTCACCATTCAGAAATGTTTTTTTAATGTCCAACTGATGTACATTCCAACCATGATGGGTTGCAAGTGCACAAATGCTCCGAACAGTAGTCATACGACATGTAGGTGCAAAGGTCTCATCAAAATCAATGCCTCTTTCCTACACATAACCCTTTGCAACAAGCCTAGTCTTATACCTGTCAACTGTACCATCAGGTTTACGCTTCAGCTTGTATACCCACTTAGTGCCAATGGCCTTCTTGCCAGGAGGCAAGTCACATAAAGACCATGTACCATTCTTCATTGTAGCATCATATTCAGATTGCATAGCAGCCATCCAATTTTCTGAATTTTGTGCTTCATCAAAAGAAACAGGCTCATTCTCATCACAGAGACTACACGCAGCCATAGCATAGCAATCTGATGCAAAGGAGGCACTATGAGAGCTTGAACGAGTACGATATGACAAAGGTGCATCTAATTTGCTGTCACGCAAAGTCTACACCAGCCATTTTGGCATGGTTTTTGCCTGCTCAATATCAGCTCTCTCATCAACAAGTGCATCATGTAAATCTGCATCAGAAATGGAATGATCTGCATCATCATATGAAACCTGCAAAGGCTGAGAAGTTGTCTCATTAGGACCAGCACTAGACTGTCCACCTGTAAAAAGAGGCATCAAAGTATCATACATGTCTTTGGAGCTAACAGATGTCTCCTTAGTACATGAAAGCAATGGCTGAATAGCATCTTCCACAAAGACAACATCACGGGGAACCAAAATGTGTTTAGTCTGTGGATGATACAGACGATAGCCTTTACTTTCAGAACTGTACCCAACAAGAATACATTTTACTGCCTTATCATCCAATTTTCTGCGATGTTGTTCATGCACTAGTGCATATGCCAAACACGCAAAAACACGCAGATGAGCAACAGATGGCTTGCGGTCATGCCAAGCCTCATATGGAGTGATAGACTGTAGCGCCTTAGTGGGACACCTGTTCAGTACATATGCTACACACATGACAACCTCAAGCCAGAAACTATGTGGTAAAGCCTGACTCTTGACCATGCATCTCGCCATCTCCATGAGTGACCTGTTCTTTCGTTCAACAACTCCATTCTGTTGAGGTGTATATGGCACTGTACATTGGTGTTTTATCCCACGTTCAGCCAGAAATTCATTAAAATCAGAAGACATATATTCCCCCCCTCGATCAGAACGGAGGGTGCCCATTTTACATGCTGACAGATTTTCAGCCAAAACCAAAAACTGTTTAAAGCACATGAACACTTCCGACTTTGCTTTGAGTGGATATCCCATGCATGCCTAGAAAAATCATCAATGAAAGTCGCGAAGTAAAGGTAATTTCCAAAAGAGGGTGTCTGCATAGGACCACACACATCACTATGTACAACTTGCAATTTCTGTGTAGCCCGAACTGAACCATCTTTTTGAAAGGAGGAATGCTGCATTTTGCCCAAAATACAGCCTTCACAAACATGTTTTCTAGGTGCCTCAAGTTTGGGTAAAGAGGACACCATTTCAGATTTCTGCAGGCATAGCAAACTAGCAAAATTCAGATGACCAAAGCGTGCATGCCAAAGCTTTGCATCTGACATAGCCTGAGAATCATTTACTGCACATGCCAAATCATTTTCAGATCTTTCATAGTCTATGAGCTTATACAACCCACGACATAAAATGCCAGAAGCAATAATCACATCGCCATTTGACAGATCATGAACTGTACACCTGTCATCAACAAATTTCACAACTAAGCCAATCTTGGCTAATGCAAAAACTGATAACAGGTTCTTTTTGATCCCTGACACAAATAAGGCATCTGACAAAGTGAAAGAACTACCATCAGCAGTAGTCAAAATGATCTTACCAACTCCCACAACAGGATAAGAGGAGTTGTTGGCGCATGTAATAGTATTCCCTGTAGGGGCACGCTCGAGTGAAGAGAAGAAACTGCGCTGCGAGGTAATATGTTTGGTTGCCCCACTGTCAAAATACCAAACATCTGAGTCTACTGTAGACATGCACTGATCATGAGAAGATGGGTCAAAACTACAGACAATAGTAAAAGCCGATTCTTCTTCCTGCACAAGATTTGCAGAATCCGTTTTTGGTGTAGATGCCTCTGCAAAAACCATTCCAGCCTCTTTCTTCTTTGCCTCTTTAGCAGCCAGTTTTGGACAGTTCTTTATGATATGATCATTCCCTTTACAGTACTTACAAAACAATTTCTGCTTTTCTAATTTCTTCTCATCTTTATCTTCTTTCTTCGAATATGCAGAATTAGCAGATTTTTGCTTACTAGTTGAAGAGCTCCATTTTCCTTTGCCCTTCTGACTAGCCAAGAAAGCTTGATCTGCAACTCGCATAATGGACCTGTTTTGCCTGGACTAATCTTCCTGCAATAGAACAGAGACTAACTCCTCAAATGATAAGCATTTGGATTGCCTTTCATCATCAACCGAAGAGTAGAAGCAAAACTCTGATATGAATCAGGAAGACCATTCAGAACGGTCTGCACAAGTGAGCTATCTGGTATAACCTCATCAGTAGAAATCAACTGTTCCTTCAAGTCTTTGGTCTTCGTTAGGAAACTGTCCATAGAATCACCTTCATTCATGTGCTCACTCTCCAACTGTTTTCGGAGATAAGCAACACGAGCCTCATTCCTAGCTTGGTACAATGTGGTAAGTGTATCCCAAGCATCCTTAGCTGTTCTGCAAGAGCGAATGTGAGGAATAATGGCACGTTTGACATACAAAGCTACCAATGCATGTGCCTGGGGATCTCTGCCATCCCAGCAACTCTGCTCTGCAGTAGGTGTAGCAGAAATAGAAGCACAAACAAGAATCTACGGAATATCATCTTCGACACCATCTTCATCAGCTCCAGCACCTATATTTGCAGTATCTGTAGTCAGAGGTGTAACAGGACGTCTTTCAACACCCTGTGTTCCACAATCCTTTTGCGACCAATACATGTCGCATCATATAAGCCCATAATGGGTAGTTGGTACCATCCAACTTATCCTCAACAGCTAATATACGAAATACATCACTGCTTTCAGCCATGGCTGGTGACTAAAATACCTTGATGCAGAAAATTGATTGTATCTCAAAAAGTTGAACGGAACTGCCCTGACAAATTCTGATAGACCTGTAGTAGACTTCGAGATGCTTATACTGGCGAACAGAAACAGGTATATACCTTTGGCACAAAAAGATGAAATAGCCTGCACAAGCACTACGATAATGCATTCGGAGGCCGAAACGAGCTCAGATCGCGATTTCGGCACCACAAAGCGAAGCAGTTTTGATCTCTCAAACACCTTGAGTATGCTCACCAAATTTCATGCGAATCTGAGACTGCAAATGGAGGAGTGTCGACGGCACCCTAGATGAAGTGACGACCTGCTCTGATACCAATTGTTGGAGATAGATGTCTGTGGAAGCACGCGAACAACACAAGGAAGAAGAAGAAGCTTGAAGCACAACACACAATAGTGAATGTATTACTAGAGAATGTACAAAGATAAGTAGCCCATTAGGGCAATAGGGGTATATACAAGCCGAGGGAAAAAAACCTCCGAAAGAGGGAAAAAAGTGCCCCGGTGGTCCTAGTGTGTTCACACATATCACTACCTAAATATATCAACAAGGAGATAGCAGGTTCAGAGTCAGTACATGCTATATTTGTTATCAAACAGTGATTTCTTGATGTGTACACTATTGGATATCTAGTTTGCATATTTTCTCAAGTATTATGGTTCATATTCAACAAGTTCATGTGTCTGAATTTTGAAGGAAAGTCAAATTCAGTTTGAAGATTATGAAGTTTGCAGATCCAGTTCAGTTTGTACCAATATGACATTGCAGGGGGGATTATTGGAAACAATGTCATATAGTACATTATCCCATGGTCAAAATTTGTCCAGATCACAGCATGTCTATAGCTTGTTATTATTCTACAAGAAAAAGCACCGAGGGCAGTGGATAAAGCAAACGACTCCTATCGTATTGGCGTGGGTTCGATTCTTGGACACTGCAGCGTGTAGATCGCGAAAAAATATTTTGTGATTTTGCTTTGTTAGAAGATGGAAAACGGGCATAACACACGATTTAGCGATCGTAGATTTTGCGATCGTAAGTGCTTTATTATGTGCTTGTGGAGGGTATACTCAAAAGTATATAAGAAGAGCCATAGGCTCATTGTAAATCATCACTCAAGACTCAAGCAAGAGTTCATTCAGCTTGGAGGTGATCAAGGATAATCCTACACCAATTGGCAAGGCCAGCTTTGGTCCATAGTAAAGGTGGTGCTCTAGCACACATGGGGCAGCCATGGTGCACTCTAGGAGCATGTTGAGGAGCAGCTATGGAGTTCTTCTTGGAGAAGAGTGTGCTCACACTCTTGCTTATGGAGAGGACTTGCCCATCAACAACTTGGTGGTGTGGATCAACCATCTACATGATGTATTTGAAGATTGTCTTCTACATGAAGATTTTGGTGTACTTCAAAGACATTGGATGGAGCGTAACATAAGATTGCATCTTATGTTAACAATTCAGGTACATATTCTCTTTATGCACACAGTTACTACTTGGAGTTTATGGAGGCGATGGTATCCATATCAGGAGGAGTCCTATTCGGCATATCTAAAGGAGAATCAGTACATGCATGCTACATGCACATTCAGGTGTTAGAGAAGGTGTGTTCATGTTTTGTCAATATTGGAAGATTGCTAGAATCTGTGTCGTTGATCCTGGACCTATGGAACTTGGACATGTGGGATTAGTAATGGGCCTACTAAATTTCCAACACCATAAACCTGTTTTGGAATGTATAAACTCAATGCCCAAAAAATAGCACAACACACCAAGATATTTCATGTCAAATTCTTTCATAAAGAGTTGCTTTACCTCTTTGATGTTTTCTTCATTATCACCACCTACAATCAAATTGCTACAATTATGATGCCATCATCGACATTCTTTGCATAAAATAAGTGATCTGCATCACACATAGAAAATTCAATTGAACTTAAATAATCTACAATACTTGCATGCCAAGCATGATAGACTTATTTAAGCCCATGCAAAGCCTTTTTCAACTTGCAAATATATTCAAGATTCTTTGAGTTCTCATATCCTTGTGGCTGGTCCATGTGTACTTCTTCCTACAACCCACTATGTAAGAAAGCATTCTTCACATCCATCTAATGCAAAATCCATCCTTTTGTTGTATCCAACACAACAAATGCTCTAAAAATAGCCTTTTTTGCTACCAGGATGAAAGCTTTCTCACAATGCCATATGTCTATTCATATTGTTTTGCTACCAATCATGCTTTATACCTGCATATGCTAGCATCACATTATGTTTTACCTTGTAAACCCACTTGTAGTGTACGAGTTTCTTTCCTTGCAACAATGGGACCAATGTCCATCTTTCATTTCCATAAAGTGAAGCCATCTCTTCATCCATAGGTTTCTCCCATTCTGCATTTCCAATAGCGTCTTCAAAACAAGAAGGTTCAACATCTTGCATTACCTTGGTCATGTAAGCACAATGATGAGAATTCCACATCCTCCTAGGTCTTCTTGGTCTTGGGTCACTTGTCCTTTTTGTATCATATGCATATGTTTTTCCTACTCCTACAGTTTTCACTAAGGGAAATCCAAGTTCCTCATCAAAACTCTTTTCTAAACAGCTTGATTCTCCATCACTGTCTTCAAAACTTGTAGATGTTTTATTATCAATATAAATCTTTTGTTCACCTTTATTGAATGTAGTCGACGAATTTGTTAAACTAAAATTTCCATGCAATCTTCCACTCTATGGGTTTGAGTTGGAACTATTTCTAGGTGACACATTTGGTCCAATCAAAAATTGAGATTCTGCACTTTAGATTTCAGCATTTCCTTTGTCATCTGCGTCAAGATCAAGTCCTTCTTTTGCATCAGCATAATAGCTTGCCATTTCATCAAACAATATATCTCTTATCTTCACATGGCATGTAATTGGGTTGTAGCATTTATATCCCTTTTGCTCAAGGGAGTGCCCAATGAAGATACATTTTTATGCTCATCGATCAAGTTTTTCTGAACTCATTTAGAACATGTACATATGTGATACAACTGAACACTTTCATATGTGATAAGTTTGGCTTTTTACCTATAAACTTCTCTTTAGGTGTAACTGGTTGTACATCAACAGTCAGATTTCTATTCATGATGTATATAATAGAGTGTACACCTTTTGCCCAATCCCTATCATCATTTATTGTGATAATCTTAGCAACATACAATTAGCATGAAATATTATTTCTCATAATATAAAAAAGCATATTGAGGTACATTATCACTTCATCTAGGAAAAGGTACTAGTAGGTGATATTGGTCTTATTTATGTGAGGAGAGATGAGCAGGTTATTGATATTTTCACTAAAGCACTTGGAGTAGAGAAGCTGAAGAAGTTTCAAAAGATGCTTGGATTATAGGATATCACACTGAACTTGATGGAGAGTGTTGAGATATTAAGCTCAACCTATGATGATAGAGGATGACACATACTGCTTTTCATTTCTTTGACATGTGTAGTGGTTACACTGATATGTGGCAAGGATACTTTGAGTGAGCTTTACTAGATTTATCTACCAAGAGTGATAACAATTGTGTTTCTTGCCAACTCACTCATTTGTAGACATTATGGTTTTCTTTATGTTGCAAATGTAATGTACTATAAAAGACCAATGTTTCTTATCCATACTTCAATATCCACCTAGATAACTTTACCCTAGAGTGACAATCTATCAAGGGAACATCTATTAGCATTGAGGATAAAGCACTTACAACAAGGAAAAGATAACCTCAATAAAGCTATACAAAACTCAAGGAGTCATGTGTTAAGAACAAATTATACTTTGATAAAACACATCGATTTAGGCCATACCAAATTGATTATGGGGACTGGGTATTAATGTATGATAGTACTTTTGATTCTCAATATGATGTAAGAAAACTTGACAAAAAGATGGTTTTATCCTTACGTATTTGTGCTAGTTTATGAAAATGCAACGTATGCACTTTGTGAGTTTGATGGTACTTCTCTTAAATTTTTGATTGCATGGAGACCTATAAAATTGTTCAAGAGAAGTACGGATGCTAAGTACAAGATCAATGATGAACTTATTGCAGATGAAGATTCTAAAGATGAAGATGAATATGTTCCTCTATGATTTTGTTCTATTTTATTCCTGTTTTTGTTTTGTTTCTCTTCCCATGCATTTCATGAAGTTTTGGAATCAAAAGAGATTTTTAATCACAAAAACTTAAGACTAAGAACACTAGTAGGAAGGTGTATGCTTAGAGAATAGGTTAAGATACCTTATAGTTATCATGAAAACCTATATATGGTAGCCTATATATGGTAGTTTGCACTTGACACTTTTAGTAAAGTAAGGAATTATTTTATATAGATAGGCTATGCATAGTACCTAAAACACTTGGTCGCTTTCCTCGTGGCAAGAAGCCATTGGCACTAAGTGGGTATACAAGCTTAAGCATAAGCCTGATGGAACAATTGATAGGTATAAGGCTAGGCTTGTTGCAAAGGGTTATGCTCAAGAAAGAGGCACTGATTTTGATGAGACCTTTGCTTCTACATGTCAAATGACCATCGTTTGTAGCTCATCATCTATGCACTTGGAGCTCATCATAGTTGGAACATACATTAGTTGGACATTAAAACTGCATTTTTGAATGGTGACTTGCATGAAGAAGTGTATGTTTTTCAGCCCTATGGTTTTGTGTAGAAAGAGCATGAAAACAAAGTGTGCAAGTTTAAAAAGGTATTATATGGTTTGAAGAAAGTACCACGTGCTTGGTATGAAAAGATACATGCCTACCTGATTGCACATGGTTTTCATAACATTCCAACTGAGAGCACCTTATATGTTAAGTGTGTCAATGTTGTGCTTCTAATCATTGTTGTCTATGTTGATGACATGCTGCTCACTGGTTCTCATGAGAAGCATATTGCTGATTTTAAGGCTGATTTGCATGCCTCATTTGAGATGTCAAATTCGGGGCATTTGAATCATTATTTGGGCATTCAATTTATGCAAGTTGATGGAAGAATAGCTTTGTGTCAAACAAAATATATTGACACATTATTGTAGCATTTTGGCCTTGAAGACCGCAAACCTATTGCCACTCTTATGGAAATAGGTTTAAGGTTGAGTCTTCATGATGCTCAAGATGCATTTGATGCGATTCTATATCAAAAGGACATTGAATGCTTGATTTACTTATGCATTACTTGACCAGATATTCAGTTTGTTGTCTCACAGATGTGCATGTTTATGCATTGCCTGATTTTCAAGCATTGGTAGGCGGTTAAGTGCATCTTTCGCTACTTGAGTGGTACCCGACTACTTGGATTGTTTTATCCCAAGCGAAGATCAGTACCGCCAGATTTACATGCTTCTTCTAACTCAGACTTGGCTGGTTGCTATGACACTCATGTGTCCACCAATTGTTTTTGCTTCATGATTGGTAGCTCATGCATATCTTGGTTGAGTAAGAAGCAACTTACTGTGGCCACTTCTAGTTGTGAGGCTGAGTATATAGTAACTTTCACAACGACTATCGAGTGTGTGTGGCTTAGACACCTTATGGATGATTTGGGTGTTGGTCAGTCTTTTGCCACCACCATCTTCATTGAGAGTTAGAGTGCACTGATAGTTACAAGGAACTATCTGTGTTCCATGCTCACACTAAGCACATTGAGGTGCACTATCATTATGTCAGGGAGATGTTCTCTGTTTGAGAGATCAATTTGGCATATGTGCCCACATAGGAGAACATCGCAGACCTTTTCACAAAGGCTCTACCTAGGGAGAACTTTGAAGCTTTCTGCAAAGCTTTAGGCTTACTTCCTTTTGTGGATTGATTCCTCATATCTTGGCACTTCCTTATACATGAGTGCCAGCTCCTTGTTCACTACATCACTCCCAAGAGGGATTTGTTGATATATTTAGGTAGTGATGTGTGTGAACATACTAGGACTGTCGGGGCACTTTTTTCCCTCCTCAGAAGGTTTTTCCCTTGGCTTGTATATATGCCTATAACCCTAATGGGTTACTTATCTTTGTACATTCTCTTGGTAATATTTTCACTATTGTGTGTTGTGCTCAAAGATTCCTCTTCTTCCTTGTGTTGTGCACGTGCTTCCGCATGCCTCAAATTCCAACAAAAGTGTGGTGTGGATTGATTGTGAAAAGAGTGGTTCTTAACTAAAGTCACTTTTCTAAAGAGTGGTTCTCAAATAAAGGTTCTCTTTTAAAGAGTGGTTTAGAATTAAAAAGATTGAAGGCTCAATAGTTATATATATATATATATATATATATATATATATATATATATATATATATATATATATATATATATATATATATATATATATATATAGAGAGAGAGAGAGAGAGAGAGAGAGAGATAAGGTTGGGAGGAGATTTATCTCTCTAGCACATGGTGCCCTTAATATTCTAGTTCATTACATTGGTATTAGAGCTCTAGGCAAGCTTCCATGGTGACCTTGATGGCTCATCATCTTCCTGAACCTCTCATTGTGACCTTGATGGTTTGTCACTATAGGGTTTTTGTCTTTGATGGCGTATAGGGGTATTGAGGATTGTTTAGATGGAGGGCTAGGGAGAAAATGATAATGTTATGTATGGTATCTCTAAGCACAAATATTATGAAAAACTTTGGCAATATTGTAGAACTAACTCCTCCTGTTGAGCAAAGTGGACAAGCTCACATTTTGTAGACACCTTTTGGGAGGCAAAAACCTCTAATTGGGCCACTTAACCAAATTGGTAAATTTTGTCAAAAGGCACCACTACATTGTTATGCAAGGAGGAGATAGGTAATCACAATAATTTTATGGATATAGGGCCACAAAGTTCCAAAATTGTGCAAGAATATGAGGAGGCTAATTTTAACCCTGAGACCAGAGAAGACCTCCCATTTCCTGATATTCCTGTTGAATGGACCAAGAAACACATCATGGAGCGTAAGCTCAATTCCACTCAGTGCACAATGTTGATTTTTCAAGTAAGACTACTCTTGAAGTGCTTCGTCAAGAAGTGAAATTGGGAGATAACGAGAACTTGCAAGTAGTCCACCTAATTACGTGGATGTGGCACTACCCTTCCTTACTACAAAAGGTAACCTCTCTTCTTTTTTCTTATAAAAATGCATTTGCATGGTGCTATATGGATCTTTAGGTATTCTAGAGGAGCTTGGATTACATCGAATACCCTTAGTAGAGGGAGATTCACCTTTAAGAAGTAGGCCTTATTGACTTAATCCCTATGCAGAGGTAGTCAAAGTGGAAATAACAAAATTATATTGTTGTTCTTGTAGAGCATTCAAGCTGGCTTTCATCTATGATTATTGTACCTAAGAAAAAAAAGTGGCAAAATAAGAGTATGTGTTGACCTTCACGCCTTCAATAAAGTGAGTGTTCAAGATGGTTTTCTTCAACCTTTCCTAGAGCAGGTACTAGAAGAAGTAGCCAAGCACACTTTGTACAATTTTCTTGATGGATTAAGCGGCTACAATCAAATTCTTATTCACCTTGAAGATAGAGATAAAATGGCCTTTGTTACTCCATGAGGCACTCATGTCTACATGCACATGGATTTTGGTCTAAGAAATGCACGTGCTTCCTTCAATAGGACAATGTACTTAAAGGTAAATGGTGAACAACATTCCTTCATATTTTCATGGATGACTTTTCAGTAATCTCAAGAACAGATAAAAGAGCAGTGACTCAATATTTTCATGAAGATTTGGAAAATCAAAAAGAAATTTTTGAGTAGTGTCTCAAAACAGTTTTGAAGTTGAACCCTACTAAATGTACTTTTTGGGTTTCCAAAGGTACTCTTGTTGGTCACATATTTTCAACCAAGGGTATAATTGTTGATTCAGCTACAGTAGCTACCATTCTTTCCATACACATCTTGTGGATTCCTAAGGAAGTGCAAATTTTTCTAGGCCATGCAGAGTACCATAGAAGATCTATACAAATGTACTCCAAAATATCTAAGCCTTTTTCAAGGCTTACTAGTAAGAAGATCCCTTTCTCATGATGTGTTGAAGCTGAAAAGGCATTTAGTGAGCTAAATCTAAGGTTATGTATTGTACCACTCTTAATTGTTCCTAATTGGTCACTTGAGTTCCATGTGGATATAGATATCAGTCTTCATGTAGTAAGAGAAGTCTTGAGACAGCCATCCACACACAAGATGGACCAACCTATTGCTTATGCAAGTAGATTACTTACCAAAGCATAGAGATATTATAGTACCACAAAAAGAGAAGGTTTGGCTATTGTCTTTGCACTTCAAAATTTTCAACACAATCTTATAGGTGTACAATTCATTGTCATTTTTTATCATCAACCTTTAAAGTATTTAATTAATAATCCTAGAGTAGCAGGAAGGGTTTGGCAATGGCTACTACTATTTAAACAATATGAATTTGTGATCCACATTAAGCCAGGGAAAGAGCACTACATGGTAGAACAAGTGTCAAGAACGGGCATGAGCAAAATGTTGATGCAATTAAAATCAAGCCCACATACTTGGTTGATTAAGTTCATAATTGATTTAGCCTATGGAAGGCTTTCATATGTTCAAACCCTTGTAAAGCTACTTCACATTTACCTTTGTAAAAGTGGATTGTACCCACATGGATTTAGGAAGCTCTAAATCATGAGCAATTTGGTTGTTGAGTCATGAGAGAATCAGTCCTATACTTTAGCATTCACTTTTAGGTAAAATATTGAATTTCAATTCAAACTTTGGCTCCAACAACAACTATAAAAAGAGAATCTAAAAGACCTGCGTGCATCTCGAGCCCATGAGATCATTTTGACCAAGGGAGCTCATATCATAGCTCATTCACCTCTCACACATTGAGAAATGATTGATTGCCAATGACATTGTATTTGTACATGATTTAATACACATATGATCATTACATTCTCATCTCACTTCTCTGTCATAACTCCATCAAAACAGTGATCCTCTCATACCTTGTTCTCACAGTGTAGTTGATCATTTGCCATGATTTAAAGCATGGTAGATTCAACATAGTGTCTACTTTAATCCTATAAAGTTTTTTTAGTAATGATTCTCGCAATCATCAGGTATTAATCCATCTTTGCTCACTGGTTTGTTGATTGTCAAGGCCCATAAATGTCGGGATGCTTATCTAATTTACTAAACATCTTTCTATGCATGTACTCTATCATTTTTTATGAAAGCATTTATGATTGGTAGCTCATTAAGTTAGTTAGAGTTCCCCAAAAGGAATTAGGCTGATTGTTGCTATGCTCAGAGAACTCTTCAAAACATTGAATAGGTGTATAAACCAAATTAGCAAGTTTTTGATCTTGCACTATCTTCTATCCTATGTGTTTTGATCCTACAATTAGTGGATCACCTTCCAAGCAACATATGTGATTATTTATATTCATTAGCTAGCTAAAGAGGCCCAAAACACTCTTGTGCCATCACTTTTAGTAGGTGTGAAGCAGGATTTAGCCACACCACTTCATCTCTTGTGACTATCAACCATCTCCTCCAACAGTGGTATCAGAGCAATAACAATCAAGATGGGAGATGGATTCCCATCCTTCATTGACAAATTGGACAGGAACAACTACTCAGCATGGTTACTAAGGATGCAAGAATACCTTCAAGGGAGAAGTCTATATGGATACATCTCAGGAGATGAAGAGATGCCAATCTTCATAAGCAAGCATCAACCAACAAAGGAAGAGCAAGAGAGGTGAACCACATGGTGTGCAAAGGATGCTCTTGCTAGGTCTTACTTACTAAACTCAATCTTTGATTTCTTGTTACCATGTGTTAGAAATTGCAGGACCTCCCAACAGACTTGGGAAGTGCTTTCATCATATTTCTCCTCAAACACAAGAGCTAGGAAGAATTAGTTGTGGATGGAATTCACAACCCTCAAGAAACAACCAAAGCAAGGAGTGGCTGATTATGTAACCAAAATGAAAGATGTGGCTGACCAGTTTGCAAGCATTGGAGAAGAGATAGAGGAAGAGCACATAATAAGGCAGATCTGATGGAGAGTGTTAATCTCCAAAAGAACAAGTTATCCTTGATTTTAGAACACCTCTATATCAAGAACAACTCAAAACCTTGATCAATTTTGGAAGACCAATACCAAATCATCAAGATTTGCACTAATTGTGAAGAGAGTCACTACACAAAAAAGTCTGCTGCACATAACTCACTCATTCACTAACCAAATGTGTAAAGTTTCTAATGAAACTTTGTATGAGGTGTTGCCTAATGTTTTCACATACTCTCCAAGTTAAAACTTCTCAAAAAGTTTAGTAAAACTTGAGATTTACTCCAAACAATTCACCTATGTCTAAAATTGTACTTCTCTATAGTCGACTTTGACACCTATACTTTCTAATGCATAGTTCTCTCAAAGTACAACCCATTTATTCAAATGTTTTTAGCCATAGGTAGCTTACCTTCCAACTTAAAGAATGAGTGCTTGGTTGCTCAAAACTTTACATTGTAGAAGGAGGACTGACCAAAACATTAGCATGGAATTTGCACCTGTAACTTCACTTCTTCACATTTACACATGTACATGTTCCTACTCTCAATTCTCTCAGCTTGATCACAATTAAGATCTGAAAACTTGGTCTTTATATATTGCACTTGTTGTACTATTCTTTTAGTTCATTCTTGTACATTCCTTTTATGTAATAGAAGAAGAAGAAGAATATCATTCTTCCTTGATTGTGAGTGTGTGTGTGAGCTCTCTTCCTTATCTCCTTCCTCCTGACATGGTATCAGAGCCAGTGTGGTTGTAGAGAGCTCGCAGAGAAGGCTAACAACGAAGAGTATGCAAGAAGGCATGGAGAAAGAACAATTCACAAATGACCTCAGAGTGCTATGAAAATTGGCATGAATGTAGAAGTCATATTTCTATTTCATAGCCATCTCGACTTCCATTTTCAGCCCGAAAGGTGGAGCCCATAGAAAAACGAGGTCAATTTGTAGTATTGTAACTTGCATCCTGTTCGACAACACTCATATATTCGAGATCCAAAATTTCAAGCCATTCCGTGTACTATTGATACATGAAAATTGTGTTTTTGTGAGATTCAACTAGCATGTCACAGTGTGATAGTGTTCAAGCAATTGTTCCTTGTAGTGTTGTGAATTGCTGAAGAAATTGCAAATGTAGATGGAATGAGTCAGCTTATGAGTGAAAATTGGACAAGAACAACTTCTATGCTTGGAGATTCAGGATGATGAATTTCTTGATGGGAGAAGGCTAATGAAAGTACATCAAAGGAGAGAACAAAAATGCTTTAGTTACTAGAGAGGAATCAGACTATAGACTGGCTAAGAGTGTATGAAGAATGGAATCAAGGAGCATGAAAGGTAATGTATTGGCTATCTGTTAGCATATAGGATAGCATGATTGGGCACATAAAGGATGTTAAGACTATGAAAGAGGCTTGGAACAGTTTGGTCACATTGTATGAGACCAATACAAAGGCACAAAAATTGCAACTCAAGAACGAGCTGCATACACTAGAGAAAAAGGGCATGTCGGTAAGTGACTACACCCTGAAAATCAAAAGCATATGTGAGTCACTTGCATCTATTGGTGTGAATGTAGATGATGATGATAAGGTGGAAGTGTGCCTTCGTGGTTTAGGAGCTCCATATAATAAGCTCAAAACTTCTATACAAACTAGGGAAAATATTCCAAATTTGGTTGATCTAGTATCCATGTTGATTATTGAAGAAAAGAATCTTGGTGAGAACTCAAACTCCCAAGGAAACTCTAGTTCTGAGGAGGCATTCTACTCTGGCAGAGGAAGAGGCAAAGGTAGAGGTTTTAGAAATGGAAGAGGAAACACTAATCAAGACCAAGGTCAACATCAGAATCATGTGGGAGGTAGAGGATGTTTTCGAGGCAGGGGGAGCCAAAGAGACTACAAAAATTTCCAAAGAAATGATTCAAATAATGAGAGTAAAGGATACTAGAATTGTGGTAAACCTGGAAATTTTGAACATGATTGCAGGTTGAAAAATCAAAATAATAGAAGGTAGCAAAACAACTATGCATCCACAAGTGCAAATGATCTTGAGAAGTTGTTCATAGTTCAACATCATATGATGAATGTGATGTCTACTGATGTTTCAATATCAAACGTTAATGTGTGGTATGTTGATTCAAGTGCTTCAAATCACATGACCAGTCATGCTGAATGGTTTAGTAGTTTGTAGAAATTGTCAGTTCCTCGATATGTTGAAATAGGTGATGACACATCACATCCTATCAAGCATACAAGAAACATAACACTGTCTATGAAGGATGGGAAGGTAAAACATCTTGCAAATGTGCTGCATGTTCCAAATATAACAGAATCTAGTTTTTGTTGGATAAATGGTTGACCACAGATTATAAGTTAGGTTTAATGTTGGTGGGTTATATGTAGAAGAGTACAAATAGGGTTGATAATTTATTGCCAAAGGAAACAAAGTGGGTAGGATGTTCACCTTAAACATTAAAATTTTTGAGATGAATGCAGCCATGTTTGCAAAAAGTGTAGGAGTTATTGTTGATATAGAGATCTAGTATAAATAAATTGGACATGCAAATTTTTAGAGGCTAAAATTGATGCAGTCCAAGGAGATTGTCAATGGACTACCAAATCTCAAAGCTGTAGAAATGCAAAAGGTATGTGCAACATGTCAATTTGGTAAACAGTCAAGAGCATCATTTTCACATGACAAGCATGTTAGTGAGAATGTACTAGAAGTAGTACATACAGATGTTTGGGGTCCTACAAAGGCACATCTATGGGTGGTTGCAGGTTTTATGTTACTTTCATTGATGATCATACACGAAAAGTATGGGTATATTTCATGAAAGAGAAGATTGAGGTGTTCACTCACTTCTAGAATTTTAAGGCTATGGTGGAAAAGCAGACAAGAAAGTATATTTAGATATTAAGGTCTGATGGAGGAGGTGAATACATGTCAAATGAGTTTAGTGAATTTCTTAAAAGTCATGGAATTTGATATCATTTTTCATGCAAGTACACACCACAACAAAATGGCATTGCTGAATGCAAAAATAGATATATTGTAGAAATAATAAGAGGTTTGATGGCTGAGAAGAATATGCCTCATTGTTATTGGGTAGAAGCTATGTATATTGTTGTATACATCATGAACAAACATCTAACTGTTGTTGTACATCAAGTTATACCCAAAGAGAAATTTACAGGTAAAAAGCCAAAGCTAACACATATGAAAGTATTTGGTTGTATTGCATATGTACATGTTCCAGATGAGTTGAGGACAAAACTTGATCCAAAAAAATGTATCTTCATTGGATGCTCTCTTGAGCAAAAGGGGTATATATGTTATAACCCACCCACACGACATGTGAAGGTAAGTAGAGATGTGGTTTTTGATGAAGTTTCAAGCTTCTATGCAGATGCCAAAGATGGAATTGATCTTGAACCAAATGACAAAGAAAAGGCTGAAAAATCAAGTGCAGAATCTCAAGTTTTGAGCGGACCAGATGGGTCACCAAGCAATAATTCCAACTCAAATCCATGGAGTGGAAGACTGCATGGAAATTTCAATCCAGCAAATTCATCAATTACATCAAAGAAAGGTAAAGAAAAGCTTTCTCTTGGTAGTGAAACATCTACAAGTTTTGAAGACATTGATGGAGATTTAAGTGGTTTAGAGAAGATCCTTGATGAGGAATTTGGATTGCCCTCTGTGAAGACTCCAGGAGTTAGAAAGGCACATGCAGATGATACAAGGAGAAGTGACCCATGACCAAGAAGATCTAGGAGGATGTGGAATTCTATACAACGATTGACGTATTACAGTTATATGGCTCGTCATTGTGCCTACATGACCAAGGTAATACAAGATGTTGAACATTTGTGATATCTTCTATGAGTTCACCTTCATGTGAACTTAGTTTGTGATTGACTTCCATTAGAGTGCCTGCAATCTTACAATCTTGCATCTTGATCTTTGTCAACAAGTCTTTAATGTACTTCCTTTGAGTAAGGAATAGACCATGATCTCTGTGAACTACTTCCAATCCTAGGAAGTATGTAGGTGAACCCAAGTCACTTATCTTGAACTCTTCTTTCATCTGATCCTTGATCTTCTTTATTCCATTTGCATCATTTCCTATTAGTATAATATCATCCACATACACACATAAATAGATGACTTCAGAATTCCCGTTTTTGATGAAGAATGATGGGTCTGCCTTGCTAGATTGAAACCCTTTATGTTGCAAAAATGAAACAAGCCTGTGATTCCAAGCCCTTAGGACTTGTTTGAGTCCATATAGAGCTTTATTAAGTTTACACACATAATCAGGATGTACTCGATTATCAAAACCAAGTGGTTGTGCCATATATACTTCTTCTATTATCCATCCATTAAGGAATGCATTTTTTACATCAATTGAAGTATCGTCCAATTCTTGGAAGAAGCGAGTAGGACTCTAATTGTAGGCATCTTTGCCACAGGAGAGAAAGTCTCTTCATAATCAATTCCCTGAGTTTGTGCAAAGCCCTTTGCCACAAGCCTTTCCTTATACCTGTCAATGGAGCCATCTGAGTTCTTCTTCAATTTGTAAATCCACCTTGAGCCTATCAATTTCATTGAAGAAGTCTTGGGAACTGATTCCAAAGTTTTATTTTCCTCAAGAGCTTCAATTTCCTCTTCCATTGCATGCTTCCACTCTAATTCTTCCTTGGCTTCCTGGAATGTTGAGGGTTCCTCTTGATTTATGTCTTGTGCATCTTCTGAGGTATCCTGCTCTTCAATTTTAATAGGGTTATCCTTGACAAGTTTTGGAAAAATCTTCTTCAAGATCATAAGGTAAATTGATCTTCTTGCATGAGTCTTCATAGCAAGAACTATTCTCATCAAACACTACATCTCTACTCACCAAGAAACCTTTGTTTGTTGGGTTGTATAACCTTTAGCCTTTTCGGTTTTTGTCATATCCAATGAACACACATCCATCTTTCCTCTAACATGTGAAGGAACATGAGCATAAGCGGTACATCCAAAAACTTTACAATGATCCAAGCCTAGTCTTCTTCCATTCCAAGCCTCATATGGTGTCATGCCATCAAGTGACTTTGAAGGTAACCTGTTAATCAAATAGGTGGTTGTGGATACAACCTCAACCCATAAATAATTAGGTAAGTGCTTTTCATTTAGCATCGACCTTGCAGCTTCAACAATTGTCATGTTTCTTCTTTCTGCCACTCCATTTTGCTCTGGAGTGTACCTTGTAGTAACTTCTCTTTTGATTCCTTTCTCTTGAAGGAAATAATCAAATTCATGGGAGAAGTATTCTCCCCTCCATTTGACCTTAGCTTTTTTACTGTTTTACCTGTTTGGTTCTCCATAAGGGCTAAATATCTTTTGAAGCATGAAAAAACTTCATCCTTGTGTTTCATAAAGTATAGTATAGTCCATCTACTACAATCATCAATGAAGGAGACATAATACCTTGCCAGATATTGAAGCATCCTAGCTAGGTTCCCATACATCTGTATGAACCAATTCTAAGAGATCTCCATGCATATATCCTTTCTTCATGAATGGTAACCTGTGAGACTTTCCAAATTGACACGCACTACACTTATAAATCATATGTTGCTTTGACAAATTAGGGAGTCCAAGTACACTTTGGTCCCTGCAAATTTCCTTTAATGCTCTTTCACCAATATGTGCTAACCTCTTGTGCCATACTTCCAATTCTGTGAGTGTCTGACTACCATAATTAAAGAGAGCAATGTTCCTTGTGTCTTGTAATTCAAATGTAAATATTCTACCTATCTTTTCACCCTTTGCAATCCTCCTAAATCCTTGACATGGATCTTCAACAAATGTTCCTCGTCTTGTGAACCTGAACTATAGGCCTTTCTCCACAATCTATTCTACACTTATCAAATTCTTTGTGATAGTAGGGACATAGAGCACCTTGCTAAGTAGGTTGACATTTCCATTAGGTGCTTTTACATTTCTTATCTTCTCCACTAGATTCCTTGTATCATCACCTATTTGTACCTCGTGCTTATTCCTTGGATCTTCTAAATATGATACGAGGGCCACATTTCCTGCCACATGATTTGAGAAACTTGAATCTATGTAGAAAACATGCTGATTAGATTTACCTTGAGGCATTTCCATATTCATGATTGGCAACGAGTCCTCTTGATTTGAGTCTTCTGTATAGTTATTGAAGTCTCTTCTTCCTCTATTGTCTCCTTGATATTTTGAATGGTTGTAGTTTTTGTGATCGCCATTGAAGGGTAAACTTATGTAATAAAAAAACTTTCTAAGTTACCAAAGAACTTGGAATTTTTTTTCGGTTACAAACTCTTTCATTTGTGTCAAGTAAACCTCTTTCCTAAGTCTTTCGCCTTATAGATTGGGTTTGTCATGGGTTTTATGGAACCTAAAAATCCATGAACAAGACTTGAAACTTGAGGCTCTTTCTATTTATGCTAAGCTTTTTTGGCTTTTGGATCAAGCCAACATATAACAAGCGTAAAGGAATAATGGTCTTAAAATCCCATATCATTAAACTTTTATGCTCTGGACTTCATGCCAAGAAGTCATTTCCTATCTTAAGCTTAAGCTTAATCTCTCTCTTGTCCCATAAAAAGCATGCATATGGAATGTCATTTATTGATTTTGCATACTTAGTGTATGCTAGAAACATATACATCTTCACTCAAATATGCTTAGCATGCATAAGGTTCATAATTGAACCCCTCTTTAAAGCATGCATGGAATTCTTATCTTGAACTCCATTTTATTCAATAGGGTGCTCTTTGTTTGCATTCTTTTTCATGCCATGAATGATTCTACTAATCCGTAGCCTTAAGCATACTTAACATCAATAATTTTCATAATCTTGTGCTTCCTTTTAGTGCACAAACATGTGCTTCTCTATGATGCATCATCATGCTAATGCACATACGTTTTTTAATATCCCTTACAACAATGCATGCAAATGCTTGAGGTGCTAGATTTCACCTCAACTATGCATCTTTTCCTCTTGAATGCTAAAAATACCCTTTCTTTGCATGTGAACTTGGACCTAATCATCAACAGAAGTCCTAAATCGTGATCCAACTATGTATACATGCAAAGATATGGAAAAAATAAGGCAGACAAACATAAAATTAAAAAGTACTTAGCTTTATAGGAAGCTTCATCTTTCCTTTGCGTTTCGGGAAGGGCCAATCCTTTGCTTGTAGCTTCTCGAAAGTTGATGTACCACCCTTGCGCTTCATGCCCCTTCCTCATGTGCTCCATGAGGTAGATCCATATTAATGTTTCATGAAGAGAAAAGTCTTCTCTTGATCACTTCTAAACTCTTAAACTACCAAATGTGAGTAACATAAATTAATTAAGTATGGGTATCCCATGGCTGCAATTCGTAATGCATATAATAAACTATTCAGCTTTCAAAACATTAATATCGAACTCCAGAACATTACAAATTTTATCACGCGCGCGAGTGAACACGAAATCCCATATGTACGTCGGTCTACTACATATAGTCTGAAGCACGAGCTCGAACACATAACAAGTGAAAGGAGAAAGCGTAGTTCATGCAACACAGACGCGCTTCATTCACGGGTTACATGTGATGACTTTCTTTCACACGTGAGTGAAACATGCGTCAGACTCTTCCTAATTCCTTCCTAAGATAGGAGTTCCCACGCGGCGGGCTAAAACCTCTTTTTCCATAGGTGTAAAGAAACTCTACCCGGAGAATCGAACGTACACGCAAGTGGTGTTCAAATTTGACGACATAGCTCACGGAAGTAACTCATATATCGAGGAGCTCTGAATACCACTGTTGTGAGAACAACATTACTACTAAGAGAGATCACATTCTAAGTCTAATAAAATCCACAAGGGTTGAGAGATGCACGTATCCACCCAACCAACTCCACCCATATATATACCTCAAGGCCAAGGGGGGAAATGTGAGGAGAGCTTGCCAAGTGTCCTCTCCACATGGATTCTAATCCAAGGCCTTCTAACCTTGGAAATCACATGGCCTTCACATGGATTCTTGAAAGGACTTCTCCCAAGCTTGTACCCAAGCTTGTACGTACAAGTCTCAAGGCTTGAGAGGCCTCCCTAAGGGTTAAATATCATACTCTTAGGAAATATCAATCCTAAGGGTTGAAACCCTTCAATTGGGAGCAAATAAATCCAAATAACTCAAGGGTTCACACTACACTCTTGAAGACACTTTCCCAAGGGTTTCCCAATAGAATCCAAGGGTTCTCTAAGTGGTTTTGGACCCTCAAAACCCATGTCTTTGGCCACTTTGACCCATATGTATACAACAGATCCTTCTCCATTCTTCATAAGTTTAGCCTCTTGGGTAAGTAGTTGCCCAATAAGTGAATTGAAGTTTGGTACATGCATATCCATGTATAGCTCCATTGTTGTGGTGAATGCTTCCCACTTGTCATCTGCCTTTAAGACATTGATGACCTGCCCTACAATTTTCTCTTCTTCTATTACCTCTCCAATGATTCCTAAGTGATCTGCAATGTTCCTTGAGCTTTGTGACAAAGTTGGTCACATCTTTCTTGGGAGCTTTCTTGAGAGTAGTGAAGACTAGCCAGAGTTGATGCTTTTTGGCCAGTTTGTACTTGAAGAGAAGAAGGCTTCACGTGCATTCCACACTTCCTGAGATGTCTTACAACTTCTGATGTGAGGCAACAAAAAATCTGAGATAGAGTTGAGGAGATAAGACCTTGCAAGTGCATCCTCGGAGCACCATGTGCTCAATCTTTCTTGCTGTTCTTGTGTGTGTTGACCTTTATTCTTGAAACTTGGCATAACTTCATCTCCAGCTACATAACCATATAGATTCTTGCCTTAAAGATAGGCTTCCATCCTTAATGACTAGATTGAGTAGTAACCTCTTTCATTTTTGTCAATTGATGAAGGAAATCCATCTGCCATGTTGTCCAACCTTGCTCTAATACCACTATGAAGAGATGGATTGATACTTGATGAAGATGAAGTGGTGCTGCAAAATCTTTGCACTAGACTAGCCAAATTAACTCAGAGATATATGGTGGGCCCTTCTAGCTTGCCAAAGGATGTATTAGAGACCCTATGTACCTTGGAAGATCACTTTCAAAAAGATGAATCAAAATAGACAAGTTTGATCAATAGTCATCATGAAGAAACTTTCTATTTTGGTCATATATGCTTCAATATTTCATTCTATGCTCACTCTTTGATCAAAATTGACCTGAGAGTTTTTAGAGAAATCTAATTAGGAAGCAAAGAAACCTATTGGGAGTTATTTCATAAAAAATGATTGACCATACTAAGAGAAATTAATTTAGCAAGTCACATATGTAATCCCAACTTTTCAGGAAGAAGAAGATGCAAAGACATAGGTGACTTCTAACAAATATTTCTCACAACTGAGAAATTTAAATCCAATGAAAGTTAGGGAGCTTATACTAGACTTAGAGAGCTAACATTAACAAGTTAAACCACTAAAAATGATGCACCATGCTCAGAGAAATCATCTCTGCAATCTAACAAAAAAATTGAGATTTGTGACAGTGAACAGTTCACTCACATGGACATGAAGATATGGTCACAAATAATCATGAAATCAAATGTATATTGAATGGAAATTACAATGAACTTATTGGTACATGTGTGAAGAGGAAGAATCTTTGTTTGAGGTCCCGGAAAATTTTAAGAAGTATGAGATAGACGACAGGAGAGTTATGATAAGAATGCCTAAACGAGAGGCACAATCAGGAGAGGCCTATGATAACAAAGAAACCACCAAGAAAATAGTAGTGGCCATAGAAGAAGGAGAGGAGAGATGCACGTACATAGGCCATGACCTAACAGAGGAAGAAGAGCATGCGTTAATAGCCTTGCTAAGAGAATACAGAGATGTATTCGCTTGGAGTTACAAGGATTTGAAAGGTGCTGATCCAGACATATGCTCACACACCATCCCCATGACCTCAGATGCTAAACCCTCTAAGCAAAAGCCCTATACATATAACGATAATTACGCTGCCAAGATTAAAGAAGAGATAGATAGACTGGTTGAAGCTGGATTCATCTATGAAATTGAGCACACTGAGTGGGTATCCCCCATCGTAGTGGTGCCCAAAAAGAATGGAAACTTACGTGTATGCATTAACTTAAAGAAGGTCAATGCAGCCACAATCCGAGATAACTATCTGCTTCCCATCACAGAACATCTCTTAGAAAGAGTGGCAGGCAAGGAAGTGTACAGCTTCCTTGATGGATTTTCAGGCTACAATCAAGTAGCCATAGCTCCAGAAGATCAGCATAAAATAGCTTTTGCCACAGAGTGGGATATATTTGCCTTTCGTGTAATGCCATTTGGGCTTACCAATGCACCAACTACCTTCCAGAGGCTGATGTGCCATGTATTTAAAGAGTTCCTGAGGAAGAACTTAGAAGTCTATGTTGATGATCTTTGTGCTCATTCCAACATTAGGCAAACCCATATTCCTGAACTCAGACAAATCTTTGACAAATGTAGAGAATATCAAGTCTGCCTGAACCCAGAAAAATGCATTTTCATGGTCAGGCAAGGTAAGATTTTAGGACACATAGTGTCAAAGAATGGCATATCCACCGATGAAGAGAAAGTAAGAGCCATAGCCGAGTTACCTAGGCCAAGGAATGTCAAGGAAGTACAAGCTTTCATGGGACATTGTGGTTACTACCGCCGGTTCATTCACATGTATGCTGTCATTGCAAAGCCCATGTACGGACTGTTGACCAACTTTGAGTGGACTGGTGAATGTGAGAATTCCTTCCAGGAGCTTAAACGAAGATTATGTTCAGCACCAATCTTAACCACACCGGATTGGAATAAGCCTTTCCATGTTCATGTGGATGCATCGAATTATGCCATTGGATGTGTGCTTGCACAACCTACTGGTGAAGGTAATATGGATCTTCCAATTGCCTATGCTAGTCGACAATTGAATGCAGCTGAACGAAATTATACCACTACTGAGAGAGAAGGCTTAGGCATGGTATATGCAGTTAAAAAGTTTAGACATTATTTGCTTGCAAATAAGTTTAAATTTTTTACTGACCATCAGGCATTGTTGTACTTGGTAAACAAACCATGCAATACAGGTAGATTAGTGAGATGGTTTCTATTACTAATGGAATATGACTTTGAGGTAGTGGTGAGAAAAGGGAGGACTCATTTGAGAGCTGATCATCTTTCTAGGCTCACATCTGGAGAAGCCCCACAAGGAGTATCAGATGACCTTCCTGACGCTTACTTGTTTAATTTGGAAGTGGTGCCGCAGTGGGCTAAGCCATTAGTGCCAGTATTGACATACAGACCTAACCATCCAGTAATAAACACGCAGAATAGAGAGGTTGTGAAAGCCCAAAAGTACCACATCATGGCAGGAAGCATGTACAAGCACACAGATCAAGGAATCTTGGCTTGTTGTGTGGAAGAGGATGAGTACACTAAATGGTTGCAATTAGCACATGTAGGTGCATTAGAGCAACACTACTCAAAACAATGAACCCTACAGACACTAAGGAGACTCGGAGTGCATTGGCCAACTATGGAAGCTGATGTCCAAAAGTTGTGCAAGGAATGCCCAATCTGTTGCACTAAACCACCTGTGGAACATGCCACTCTTTACCAAGTGTCCATAGTGCCGGATTGGAGTGAACCACTAGTATCCTTTCTGAGGACGAAAACATTCCCTCCAGACATGACTCTGGCTAGGAAAAAGAGTTTAGAACAAGAAGCCCAGGATTATTCACTTATTGGTGATAATCTATACAAACGTGGTAAAGACGGTTACCTGAGACTATGTGTCCATGAGAGTGAGTATCTCAAGATCTTGGACACTGCTCACCAAGGTGTAGCAGGAGGACACTTTGGACCCGATCGGGTGATCAAGGCAATACTATTTGTGGGCTTCTGGTGGCCGACCCTTCACATGGATGCACATACCTATGTGAAACGATGTGATGTCTGTCAGAGAACTCAGTATCCTATACGTAAAGATGAGATGCCACTGAAACCTATGATGGGTGGACGTGCATTCTCTAAGTGGGGAATAGACTTCGTAGGTTCTATTAATCCCCCAGCTAAGGGTTCCCATGCAGAATATATCATTGTTGCAACAAACTATCTAACAAAGTGGGTAGAGGTAAAAGCCACAACGAAGAACGATGCTCAAACAACAGCTAAGTTTTTATTTGAGAATGTGTTCACTAGATAGGGCTACCTATAGAGCTAGTTAGTGATAGAGGCACTCACTTCTTGAATGAAGTTATTGAAAATCTGCTCCAAGAATTCTTGGTAGTACATAAGAAGTCTGCCCCCTATCACCCTCAAGCAAATGGCCAGGCTGAGAGCACCAACAAGATCTTATGCAATGTACTGACGAAATTAGTGAACAATAAACGCTCTGATTGGGACAAACAGCTACACCATGCTGTTTGGGCATACCGAGTTGCCTACAAAACGGTACTCCAAGCCACTCCCTTTCAAATGGTGTTTGGTCAAAATGTTGTGCTACCTTTAGACTTTTTGATACCTACATTGAAAGTGGCACAAGAGCATGAATGGACGGGTCATGAACTCTCCTCTAGACTTTTTGACCTTGAACGATTAGGAGAAAGAAGACTGAGAGCAGCCGCAGGGATATATGCAGCAAAGAAACGACAGAAGGCATACTTTGATGCCCACGTTAAGGATAAAGGTTTAAAGGCAGGCGACTTAGTTTTAGTCTACACATTGAAGCAACATGCGAGGAAACTGGAGAAGAGAGGCTACGGACCCATGATCATTAACAGAATCTCAACAAGTGGAGCAGTGCAACTAGCCACATTAGAAGGCGATGTTCTCCCAAGTTATATCAGCGGATGCAGAGTCAAGTTGTATCAGGAACCTCTCACAGAGGAAATGCTAATTCGACTCAATACTGCTAAGAAACGCAAAGAGGAAGAAAAGCGAATTCGAGAAGAAGCTCAAGCAGAAGCCCTAGAGCGCATACGGAGAATGAAATTAAGAAGACAAGGTAGAGAGCACCCTAGGCAAGATGCATATGCAGATCAAGGATATGACGTGGCTATGTGTGAAGTTTCAGGTATTAGCTCACATAGGATAACTGATCGATGTCCTTTCATAACCTTAGATATAGGACAAGGAAAGAGTGCAAGGACTGTAAGAGCCTTGATTGACTCAGGTGCAGCCACTAGTGCTGTTAAATTGTCCTACTGTCAAGAGTTGCAATTAACTGTCAATCCTGTGGAAGCATATCTTATAGGATTGGGAGGCGTGGAAACCCCTTGCATGGGCGAGGTGGAACTTCCCCTCTATATTCATGATGAGGCAATGACAGTTGTTGGAGAAACAATCACTAACTGGACATATATTTCAAGGTCAAATCTTATGAAGAAAACCCCATGCCTATGTGAAGGCACAAATTCACAACTGTATTATACTTGTAAAGTTAGTTCACTTTAGTTCTAGAAGTTTTTCAAAAATCACGAGAATACGAAAATCTATATAAGTTAGTTTGTATCAACTGACGCGGCGTGTGAGAGAGAGAGAGAATAGAGAGAAGAAGTAGAAGAAGGAGTTCATTTTATACGACTGAGAATAGTCGGGCTTCTCTGAGTGAGAAAGCATCTGTAAAACTTCTGAGTTTTCATAGCTGTGAGAAAGAACTGAGTAAAGTTCTGTGTATGAGTCTCTCTCCATCATCTCCATGTTTGCCTACTGTGTGATGAATTCAAAAGTTCAAGTTTTCTGAGCAATTCGATGCCTGGCATCGAATCTTGGCTGATAAGTCATTTTTTCATTCTCTGTGTGTTAACTATTGTTGAATCTTCTAAAAATATGAAGTTTGTGGAGCAACTCGATGCCTGGCATCGAGTTCCAACATAAAATGGATGCCCGACATCGACTTCTATCATATAAGTCATCTTCTTCATGTGTGTGTAAAATAGAGTGTTTCTGGTGCAGAAAAATAGCCAAAAAAAGTCCAAAGTCGATGCCTGGCATCGACTTGGACTGAAATTCGATGCTAGGCATCGAATTTTTTATTTTTGGACATCAGGAACACTAAAACAGGCAAGATTTCCAGTTTTGGAAGGTCATACAGGGTCATCTTGTGAGGGCCATAACTTGAGTTCTAGAGCTCCGTTTGATGCATATGATAGCTTGTTGGAAAGCTCTACTCTTCTAGTTTCAGCCTATAAAGTTTCATGGACAAAGCATACTTGAGATAGGAGAAATTAGCAAAATACTGAAGGTATGTCATTTCGGTGACTAGGAATTTCTGTAGAAGCAAAGTTCTCACTTTAAGCTATCATTTCTCAAAGTTTGGAGTGGCAATGAGTTAATGGTGACCATAGAGGTGTTCTAGTGTCACATTAATTCATTTCTTGTGGTGTTTTATACATCAACAAGTGGTATCAGAGCAGAAAGATTCTCGAGAGCAGAAGACGACAAAGGTACGAGAAGTTTTGTAAAGTTTTCCATTAAAGTTTGAAAGGTGAAGCATTTGAAGACACAAGGCATCAAAAGATTACTTTCGAAGTATCCTCATACACAAAGAACTTCAAAAGGTATTATCCTTTATCCTTTAAGCTCACAGGTTGCAGCAGAAGGAAAGAACTATGGCAGATCATATCTCCATTGACAAACTGGACAGAGATAATTACCCCGCATGGGTAATGAGAATGGAAGCCTTACTTATGAGTAAGGATCTCATGGTATATGTAACAGGTGAAGAAGAGAAGCCAGTATTTGAAGATGAAAGCCGACCAAAGAAAGAAGAACTTGATGCTTTAAAGCATTGGCAGAAGAAGGATGCAAGTGCAAAAGCCTACATCTACAATACAATCTCATATCATTTGCTACCACACATCAGAGGATTGGAATCATCAGAAGATATATGGAATGCATTGGAATATCATTTCCAAAGCACTACTAAAGCACGGAAAGCAAGTCTATGGTCAGAGTTTACAACATTCAAGAAGAAGCCAAGTCAAACCATTAGTGATTATGTCACTAAGATGAAGGATCTAGCAGATAGTCTTGGATCCATAGATGAAGATGTCGAAGATCACAGATTGATTGTTCAACTACTTGCAGGCTTGAGAGGGGATGAAAGGTGGAAACCTTTTGTCTTATCAACAGAACTTTCATTAAATCATTATGTTCCAGATTTGAACCAGTTGCTTGGTTTGATGCTCACATATGAGCAAGACTTGAAGGGAGATGGAGATAAAGGTCAAAGTTCTGCAATGTACATAAAGAATAAGAAGAAAGGAGATAAAGGTAAAGCAAAGGATGAAGAGGAGTCTAATTCTCAAGCTTATTATGCAAGAGGTAAAGGCACTGGTAGAGGAAGAGCAAGAGGCTTTGGAAGAGGAAGAGGTAATCAGAATAACAACAAGAAGGCTTGCTGGATCTGTGGATTGAGTAATCATTTGGCTCATGACTGTTGGCACAACCAACAAGGATCAAGCCAGAATCAAAACAACAATAGCAGAGGCCGAGGTGGAAGATATCAAAGTAATTTTCAAAGAGGTAGACAAAGTCAAAGAGGAGGCTATGGTAGAGGTGGAGGAAGAAGTTGGGGACAGAATCAATCCTACAACACCACCTACTACAACTATGCAAATGACACACAGAATGAAAGTCATACATCATTGATGATGAATTCAATCAGTACATCAGATAAAGAAGATCTAAAGTTATTTTACATTGACTCTGGATGTTCTAATCATTTGTCAGGGAACATAGAATTGATGTCAGAATTGGAAAAAGGCATTTCTAGTCACACAGTTCAAACTGGTGATAATACAAGACATAGTGTACATTCAATTGGAAAAGTGAAATGCAAGAGTGGAGCAGATTTGCTAACCAATGTTTTGTATGTTCCTACAATACCTAAAAACTTGATTAGTGTGGGACAGATAGTTGAAAAAGGTTTTCAAGTCAGGTTTACAAATGAAGGAGTATTTGTGGAAGATCCAGAGAATGGATATAATCAGATTGTCTCTGGTAAGAAAGAAGGTAGACTCTTTACTTTAAGAGTACAAGGGAACATTGGTCAAGCTTTGCTCACACATGGTGAAGCAGTGATTACAGAACTTGATCTCTGGCATAAGAGATTAGGTCATTTCAATGAAAGAGGAATTAAAGCTATGGTTGCTAATCAGTCTGTACTAGGATTACCAAATGTGCAAAGTCAACATATGGTTTATAAATGTGAAGCATGTCAAATGGGTAAAGCACACAGGTTACCATTTCAGAAGAAAGGATTCAAACATGATGGATTACTAGAGCTTATTCATACAGATGTATGGGGACCAACAAAAGAAGGATCTATCAGTGGCTCAAGGTATTATGTTCTTTTCATTGATGATGCTACAAGATGGATAACATTATATGTTTTGAAGGAAAGATCAGAAGTGTTTGGAGCTTTCAAGAATTTTCATGCATATGCAGAGAGAGTCACAGGTCAAAAGCTTAAAAGACTAAGGTCTGATGGAGGGGGAGAATACTTCTCCCAAGAGTTCAATGATTATCTTTGGAATGCAGGTATTAAGAGAGAAATAACTTGTAGGTATACACCACAACAAAATGGTGTAGCAGAAAGAAGGAACAGGACTTTGGTTGAGTTTGCTAGAGCTATGCTAAAGGAGAAGAACTGTCCAAATTATCTTTGGGCTGAGGCTATAAATACAGCCACATATCTTGTGAATAGATTACCATGTGCAGCTCTGAATGGAATGAATCCATATGAAGCTTGGTGGGGTAAGAAACCAACACTAGATCATTGTAGAGTGTTTGGATCAATTGCATATGCTTATGTGCCATCACAACTTAGGCATAAACTTGAACCAAAGGCAGAAAAATATGTGTTCATTGGTTATGATGAAAAGCAGATGGGTTACAGATTGTGGAATCCTCTAACCAAACAATTTATTGTTTCTAGAGATGTTACATTTGATGAACAGAAAAGTTGGTATGCAGATCAAAGTCATACAGCTGAAGAATTTGAAGAAGAGGTAAGAAGATGTGAGAAAGGAAAATCAATTGTGCAGGTGAATAGAGATGAAGACTATATGCAAGCAAGTACATCCAGAAGTGGATTAACAAGAATGAATGAAGAAGCTCCTATATTTGATGAAGAGGTGTATCCAGAAACTTATGAAGAATGTGAACCAAGAAGGTCAAGCAGGACAAGGAGACAACCAAAAAGGTATTCTTATGATACTTCTTACATAACTCAGAAGAACTATGCATATATGGTCAAAGATGATGAAGAACCTCAGAACTATGATGAAGCTAAAGGTAAAAAGCAATGGGAAGAAGCAATGAAGGAAGAGTTCAATGCACTGGAGGAGAACAAGACATGGGAACTTGTTCCTAAACCAAATGGTAAGAAAGTAATTGGAAATAAATGGGTTTATAAAGTGAAGAAGCTTGCAGATGGAAGTATAGCCAGATACAAAGCTAGATTGGTGGTGAAAGGCTATGCCCAGACCTATGGCATAGATTATGATGAGACATTCAGTCCTGTAGCTAAGATGTCAACTATAAGGACAATCATTGCTATTGCAGCTTCAAAAGGATGGACCCTAAGTCAATTGGATATAAAAAATGCATTCTTGAATGGATACATATCAGATGAGGTATACATGGAACAACCTCAAGGGTTTATAGATTCCAGGTATCCAAATTTTGTTTGCAGGTTGAGAAGAGAATTGTATGGATTGAAGCAAGCTCCAAGAGCTTGGAACTATAGACTGGTGAAGTATCTCAATGATCTTGGATATCAAAGTTCAAAAGCAGATTCAAGTCTACTTATCAAAAGAACAGAGGAAGGTACAATCTACATTTGTATTTATGTAGATGACATTATAATCACAGGTACTTCAGATGAAGGAATCAAGGAGGTAAAGAGATTACTTGAGAAAGAGTTTAAGATCAGTGACCTAGGAAAGTTATCATACTTTCTTGGAATGGAAGTTACTTATACAGATCATGGCATATATGTGTCACAAGAAAGGTATCTTCTGAACTTGTTGAAGAAGTTTGATATGGAAAATTGCAGAGAAGCTTCAACTCCACTTGAAGTTAATCACAAGCTCAGTAAATATGATGGTGCAGACTACAAAGATATGAGGAAGTATCAATCTCTTGTGGGTAGTTTGATTTATGCTACACTAACAAGACCTGATCTTAGTTATGCAGTGGGAGTTTTGTCACAATTCATGCATTGTCCAAAGGACCCACATTGGATTGCAGGTCAAAGAGTTCTCAGATATATCAAAGGAACTATAAAGGAAGGATTATATTATCCTTTTACATCAGATTTGAAGTTGAGAGCCTACAGTGACTCAGACTGGGCAGGTAATCAAGATGACAGAAGATCAACTCATGGTTACATGATATATATTGGTGATAAGCTTGTAAGTTGGTGTTCAAAGAAACAACATACAGTAGCATTATCATCAACTGAAGCAGAGTACAAAGGACTTGTGGAAGCAGCTAAGGAAGTCATATGGATGCAGACATTGTTCAAATGATCAAGGTACACCTACAATACATGGAGATAATATGAGTTCACTTTATCTTGCAGCAAATCCAGTTTTTCATGCAAGGACAAAGCACATAGAGATACAGTATCATTTTCTTAGAGAAAAGGTAATGGAGAAGGAGATTGAAGTGGAGTACATTTCTACTAAAGATCAGTTAGCAGACATAATGACAAAGAGCTTGGATGGTGTGAAGACCAGTAGATTCAAAAGCATGGCAGGAGTAAAAGAAAAGAAGATGATATGAAGAAACAGGGAATGTCAATTAGTGATTGAGGGGGAGCTGTTGGAGAAACATTCACTAACTGGACATATATTTCAAGGTCAAATCTTAGGAAGAAAACCCCATGCCTATGTGAAGGGACAAATTCACAACTGTATTATACTTGTAAAGTTAGTTCACTTTAGTTCTAGAAGTTTTTTAAAAATCACGAGAATACGAAAATCTATATAAGTTAGTTTGTATCAATTGACGCGGCGTGTGAGAGAGAGAGAGAATAGAGAGAAGAAGTAGAAGAAGGAGTTCATTTTATACGACTGAGAATAGTCGGGCTTCTCTGAGTGAGAAAGCATCTGTAAAACTTCTGAGTTTTCATAGCTGTGAGAAAGAACTGAGTAAAGTTCTGTGTATGAGTCTCTCTCCATCATCTCCATGTTTGCCTACTGTGTGATGAATTCAAAAGTTCAAGTTTTCTGAGCAATTCGATGCCTGGCATCGAATCTTGGCTGATAAGTCATTTTTTCATTCTCTGTGTGTTAACTATTGTTGAATCTTCTAAAAATATGAAGTTTGTGGAGCAACTCGATGCCTGGCATCGAGTTCCAACATAAAATGGATGCCCGGCATCGACTTCTATCATATAAGTCATCTTCTTCATGTGTGTGTAAAATAGAGTGTTTCTGGTGCAGAAAAATAGCCAAAAAAAGCCCAAAGTCGATGCCTGGCATCGACTTGGACTGAAATTCGATGCTAGGCATCGAATTTTTTATTTTTGGACATCAGGAATACTAAAACAGGCAAGATTTCCAGTTTTGGAAGGTCATACAGGGTCATCTTGTGAGGGCCATAACTTGAGTTCTAGAGCTCCGTTTGATGCATATGATAGCTTGTTGGAAAGCTCTACTCTTCTAGTTTCAGCCTATAAAGTTTCATGGAGAAAGCATACTTGAGATAGGAGAAATTAGCAAAATACTGAAGGTATGTCATTTCGGTGACTAGGAATTTCTGTAGAAGCAAAGTTCTCACTTTAAGCTATCATTTCTCAAAGTTTGGAGTGGCAATGAGTTAATGGTGACCATAGAGGTGTTCTAGTGTCACATTAATTCATTTCTTGTGGTGTTTTATACATCAACAACAGTTAAAGTACTAGTATGTCAAGATGAGGACCTCACTGAACCCCTTGTCTTGGGTCAAGACTGGATCTATGACCAAGCAGTCAACTTAAACCTAAGGAGTGGACTTCTTCAGGTATGGGTGGATCAAACTAGAATTACAATTGAGTTAAATAATGGAGCACTCAAGGAACTAGGAAAGGCACAGACTCCTGGTCCCTCCAGGGGTACACATGAAGTTGACCATGCTGTTCTTGTCCAAGGCTATGTGATACAGAAGAATGAAGATCTCAAAGAAGGAGTCAGAACCACAATGGAACTCCCTTCTTTTCCAAAGGCCAGGAGGAGGCAGCAACTAAGGGCAGATCAATCACTGAAGACTCTCCAGGCGAGAGACCAAAAGAACGCGCGAAGCAGAACAACTCAGCCGATGAAACAAATGTGGGTGCGGAAAGACAAGCCGCCGATCGTAACTAAGTCGCAACAACGGTCTCAACTTCCTATTAGTAATCAACGACTTGATGCTAATAAGAGGACTCCTAAAACCTCTGTTGAGAAAGTGAAATCCATTTGGGTACCCAAGAAGTCGATGAAGGCTGACCCACAATCAAGACAAATTTGGGTGCCTAAGGCTTGCTTGCGGGCTCAACTAACCCCACACAATTCACATCATACACGACAGGGTTCACTCGCTCAAGCAGCCGCCACCCACTCTTGTCTGATACACTCGAACACGCTGCCACCTAGAAGCACGCACAGACTCACTCGTAAATGGGTCCCAATGACACAACAACTCCCAACAGAATTGCTCATGCAACCCTCCCGAATCTCCACAAAACCAAGACCAAAAGCCATC
Source organism: Ceratopteris richardii (assembly GCA_020310875.1). NCBI lineage: Eukaryota > Viridiplantae > Streptophyta > Polypodiopsida > Polypodiales > Pteridaceae > Ceratopteris > Ceratopteris richardii. The sequence continues at coordinate 53,072,440 of CM035409.1, forward strand.
CACGGTGTTTGACAACCTAAGACTTGTAATAAACCCCCGACCCCAATCTGTGAATTCATCTCCACTTACTAACTGCACTAGTCAGACTGTGCATCTTTCCATCTAGCTCCTAGGACTATCCAGGCATTAACTACACACACTGTCATCGTGCACTCACTGACCACTGACTCATCATCTACCTCATATTAATGTTGTAACGAGGCAACGACGGGTTTATTCTGTCCATTAAAATGTTAACACATGGTTCTATATTCTCACAGAACCAACAAGCAAGCAGGGCCATGGCAGAAGCTGGAGGTGCCAGTTCTCACGCCGGATCTAGCGCACAAATTGTGGATATAGAAACACTCCTCCTCGAACCACCTCTCACCGAAAGACCGCAAGAACTTCAAGCTGTGCATGTACTCCCAGTTCAGGATCCTCCCCAGGGGCACACCTCTCAAGTGGGCAAACACGCTCATTGGTTCAGTGATGTTGCAGGACCATTGGGTGATGGAACCTATTTTTGGGAAGCTGAATTGGAGTTTAATGGTAAATGGGGACGCTACCATTTTTTCACGCGCGAATTTGAGAGCTATCAGAATGCCGAAGTAATGCGTGCAGTATGGACCAAAGCTGGCTTGGACAGTTATTTCAGGGCCCACTTACCGAAGCCAGATTTCTTACGTTGTTCTTATCTTATCAGTACCATCACTCCTAGCAGGGCCAAGGGAGGCGACAGCACTTTTGTGTTACCCTCACTGTTGTCGGGCCACGAACTTAAAAGATTCAAACTGACCCTCAATCTAGTACGAGAAGCATTGGGCATGTATGGTATGCACATTCCTACTCAAAAGGAAACAATGGTTCCAGGCAGAATGAAACATAAAGATCTCAATAAGCTGAAGGATATGGTAGCAATGACACCGACCATCGCTCTTCACCTACAGACCGTCATGCAGCATTTTGCTTTTCCAGCCCAGGAAAGATTCACCATGCCACCAAAGAAGATATGGTTTAGCTTGTATTTGGCAGAGACAGAAAAACTCCCTATCAACGTACCACATTGGATCATAGATCAGATCCACCTAGCCCATCAACGGTGGAACAAGAAGCAGAAAAATGTGCTCCACGGGTGTTGTGCTCTGACCAAAATAATCTATCGATGTCTAGCCTATGACGTGCCTATTCAGTGGGCACTCGTATGGTCCCGGGCCCAGGAGTTCCAGAGAAGGCTATCAGCGGTAGGTCCTCCATCAAAGAAGATGAGAGGGGGAGTCCAATTACCCTGCGCTCAACCAAGGGGAGCCACCACTACACCAGAAATTACCCCTCCCCAGACACGACGCATTAGACCATTCACCATTCGGCTACCAAGACCAAGTACAGAGGGACCCAATCTGGTGTTTCCACCCGTCCCATCGGACTTGGAATTTCCACAGGGCTTTACTCTCAATGATCTCACTAATGAAGAAGTGGCTAGGCTAATCTACGACTCTAATCTCGAAACGGAAGCAAGCTCAGGAACCACAAACCCATACAACAACGTCAGCCCCCACCCGACCGCAAGTGGTAGAAGTCGACGTAGATGAACAAGAGACCGAACAAGAGGAAGAAGCCTACGAAGAACAAGAGTATGATGAACTTTCAGAGTTAGCAAGTGCCCCCGTGTATTCGGCACAAATAAAAAGACTATATCGAACCATGCAGCTAGTTCAAGAACAACATAAAATGTCACTTGAAGCAGGCAAGAAACTCATGAACCAATTGCTGGCAGAGGAAGGTGTGGATGATATGTTCATCGAGTCCATCAACCTACATGCAGATGCAGTAGGATTGGATGAGGCCATTCATGAGGCAATGGCCTACATTCACCGATTTGAGAAAAGAGTTCCCGCCCGTCCCATGAGGTCCGGGAAACAAATTCATATCAACGTATCAGCACCAGGAGATACAACGCAAGCAGACGAACATCAGGAAGCACCACTGTCACCACCCTCCCCACCTCTCAACAACTCGCTCCACCACATGACACTATCACCACCACGTCCACTACCACCACAATCGTCATGGGAATTCCACTCTCTCCGGGAATCCAATTCGGGGGCGTCACCATGCCCACTTTCACCACTCTCTTCACTAACGTCACTTCCACCCCACCCACGATCCCCATCTACACGGTCACTCAAACATTTGACACTATGGAAACATCTCCTGCCACTGCACCGCTCCCTCCCCCCATGCAACCTCCGTCTCCCATACCCCCTCCACCCACATCTCCACTTGCAGCCACATCATTCACAACTCCCTTTCCCGCCCCCAGTCCCCCTGCATCTTCACCTCTCCCTGCATCATTTAATGTAAATAGTATATTTCTAGCATTAAATCAATGTGTATATCAGCTTCAGAATGAGTACAGAGCTCTTGACGACCGGTATCAACAACTGACAACAAATCACCAGAACTTACAAAGGCAACTGACAAGTCTTGAAGAGGAAAATGCAAATGTGAATCAACGTTATACAACGCTTGAGCAGGCTCACCAAACACTACTGGAGGCACCCCACCATCGAAAGAATCAGGCGTCAAACAACTAGAAGCCTTGCTCGAAGTATACCAGGCCGATAACCTACGAGTCAGACGTAACTTGGCGCTACTCAGGAAACATATGGCCACAGCACTTGAAGAGAACAAGAGACTGCAGAAACAAAATGAAGAGAATCTGGAAGCGGCAATGGAAGGCTCTCCCCATGAAATTGAACCAGAGCAGTTTAAAGCCGTACCTTCAGAGACAATGAAGACCATCTTAGAAAGCTATGCAGATCTATTAGATGCTCATGATGAGTTGGAAAGGGAACGTGATGAGCTGCGTGGCCAGCTCAAGGAACAGGAGGCTCCAACCAAAGTAATAGAGTCGACCTCGACTTCAGAGGAAGTGAAGGCATTGACAGAGCAGGTGGTTGAGCTCCAGAAAAAGTTACTAGAGTATGAAAGGCAACCCTCTCCAGTTATTGAACCTGAGCCAGAAGACTTGGTTCCCATTGAGGTAGATGATTCGTACGAGGAACCATATGTTCCTATGCCAATGCCAGGAGGGCAACGAACCTCAGAGGGACTAGACACCTTGGAAGTGGAAGCACCCGAGTGGCTTCAGACACTGGAAAAGACAGCGAACACCCACGAAGAACGGGTGGCCATTCAGATCCAATCACTAGCAAACCTAGAAGAAACTGTCATAAAGTCAGAATATTTCAGAAGCATGTCTCATCATAGATGGATCGGCACCAATAATGACCAATATGTGCCATACTGCATACTTTTGGCCGATTACAACGCCGAGATTCAAGGACAATGCGGCAAGCCTCCCACATTTGCTACACAATTTGGTCCAGACGATATACCGGAAAGTGCTAAGCGTGGGTCCATCCATCAACCCACCTGGAGGATCAGGCTTTTGGAAACATATCCTGAGATGGTCCGAACCTGGAATAATATGCCGTTGTTTATTAAATATAATCCTTGTTACATTCCAGTTCTTCGAAGATGCACCTGGCCTGAATTCACTATTGCCGTCAGAGACATTAAAGCCTGCGCAAAATGGTTAAATTACGTTTATCTAGCACCTCCACGAGGACCCCCCACGGTGAACTACATGATTTCTACAATCCGTCACTGGAGCATTCGGCTACGCAATAATCCCGATGTGATGGCCCAGATGTGTATGAAAATATTTGAATTAATGCTGATCACTTTCAAGACGTTTAAGAATATTAAGGACCCCCACTTCTCAAGAGCAGGCTTCGTGACAGGAAACCAGGATCTGGTGTATGATATGAGTACCACCCCCTCCATTGAAGTAATATATGCTTGGCACGCCAGAATCAAGTACCTCCCAGCTTGCTTTAAACAGACATTTGAGGAGATGTTCATCACAGGATTCTGGGAATATCACTCCGAAATCTTTATACCTAGACCATCACATCTCCTCCAATTATATGCTGTGGAGAGAACTATTCACTCAGAACAATTGAGGGTGCCTCATCCAGATGTTCCCGGACTTGTGAATTGGGATGATTTGCTCACAGATCTAGCACGCGGCTTACGACTCGAAGAACACCACCTAGCCTCCGATGTTGTCCAATATTATGTTCAAAAACCCTCTAGACAAGGGTCTGTTAGGGGCGACAGACGCGAGAGTGGGGGGGGTGTTGGCAGCAGTCAGGGAACCGAAGGAGCCACAAGACGAAGAGAGTCAGAGCGAAGGGACAGCACAAGCAGACATGGCAGTCAAAGAAGATCTGGCAAGTAGGCCATCTAAATTTTTCAGACATCAAGGAGTTGAGCACACAAGAAGAAAGAGCAAGTAGGGAGCTCAAAGAGGTGTATGACAAATCAACAGAGAAAATCCCTACACAAATAGTGATTTTAATCACTAAACACCATTGTAAATACCATTTCATATTTTTGTAGCTCCATTTTGTGCAAACCAAGGAGTCCTTGAGCTTGAGGAGCTTTAGAAGTATCTACCTGCCAATTTTCGTATTTTTTAGATCTCGTTTGAGCCCTCAAATAAGCCCTGGAACCTAATTTTTAACTAGGCCGGACACTAGGTCTGGACAGGGCCAAAGCTAGTCAAAAACTATAAAAGGAGCTAGAGAGCTCATTTTTGGGGTGGATTGTGATTGAAAGGAACCTGTAAGAGCTTTTTGAAAGTAATCTAAGAACTCCATTGCTTCTCACTCTTTGTCTTGCCGTGTGTGCGCGTGTGTGTGTATGTGTGTGCATGCTTGTGTGCTTCTCACTCACGCACTTGTGCCTCCACTTGCTCGAGGTCTTCATACCATCCTCATGTCTTCCCGGATTGACATTAAAGGAGGTGCTACTCATCACTGAGCTACATCATCATACCAACCTTGTGCTTCTACAGCGAACAACTTAGCATCTGGAAAATCATCATTTACTCCAATTGCTTGATCCATCTTGTTGATCCTAGATAGATGGTCTGCCATGATGTTTTCTCTACGTAGTCTATGGACTACCAAAAAATCAAATTCCTGAACAAAATTAGCCACCTCCATACCCTACCAATTGCTTGTGGCTTATTCAATAAATATCTAAGTGGTTGATGATCAATTATGATAACAAATCTCACTCCTAGAAAGTAATGAAGAAACTTTTGTACAACGAAAACCATTGCTAGGGCCTACCTTTTTGTGGTGCTATAACTTTTTTTAGACTTTGTCAAAATTTGGCTGGCATACTAAATAGATCTGTCAAGGTTGTATTTGTCACTATGTTGAGTCAAAACTGCACCCACTGCATAAGCATTGGCATCTACATGTACATGAAAAAGTTTTGAACAATCTAGTGTGATACGAATTGGTGTAGTCACCAATTTGGATCTTAATATCTGATAAGAATTTTCTTCTTCTTCCTCCCACTTAAAGGGCACTTCTTTACCTGTAAGTCTAGCCAGTGTTCTGGCTATCTCTGCATATATTTTGATAAATCTTCTGTGTTACCCAGTATGCCCCAAAAAGCTTTGAATCTCTTTAGGAGATTTGGGTTTAGGTACCTTTAGTATGGAAATAATTTTATCAGGGTTTGGAGCCATACCTTTAGCAGATACCACATGCACCAAGAGAGTTCCTTCTGTCACGAGGAAATGACATTTATTTGGGTCCAGCTTTAGTTTAGTCTTGCATCTTTTAAAAACATTCTGCAGCTGTCTCAAATGATTATCCAAGAAATCCAAAGGGGTCTCCTTTTGAGTGCCTAAAAATGAAGAAAAGTCATCCATGAAAATTCTAACTGTTTCCAGCAATAAGGGTTTAAAAATGAGGTTGACAGTTTTGTTAAAGGTGGTCAGAGCATTTCTGAGTCCAAATGGTATTTTTACGTATACATATGTGCCCCATGGTGTGATAAAAGCGGTCTTTTCTCGATCATCTAGATGGATGGATATTTGATTATATCCACTAAAGCTGTCCATGAAGCTCTATAATGCGTGTCTAGCCATTTCCTCAATGACCTTCTCTGCAAAAGGCATGGGGAATCCATCTAGAATGGTTTCCTTGTTGAGTGCTCTAAGGTCAACACAAATTCTAATTTTGTTCGTATCCTTCTTTGGTACTATAACCATTGGTGAAAGCCATTATAAGAGTTCCACAGTAATGATAATATCTGCATCCTCCATCTTCTATATTTCCAAATAAACAGCTTTGACATATTTTGGGTTAAGTCTATAACTCTTTCCTCTTACTGGTTTAGCTCCGTCAATAAGAGGAATTTTGTGCTCCCCATAATTGGCAGGCACTCCTTCTAAGTCTTTATAATGCCACACAAAAACATCTGCATAGTGGGTCAAAAAAGATTTTACCTTTTCAAGGAGGTCAAGGTGGCTCCACAACCAAGTGGCCACTAAAAGTAGATGATTATTTTCTTGAGTGCCTAATGGTGGTGCAAGACAATCATCAATTGATGATTTGGACAAAGATTTGAAGTCAAAGAATGAAGCAAAGATCAACATATGAGGCTTGAAGTTTAGTGCATGGTCAAAAGATGAAGACTTGTATATACATGTATACTAATCTTGTAATTTGTTCATAAAACCTTTGCATCTATGATGAGTCATGATGTAAACATCTATATATACTTGATATAGATGTACTACGAGTGAGAGAGATGATGTATGATGAGAATTAGAACTTTGAGAGTTTAATTGTAATCAGACTTAGAGAATTTTAAGTAGGAACATTTACATGTGTAAATGTGAAGAAGTGAAGAGAAGGAGATAAATTGCCCTAATTATTTGTGGATTGAGGCTCCCAATACAGCCACATACTTGGTTAATAGGCTACCATGTAAAGCGTTGCAGGGTATGACACCATATGAAGCATGGTGGGGTAAGAGACCTACCTTAGATCATTGCAAAGTGTTTGGATGTTTATGCATATGTGCCATCTCAGTTGAGGCATAAATTTGAACCTAAAGCTGAAAAACATGTGTTCATTGGTTATGATGATAAGCAGATGGGTTATAGGTTGTGGAGTCCATCCACAAAACAATTCCTTGTGTCAAAGGATATTACATTTGATGAGCAAGGTACTTGGTATGCAGGTACAATTAATATTAATGTAGGTGATGAAGAAACATTGAACTAGTAGAAAGATAAATCAAAGGTTCAAATATTTGATGAAGAAGAGAACAATGAAGCAATAATTGAAGTTGAAGAAATGCTAAGGTTTGATCTAGAATGTGATGAACCAAAAACTTCAAGAAGTTGAGAACTCAGAAGATTATCAAGGCACAAATGGCAACCTACAAGTTATAGCTATGATACTTCATTTTTTACCACTAAAGATTATGCTTATATGGTGAAAGCAGAGGAAGAATCTTCTACATATGAAGAGGCAAAAGGTAAGGAGAATTGGGATGCAGGATGAGTATGATGCATTGATGGAGAATGAGATATGGATTTGGTTCCTAAACCAAATAGTCAGAAGATCATTGGATGCAAATGGGTCTACAAGACAAAGAGGTATGCATAGGGAAGTGTGTCTAGATATAAAGCTAGACTTGTTGTGAAAGGGTATGCTCAGACATCTGGTATAGATTATGATGAGACTTATAGTCTTGTGGAAAAAATGACAACTATAAGGACTCTCATAGTTATTGCTGCATATAAAGGTTGGAAGCTATGTCAATTAGATGCGAAGAATGTTTTTCTAAATGGCTACATTTCAGATTATGTTTTCATGGAGCAACCAAAGGTTTCAAGGATAAAAGGTATCTAGAGTATGTATGTAAGCTCAAGTGAGCTTTGTATGGTTTGAAGTAGGCCCCAAGGGCATGGAATTATAGACTTGTGAAGTTCTTGAAAGAGCTTGGTTTCCAAGTGACTAAGGCAGATAGTAGCTTGCTTGTTAAAGCAAGTGATGATGGGTTCATTTACATTTGCATATATGTTGATGACATAATTCGTACAGGTACAAATGAGAAGGGCATACAAAGTCTTAAGAAGCACATGGAGAAAGAGTTCAAAATAACTGACTTGGGAGACTTTTCATATTTCTTGGGCATGGAGATTTCATATACTCAACATGGAGTATATGAAGAACTTGCTAATCAAGTTTAAAATGGAAGATTGCACGGTAGCACCTACTCCAATGGAGGTGAATCACAAATTGAGCAGATATGGAGGAGAAGAATTCAAGGACATGAAGCTATATCAAAGTCTGCTTGGTAGTTTAATCTATGCTACAATCAACTAGGTCTGATTTGTCATATGCAGTTGGAATATTATCTCAATTCATGCATCGTCCTAGGAAAGAACATTGGATTGGAGGACAAAGGACAAACCTTCTTTAAGGATACACTTAAAGAAGGTTTGTATTATGGATTCACATCAGATACAAACATCAAGATACAGATTGGGCAGGTAATCCTAATGATAGGAGATCAACCTATGGGTATTTATGTTATGTGGGAGATAAGTTAATCTCTTGGTGTTCTAAGAATCAACATACAGTTGCTTTGTCATCCACAAAAGCAGAGTATAAAGGTATGGTTGAAGTTGCAAAGGAGGATATATGGTTAAAGACTCCCATGAAGAGTTTTGACATCATTCAGAGTACACCCACTATTCATGGAGATAATATGAGTTCATTGTATCTAGCTGCTAACCCTGTATTTCATGCCAAAACTAAACATATTGAGATTCAATATCATTTCTTGAGAGAGAAGGTGATTGATAAAGAAATTGAAGTCATACATACTTCAATGAAAGATCAGATTGCAGACACGTTAACTAAAAGCTTGGATGGACCTAAGTTACAGAGGTTCAAAGACATGGGAGGTATAAAGAAGATGGAGAAAATCACAATTGATGATTGAGGGGGAGCTACTGGTGCAAGACAATCATCAATTGATGATTTGGACAAAGATTTGAAGTCAAAAAATGAAGCAAAGATCAACATGCTTGAAGTTTAGTGCATGGTTAGAAGATGAAGACTTGTATATACATGTATACTAATCTTGTAATTAGTTCATAAAAACTTTGCATCTATGATAATTCGTGATGTAAAAATCTATATATACTTGATATAGATGTACTACGAGTGACAGAGATGATGTATGTTGCGAATTAGAAGTCATTTGGAGACTTAGAGAGTAAGAAGAAGTAATCCATCCATCAGATGTATATTTTCTCATAATAGAAGAGAATCTAAAAAAGTTGTGCCTCGATCTTTTGCTTAGTGCTCCTTCTGTGTTTATCTTCTTGATGAATGATTTTGTACAAGTCTAATTCTATAGTTGAGTGACCTCTGTACAAGTTTTGAGAGTTTGATTTTAATTAGGCTGAGAGAATTTTAAGTAGGAACATTTACATGTGTAAATGTGAAGAAGTGAAGAGAACAGGCACAATCCCAGTGGTGAATGTTTTGATCAAATCTCCCTCCAAAGTGTAAAGTTTTGAGCAAATAATCACTCATTCTTTAAGTTGAAACATAAGCTACTTGTGGCTATGAAGTTTGAGGTGTTAAATTCAACTATACAGAAGAACAATTTTAGACATAGGTACATTGTTTGGAGCAAATCTCAAGATCTACTGAATTTTTTGGAAAGATTTAACTTGGAGAAGGTGTACAAACTTTACCAGACACCTTATATAAAGTTTCATTGAAAATTTTATACATTTGATCAGTCAATGATTGAATTAAGTGCAACAGACTTTTTTGAATAATTAGTTTCTTCACAATTAGTTCAAAGTTTGATAATTTGGCATTGGTCTTCCAAAATTGGTTGAGATTTTGAGTTGTTCTTGATATAGAGCTGCTCTAAAATCAAGGATAACTTGTTCCTTTGGAGATTAACACTCTCCATCACCTCATTGAACTTCCTTGATTGTCCACCAATGTATCTACATGTGCATCTTCAACCCAAATTTTCTCCAATAATATGTCCTGCATCGTTTCATAAGCAGGAGTGTTCAGAATTTCAATGTATTCCTCTTTATCCTGCATCCATCCTATAGGGATTTCTTGAATAGGAAAAGAACATTCATCGCTACTATGTTTTACCTTGTCTTTAACTTCGGTAACTTCCTTCCTTGTGGTGTCATATCCTCGTCCAAATTGTATTTGAGAGGTGTCTTCCTCCCCCTTCTATGGTCTGTGACTGGTTCTCCCAATCCATCAACATGAACTTTATCCTCCTTTTCTTCATAATCTTCTTTTGTACAAGAATTATTTAGAAAATTTCCAAAACAAGAGGAAGAGTTGCCTGTTTGGGCCAATTCAGAACATCTTCTTCCTCCTCAAACTCTAATTGTGGTTGGTCCTCCATTTCTTGTTCCATGCAAATGCCAACTGATTGCATCATGCTGGTGTTCTCTTGGTGATTTGGACCCTCCTCTAAATATATTTGTTTGAGTTCCTGTCCTCTCTACTATACCCACATAGTGTCTTTACCATAGTCATGGACGACACTCGTATGCCTCAGCCATGGTCTTCCAATCAAAAGGGGAAATCCTCCCTCTACCTAGGGCAATCTTAATACCACAAAATCCAAAATGAAGAGGTTACCTTGTACTTTTAGTGGAACTTTTGGGATCACCCCCGTTGGCCTTACTTTGCTTTGATCCTCCAAGGTGATGGTTAAGTGGGTTGGTTTGGATGGGCGTAGGCCAAGCTTCTCCATGATATGCTCAGGCATCAAATTTATGCCAGACCCACCATCCACAATAACTCCTTGTAACTCTAATCCTTTAATTGTTAATATCAATCTTGGACTCTTATAGTCTGTGAGAGGTGCTTCTTCTACACCCTTCCTTTGACCCAAGGAAGTAGTCTTGGCCACTAAGGTGGATGAGGAAGCCTCATCAATAATCCACAGTACTTCAGCCCTGAATTTTGCATCCATGTTTATCAACTCTAGAATACTAACCTCCGTTTTGATTGACTTGAATAATCTTGAAGCTCCAGATTCCCTAAGATCAATTTTGCTCTTTGATTTCTCAAGTTCCTTGTGGGCCTCGTTGTATGCATTCCCAATGACATCATTAGTCTCTGAAAAATCTTCTCTTTGTATTACCTCTTCACATTTTGTTGAGCTTCCTTTCTCTTGTTTTGCATCTTCATATATATCTGATTTGCTATGATGTACCCTCTTGTCATTGTAACTTCCAAAAGTACTTGATCCTTGGCTTGGTTCTTCTAGAATGTTCCCTTTATTTCTTGTCTCCATGACCATGGAGTCAATTTCTTCTAATTGTACCACTCTAGTGGATGGTGATTGTACAATATTGACTTCTTTTGCTGCTCCTTGATTATCTACCAAGATCATTTGGAGATGGGGCCTAGATGTAGATGCTTTGTTTTGTGGGCAACAATTTGTATAATGATCTCTAGTATCTAGGCAATTCTTGCAAGGGGGGCATTTTCTGGCAGGCTGCATTTACTCTGATAATGTCCACACTATCCACACCTGAAACAAATAATTGGCCTTCTAGGCCCATTTCCATAATTACCTCTAGGTTGTTGGTTATAGTTCTTACCTTGGTTGGGGGCTACCGCCATTACATCGGTTGGGAGTTGAGCGTCTCCTTGTGCCCAATAATGTTGTGCAAGCATTCCTCTCAAGTGACAATCCTGAGCCTCATGACTAGCTTTCCTGCATAGCTGGCAAGTTACACTTAAAAGTGGACACTTACTTACCACATGACCCTGCTTGTTGCACATGGTGCGCCATAATCCATTTTTTATGCCACCTCCCCTGAGTTCCTGCAACTCCTGCCGAAGTTGAGCCAGTTCTTCTGCTTGGGCTTCCTCTTCCTTTTGTAGCTTCAATGCTTCAATTTCTCACCTCAACTAAGTTACTGCACTCTCCTCCTCTTTGTGGGGCTTATTCCTTTTTAAGCTCTCAAGCTCTTTCCTTAACTAAATTACTGGGTCTTCAAGTTCTATAGGGTATGATAAATTCGAAGAGCTTGCCCCATACTACTATCTAATTTGCTCCAATCTTGTAGTTGTATGATAAATTCTTCTATTGTTGTTATCCGTAACACTAACTCTTTTATTTAACATTGTGTTGATATGGGAAGTGGCTTAGCTAACCACTTCTTGATAAAAAAAACATGGGGAGGATCTAGCAATTTAGCCATTAGTGCCTTGACTCTGGTGACAAATATTGGGAAGGTCTCCCCCGGACCAAGTCTTTTTCCTAATGTTCTTGGTAAGGTTGTTCAATGACACTGAGTTTCTAAGGATATCTTTCCTTCTTGATTTGAAGTTAGCATCCTTCCTTTTAGCTCTAGAAGAATTCTAGTCCAAAGGACCTTCTTTTTTTTTTAGTTGACTAAAAATCTTCCATGTGGACCCCATCTTCTTGCAATTTTTCCATTTCTAGAATGTCATGCTCATTGAGTTCTTTGGAGAGTCTGTAATCATCAGCAAACAAAGAGTCAGAAGACTTACCTGTAGGTTTAGATCCTAAATCCCAATTAACCATGTCTATTTTATTCACAACTTTAGTCCACCCTGACTCAGGATCAGGGCCAGGTTCATTGTTGCCTGTAACTTTAGGGGAAATGTCTATTTCCATGTTGGTAGTAGGCCCCCTCATTTTCAGAAACCTGCTCCTAGGGGTCCATTTCTGGGAGAGAGAGGAACGAATTTGGTGGAGGGGTGGAGTGCGCAAATTTGGATGGGGAGATGGGGGGATGAATTTGGTGGAGGGGTGGAGTGGATTTGAGGTTAATGATGTTTTTTGTGGCAAAAGTGCCCAAGGGAATGCATCAAGCAAAAATTCCCCAAGAAATCATGTCATCACCTAATAAAAGGGCTCTTGCTAAATCTAATGCCCCAGAATGTATAGTCCATGGATTCAATCATCAAGGACGTTTGCCAATGCTAGCCCAAGTCACATATGCATCTTCTAGAAAGATAAATATTGTCTGAAGATAGCCCAAGCAATGCAAGAGTGATATGATCTTCAGTTAAACTACAATCCCCCACATCAAGTATCTGCATTGTCCTAGTGCAAATTTCTCCTTTATTGGCTTATTAAACAAATTTATCTATAGAAATGAAATGAATTGAACTATGGTATATATGATGGGTGAATTCTCCCTTGTTGGCTTCAACTTAGATATGCCTTCACCCTTGAGATATTGACTAGGGGAAAATTGTCACCCTACAATTCTTCCAGTTTTATTACTACTTGTGGAGATATCTCTGCCACTTTGTAGGGTCCTGACCACTTCGGTGTGAGATTGGAAGGTACTAGTGTAATCTAATGCATGAGGACCAAGGATCCTTTCTACACCTCATTGACCCTTTGATGCTTGTCATGAATCATTTTGCCTCTTGTTTTACCTGCAATCTTGTCATAGCAATTTCCCTACATTCTAACAATGCTACAAGTCTTCTAATATGAGGGTCAATTCCAATAATTTTGGCTTCAATTTCTTTCTTGATGATGAATTCAAAAAGGGACATTGCCTCCTTACCATAGACCAAGAGGAATGGACTCTTGTCCATAGTGCCTCTTCTTTTCATATGAAATTCCCATATTGCACCAATAAGAGCTTGCAGTCAAGAGCTGTGGTGGTCAAAAGCCAATTTGCACAATAGTTTGATCAAAATCTTGTTGGAACTTTATGTCTGCCCATTTGCTCTAGGATAATAGGCGCATGAATTTTTGTGAAGAATCTTGTACCTTTCAAAAATGAATTGTTGCAAATAATTTACAAAATGCGTGCCCTTGTGACTAGTAAGTTCTAGTGGGCAACCAAATCGTGAAAAAATATGTTTGTGCACAAACTTTTCCACTAGAATGTCAATGCAATCATAAGTAGTCTTACCTTCAACCCACTTATTTGAATAGCATATGGCCATCAAAATATACTTTTTATTGCAAATGTCACATTCCTTGGAAAATTTGAAAACATCCTTGTAAATATGGCAACCATAATCCCTTGTGGAGGATTTTGAGTCCCAAATCCCCTGCCTTGAGATGCCCTTTACTGTGTGTTCCTTCAAGCAAAAAAGTTACTTCTTGTGGATAAACATATTTATGCAAGATAACATCCTCAAAATATTTATACAACTGAACATTTATAAGTGAAAATGCTTTGGCTTTAAACAATAATTTCCTCTTCTCTAATGGATACAAGTTCACAGGGAATTTTCTAGAAGTGAGAAATTGCAAAATTTCACCATACCAATCAATTTGAGCCTCTACAAGAAAGACACCACTATCCACAAGCTCCTCATTAATACCTATTGGTCTTTTGTGTTGGAGGAGATGGTGGATAGTCACAAGAGATGAAGTGATGTAGCTAAATCCTGCTTCACACCTGCTAAAAGTGATGGCTAGAGAGTGTTATGGGATGCTTTTGCTAGCTAATGAATATAAATAATCACAGATGGTTCTTGGAAGGTGATCCACTAATTGTAGGATCAAAATAGATAGGATAGAAGATAGTGCAAGATCAAAAACTTGTTAATTTTGTTTATACACATGTTCAATGTTTTGAAGAGTTCTCTGAGCATAGCTTCAATTGGCTTAATTCCTTTTGGGGAACTCTAATTAACTCAATGAGCTACAAAGCATAAGTGATTTCATAAAAAATGATGGACTACATGCAGAGAAAGATGTTTAGCAAATCAAACAAGCATCTCGACATTTACGGGCATTGATAGTCAACCCTAAACCCTCAACCCTAAACTTGTTAATTTTGTTTATACACTTGTTCAGTGTTTTAAAGAGTTCTCTAAGCATAGCTACAATTGGCTTAATTCATTTTGGGGAACTCTAATTAACTTAATGAGCTACCAAGCATAAGTGATTTCATAAAAAATGATGGACTACATTCAGAGAAAGATGTTTAGCAAATCAAACAAGCATCTCGATATTTACGGGCATTGACAGTCAACAGACTAGTGAGCAAAGATGGATTAATACCAAACGATTGCGAGAAATATTACTAATGAAACTTTGTAGGATTAAAATAGACACTATGCTGAATCTACCATGCTTTAAATCATGGAAAATGATCAACTACACAGTGAAAACAAGGTCTGAGAGGATCACTATTTTGATGGAGTTATGATAGAGAGGTGAGATGAGAATGTAATGATCATATGTGTATTAAATCATGTACAAATACAATGCCATTAGCAATCAATCATTTCTCAATGTGTGAGAGGTGAATGATCTATGATATGAGCTCCCTCTTCACAATGAATGGTGGTCAAAATGATCTCATGGGCTCGAGATGCATGCAGGTCTTTTAGATCCTCTTTTTATAGTTGTTGTTGGAGCCAAAGTTTGAATTCAAATTCAAACTTTCACCTAAAAGTGAATACTAAAGTATAGGACTGATTCTCTCATGACTCAAAAACCAAATTGCTCATGATTTAGAGCTTCCTAACTCCATGTGGATACAATCCACTTTTACAAAGGTAAAGGTGAAGTAGCTTTATAAGGGGTTGAACATATGAAAGCCTTCCATAGGCTAAATCAACTATGAACTCAATCAAACAAGTATGTGGGCTTGATTTTAATTGCACCAATAGCTCCCCCTCAAGCCTAAAATGCTTGGTCTTTATTTCTCCTTGATTTCCTGCAAATCAATCATCAATTTGAATCTGTTCAGCTTTGTTCCATCCAATGCCTTTGTGAGTATATCTATACATTGTAAATGAGTTGATACATAGGATAGTTGAATATCATTGCTAAGAAATTTTTTCTCCCTTACATAATGATAGTGCACTTCAATGTGCTTAGTTCTTGCATGGTATGCAGGATTAGCAGCCAAATGAAGTGAACTAGTGGTGTCTCCAAAGATTATTGGAGTGTAGGAATGTATCTCCAAATCTGCATATAGTTGTTTAAGCCACATAGCTTTCTGAGTTGCAATTACCAAACCTCTATACTCTTCTTCTGTGGAAGATAAGGCCACAGTTGGTTGCTTCTTGGATGACCAAGATATGAGCTTTGATCCTACAAAAGATAGGTACCCTGAAGTGCTCCTCCTATCATCCTTGGATCCATCCAAATCTGCATCAGAATATAGCTTTATATCTATGTCAAAAGTGAAGTGATAGAACAATCCTTCATTCATTATAGCCTTTAGATACTTAAGTACCCTCTTTGCAGCTTCCTTATGAGGTTTCCTTGGTGCATGCATGAACTGACTCGATGTACTTACTACATAGGCAATGTCTACTCTTGTTAGAGTAGCATAATTAAGACTTCCCACAAGTTGTTGATAACCTGTAACATCATCAAGTAGTTCACCTTCATGTGAACTTAGCTTACGATTGAGTTCCATAGGAATACCTGAAACTTTAGTGTTGTCCATCTTAAACTTCACCAACATATCTTGTATGTACTTCCTTTGAGTGATAAATATACCTGAATTTTGTACACAAGCTCTAAGCCAAGAAAAGTAGGTTAATAAACCAAGATCACTGATTTGCAATTACTTCATTAATTGAGCCTTGACCTGCTTGATGCCATTAGCATCATTCCTTGTAATAGTGATGTCATCTACATAGACATAGAAGTAGATTACTTCTGATTTGTTCTTCTTCACAAATAGAGAAGAATCTGCCTTGCTTGCCACAAAACCTTGGTCCTACAAATAGGTAACAAGCCTATGGTTCCAAGCTCTAGGAGCTTGCTTGAGACCATAGAGTGCCTTTCTAAGCTTGCATACATAACCTACTTTTTCTTCATCTTCAAACCCTGGTGGTTGTGTCATATATATACTTCTTTTGATATCCATCCATTTAAGAATGCATTCTTGACATCTAACTGATATAAATTTCAATTTTTAGAGGCAACAAGACTTACCAAAACCCTGATTGTTGGCATCTTAGCCACAGGTGAAAATGTCTCTTCATAGTCTACTCCATGAGTTTAGGCAAATCCTTTTGCCACTAACCTAGCCTTGTACATGTTTATAGAGCCATCAAAATTCTTTTTGATTTTGTATATCCACCTTGAACCAATTACCTTCATATCTAGCTTCTTGGGAACTAAATTCCCTCCACTTCTTCCTGCAGGGCTTCTCTCCATTCTTTCTTCTTCCTCAAGAGACTCATACTACCATCAGATGTTTTGACATTTCCAATTTGCTTAACTGAATGTTTAGTATTATCACCTTTGTGTACCTCATGATTCCCTTTGGGTTCTTCAAGATCAAATAATAGAGATACATTTCCAGCCACATGATTTGAACAACTTGAATCAATGTACAAAAGATGATCATCATCTTTACCTTGCTTGGATGTCATGTTCATGATGAGTTAAGAGTCTTCTTGGTCTTCAGTGTAGTTATTGCAGTACCTTCTTCCTCTGAAGTTTCCTTGATAATTATTGTTGTTGTAGCCTTGATTGTACTTATGGTTTTAGTTGCCACCACAATTGTTGTACCTGCACCTGGATTGTCCGTAGCTACCTCTATGGAAGTCTCTTCCCGTTTGGTTCCTTGTATTTTTGTAGCATTCTTTTGTAGTATGGTTGTTGAGACCACAAATGTTGCATGGTGAGTTGTTGTAGGATCTCCCCCTGCCTTGCTTTCCTCCTCTGCCCCTTCCTCTAGCAACTCTTCCTCTTGATGCATTATTAGCTTCAGAGGTACTAGCCTCTTCTTCACTTTTCTTGCTTTTATCTTTATCCTTAGCTTTATTCTTATCTGTATAAAGGGCAGAAGATTGGTTACCTCTTGAGTTGTCACCATTTCTATTGAGCTTTGTCTCATTGGTGAAGAGTTGCCCCATCAAGGTGTTGAGATCAGGTATTTACATATCCATGTCAAGATCCATTGCTATGGTGAAGGACTCCCACTTATCATCAGCTTTAATTCCATTGATGATCTTTTTGATGCATGACAACCATCAATTGATGTCTTGAACAAAGGGTTGAAGTCAAAAGATGAAGAAAAAACCAACAAGTGTAGCTTGAAGATAGTGCATATTCGGGAAATGAAGACTTGTATACATATGTACATTAAACTTGTAATTAGCTCACTTTTACTTTTGTTTTGGTCATGATCTTGTACATATATGCCTATATATACAAGTAGAAAGTCAGGACATGTATGAGAGAGCATGAGATATGATGAATTAGAAGTTTTAAGAGTCATTACACACTTTAGAAGTGAAGAAGATCTCTCTCATCATTCAGATGTAAAGTTTTCTGAGTAGAAGAAAACATTGCACTTGATATTTTGCTAAGTACTCTTTTTGTGTTTATCATCTTGTGAAATGCTTTCATAAAATTCTAAGTCTATAATTGAGTGACCGTAGTACAAGTTCTTAGATCCTAATTGTGATCAGGCTGAGAGAATTGGCATGTGTAAATGTGAAAAAGTGAAGTTTGCAACATGTGCAAATTTGATGCTAATGTTTTTGTCAGTTCTCCTTCTACAATGTAAAGTTTTTAGCAAACAAGTACTCATTCTTTAAGTTGGAAGGAAAGCTACCTATGGCTAAAAGCATTTGAATAAATGGGTTGTACTTTGAGAGAACTATGCATTAGAAGTTATAGGTGTCAAAGTCGACTATAGAGAAGTATAGTTTTAGACATAGGTGAATTGTTTGGAGTAAATCTCAAGATTTACTAAACCTTTTGATAAGCTTTAATGTGGAGAGGGTTTTCAAACATTAGGTGACACCTTATAAAAATTTTTCTTAGAAAATTTATACATTTGGTCAGTTAGAGTGAGTTATGTGCAGCAAACTTTTCTGTGTAGTGACTCTCTTCATACTTAGTGCAAATCTTGATGATTTGGTATTGGTCTTCCAAAATTGATCAAGGCTTTGAGTTGTTATTGATATAGAGGTGTTCTAACATCAAGGATAACTTGTTCTTTTGGAGATTAACACCCTCCATCAGTGGTATCAGAGCAGGAATCGTCAAAATAGAACAAAGGAGGACCCCGACTACTGCAGTTATACAGAAATCAAGATTTGAAGGTTCAAAACGTGAAAGTTTAAAGAGAAAGCTATAGAAGGAGGCATGAAGCTACCAAGAAGATCAAAAGCAACTACATTTGAAGTAAAGGTACATTTATTTATCATAAAGCTTGAAGGATTTAATACACAAGTGAATAAAAGATGGGAGATTCTCTTCAGATAGAGAAATTGGATAGAGAAAACTATCCAGCTTGGTCAATGAGGATGGAAGATCATCTTATGAGCAAAGACTTGATAGGATACATTACAAGTGAAGACGAAAAACCAGAGTTTAAAGATCCTAGTTTTCCAACTAGGGATGAACTCTCATATTTGAAGACATGGATGAAGAAGGATGCTCAAGCAAGGAGCATCATCTATATGGGAGTCAATGACTACTTGCTACATCATATTAAAGGACTTGAAAGTGCTAGTGACATATGGAATGCTTTTGAAGAGAATTTTCAAAACACTAAAAAGTCAAGGAAGGCATCCTTATGGGTAGAGTTCACTACATTCAAAAAGAAAGCTTCTCAATCCATTTCTGATTATGTAAGAAGGATGAAGGACATTGCAGATGCATTAGGAACAGTTGATGAAGATATTGAAGAGGAAAAATTGGTAAGGCAAATCCTCACAGGTTTGAGAGGAGATGAGAAATGGAATCCATTCATTTTAACTACTGAATTGTCACTAGATCATTTCACTCCTGATTTAAATCAGTTGCTAGGACATATGGTAACCTTTGAGTAGGATGTCAAAGGTGATGTTGATAAGAGTGCAAGTCAAGCAATGTATTCAAAGGACAAGAAGAAGAATAGCAAAGGCAAGCAACAATTAAATGAAGAAGAAGGTACAACTAGCCAAGCCAACTTCCTAAGAGGAAGAGGAGGTGGCAAAGGTAGAGGAAGAGGTAGACGCAATAAAGATGGAGTCAAAGCTTGTTGGATTTGTGGTAAGACAAATCACTTAGCTCATGTTTGTTGGCATAATAATCAAAATAATGGAGGATACAGTCAGAACTTTAATTCAAGAGGAAGAGGTGGTAGAAACCAAAGAGTTAATTTCAAAGGTAGAGGTAGTAGAGGTTTCTTTGGAAGAAATGCAAGTAGAGGTTTCCAAAGTCAATCCTACAACAATACCTACTACAATTATGCTTCAGATCAGAAGGAGGATTCAACCTTGATTATGAATGCAACTTCTGAAAGACAAAGTGAAGACCAAAGAGTCTTCTACATTGACTCATGGTGTAGCAATCATTTGAGTGGTAACATAACTTTGATGATTGATTTGGAGAATAAAGTAAGTAATCATGTAGTTCAAATAGGTGATAATACAAAGCACAATGTGAAGTCAATTGGATCAATGAAGGCCAAGGATGGGAGCACTCTTCTGAGTAAGTTTTTGTATGTTCCTACGATTCCAAAGAATTTGATAAGTGTAGGGAAAATTCTTGAGAAAGGTTATGAAGTAAGGTTCACTAATGATGGAGTTTTTGTGCAACACCCTAGCAATGGGTATAAACAAATTGTTTCAAGGAAGAAAGAAGGAAGGTTATTCACATTGAAGATTCAAGGCAATGTTGGTCATGCCTTGTTCACTTATGGAGGACATAAGATCTCTGAGTTAGATCTTTGGCATAAAAGGCTTGGACATTTCAATGAAAGAGGTATTAAGGATATGGTTAACAATGGTTCAGTACTTGGATTGCCTAATGTTACAGGTCAACACATGACATATAGATGTGAAGCATGTCAATTAGGTAAGGCTCATAAGCAATCATATACTAAGCATGGGTTCATGTATTTAGAGAAGCTTGAGTTGGTACACACAGATGTGTGGGGACCATCAAAGGATTTCACTATTAATGGTTCAAGATATTATGTGATTTATGTTGATGATGCTACAAGGTGGATCACTATATATGTGATCAAAGATAAATCAGAGGTATTCAATACATTTAAACATTATCATGTGTATGCAGAAAGAATCACAGGTCAAAAATTGAAGAGACTAAGGTCAGATGGAGGGGGAGAGTATTTCTCTAATGAGTTCAGTGATTACTTATGGAATGTAGGTATAAAAAGGGAAGTTACTTGTAGATACTCTCCTCAACAAAATGGTGTAACAGAGAGGAGAAATAGAACTCTTGTTGAGTTTGCAAGATCAATGAGGAAGCAGAAAAATTATCCCAATTATTTGTGGGTTGAGGTTGTAAATACAGCTACATATTTGGTTAATAGGTTACCATGTAAAGCTTTGCAGGGTATGAAACCATATGAGGCATGGTGGGGTAAGAGACCTACCTTAGATCATTGCAAAGTATTTGGATGTTTGGCTTATGCATATGTGCCATCTCAGTTGAGGCATAAATTGGAACCTAAAGCTGAAAAGTATGTATTCATTGGTTATGATGATAAGCAGATGGGTTATAGGTTGTCGAGTCCATCCACAAAGCAATTCCTTGTGTCTAAGGATGTTACATTTGATGAGCAAGGTACTTGGTATACAGGTACACTTAATATTCATGCAGGTGATGAAGAAACCTTGAATTAGAAGAAAGGTAAATCAAAGGTTCAAATATTTGATGAAGAAGAGAATAATGAAGCACAAGTTGAAGTTGAAGAAGTGCCAAGGTCTGATCAAGAATATGATGAACTAGAAACTTCAAGAAGTGGAGAAGGTCATCAAGGCATAAATGACAACCTACAAAGTATAGCTATGACACTTCTTTTTTTGACTACCAAAGACTATGCTTGTATGGTGAAAACAGAGGAAGACCCTTCTACATATGAAGAGGCAAAAGGTAAGGAGAATTGGGAGAAAGCTATGCAAGAAGAATATGATGCATTGTTGGAAAATGAGACATGGGGTTTGGTTCCTAAACCAAATAGTCAGAAGATCATTGGATGCAAATGGTTCTACAAAACAAAGAGGTATGCAGATGGAAGTGTGTCTAGATATAAAGCTAGACTTGTTGTGAAAGGGTATGCTCAGACATATGGCATAGATTATGATGAGACCTATAGTCTTGTGGCAAAGATGACAACCATAAGGACACTCATAGCCATTGCTGCATGTAAAGGTTGGAAATTATGTCAATTAGATGTGAAGAATGCTTTTCTTAATGGTTATATTTCAGACGATGTTTTCATGGAGCAACCAAAAGGGTTCAGAGATAAAAGGTATTCAGAATATGTATGTAAGCTCAAGAGAGCTTTGTATGGTTTGAAGCAGACCCCAAGGGCATGGAATTATAGACTTGTGAAGTTCTTGAAGGAACTTGGTTTCCAAGTATCTAAAGTAGATTGTAGCTTGCTTGTCAAAGCAAGTGATGATGGGTTCATTTACATGTGCATATATGTTGATGACATAATCCTTACAGGTATAGATGAGAAGGGCATACAAAGTCTAAAGAAGCAAATGGAGAAAGAGTTCAAGATCAGTGGCTTAGGAGACGTCATATTTCTTGGGCATGGTGGTCTCATGTACTCAACATGGAGTATATGTGACTCAAGAAAGGTATTTGAAGAACTTGTTAATCAAGTTTAAAATGGAAGATTGCAGGGTAGCACCTACTCCAATGGAGGTGAATCACAAATTGAGCAGACATGGATAAGAAGAATTCAAGGATATGAAGTTATATCAAAGTCTAGTTGGTAGTCTAATCTATGCTACATTAACTAGGCCTGATTTGTCATATGTAGTAAAGCTCAATGAAGTATCCCTGACATATATTGGTGTGACCACTATACATGTCAGAGAAATTAAAACGTGATACGTGTCATCCTGGATCATCACATGTTGAGCTTGATATCTCAACATAGACTTTGCATGACAACATTAGATGAAATTCTATCATATCGTACTCATTTAGGATCTCATAGTGTTTCTTTTGCATCAAATTGTTGTGTTATGGCTCCCTCAAGTCTTTGCGATGAGAATGAGCTAGTTTCGTTTGATGAAGCATAAAATTCAGAAAATTGGATGGTTGCTATGCAATCAGAATATGATGCTATCATGAAAAATAGTACCTAGTCTTTATGTGACTTGCCTCCTGGAAAGAAGGTCATTGGCACTAAGTGGCTATACAAGCTGAAGTGTAAGCATGATGGAACGGTTGATAGGTATAAGGCTCAGCTTGTTGCAAAGGGTTATGATCAAGAAAGAGGCATTGATTTTGATGAGACCTTTGCTCCTACATGCCGAATGACTACAGTTCATAGCATTTCTGCACTTGCAGCTCATCATGGTAGGAATGTACATCAGTTGGACATCAAAACTACATTTTTGAATGGTGACTTGCATGAAGAAGTGTATGTTTTTTAGCCCTATGGTTTCATGTAGAAAAGGCATGAGAGCAAAGTGTGCAGGTTGAAGAAGGCATTATATGGTTTGAAGCAAGCACCACATGCTTGATATGAAAAGATACATGCCTATCTGATTTCACATGGTTTTGACAATAGTCCAATTGAGAGCACCTTATATGTTAAGCGTGCAAATGATGTGCTTCTGATCATTGTTGTCTATGTTGATGACATGCTGCTCATTGGTCCTCATGAGAAACATATTGCTGATTTTAAGGCTGATTTGCATGCCTCATTTGAGATGTCAAATTTAGGGCATTTAGGTCATTATTTGGGCATTCAATTTATGCAAGTTGATGGTGGAATAGCTTTGTGTCAAAGCAAATATATTGACATATAATTGCAATCTTTTGGCCTTGAAAATTGCAAAGCTATGGAGATGGGTTTATGATTGAGTCTTCATGATGTTGGAGATGTATTTGATGCTCGTCTCTATTAGCAAGCTGTTGGATGCTTGATTCACTTATGCATTACTTGGTTAGATATTCAGTTTGTTATCTCACAGATGACCAGGTTTATGCATTGCCCAGGTGTCAAGCATTGATAGGCGGTTAAGCACATCTTTCACTACTTGAGTGGTACCCGGCTACTTGGATTGTTTTATCCCAAGGGGGGATCACTACCACCCAGTTTATGTGCTTCTTTTGACTTTGACTAGGCTGATTGCTATGACACTCGTGTGTCCACTAGTGGCTTTTGCTTCATGCTTGGTAGCTCATGTATATCTTGGTTGAGCAAGAAGTATCCTAGTGTGTCCACTTCTAGTTGTGAAGCTAAGTATAGGGTAGCTTTCACAATGATTGTTGAATGTGTGTGGCTTAGATGCCTTATGATTGATTTGTGTGTTGTTCAGTCTTCTGCCACGACCATCTTCACTGATAGGAAGAGTGCATTGGAAGTTGTGAGGAACTCTGTGTTCCATGCTCCTACTAAGCACATTGAGGTGCACTATCATTATATCAGGGAGAGGTTCTCTGCTAGAGAGATTAGTTCCTCATATGTGCCCACACAGGAGAACATTGTAGACCTTTTCACAAAGGCTCTACCTAGGGAGAAGTTTGAAGCTTTTCACAAAGCTTTGGGCTTACTTCCTTTTGTGGATTGATTTCACATCGCTTGGCACTTCCTTATACATGAGTTTGAGCTCCTTGTTCACCGCATCACTCCTAGGGGGATTTGTTGATATATTTAGGTAGTGATGTGTGTGAACACACTAGGAACACTGAGACACTTTTTTCCCTCTTTAGGAGGTTTTTTCCATAGCTTGTATATATGCCTATAACCCTAATGGGTAACTTATCTTTGTACATTCTAGTGGTAATACATTCAATATTGTGTCATGCTCAAGGCTTCCTCTTCTTCCTTGTGTTGTTCGTGTGCTTTTGCAAACCTCAAACTCCAACAATCCCAAGCATCTTTTGATGTCTTGTAGGAGTAAATGTGAGGGATAATGGCATGTTGATAGACAAAGTTATCAATGCATATGCATATGCATCTCTATGATCCCATCAAACTTTCTCTGCAATGGTTGCAATAGGAACCACAACACGACCATGAAGTTGAATATCATCATCTTCAACACCATCTATAGCACCTTCAATCACTGTATTACCAGGTGCAATATGATGTTTTTCAACACTACACAATATTCCATAGCCCTTTTGCTACAATACATGATGCATCATGTATGACCACAATGGCTAATTAGTATCATCATGTATCATGTATGACCACAATGGCTAATTAGCATCATGTATGACCACAATGGCTAATTAGTATCATCCACATTATACTCAACAACCAACATAAGGAATAGATCATCGCTTTCAACCATGGCTAATGATAAATACCTTGATGTGGAAAATTGATTGTATCTAAAAAAAGCCCAAATAAGCTCTAATAGATTTATAACAAAATTTGAGGTGATTTTATTTGCAAACCAAAAATTATGAATGTGTTTGGCACAAAAGGAAAAATTTCTTGCACAATTGTTGCAAATAGTGCACTCAGAGGCTGAAATGAGTTCAAATCAAAATTTTGATGCCACATAGAAAAGTTGTTTTGAGCTCCTCATTGGCCCCGAGTATGCTCACTAAGTTTTGTGCAATTTTGAGACTTTGACAAGAGGGGTTTCAATGACACCCTAGAGAAAGTGGTGACCTCCTCTGATACCAATTATTGGATTTCAAGGTCTATGGAAGCACACGAACAACAAAAGGAGGAAGAAACAGTTTGGAGAACAATAAAGCATCGAATGTGTTATGACATGAACGTACAAAGATAGGTGACTCCTAGGGGTGGGTGGGACGACTCCAAAAGAGGTAAAAAAGTGCCCTTAAAGGTCCTAAGTATTCACACACATCAGTAACAAAATATAGCAATATAATATTACCATTTATAAGAGCATGGTTGGTTCATTGCTTTATGTCACAATTACTAGATTTGATATAAGCTATGTGATAAGTGTTTTATACCATTTCATGCAAAAGCATATGTTCATACATTCCCATGCAACAAAGGAAGTATTGAGGTACATAAAAGGTACGCTCAGTCATGGTCTCTCTATAACTCAAATGATGTTTTGCATATCAAAGGATTCTATGATATAGACTAGGTTGGTTCAAAGCAAGATAGAATAAGTACATCAGTTATCTTCATTACAAGAGAAGGGTTAGTATCATGGAAGTGAAAGAAACAAGTAATGACATCGATGAAAAAGCAATGATATCAATGAAAAAGTAGACATCAATGAGACAAAATATATGCCAAATGGTTGGTGCAAAGTTTTGGAAACAATAAATTAGATGCACCTTGTCTTATCATTGTCATTCAAGCTCCGATCGTGCTTCTTTTGCGTTAGATTGTCGTGAAATGGTCATTTTTAGCCTTTTTGATGAGAAAGGCTTTGGTTCTATTAATTAAGCACAAAAATAAGAAAATTGAATTTCTTCTTTGCAATGAAAATTCGATTCTATTATGTGTGTTGCCTCTTGCCAAGAAGACTGTTAGCACTAAATGGTTCTATAAGCTAAATTGCAAGCATGGTGATAATGTTGATTGCTATAAGTCCAAACTTGTAGTTAAAGGTTTTGCTCAAGAGAACAATATTGTTTTTTATGAAATCTTTGCTTCAACATGCTATATGTCAATTTTTTGTAGCATATGTGCACTTGAAATGCATAGTGGATGGAATGTAAATTAGTTGGACATGAAAACTTCATTTTTCAATGCGGATATGCATGAAGAAGTATACGTTTTCAATCTCATGGTTTTGGGACAAAAGAAAATGAACTGAATTTAATTAGCTTATTGTTCCAATGAATTACTACCCTTGTGCTTTTTTTCTTTTTTAATAAATGGAGGTTCAGCCAAAGCCTACTCCCCTGATCTTTGACTCTGAAATTACGCGTGAATGGGCATAATACCCACGAGAGCAGTGTTGTATTTTGACGGTCTATCATACCCTTCAATTTTGAAGGTTATCTACACACCATACCTGTATTTTCTATTTTTAATGTAATTTTTGAAGGCTTAATCAAATTTTTGACTTCATTTTACGGTCTAAAATTGCCAAAACGAGAAATACGGCCGTCAAAAATCAACACTGCACGGGAGCCTCCTTATCCTACAGCGCAAAGGTTGGATTGGCTTAGAACTGCTAGAAGGCAACATCACAACTGATTTCAGAGTCATTACACAGGCCCGATTGAAATGGTTGTGAAAGCTTCCCTCCTTTCGTCTATTTCTTCTTTTAGATTCTTGAAACCACCATCATGCTAGATGGATCGGCTCCCTTTGAGATGCCTCCCCAATGGTTCCATTATCAATAAAATCACCTTGTCTAATGCCTTTTCTCTAGTTCCTTATCCAATATCCTACAGCCAAGCCCTTTTTGATGGAGTTGAGAGCTTCGTGTATCACATAACACCAAAGCAATGAGAAACAACAGAAAAAACATGGAAGATGGCCTGGTTAGTCTACTCCACTACCTCATTAGAGTTTATATGTGCTTCTTATTATCAAAGAAATTGACCGGAATACATAAACCTGCTCCGAAGCTTAATGTCTACAAACTTCACCAACATAACATGTAGTTGTGATTGCCTCACAGGCAAGCTTGTGGTAGAAGACACTATACAGAGTCCAAGGCATTGTAGTTTGGGAAGCAGAGTGTCAAGTGGTTTGGTTAATGATGAGGGGTGAGGAGCATTGACTTATGGTAACATATTGATTTCCGATGGAGCGGTAATGCAAGGAAGAGATCAAATGGTGAATAAACGGTATTAGAACAAACGGTATTGCAGGTGGGTGATAGGCTTTGAGGGATGATAATCGTAATTATGGTGGTTCTCGATCCTACGTGATGGGATTTCTTTGGATGCAGTAAATGAATGAAGAATGTCGAGTTTGAGTAAGAGAGATGATGGTCTTAGATGAGATGGGTCAATGATGAATGACGGAGTTATGTGGAAGGGGTGGTGTATGGTGGGGTTGGTTACACCCCCAAGTGAAGTGACAACCGTTGGATGGATGTGTGATATTCCATGCTTTGATCGTTGACGGTACACCCAAGTGTATAAGAACTTCACCAAAGCTACCAGAAAAAAGAAAAAAAGGTACAAAGAGAAGATCTAGTCTACCTACCTGTAGTCATTGTTATCCAAACTAAATCACATAATAATCATCGTTCACATGTGTACAGCTCTAATTTCTATTAATTACAGTTTGGAAGAATAGGTTCTACTAAACTTCCTTTATATATATATATATATATACACACACACATGAAAAATCCTTAAGCCGATAATTCAAATCTTACCCTAGAGGTAAGAGTGATGATTTAGTGGCTCTTTTATGAAGGAGCTAAAGAGCATCTCTTCAACAATCTTTAGCAAAATTCCTTAATGATATGTTTGCATGATCACGATATCCATCACTTAAGTTACCTAAGTGTGGTTGTTGATCTCTCCAGCAACAGTCATAAAAGTTGGTGTAAGAGCATGCAAAAAAGATAGTGCACTACCACCACTAGCCATTGCACCTTTTTTGTGAATGATGAATAGAAATGCTCCACATAAATGTAGTATTTGCAGCTGCTCACATAATGAGTAGATGAATTAGATTACTTATACATGTTCTAGTGTTAACGGAAGCATGGATTAAGAGCAAGTTCAAGCCTTTCAAACCTTAGAATCTTTGGATGCATTTGCTATGTTGATATACTTGGATTAAGTCAACATTGGGTTCCAAGGTAGAAAAATGTATTTTTCTAGGTTTATTGACGGAGATAAATGTCATAAACACAAGATGTAGATTAAAACACATAGAAATGTCATGTTTCTTTAAACTTAAAGCTTGATATAGATGCCAAGCAACAATGCAAGAAAAAGTAATAAGGAAAATGAATGATACAAATATGTAAAGAGATCACTAATCTTATTCATTCAAGCACATCACAACCATGAAAGATAGTTCACTATGATTTAGAGAAAGAAGACCTAACACAAAAGAAACTAAGGGCCATAAGAACAACGAATGGCGAACATGAAGTTAATATAGTTCTATCTAGCTATCTATCTATTTATCTATCTATCTATTGGAACATCAAAATTATGCTATGTTTGAGGTGCATTTGTTCTACTTCATCAAACCATCATGTGGATTGTACCAGATATCAGTTGAAGAGGTTCTTCTCAATATTTATTTTTTTGGTATTTTTCGTAAGGATTATTTATGGAACATTTACCAATGTAAAAGCCTAGAACTTTACACTTGTAAAAGGAGAAAAGAAGAGGTCAAATTCCGTGACTTTGAGTTGGTTGAGCTTGACAATCAATTAATCAATCAATCACCAAAAAGTAGACCAGATTGGATACTCACTTTTCCTAGATTGTAGGAAAGTGAATTGATTCTCTTCAACAACCTATCCCGCCTTGATTCGAATTCGAAATCCACTTGTCGAAGTCATGGAACACTTCAAGAGTCTATGTAAAGACTTCAAACCACTTGTTAATTACATTGAACCAATATACATACACTTTGGGTCATCATCATGTTGCTCCATTTTTCTACACCATCTTCTTCAACAATAGTAAACTTGCAGAGGCTCCTTCTCTCTCTACCAAGATTCAAATTGTATGAGTAAGAATTCACTGGAAACAAGTCACTATCTAGATTATGTGTACAAATTTTGAGAGTAGCTAATTCGATAGAGTTTGAGAAATCTAAATTTTACTCTTTCTGGGTCTATCTTTTGTGCCATCTGTAAGAAAACCAACCACACCACTCAAAATTGTTGGTTCAATGGAAGGACTTAAAAAGGAGGTAGAAATGGTGGATTTGGAAGCACTATAGGGAGAGATGGATTCAACAACAACAATAGAAATCACAATAGAAGGGACTTCAACAATTATTCACAAGATCAACCACATGAAGACTCATTGCTTCGGATGAATCTGAGCCACAAAGAAGGTAAAGAAGATGATCATTTGTTCGACATAGATTCAGGATGTTCAAACCGTGTTGGAAGCAAGATTTCTCTTGTATATAACTTGGAAAGTCCAAAGCATAGACATAAAGTATAGGGGATGAAACAATGCACGATGTGGAGAAGATTGATAATGTGAAATCTTCCAATGGTGGGACAAAAATTTTGAGTAAAGTTGTCTATGTACCCACTATCACTAAAAGCTAATAAGTGTAGACCAAATAGTTGAAAAAGGCTTGCTAGTTAGGTTCACCGAACATGGAGCTTTTGTGGAAGATCCATGTCAAGGCTTGAAGAAGATAGCCAGAGGTGAGAAGCATGGTAGGCTCTTTACTTTTGAAGTAGGAGAAACCAAGAACATAGCTCTATTCAACTTTGGGTCTCAAACCATAAGTGAGCTTCAAGTGTGGCATAAGAGACTTGCTCATTTGAATGAAAGAACCTTAAAGGATATATTCAGTCATCAAAGTGCTCTAGGATTACGCAACATATCAAAGCAAGACATGATCAATAGATTTGATGTATGTTAAATTGCGAAGGCACAAAGCCAACCATTCAACCACAACATCTACATCCACAAAAGCTTTTTGGACTTAGTACACACTAATGTGTTGGGACCAAATCAAGAGCCTTCATTGGCAAGATCAAGGTATTATTTTTCCTTTGTTGATGATCATAGTAGATGGACCATTCTATACTTTATCAAGAATAAGAATGAAGTGTTTGAATTCTTCAAGAAGTACCTAGCACATGTGGAGAATCATAGAGGTAGATTATTGAAACTCAGATCTGATGGAGGGGAAGAATACTTATCCAAAGGTTTTGATGAATTCTTGTAGGATAAATGCATCAAAAGGAAAGTGGCTACTAGATATTCTCCTCAATTGAATGGAGTTGTAGAAAGAAGAAACAAGACTCTAGTTGGATCAGCTAGAACAATGTTTCAAGAAAAGAAATTGCTACACTATTTATGGGCAGAAGCAATCTCAACAACTATATATCTTGTGAACAAACTTCCATCTAAATCTCTTCAAGGTATGACTCCTTATGAAGCATGGAATGGTAGAAAACCAAATCTAAGTCATTGCAAGGTATTTGGTTGTTCAGCTTTTATACACGTACCTTCACAAATAAGAGGTAAACTTGATGAAAGGGCAACCTAGGCAATATTCATTGACTATGATTCAACTCAGCTAGGCTACAGGTTCTATAGTCCTTCCGCCAAGCAATTCACCACAAGCAAGGATGTTGTGTTTGAAGAACACATGTCATGCTATGATGAAGACAAACACAAGGTAAAACTACCATATGATCTTGATTCTGATTTCCATTCATTAGGTAGCAAGTATGATACACATGTCGAGGATCAAAGAAGTGATAGAGATTATGAACAAGATGAAAGGGAAAAGGATTACAAGCTATGGAATTCAGGAGGAAAGGTTAAAATGCGGCTTCAAGCATACTCCTAGAAGGTCAACAATAGAAAAGAAATCAACCTAAAAGGTACGGATAAGACTTAAAATCTGTTGCAAAGCATTCAAGTTGCTTGGTAAAAGATTCAATTTCAAAATAACCTTCAACATATGAAGAAGCAAGAAGTAACCTTAATTGGGAGAAAGCTATGAAAGAAGAGATAGAATCCTTAAAAGAAATAGATACGTGGGAGCTGGTTCCAATGAAAACTAATCAGAAGGTAATAGGTTGTAGATGGGTCCATAAGCTAAAAAGAAATTTAGATTGATCAACTAGTAGGTAATAAGACAAATTAGTTGCCAAATGATGTGCTCAAACTCATGGTATAGACTATGAAGAGACCTTCTCAACACTTGCAAAAGACAACAATTAGGACATTCACTCAAACTAGACACTAATAACTTTCGAATGAGCTATCAAAAACTCAATTGGGATTAGTTTTGGTTTAGCAACTCTTTGCCTCAAAATAGGCTACCTGTCCACTCAATCAGGTTGAAAACTAGACTTCACTAGAAACTGAATAATTTAGTGAACATGAATTTGATAAAACTATTCTAGATAGAGTAATTACACAGGATAGAATTTCCAACAAATATTTAATCTCTAAAATTGGATACATATGTTGAGAGATATGACTCTTGCAATTAGGCTACCCAGAAATGGTGAGCGGTTAGACATAGTCTATGAGACTGAAGAGAATGAAATGTTGAAACCAAATGAACTACCTACAAGGGGACTTCAATGCCTTCTTCCTCTATTCTTGAGTATCCTCCTTTGCCTCTTTTGTAGCCAAAAGACCAAGAGCTCTCATGATGAGTTTGAGAGCTCTTCTCCATAACTCCTCCACTACTTTGAGTAGCCACTCTTCTCTTCCGGTTCAGGTTTTGGATTTGATTCTCTTTTGATTGATTCTCTTTTGGCCTCCACTACTTGTTAAAGTAAATGTTTTCATTTTTCATTTTTTTTAATTTTTCTTCTTTTTGAAGAAAATCCTTTTTGTGAAATATATATGATCTTGCTTCTTTATTTTTAACACTCCCCCTCAAGCTCGCATGTGAGCTTGCACCTTCAGCCATACCTTGCAAGTTGATTTCATCCTTGAACCTCTTTAGCTTAGAAGAATCTAAGGACTTTGTAAACATATCTAATGATCTTTATATCCACATCCTTGCTCAAAACTTTTTCTTGAACATAATGATAATGCACTTCTATGTGTTTACTTCGTGCATGAAACATTGGATTGTTTGTCATGTGAATGCTTGACACATTGTCACCATAAATTGGAATGGTCTCTGCTTGCACATCAAGATTAGCCAAGAGCTTTTTAATCCACATAGCTTCACAAGTTGCAAATGCTAATCCTCGATATTCAACTTCTATAGATGATAGTCCAACAATACGTTGCTTCTTTGAGCTCCATGTGATAGGTTTGCTGCCTATCATGAATACATAACCTAAAGTGGATCTTATGTCTTCCTTTGAGCCAGCCCAATCAACATCACTAAAGCCCTTTACCTACAATTCTTCATCATATCTATAAAACAAGGAATGATTGACAGTGTGTTTCACATATCTTAGCACTCGTTTGGTTGAATTTAGATGTTCACTTGTTCGAGTTTGCATAAATTGAGAAAGAACTCCGATATAACACAAATCTGGTCTTGTGATCATAGCATAGATCAATGAACCTATAATACTCCTATATATAGTTACATCATGTAACTTCTCTCCATCATTTGAGCATAGCTTCACATTTGTGTCCATAGGTTGAGTGAGTGGTTTGCATTCACTCATTCCAAATCTCAAAAGAACATCCAACAAGTAATTTCTTTGCATCAAGTAGATGCCATCTTTCTGATAGACTACATCAATGCCTAAAAAATATTTCAACTTACCAAGATCTGAAATTTTAAACTCCTTATCAATTTTTCTTTTTACCTCTTGTATTTCTACAACATTACTTCTTGTTATGATGAGATCATCAACATATATGCAGATGTATACTTGCTTGCCTTCTTCTTTCTTCATGTAGAGAGAGGGATCTCCACTACTTGAACTATACCCACACCTTGTGAGGTACTCAACCAATCTTTGGTTCCAAGCACGTGGTGCTTGCTTCAACCCATACAAATCGTTCTTCAATCTGCAAACAAAATCAGGATGCTTTTTGTCTTCAAATCCAATCAGTTGACTCATGTACACCTCTTCTTGAAGTTCACCATTGAGAAAATCATTTCTTATGTCAAATTGGTACAATGGACATCTCCTTGCTGCACTCATTGCAATCAAGTTTCTAGTTCTTCCCATATTTGAAACTGGGCTGAAAGTCTCTTCATAGTCGATGTCGTGAACCTGCTTGAATCTTTTGCTACTAGTCTAGCTTTATGCCTAGCTAGAGAACCATCAGCATTTATCTTTATTTTAAACACCCATTTATTTGGAACAATCGTCATACCTTTAGCCTTTGGAACTAGCTCCCATGTGTGATTGTCCTTGAGAGCTTTTATCTCTTCTTGCATAGCTTGCTGCCATTCTTTTTGTGTACATGCTTCTTCACATGCATCCAGTTCTTTGTCTTTGACTACATGTGTCATATATGCAAAATGCTTTATAATAAGACTATCACAACTCAGCCTTTGAATTGGACATCTTGCTCTTGAATACCTCCTTTCATTTCCTTTTGAATCTTGCTTCTTCAACCAGCTCAACTTTACCTTTGTTGTAATGACCTCTTCATACTCTTCTTTGCTTGCATTTGAATCACTATTTTGGGTAGCACTTTCAGCTTCAATCTTCCATAACCTGATGTTGGTGATGAGAAATGAATCCTTAGTCTCCCCTTCCATGTTGAGCTTTCTCCATTTGATGTAAAAGCTTTTGGACCTGACATTTGGGTGCTTGTTTGCTGAAATTCTTCTTGGACAGAACCTCCATCATCTTCGCAATATTCTTCAAGAATCTTCTCTTTGCCTTTGTCTCCAAACCATGTTCTTAGCTTATCAAGTACCACATCTCATGAGACTCATAGCTCCTTTGTCATCGGATTGGCACCTATATCCTTTTTGCCCCGATGAATATCCAATGAAAATACATTTTTTTGACTTTGGCTCCATCTTTGTCCTTAGTTCTTGAGGAATGTGAACATAGCTCACACATCCAAAACCTTTGAGATGTGTAAGATCAGGTTTCTTACCGAAATAAACATCCTCTGGAGTTAAATTATGCACTCAAGTTGTTGTGCATTTGTTCATCAAATAAACAATCGTACTAGCTGCTTCAACCCAATAGCTTAGTGGCACCTTCATCTCGTTGAGCATGCATCTTGCAACTTTTGTGATATGTCTATTTTTCCTTTCAGCAATTCCATTTTGTTGAGTTGTGTATCTACATGTAAATTTTCGCTTAATGCCATTTTCATAAAGAAAATCTGAAAACTCTTTGGAGAAATATTCTCCTCCTCCATGAGACCTCAAGGTTTTATGTAGCATCTTGTTTCCTTTTCTGCCTGTGCTTTAAATCTCTTGAACGTAGGGAACACATCTGATTTTTGTTTTATGCAGAACACCCATAATTTTCTTGAATGATCATCAATAAAAGTGATAAAATATCTATTACCAACCACCAATGGTTGTTGTGATGGTCCCTATACACCCGTGTGTATCAAGTCGAGGACATTCCTTGCCACATAGTTGCTCTTCTTGAATGGTTGTTGAGTTTGCTTTCCTAGTTGGCATGCTTCACAAAACTCATGTAGTCCAGCATCATTGAACCTTGGAAGACCTCTTACCACTTCATGGTTGCTCATGTCCTTGAGCTTGGGAATGTTCATATGTCCAAACCTTTTCTGCCACAAATATATTTCAGCAATCCTCTTGTTTCCAAATTGAATATATGTCACCTTTCCATGTGGTTATTGAATGTCCAAAGTGAACATCCTACCTTCTTTCCTTCCTTGAGCAACGATCTTGAATCCTTCTTTCGGATTCTTTATAAAGAGGTCTTTTTTATTGAAGATAACATAATTTCCCTTCTCTACCATTTGTCCTACTAAAATCAAATTCTTTGCAATAGTAGGAACATGAACATCAGTCAATACCTTCTTGTCTCCAAGCTTGATTTCTCCAACATGCTCAATTGTGTCTAGAGTTTCATCACCAGTCTCTACACATCCTTTTCCACTTGGAGCTTGTCGATTTGTGAATAAATCTCCTTGGAATGTCATATGATTGCTGCAACCTGAATCTATAAACCATTTTTTATCATCACTTCTCAAGTTGTTGCACTCATGCTTCATGGCAAGCATGGTTTGCTTATCTCCTTCACTTGATGTACTCACAAAATTATTTTGGCTCCTTTGGCTTCCTCCATTCAGCATTCCATTCTTTTGCCAACAATCATTTGCATAATGTCCTACTTTAGCACAATGATAACATGTTATACCTTTATAAGGATTATATGAACTTCGATCTCTTCCTCTATTTCTTCCTCGACCTCTTCCATGTGTGTTGTCATTTGAGTTGTCCTTGTTGCCCTCCGAGTTGTGTTGGCTGGAATTTGTGTTGTTGTAGCTTCTTCCTCTTCCTCGTGAGCCTCCTCTTGAGTTCCTTCCTCTACCTCGACTTGCATATAACATTTGGCTATGGTTGTCCTTACCTTTGTTGCCTTCTCCTTGTTGAGAAACCTATAATCTTGTCAAATGTTGGTAGAGGGTCTCTATAAAGAATGTTTATGATGAGGGGCTTCCACTTCTCTTCATTCAAGCCATTGAGGGCTATTTGGACGATGACTTCCTCTTCTATCTTGCATCCAACTAATGCTACCTGATCTCGAAGCTCCTTGATCTTCAATGTATACTCACTAATGCTTTGGTTTGAGCTTTTCTTCATGTTGTTAAGCTCGTTCTTGAGTTGCATCTTCCGAAGACCTTATTGAGTAGCATACACCTTCTCCAATGCTTCCCAAACTTACTTGGCTATCTCTAGGCTTTGCACATGACTAATCATAGTGTTAGAAATAACTTGTGAAATCAGGAACATCACCCTTTGATTCCTCTCTTCCCAATCAGCAAATGTTGGGATCTTGAAGATCCATTGGTTGTGGATCATCTCCAGTAACTAGACTCCAGAAACCTTTATCTTTAAGGTAATTTTTCATTATGTACCTTCAATACTGAAAATTATCTTTATCTAACTTTTAAACTTGTTGTCCTACATCAACCATTGAAAACTTCCAAGTTTGAAGTTTACCTCAAATATGTTTTGGCACTCTATCTTGACTTTACAAAGCGCCCCCTTGATTTCTGGCTTCTCCTTTGCTTTAATTCAGTTTCAATGCTTTTTTTCTTCAAACTCCAATGCTCTGATACCAATTCTTGGAGAATTCCTCTCCTATGCGCAGCAGAAAGAGTAGAAGACCTTCTCAAGATCAAGACTTTTACCGACAACTGAACCTTAAAATGAAAACTGCTATGAATTAAAGAGCACAATGAACTTGAGAATTTCATAACTCAAACTAGACACTAATACCTTTCAAACACTCAATTTGGAGTAGTTTTGTTTGGGAAACTCTTTGCCTCAAAACAGGCTGCCTGTCCACTGAGTTAGCCTGAAAACTGGACTTCAGTAAAAGTGAATAACTCAAAGAGCATGAAACATTTGACAAAAAAATAAGTACATGAGATAATCTTACCAAAAAAAATTTTAATTCTAAAATTGGATACATACATTGAGAGATATGACTCGCAATCAGGCTACCCAAAAATGGTGAGTGGATGGACATAGTCTACGAGACTGAAGAGAATGAAATGATTGCAACCAAATGAACTACCTACAAGGGGACTTCAACGCCTTCTTCCTCTGTTCTTGAATATCTTCCCTTGCCTTTTTTGTAGCCAAATGACCATAAGATCTCATGATGAGTTCGAGAGCTCTTCTCCATAACTCCACTACTTTGTGAAGTAATTCAACGATGATGCACCACAATCCACTCCCCTTCTCGAGCGCTCCACGACGATATCCTTAGAGTAGAAAACCAAGCTCCTAGGGCCGCACATGGTACTCCACACAAAGGCTGCAAAATACGCAAAAAAACACATTACGTAGGGAGCATGAAGACATACTTCTTAGGTCTTACAAATGTGGTCGAACATACAGTCTGTGGCTGACCAAGCCCCTATATGATTTATTAAAGAACATATGCAAAGAAGTGTCCAGTGGTCATTTGGCCTTTCACATGGACACTAACGGTATCTCCCACTAAACGCCAATATGGCCAAAGTAACTATGGGAGAAAAATGAAGAATGATAAAGAATACCTGAGTGTAAGTATACAACTATACCTCCCATCTGATGGGCATGTTACACAGTATACAAGTGACTGTGTAAGATCATGAATCAAGTAACCCCCATCAAGTGATAACAATGTCAAAAGCTATCTTGTGGTAGAGCTTTAATCAAAGCATTTGCAATCGTATCTCGAGTGTGAACCTTCTCAAGAATAATGCGCTCAGTTGCTAAGAAATCTCTAATGAAATTATACCTTGTTAGTATATGATCAATGTCTACCCCTCATGATTGTATGCACATTTTGTAAGGCCCCCTTTATGAGGAGAAGCCAAGCGTGCATTACCCAATTGATGGGAATCCCAACTTGAATGTTGGATGAAGGTCATATTGAACCATGTAAGGTATTATAAGGAAAGGGAGTTACCAGGGTCCCCAATTGTGGGGTCCGGGGCAGCGGTGAGCAGCCCCGGCTGGGGGGTCCAAGGGGGCAGCGGTAAAGGGAATATTCCATGGAATATTCCCTATCGGAGTCAGAAATCATTTATATTTGTTAGGTCGGTTCAACCAGTCTAAGCCGTGTATGGCAATTACGCTGGCGGTGGCCGCCCACGCTCTACCGCCCATGTATAGCCGTCCATGGCAGGCCACCCATGATCCTATATATACATGACTTCTGCACTACCTAAGACATTGAGTTGAGCCAGCATACCTCTACCTTGTATCTCCCTATCTAGAGTTGTCTAGATCACCATTTAAGCTCTACCTTGAGAGCGCACGGGTGGACAACGCCATCATCTTTGTACTTGCTGCTAG
Organism: Ceratopteris richardii; assembly: GCA_020310875.1. Classification (NCBI taxonomy): domain Eukaryota; kingdom Viridiplantae; phylum Streptophyta; class Polypodiopsida; order Polypodiales; family Pteridaceae; genus Ceratopteris; species Ceratopteris richardii. The sequence goes on from CM035409.1 coordinate 53,110,811, forward strand.
TAGAAAATTGTTGAGATTCTCCTATATCTGTTATCTTCTCTGCTATTGCTCCTGTGTTATATTGTGTAACTATTGTCTTACATGGTATCAGAGTTGTAAGGTTTGAATAGCTTGAGAAGTATCATTATTTTAGCCTACTAGCAGACTAGAATATCAGTAGATTATTCGAGTGATTACATGATGGCTTCATCGTCGAACACTAGTCTTGGTGCTTCAGCTAATGTTAATGCTGCACCTATTCGAATTCGTCCACCTGCATTCACTGAAGGGAAGCTGGATGGAACCAACTATACACTCTGGAAGTTCAAAATTTTTGCAATTTTGGACTCCTATGAATTACTTAACACTGTCATGGGACCGATGGGATTGGATCCAGAGCCTATACCAGTTGAAGATCCAGCAAATTCAAGATTGATGATTCAGCCAGATCCAGATCTTCTACGAGCTTGGAAGAGGCGGAATGCTGATGCATTATGTGCGATTGTCACTAGTGTAAGTGATTCTGTGCTTACTTTAGTTCAACATACTACTAAAGCACATGAGGCTTGGGGCATATTGGCTCGACAATATGAGACCAAGAACCATACTAGGATACAGAATTTAGAAAATCAGTTGGCAAATGAAAAGCATTCTGATTCTGAAAAGGCTGAAGATTTTATCAAACGGATAAAGCATCTTCAAGATCAATTGGCTGCAGTTTGTGTTGTTATAACACCAGAAGATCTGGCTCGAAGATCTGTACGTGTTCTTCCAGCAAAGTATGATGGATTAGTAACAGCCCTTAACACTCAGGTAAGGCCAACTCCTCTTACATTTGAAGAGTTTTGTGCCATGCTTTTAGAAGAAGAGATGCGGCTGAAGAATCGGCAAAGTACAACTGATGCTGCATTCTCAGCAAATGCAAAAGGTAAAGGCTCTTCAGAGGGATCAAAGAAGAAGCCAAAGAAGAAAAAGTTCACAGGAAGTTGCTTCTATTGTGAAAAGAAAGGCCATGCCATCAAGGATTGCAGAAAGAAGAAAGCTGATGAACGGAATGGGACTGTAAAATCATCATGGAAGAACAAAGAGTCTGCAAACAACACAGAGCTGGAACTTTGGGTAGCTATTGAAGAGGTATGTTCATCTGCTCAAGCTCGTGTTGATGAGCCATGGATTTTAGATAGTGGAGCTTCTCGCCATATGACTAGTAAAAAGGATTGGTATAGTTCCCTAGTGCCTCTGCGGGAATCCATCAATGTAGTGGTGGGAAATGACTCCAAGTGTCCAGCTGAAGGAACTGGAACCATCTCTTTTATCACTTCTCCAGGTGTTGAGAAAAAGTTATCCGATGTTCTCTATGTACCTACACTCAAAAGAAATTTGTTGTCAGTTTCTGCAATAACAGATCGTGGACTCGAAGTTCACTTCAATAAGAGTGGTGCGGAAATCATGGATTCATTAGGTAATGTTGTAGGTAAAGGCATACGACGGGATAACTTGTATGAGTTAAGTGCTTTAACTACTACAGAAGATAAAGATGTAAGCAGGTTATGGCACCAACGATTTGGGCATCTCGGATTTGCAGTTTTGAAGGAGATGCAACGAACAGGGATGGTTGCTCATTTGCCTGCATTTTCAGAGTTGTAGGAACCTTGTGAAGCTTGTATGATGGGCAAGCAACAACGAAAGGCGTTTCCAAGAGAGATCAGCAATCGATCTCAAGCTCCTCTAGAGTTGGTACATGCTGATCTCTGCGGTAAAATGTCTACACCTGCTTTAGGAGGATCTTTCTACTTCTTGTTGTTAGTCGACGATTATAGTAGAAAGATGTGGGTTTATTTCATTCGAGAGAAGGCTGATGCTTTTGAAAAATTTAAAACGTGGCATAAGTATATAGAAAATGAATCAGGAAGGAAACTGAAGAAATTTAGAACAGATAGAGGAGGTGAATTCTTGTCAACAGAATTCAACAATTACTGTAAGGAGCATGGTGTGAAAAGGCAACTTACCACAGCTCATACACCCCAACAAAATGGCGTTGTTGAGCGCAGGAACAGGACAGTAGTTGAAATGGCTCGTTGTATGTTGAAGGCTCAAGACATGCCTGATTCATTCTGGGCAGAAGCAGTCAATACAGCAGTCTACATCCTCAATCGAAGCTACACAAAAGTACTGAAGGGGATGACTCCTCAAGAAGCATATTCTGGTAAAAAGCCTTCAGTTTTGCATTTCAGAATTTTTGGTTGTTTCTGTTATGCACATATTCCTGATTCAACAAGATCAAAGTTGGATTCAAAAAGCAAAAAGTGTGTCTTCCTAGGATATAGTGAAGAGTCTAAAGCATACAGGTTATGGGATCCTGAGGCAAGGAAGATTTTTGTCAGCCGAGATGTGGTGTTTGATGAACGACCACACTTAGTAGAAGATAAAGGTAAATCTACTATCTCATCAAACGGAGAAATATCTCACCTTGTGCCTATCAAAAGACAGGTTAAAGTTGAGGAGGAGGAAACATCTGATGGAGAAATTTCCTCAATAAAAAGCCAACCAGTTGTAGCTGCACAGCGTAAGCCACTACCGAAGTGGGCACAACAACTCTTTGATGATCACAATCCACATGTAGACTTCAGAAACTCTGCTTCAGAAATCCATTTCATTACCTGCATAAAGTTTCAAATTTCTTCAAGTAAATGATGCACAAGTATTCGCAATACCTTTGCGCAATCATGTCAATCATTAGTTCTCAAAACTAATCACCAAAAGTTTAATTTGATCATTAAGATCAAAGACATGTCAAAGAGAATAGAGGAGCAAAGAAGAGCCTCAGAACACATTGTTAACATGGCTCTAATGGCAGATATCATGGGTTCGATAAAGTAACCTACCACCATTGAAGAAGCCATTGATGATCCAGGTGGGAGAGCGGCAATGCAGTCTGAGTATGATAGTATACTCAAAAATGATACATGGGATCTAGTCGACTTGCCGCCAAAGAAGAAGGTAATAGGTACTAAATGGATTTGGAAAGCTAAGTATAAAGCTGATGGAACATTAGAAAAGTATAAGGCACGATTAGTTGCACAGGGTTTTTCACAGATTGAAGGATTTGATGTTCAAGAAACTTTTGCACCAACAGCACGCATGACAACTATTCGGACGGTACTTGCAGTAGCTGCACAAAAGTCCTGGCCTATTTTCCAGATGGATGTCAAATCTGCATTTTTGAATGGTCACCTCAAGGAGGAGGTATATGTATCTCAACCACCAGGTTTTGAGGTGCCCAATTCAGAAAATAAAGTTTGCAGGTTGAAGAAAGCTTTGTATGGACTTAAGCAAGCTCCACGGGCTTGGTACCAACGAATAGATCATTTTTTCAAAAATATGGGTTTTGAAAGAAGTACTTCTGATGCTAACTTGTATGTAACGAAAAGGGATAGCAAGCTAGTTGTTATCATTGTATATGTAGATGATTTGATCATTACAAGAGATCATCAGGAACTCATCAATCAAACTCGGATCAGCTTGGGAACTGAGTTTGAAATGACAGACTTAGGTCTACTCCATTTTTGTCTGGGAATTGAAGTATGGCAAAGGAAGGATGGCATTTTCATCTCACAACAAAAATATTCCAAAGAAATTCTCAAGGCATTTGGAATGATGGACAGCAAACCAACTATCACACCTATGGAGGTAAATCATAAGCTATCTATGGATGATAACATGCCTGATGTAGATGCTAAAAAGTATAGGAAGCTCGTTGGAAGCCTTATTTTTCTGTGCAACACTAGACCAGACATTTGCTATGTTGTTGGAGTGTTAAGCAGGTTTTCCAACAAACCTAAGGAGAGTCACTGGAATGCTGGAATGCGAATTCTAAGGTACATTGCAGGAACCTTGGATTTTGGTATTTTGTATACCACAGGTGATACACTCCAAGGATATTGTGATTCAGATTGGGCTGGAGATTGTGATTCTAGAAAATCAGTTTCTGGATATTGTTTCTCACTTGGTTCAGGAATATTTTCTTGGGTAAGTAGGAAGCAACCAACTCTCGCACTCTCCTCCACTGAAGCAGAGTACAAAGCAGCTTGTTTTGCTTCTTGTGAGGCAGTCTGGTTAGGAGAATTCTTGCAGATCTTGGCTTTCCATCAAATATGCCAACTGTACTCAAGTGTGATAATCAAAGTTGTATGGCTATTGCAAAGAACCCAGTATTTCATGCTCGCACCAAGCACATAGAAGTACAGTACCATTACATTCGTGAGCTAATTGAAGATGAAATTGTGGAGCTAGAATATTGCCCAACAGAGGCAAATTGTGCTGACATATTCACTAAAGCACTTGGAAGAGAGCAGCTCAACAAGCATCTTCAACAGATGGGCATAGGACCGAGACCTACTTGATTTATCATCGGTAAACATTGAGGGGGGGTGTTAGTATATGATCAATGTCTACCCCTCATGATTGTATGCACATTTTGTAAGGCCCCCTTTATGAGGAGAAGCCAAGCGTGCATTACCCAATTGATGGGAATCCCAACTTGAATGTTGGATGAAGGTCATATTGGACCATGTAAGGTATTATAAGGAAAGGGAGTTACCAGGGTCCCCAATTGTGGGATCCGGGGCAGCGGTGAGCAGCCCCGGCTGGGGGGGTCCAAGGGGGCAGCGGTAAAGGGAATATTCCATGGAATATTCCCTGTCGGAGTCAGAAATCATTTATATATGTTAGGTCGGTTCAACCAGTCTAAGCCGTGTATGGCAATTACGCGGGCGGTGGCCGCCCACGCTCTACCGCCCATGTATAGCCGTCCATGGCAGGCCACCCATGATCCTATATATACATGACTTCTGCACTACCTAAGACATTGAGTTGAGCCAGCATACCTCTACCTTGTATCTCCCTATCTAGAGTTGTCTAGATCACCATTTAAGCTCTACCTTGAGAGCGCACAGGTGGACAACGCCATCATCTTTGTACTTGCTGCTAGTAGAAAATTGTTGAGATTCTCCTATATCTGTTATCTTCTCTGCTATTGCTCCTGTGTTATATTGCGTAACTATTGTCTTACATACCTCACCTCAATGTGCTTGGTCTTTGCATGATAGACCAGATTCTTAGCCAAAGCAATGGCACTCTAACTATCACTGAGCAAACGAGGTACATGCTGAGGTAAACCCATATCACAAGCAAGACGAGAAATCCACAATGCTTCCTTACATGCCTCACTTGTTGCAACATACTCTACTTCTATGATGGAAACAGTTGTACATTCTTGAAGATAAGATCTCCAAGAGATAGCACCTCTAGCAAAATGAAATATGTACCCTGATGTAGACTTACGATTGTCTACACAACCAGCATAGTCAAAATCTGTGTAACCAATAATGGATGCTCTCCCTCTACCTAAGTATAGACACTTGTCCTTAGTGCCACTCAGATATCTTAAAATCATCTTGACCACTTCCCAATGTTTCTTGCCAAGATTAGACATATATCTACTCACAACTCCCACTGTAAATGCAATGACTGGTCTCGTAGCTACCATCGCATAGATGAGACTACCGACAACAGACTGATAGGGAATTTTGGTCATAAATTCCTTTTCCTCATCAGATTTGGGGCAATCATCCTTGCTCAATTTCACATATGTGTAAAGGTGTACTCAATGCATTTCCACCCTGTATATTGAACTTGTGAAGTACTTTGGATATGTACTCATGTTGAGACAAGTATATGCATTTTTTACTCCTATCACGAGTAATGCGCATGCCAAGAGTATGTTTGGCATCCCCCAAATTCTTCATATCAAATGTCTAACTCAACTTCTTTTTGAGAGTTGACAAATCATAAGAGGACTTCCCAGCAATCAACATATCATCGACATAAAGTATCAAGCATATCAAGTTGCCATCTGAGCATCTCTTTGTGTAGATAAAATGATCCTCATTGCTTCGAGAATATCTTTGAGACTTCATAAAAGCATCAAATTGTTGGTACCATTGTCTAGGGGATTGTTTAAGTCCATACAAGCTCTTCTTAAGCTTATAAACTAGACTTTCCTTGCTAGGAACTACATAACCCTCTGGTTGTTCCATATAGATCTCATTTGTAATATCTCCATGCAAGGAAGCAATTTTCATATCGATTCGGACTAGCTCTAAGTCCTACATTGCAACGAATCCAAGCAACATGTGCAGGGTAGTCATCTTGACCACTAGAGAGAAGATTTCCTTGAAATCAACACCAGGTTGTTGCTTAAAACCCTTTGCAACAAGTCATGCTTAATACTTTGGAGAAGCACTATCTGATGTGAATTTCAACTTATATACCCGTTTACATGGTAAAGCTTTCCTTCCCTTTGGCAAAGGTACTGAATCCCAAGTACCATTCTTGTGAATAGAATCCAAGTCACTCTTCATGGCACGCTCCCACTTGACATGATCCTCTATCTACATAGCCTCTTTGTAGAAAGAAGGCTCACCGGCATCTGTTAGCATAACAAAATCTAAACGTGGAATATATCTATCAGGTGGATGTGAGACACGTGCAGAACGTCTCAATGGTTGCTGAACAAGAACATGTGCAAACTGATCTAAATTGACATTCTCTTGAACATCCCTATGTGCAGCATTTTTATGCATGCTAACCGGAGGATTGGTATCCTCAAACACCACTCTTCTCACTTCAACCTCCTTAATGGGATGTTTATGCATCTTAGACTCATTGAAAATGACATCACTACTTCTGATCATTGATCGTGTTTCAGGATCCCATAAGCGATATCCAAATTGTCCTTCTCAACCATATCCAAGAAAAATGTATTTCTTTGACTTATGGTCCAACTTTTGTCTAAGATTCTTGGGTATATGAACATATGCTTCACACCCAAAAACTAGAACATGATCAATTATGGTGACTTCCCTGTCCATAACTCTTGTGCCACTTTTAGACCTTTGGCAGTACTTGGTGAAAGGTTAATCGCATGAACTAAAGTCAATATTGCTTATTCCCAAAGGCCTCGTGAGAGGTTTGCATGATGCAACATAGAGACTATTCTATCTTGAATAGTTCTATTCATCTTCTCAGGTACACCATTTTGAACTAGGGTATAAGGAGTTGTAAACTCTCTATGAAACCCTCTAGACTGACAGAAAAGGCTGAATTCATGTGAGGTGTACTCACCCCCATTATCTGAACGTAAAGCCTTAAGCTTAGTTCCTTTTTTAGTCTCAATTGAAGCAAGCCATTTTCTGAAAGTAGGAATACCTCATCCTTCGATTTGATAGGATATACCCAAACTTTTCTAGTATCATCATCTATGAAAGTGACAAAGTAAAGAGAACCACCTAAGGACCTAGTGGGCATAGGACCACACACATCTGTATGAATGAGATCTAAAGGTTGTATTGAAGAGTCAATGTGCATTCTATGCACGTTTCTGGTTTGTTTTCCATATTGAAAATGCTCACAAAATGAAAAATCGAAGAAAGATAACACAGGTAAGTAGCCAGAACAAGAAAGATTTTCCATTCCACTATGAGATATATAGCCCAAACGACCATCCCAAATACAAGCCATAGGCTGTTCAGTAACAGCTAACAAGTGTTCTTTTGTGATACAAATAAAGAATAAAGTGAGCCAACTTTGCTTCCTTTTGCAATAACCATATTGCCCTTTGATATTTGAAAGGACTGAGCATAGAAGACCACCTTGTAACCAAGGTCATCAATTTGACCAACTAACATCAAACTGCATGATAACTGAGGTACATGGCATACGTTGTGCATAGTAAATTTTGAACCATCAATGAACTGCACAACCACATCTCTAATCCCCACAACATCACATTGGTAAGAGTCATCAAGTCTCACGATACCAAGAGACTTTGCTGCATAATTAGAGAACCATTCTCTGGGTGGTGTCACATGGAAAGAAGCACCAGAATCTAGCACCCATAAGTGGGAAAGAGAATCAGACATAAGAGCCTTGGTTAGCATAGTATTATCAAGTGTCAACACATCAGCATCATCAAAAATAGCATTAATTTCTTCAATCTTCACAGTCGAAGTAGATGGTGCAGGTAAATGTTTAACATGCCCATCAACATTCTATCCTTTACCTTTAGCATTCTTTAATGCATAACAGTCTTTCTTCATGTGTCCTTTCTTATGAAAATGATGGCATTCGATATCCCTCTTCCTTGATTTACTTCTACTCTTATTCTGTTGACCATTCTTTTCCTTGTTCTTGCTCCTACCACGTTGCTAATTCTTTCCTTGGTAAGAATCACGAACATTATATGCATCTCCACTCTGAGTGCCAACCATAGATTTTCTACAAATCTCCTCACTCAAGAGTGCTTC
>CM035409.1:53126655-53559155 GCA_020310875.1 Ceratopteris richardii
TGTATGTGTATGTGTATGTGTATGTGTGTGTGTGTATGATCCATCCATCTTTCTATGTATCCACATATCTATTTGTCTATCTACATATCTATCTATCTATCCATCCATCGATCCATGTACCCATCTAGCCATCTGTCTACCTATCTATCCATCTACATTCTTCACACTTGTTGATTGTCTCTTGTATTTATAAACTTGCATAGTGTTTTTCTAGATCGAGATTCAGGTTGAATCTATTACTTCCTCTCATTTTCATAAGTGAAAAAAGTTCTCACAACAATAAAATGTTCAATATCATGGTTACACTACAGAAAGTCAGAAAATACAGTAAGATTCATGGAGAAAGAATGACGAAGAGAGAGAGAGAGAGAGAGAGAAAGATAAAGAGAGAGAAGGGGGCAAGAAGAAACCTCAAGGGAAAAAAGAGACCAAAAAGTGATTATAGTAAGAGAACCTTGCTTGGGAGTTTCTATGAATTTATCTAAACTTCTCAATAAAGAAGACAATTAAAATCTGTTAGCATTAAATGACTTAGAGAGAAATAAAAATATATTTAAGAGAACTGTCCTCTTATAAAATTGCCACAAAGCCTAAAAAGTTAGTCATTTCTTTAATTCAAGAATCTAAATGAGAGAAGGATCTAGAAGAGGGAGAATTATGCTTATTCACTTTTCATATATGAAATTGACATTATATTATTGTACCATAATTAGGATCGAAGTTAACGCATGATTATACTTCATCCTTTTCCACGAATGTGACAAATAGTAGCCCTTGAAAACCCCAATCTTTTCCTAATGAATAAATTTCTTGATATTATTTTTCACTTTGTTTAAGTCTGGTTGCTTGGGTGAGTTGGAAACAACCAACAAAGAAACTTTCGTTCTCTAAAGCAAAGTACAAGGCAACTTGTTTTACTTCTTGTGAGGCAATGTATTGAAAGAGAATTCTTGCAAAAGTATGCTTTCCACCATAGATGGCAATGAATCTAAGCTCAATTATTATCTCAAAGCTTGATGGGGGCTCATTTTTGTATGATGTTGATAATGAATTCAATTTTTTGAATCGACATACTATGGATGAACATACCCTATGTTATCACTCAAGTATTGGCATACACACCACTATACAAGCAATGGCCATCCACATACAAACTACCCATGTCTAACCAACTATAGAAGGCCACACTCGTCTAGACATTGGGTTGAGCCAACATATCTCTATCTTGTAATCTCCCATATAGAGTTGATTAGGTCACTATTTAACTTGTACCTTAAGAGTGCATGGATGTACAACACCATCACTATCGTCTTGCTTTTTAGTAAGAACTTTCTCAAATTCTATTATATTTGTTCTCTTCTCTTTGATTGCATTCATATTTTGCAATTCTATTATTCTCTTTGATTGCATTCATATTTTGCATAATTGCTTTCTTACACATGAATCATAATGACACTTAGCAAAAGCAAATTCTTCATTCCATATATAATTAATAAACTAGTTCAAGATCAATGGTGTAGTGATAAAACATTGGTCGTGAGGTGCAAGGTTCAAGGCCGAAATGTGGCTTGACTTTAACCCCTTAGACTGTGGGAGATAAAAGGGGATCCCCAATGTGCATGCTATTCATTACAATCTTTCAAACATAACTAGAAGAGTATGTCAAAGTTCGAACTTCCAAATAATAATAATAATAATAATAATAATAATAATAATAATAATAATACAACCAATTTTAGAGGGCAAAGATACCTGCAATAATCGGTTAAACCTCTTTCTTCTTTGCCTATCTAAAAACCTAATTAAGACAACTCTAAATAACATGGGATTGTATTTCATCATTAGACAAAGAGTAACAACAAAACTCTTAAAACAATCAAGCAACCTATAATGACCAATACATACAAATGAACTATCTAATAAAAATTTCATTTGCAAGCTCTTTCAAACTCTTCATCTATGTAAAAAATTATCAGTATACTCACATGTGCTCTCTCCAACTATTCTTGAAGCAAGCAACGTGTTTCATTTATTATATGATGTAATGAGACAAGAATAACCCAAGGATTCTCAATTGGTTCACATGCGCAAATGCATGCACAAATGCCATACTTAACAAACAAAACAAGGCATGTACCTAAGCATATCTACCACCTTACCAAATTTGATTTGCATTGATTGAGATTCGAGATGCTAACCATACACTTGACATAGTCGACAGAACAAGCACAAGAAAAAGGTAGAACGTTAAATTTGCTAAATCGACTACAACCACACTGATGGTATTTGTAGTTGCAGCAATATATATTTAAGCATTGCACAATCTTCCACAAGCTCTTTGCTATCATACATGGCAAATTTCCTATAACAAGGGATAGTTGGAACCACACAACAAACATTGGAAAAACAACATTGTTGTCAACCACTTACCAATAACTATATATTGATGTAGATAGTGTCCTATGGAGATCCATTACACCTAAAGGAACTTTGAGACCACCTATACTAAAATGAAGACCAAAACCCAAGTCCACACAACAAAATCATATGTGCATTTTTAAAATAATTTTATTGCTCTTCAAGCACATTTGTGATATTTGTTGAATCATCCAACATATCCTCAAGAGCCCATACCACATTTTTGCCAGACATGGTTAATGTCTGTCTTAACATAGAAAATTGAAAAAAATGTAACAAGATACCCATGAAATTAGGTTATACTTAGAACATCCGAGGACACCTATACTAGCAAGTGAAACTGAAATCAAAATCCACACAAAAGGACAAAACTACATACACACTAATCATGATGATGCAAATACCAAAATAAATCCAAATGCAGATTTTCAATGACACCAAGCTCTTCAAGCATTCTTGTAACATTAACCAAACTAAAAAATGCTCATCAAATTCCATAGAAATTTGAGACAATGAATGGAGTGAGTCAACAATGCACTACTTTGACACCAATTACAGTTCGAGTGAAACACATAAACATGACAGAAAAGATGCATAGACACAACACAGTGTAATATTGGTGTGCAATATACAAAGATCGATAGTCCATTGGAAGTACGGGCATGTATGCAAAGCTGATGGAAAACAAAGTCCTAAAGAAAGAGAAAAGTTCTTGATAAAAATGTGTTAATGTTATTGGGCATTAATTTTGTACATATCATAAGCACAAACATGAATGCATACATGCACTTGCATGAATATACACATACATAAACAGGAAAAAGTAACTCCTCCGGAGGGTAGAAGTATTTTTCACAGCTTGAAGTTCTAAGAGAAATCATGGAAAACGTGTTAAATCCATAAGAAAGCCAATGCAACATTTGTCAAAAGAACAAGAATGCAAAGAAGTTGAGAACATTGATATTTTAGACTCCTAAGACTACATTTAGGTTTCTAATGGCCCCATGAGGTGGACTCTTAAATGATTCACTCCTAAGAAAGTAGGTACTAAAATGTAGATTGTGCCTAGGAGAGACTTAAGCGCACCTAATTACGATATAATTCCACAACAGCACAACCAAGGGAACTTTGGATAGACATCACAGATTGCTCCTCTATGACAAAAGTAATGGTCAAAGTAATGGTCAAAGGATCCAAGTTAGCATAAGAGAAATTGGCACATTTGCAACTAAATGAAGCAAGAGTTCATTATGGGTCCCAACTAAACGTGGTATGCAGCTATCAAACCAAGAATCTCAGTTCGGCATTACACTAGTAGGTCAAGAAGATCAAGCTAGAGCGAAAAAGGCTTTGGACCTAAGGATTCAGAATATGGGTGACCTTTAGGAAAAGTGAAAATAAGGCATGGATACCTCTACAAGAGATGAATCACATCAAGACTCGGGTGCATTGATACATTGTCATTCAGAACAGCACACCAAAAGCACACATGAACACAAAGACATCTTTCTCAGTCTGATGTAAACCTGGCTTATTAGAACTACAAAGAATGCCAGTTCAGGGACAAAATAAAAGAAGTCTGAACACAATCATGCAGCAAAATTTCTGTATTCAGAGCAGTACATCTCCATTTTCATAACACATCAAAGTAAGGAGCCACTGGTTGCATGATGTTAAGCATTATATAATTTCATATATAGTACTAAATTAGTTGCAGATTCTGGCATATTCTTCAACCTAAGGAGTGTTCCGGGCATAAGGACCTACTCCAGCACTGAGTGATAGGTATGATACAGATAATTGTAAAGAGGCATCATACAGATAATTGTAAAGAGACCTGAAGTTAGGGAACAAGGCCGAGGTCCTTGAAGTACTCATGACCCAGTGCATTTCGGGCAGTGATGCGTCGAGTAGGATCCAAGCAAAGCATTTTCTGAAACAAAGCATGTTATTGAGAATAATGATCACTTGGACACAGTTAATGCAACAGACAAGAACCATGAAAAGAAATGGCATACCCCAAGCAAATCAATTCCAGCACAATCCAAGCCAGGAACGACTGTAGCTAAGTCCTGCCATAAATTACAATGCAACAGGCCAGTGGTTACATCCCAAAAGATCCGACCTCCAAGAAATTTCCATGTTTCAATACTTCACCATACTGAGACAGATTTGGAGGCTCACAGAATTCAATAGACACGTGCAATGGTCAAAGTACGTCACTCAGCTGAGCCATTGAATGGCTAAGGCTGAAGACTCAGGAAATTGTATAAGCATAGACCTCAAATCAAGTTCATTGCCAGAAAGGTAGATGCACCATAAAATACAGCTATATCAGCTGTGACGAGTGTAAAAATCAAAATGAAAACATCAAAACTTCACCATAAAGTTTTAGTTCACACCCTTGATTTGACAGGACATAAACAACCAATGAGTAAGCTTTTGAATCCATAAAGCTCCATTCCTGGTCATATTCTGACTAAATTTCCTGGTTTCCAAAAGGCTGCTTCTAATATGCTGATCTCGGATCAATGAATGAACAATGCACATGTTTGTTCATCAAGATTTTGACAAACCAACAAGAATGTGCTGTCACATAAGTCGTTCAAACAAAAAAATGCATCTTTTAAGTAATTCTCTGCTACAGCCTCCACTAAATAGACACCCCAAAGGGTAATCAGACTTCGCATGCTGAGTGCTACACAAATGCAGAAATGAGTATGTAGATAAACAAAGTGGCTGGTTTCTCCATTTGGCTACTCAAGCCTGGACGCTTCCATCATCTGAGTAATGGGACACATTGTGCTATCCATAAACAAATGATAAAACAAAAAAGACCATGCTTGTCACAAAGATGGAGATGTCACTGAACCAAATGAAATATAAAGATATACTTGCTACAAATAACTAATGATGGACGAAGCACTCACATGCATGTACATTATGAGGACCACCATTAAAATTATACTGAGCTCATAAAATTCAGATTTTATGGCCAGTCAGCAGTCTGTTCACATGCTCCACCATTTAAAATATACTGAGCTCCTTAAATTCAGATTAATCATTTACAACTAGTGAGCAGCTTTTTAGCACAAACAGCACAAATTGAGAAACGTGATCAAAAAGCTGAGAACTAAGCTGATTGGAGAAACCTTAGGTGGCCATTTTGGGAATGCTGATTTGAAGTCTGGTAATGCTGTGACACCTGGCCAAACTTCCTCATTTGGTGTACCTAGTACTCTGCAATCATAACGTGTTCAAGAAGCAAGTTGAGTTCAACTTGAACCTCTAATTTCATTTGATGAATTATGATTGTAATACCCTAAAGAAAAATTCTAAATGATAAATGACTGCTATTAGTACCTGAAAATCTTGAATAATTCATCAATTTCAGAATCCCCAGGGAAAAGGGGACGTTGATTGACCATTTCTGCAAAGATGCAACCAACTGACCAAACATCAACAGGTGTTGAATAGTGACGTGAACCAAGTAGAATCTCTGGAGCACGGTACCACAAAGTCACAACCTACATGTTTGTTCGCATCCATTCAAACCATCAAACTACGTGATCAAAAAGAAGGGCAGGGGGGAATCTCAGATAAACATGCAAAAGCTTTTTGAACTACATAGGACTGACCTCATGCGTAAATGTCCTGACTGGAATGCCAAAAGCCCTTGCTAGTCCAAAGTCAGCCAACTTCAATGCATTTGTGCTCCTATCTATAAGCAGATTTTGTGGCTTTAGATCTCGATGCAACACTCTGTGCGAATGGCAGTATGCAATGCCACGCAGTATCTGGTAAAGGTATGTCTGTGAGAAAAATAAATGTTAAGAAGAAATGATCAGGTATTTGTTATTTGTCATAAATTCTTGTCAAAATTCTGCTCAAAAATCCAAGTTCATGGTAAAACTTGAAAGAAAGAGGTGACTACAAAAACAGAGAAAAATCAATACATATATCTTCAAAGGTTCAGATTTAACCAAACTTACGAACTAAGTTAAATGAACACAAACACCAAAACGTAAGAAACTATAACATCAAAGAGCAAGAGATTGCACAAAAGAATTTAAATAAGAAAATCATGGAAAACACATGTAAATTAAAAAACAAAATCAAAATGAAAAATAATCATTCAAAAAACAATTAAATAAAAAAAGAGTAGATAAGTAATCCAAAAATAATAAAATATAATTTTATCAATTACGACAAAAAAAAAACTAAGATTAGAAAATATTTTAACGTAAACAAGGAAGTTAAAGCTGGATTTTAAAAATTTCTATTTAATAAAAAATTAGTTCAAAATTTTATTTTTTTCAAAAAACAGTTCATATAAATTGAGAACACAGAAAGATAAAGGCTTTTTTTTTATACAAAATTAGTTAAATGATTGAATAAACAACAAACAACAAACAAAACAAAACAAAACAAAAGATGCATCTTCAACTTCTCTGTCTGTCCAATAAAAGAAGTATCAGATTTCAAACTTTATCATGCATAGTTTGGACAAACAGTTATGACATCCCTAACCACATCATCAGTGCCCTACAGTAGGTGTCGGCTTCAATAGATAGTCTTTCTAAATGGAAACTTCTAAATTCTAATAAAGCCAACTATCTAAGTTTCTAAATACTAGTGAAACCTGAGCTTTGTCTTGGTAGTCTCTCCGACAAACTTTTCAAAATAATTGCAATCCAGGAAGATCACAACCAAACACACTCAGGATGTCAGGACAGGAAAGTAGGGATAGCAATATGAGGGATCCCATTGCTTGAATAGAAGGGGTTTCCAACACATGGAATGTTTTCAGATCACTTGGAGCAGAGTGGAAGCAGAATGGGGTGATGCTATCCGTGCTAAACTGAGGAATACAATAACAACTACTTGTGACGCAGCAAATAATCACGGGGATGATTTGCAACAGTTCCCAACATCATTCTCTTAACCAACGACTGACAGCAAATAAGCAAGCCATCACACAGATACTCAGTGCACATAGACACACTCACTGTATTACAAAAATAATAACATTAAGCATTACAATAAAGAACAATAAAACTTTGCTTGAATTCAACAAAATAGTATAGAAAAAACCCTTGAGATACACAACTACATGCATAAGAATCAACCACATGAACCAAAACAAGAAGAATAAGATGAATAAAATATAGCAATATACAAGTTAAAACTCATTCAGAATATACTTTAACGCTGATTATTCAGAAAATCATGGAAATCAACTCACAGTGCAAGGAAACGCATGGTCATATCAATGTAGAAGTATCTCCAAACAACCAGAATATAACTAGCATCAGCATTGTTTTTTGCCAACAAAAAAGAGGTATTGAGCAGTATTACTCCATTGCAGCTTTTGTTCAAATGTTGATACACACCATATGATAACTAGCAAGGGGAATGACATCTAAACATTTTCCTCGGCAGATCTGTACTATTCAATGGTGACTCTTTTACAGACTAAGCATTGATAATATAATAAATCAGTTCAGACACACTCTATTAAGAAGCCTATGGATGATATAATATAAAGCACAACCAGCAATACTGTACCATGCTTCTGCCATTTTCCCAGTCAACATAAGAGGCACTCGGTCTCATATACTCACTTTAAGTCACTGAGAAACAACAAGGACCTGAATCTCACCATACTTTGATTAAGCGTGTATCGTTGGAGAACTCTGGATTTGTATCCATGTATTTCTTCAAATCCAAGTCCAGATACTCAAAAACCAAGTACAACCGTTTCTCACTATGCACAACATCCTGCAACCTGTAAAAGAGAATGTGAAATGTGCTAAGCTGGCAGAATTTGCACCCTACCAAGCAATAACAAAAAGCACTCCAAATAAACAATTCATAACAGTGCACCCCTCCATTGCAAGATCAGAAAGCTACCTTACAATATTTCCGTGCTGCATTTCCTTCAGCAAAGATATTTCTCGTATGGCTGTGCTGGGAACACCTTCATCCTCCTGCTCTAAGCGGATCTTCTTCAAGGCAATTGTTTCATTTGTGATCTTGTCTTTAGCCTTGTACACAACGCCGTATGTACCTTCACCTATTTTCTCAACTTTCTGATACTGCATTTCCGGCGTCAGTAACCATGCGAGGCGAAATTCGACGTCAATCATAAGCTATTCTTAGTCCAATTATGCTGCTATAATAAATTCAGGATAAACATTCTAGGACCCCAGGAACAATACATGAGGTCTAGAGCCACATTTTCAATTACTGTGGAGCAATATACTTCAGCATTGGATACGACAGATCTTCCCTTTAGAAGCTAGGATTGAGAGAAATGTGAGCATTCAAAAAAACAGAAACTAAAAAAGCAGATTCTGTACAGTAATCCAACACATCGAGAGGAATAAAAACAATACATCAACCTTCATTTGTCAACGAACACTGAAGAATGGTACCGTTTCGGTCTAATATGCCGCGAGAAATGTTTGAGAGGTGAAAACAAAGCAGAATAGCAATGCAATGGCACATACGATATCAACACGAGGGGAAAATAGAGAAGCAGATCTATAGTTACACGATAAACAAAAATAAGACAAAACAAAAGTGGAAAACTCTCACCTGTTCCATTCACGTTGCCCGTCAAACCAAGAGGTGCAAACCTCAACACTGCGATGTATGCGGAGACTACGATTCCACGAGGGAGGGAGTGGAGACCATGTGCATGAGCTTCGCCAAGCTAGAAAGTTGAGACCCCAGCTGAATGGAGCAGCCGGAGGGACCAAGGAACCGCGAAAATGCCTCGTGCAAAAGTTTTGCATAAACCAAAAACAAAATATCTATAATTTGGCGCAACATCTAAGCCAGAAAAAGTAGAAGAACATTTTTTCGTTCGTCCCTTTTTTTTGGTGAGAAAAGTAAAAACTGAATCACTATGAATCCCTATAGTAAAAACCAAATCCCTATAGTACATGTATCGAGCAAAATATGTTTTTTTTTTTAATTATTTTTTTTTTTTAATGGAGGTTTGGCCGAAGCCTACTCTCCTGGACTTTAACTTTTGAAATTGCAACTGTACAAGGAAGGGGATAGTATCCATGGGACCCCCCTTATCCCACAAGAACAGGGGTTTACAAGACTGGTTTAAACGGCGGTCAACACTACCGCAGGGATAGACAAATGGTGGCACTCAGCCACAATGCAAGATCTTTCCAGATTACATGTCCCTTACATGTTGCTACGCTTTTATGAAATTAAACAAGATTCTTGAAATATATTTTTTATTACAACATCGGGCAGTTAAAGAAGTGCAAAGCCTTTTCACCCACTACAAGAATTTCAGGAAAAGCATTAGAACCAGAAGAGGACTTCAAATTTCCAAGGAAATAGACTCCATTTTGGCCTCTAAAGGACCCAACCACATGGATGAAATCTTATGCCTTCAGGAGAGATTAAAGTATGAAGAGTACCTTGAGGCTAGTAGCCTTCTCTCTGCTTCAAGAGAATTTTGGGCGGGGAAGTTTGATCGTCCCAATCAGTACATGTTTTCTCTGCTCAAAAAGAAGAAAAGTAAGGAGTTCATCCTCATGTTATTGAAAAAGCATGGTGGTTGTGCTATCAATATGGAGGAGAATTTGCAGGAGGCCACGGGCTTCTTTACGGATGTTTTCTCTGGCTCTCCAAAGTGGGGGGAGGATATCCGCGGAGCCAGAGCTACTATTGCTCTTAAAAGGAAGAAAAATGTTCCTCCTCGCCTGGCTACCTTGCTGGACCTACCCCTCACTACCGGTGAGGTTATAGAAACCATCCGTAAATTGAAACCCTGCAAATCTCCTGGTCTTGATGGTATTCCCAATGAGTTTTTCATGGCTCTTGATGAGTTCCTAACCCCCTTCATTCTCTCGGTATGGAAAGAAGCTATTAGGAAAGGCACTCTTCCTGTTGAGATCAACACTGGAGTTATAAAGTTGATCCATAAGAGGGGACCCAAAGAGGACCTCAACAATTGGAGACCTATTACCTGTTTGACTTCCATTTACAAGATTATTGCCTCTTTGCTGGCCAGGAGACTAAGTCCCCATATGAAAGACTTTATTCTCCCCGAACAAAAAGGTTTCATCAAAGGCCGCTTCATATTGGATGCCATAATCTCCCTTTGGGAAGGTCTTGACTTTGCTCATGAATCCCACCAACCCTTCTACTTCTTCAAAGTTGACTTTGACAGAGCCTATGACAGAATGGAATGGGACTTGATTCTCCAATCCCTTCATGACATAGGGCTGGGAAAGCATTTTATAAGAGCTGTTAGTACCCTTTTTGGTAATGCCCATTCTAGGGTCTCCTTGAATGGCTCTCTTTCTCCCCACTTCAGACTCAGGAGATCCATAAGACAAGGATGCCCTCTCGCCCCCCTCCTCTTTGCCATATCTAGCGACTCCCTTAGTTGGCTCCTCAAGGATGCCCTATCGAATAACAAACTTGAAGGGATATCTATTCCTGGGTCCCCTGACCAACTTTGCCTTCAAGCCTTTGCTGATGACACAAATATTGTGGTTAAAGCTGAGCCAAAGTATGCTGAATGTGTGTTGGAGTGTCTTCATACCTTCTGTCTTGCCAGTGGATCCCATATCAACCACAGCAAAACTGCCTTTAAAGCTTCCAACAACCATGTGCCCCTTCTATTGCTTCTTTGGGTTGTGACATCAAAGGAGGGTGAGGTTTTCAGGCTGTTGGGCATCCCTATGGGATTCCAAGTGACCCTCAACCAAAGATGGGACTGGGTCATGGATAAATTCAGAAAAAAATTCTTTCATTGGTATGCATGTCAACCCACCCTCTCTCACAGAGTCTTTGTGTTGAACCACTATATCCTACCCTCCCTTGTCTACTTCATCTCTTGTTGGATGCCCAACAAAAAGCACTTCAATTTGGTCCTTGCTATCTCGAGGAGATTCCTGTGGGGAGGAAACACTCATCAGAACAAAATCCCTAAAGTGGCCTAGACCACCTGTTGCCTCCCCAAAAAAGAAGGTGGGCTTGGTATCCTTAGCCCCATCAAAATGGCTACAAACCTTAAAGCAAAATGGATTGCTAGGGTTGTTGAGTCCACTGATTTTTGGGCTCTCCTCCTCAAAAGGAACCTGCACAATTTTTATCTGACTAATTATAAAGCCTGGAAAGGGCACAAGCTCTGGGACATCCTCATTTCTCCTCACAGATACACTCCTGTTGGCAGTACCATTTCTTGTAGATTTCTGCTTGGATGCTTGTGAAAACTAAATGCTCCCCCAACCACTTTCTGCTTCATGATTTCTTCATGCAGGAAAGCATATGGATTGGATGGCTTTCCCTGTCTCTGGGTATAAGGCAGCACAAATGCTGCATACAGGGCTACTCATCTTGGGAAGGCTTGTGTGTCAACAACCATGTAATGTCTCTTGAACAGCTCAGTGCCAATTCTGACCTTTCTTCTGGCTGTCTACAGGTCCTGCTGGAACACAAGAATATGCTTCTCAAGAGGCTTGCTAATTGTCATCAGAGGAAAAGGGCAAGCCTGTCTGAGATCACACAAGACATGCTTAGTAGATTCAAAAAGCAAAGAGGGTCCATCAACTCTATCCTTCACAAACTCAACACCAGGTGGAAGCTTGCCTGGAATGCTAGCCAGTGGCAACACAAATTTCTGAGTCTCTGGAACCTCCCCTTCAACATAAAGCACTCAACTTTGATGTGGCTCATATTGCACAATGGGGTCTGGTGTGGTTCCAAAGCCAGGAAATATGGATTAAACTATGAAGTTTGTAAATTCTGTGGCAAGGAGGAGGACATCCCCCACCTGTTTTTCAACTGCAGCCATGCTCAGAAGTACTGGTGTCTGCTCTTTGTCATGTTTAACAAGTTGCAGGTCAATATCACTTATAAAGAAACCCTGGTTGGGACCAGTAGTAGAATGGACTATGTTTTGTGGAACATCTGGAGGGGACATATCCTTTGGCACATCTAGTTATCCAGAAACCAAAAGGTCTTCACCAACAGGGACTGCTCTCTGCAGCATAGCTGCCTCTCAGGCCTCAAATACGTTGGCCAAAAATGTCTGAACGTGATAACCGAAGCTCCTCATGAGGACTTTAACTTTTCTGTTCATTTGGCCACTACCCCCCCTTGTAAATGGAGAGACTCTCTACTTAAACTGTACTGTAGAAACAGGATGATAATGATTCAGATGTATACCTAGGCCCTGCTGGCTGCTTCCTGCATTGGGAGCCTTTGTGGGGATGTCCTGCCCCTTGTACTATTTTACAATTCTTAGTTAAATCATATTTCCTGTTTTCTCAAAAAAAAAAGAAACATAGTGCAACTATGTATACAATAGATACACGACGTCTCATAACCTGAGATTAATAAGTAAGATTATTTGTACTACAAGATACAAAAGATCCCACGATTTGGGACGATAGGTATGAAACACAATATTAAAATTATAAGATTTCTCTTGATGAAGATGAACGAGATAAAAAATAGAACTAAATAGGGTCTAGTACTACAACACTAGAAGAGCATAAGACAAGATAACTAGGAACTACATTGGACAAGACTAGGACAAGGGACTAAGTAAGAATGGGAAGTCAAACTTGAAAGTGCTTACTTGGAGACTATGACTTCTTGAGCTCTCAAGACTTGCATTGGCAAGATTGAGTGTCCTTATGGCCAAATCCTCTTTATATAAGTGTTCAAGGGTGGTTATCAAGGGTAGTTTCATATGATGCATTGATGATGTTGACAAGTCAAAACAAGGTCTTAGAGATTAATGCTTAAGGTTTTGGCACATTTCAAATACAATGGTGATGTAAATTTTCAAAATTCTTCACCAATCATGGCATATAGAAAGTCATATTAAATTTAGGACGAATTCAATATATTTCTCTTAGTATCCATAACGAAACCTATATAGCCTTTGGGACCAAGAAGGATTAAGGACTTATCAATTCGATCTAGCCACTCTTTTCAATATCATTAAGGCCACTTAAATCAGCTTGGTTTGTTTATTAAGGTGTTTTTCTTGGCTATGTGCTACAAACTATATAGTAGCTCCCATGACGTGAGAAATGATATGTGACTCTTCATCCAATCGACCATTATATAGGTTTTGAGACTAACGGTGACCTCTGCATTTAGTTTGGGTCCACATATGCATATGCACCCTTCACCACTGCTTTAGCACCTTCCACTAGATTCTACTAGTGTTAGGTGTACTTAACACTAGAGTTACGTCCTAGAAAACTCAAGTTAACTCATGTTAACTTGAGTGGATGCTTCTAGAAGGATCTAAAGAGTCTTTGGGCAAAATAGTTTTCCCATGCTCCCCATGGGAGTTGCCCTTAAGACCTCTTCTTTCCCGTCCTTGAGATTTAACCACTAACCTAAGCTTGTTAGTTGTCTAGTACTCTAAATACCTAATCTTGCCATAACTTTGAGCTTTCTCCAAGCTACTTTATAACATTTATGTCCCCCCTACATGTTTGTCCAATAGTATTCCCCCAAGCCCATAGTCCAAATTGAGGAGTATGGTTCTCATCTCTCTAATCTGTCTCTTTTATGAGAAGGGAGTCCTATTGTGGACTGGATCTAAAAAAAGGGGAATCTGTGTGTGGTGAGACCCTTGCCCAAATCATTATAAGCACCATCTAATTTTACATTTGATAAGTTGAATCATAGTGCAAAGTATGAAAACAACAATAAGGGTAGATTTAAAGCATCCCTGTCTAATTCATTGTCTTGCTATGTGCGGATTAGGCATCCATAATACAAACATGTGAAGTAGATGGATTCTAAATATCTCAACATAAATTGTGATCTTGGTCCATTTATGTGCACCATTTGTGCATGGATCTAGCAAGATGGATGGATACTCTAACTAGTGTGAAGATTTTTGAAAACTCTTTTGAAATTAAGTTGAACCTTCTTTGGATAAATGAAGCTTTATTAAAGTTGGCCAAAATATATGAATTAGATGTTTCCAATATGGTCCACGTCCAATCAACATCCACTGACCTCTTTCTTGCCTATAAAACTACTACGTCCAATATGATCTTTAGGGTCTTGGTAGAATGAAGGAAAGGAGTATTTCCTCACCTTTGTCAACCCAACTTTCACTAGTCAAAAGCAAACCCTAAATGGATTTCACACATGTCCAAAGTTAGGAAATTTTCTCAAATACTTGAGCTTGAACTTGATTTTGACCTGGAGCTTTGACATTCATCACTTTTAAGTGCAATCTCCCATGCCACCATACCCATTTTGATGCTAATGTAAAACTTGGTGTGTGAGACCACAAAGCCTATAGTTACACTATCGTGTAGTGATTTTTGCTTCAACTCAATCTTCTTTCAGTTCAAAACATTGTACAATAAATTTCTAATAACTCAAGCCTATGCACATCACCATGCTCTAAGGCTTGAACTTTTAGCTTATCATGCTACCAAACAAAGAATATAAGATTGTTCTTTGATCTTCAAAATTAAGATCCTTAAGTATAAAAATTGGACTTAGCATAATCCCTTCTATGTCTAGTGTATCTCTAGACCCTTTTACCTCTTTATTCTTCACTTGGAAAACTCTTTTCGATCAAATCCTACTTATTATTATTTACTTAAGAGGAAAAAACCTCTACTTCTCATGATTTAATGCATGAATTTCTTACTAGTACTAAATTTATTTTGTATCCAAGAGTTACTACTCTAACAAGGTCTATAGTAGTTCCTCTCGTATTTACATGGTCAACCTTGTTACAAGTATGATCAATTCATGTTGATCAAGTGATGGCAACAAAGACTTTAATCTTTATTGTGAGATCTACTTTCTCTATCTTGTAAGCATAATAGCTTACCCTAAGGAGTTTCTATAGATCCCCTCTTCCTCTCAAGTCTAAGCATCTACTAATCTTTTTTAAACTTCAAAGCTAGAGAATACCTCTAAAGATTGATACAGCTTTTGGTTCTACCAACCATAAGATGCAAGTACCACAACCTTTGGTTTGGGGCTAAGTTGGGATGTAGTTAAGATCGGCTTGTTTATCTTTTTTTTTTTCTCCTGATTTCCTTAGGGAATCTTTTTGTTCTTAAAATATCTCAACCCATAGGAGGGTTCTACCTAACTTGGATGATTGCTATCAGCCCCAAACTTTATTTTTATGCTTCTCGCTAAACCGTCTTGAAATGAGTCCAAAACTACAAAGATATTTATCTTGATGGTTACTAATCATCCCCGTGCTTTCTTTCACTTTTAATTGTTTCCTAATTTTTATAATTATATTGGACTTATTGCATTTTACATGCATAGAACACTTTTCACATATGCAAGTATCCTATGCTATCATGGTGCATCCATATGAACCATGATGAGAGCAGTGGTAAAATTGTGCATGTGCACGTGCACATGCACCCATCCATGTGTTCGCCTCACGTGCACATGCACCCATCCATGTGTTCGCCTCTGACAAACTTGTTCCCTCACCCAAATACAATGTTGCCTCCTCCTTTGAAAGTATAAGCAATTGTTTGAGGTGAGTGTTTCTTGCCCCCCCATGTACAAATACATCCACGTAGTTACCCTATGGATGAATTTCTATACAAAGTATAGAAGATTCATGCATTTACAACAACTTGAGCATTAAAAAAATATAATCTAAGCTACAAGTCAAAGCATTTCATAAGCCTCGTCAGTAAATGACGACATGAAAACATACTTCCATTCAACATGTGGAAATGTTAGCACGCCAAAACATAGTCACCTTAGCCACCAAATCCATCTCCAAAACTATCAAAATTTGATAGCCAAACCTTGTGTCTCTTGTGCAAAAAAATCAAATCTACTCCAATTCTAATAACCTTCACATATTAGAAAGCTAACACGATAAGCTTCACATAAATATA
This sequence comes from Ceratopteris richardii, assembly GCA_020310875.1. Taxonomy (NCBI): domain Eukaryota; kingdom Viridiplantae; phylum Streptophyta; class Polypodiopsida; order Polypodiales; family Pteridaceae; genus Ceratopteris; species Ceratopteris richardii. The sequence continues at coordinate 53,142,984 of CM035409.1, forward strand.
CAAGTCATTGAAATCAGCCACTAGAGCAAAGACTAGTATGCATCCAAAGTTGATCGAGTACCATGCAATCGTCAAAAACGACTAAACATGCCATTTTAGTAGCTCCTCAAATTTCCTCAAAATTAAACTATCCAACTATTGTCCAAACGGCAAAGAACACACATGATAGAAAAAAAGTCACTCAACCAAACATTGCTATCTAAAAATGATGAGCAAGAATGCCATTTATCATATTTCACACTTTACTCTAATATGCCCTTTTCTTTGCATGGGCATTTATTCACTCATCTTAGTTTTTCTTTCATCTAATAAATGAAATGTTATGCGTGCTTTAAATAAGCCATCATTTGTGCGTCCTTTCAACAATAATCGTGTTCTAAGATGCTAATAAAAAAAGGAACAAAGTGGAGAGAATCTTCACGCTAGGATCAAAGAGGGAATCACCAATGTGGGCTACAAAGAGAGAAAAGTTCGAGCACTTGGTTGTGTGGGCCACAAAAGAGCACTAATATCTCAGTTTCTTTTGTAGAGAAAGAGGGATATAAGCAAAAATTGCGCTTATTCTCAATCACAACTCAAGGGAGGAGAGAGGAGACAAGTGCTCCTATTATTCATATGGAGAGCGCTGTAGACACTTAAGTGTGAGTGTCTCCTTGGACATGTGGGCCTAATGAGAGGCTAATATGTCATGTGTTTCACACTTCTAGTAGGCATGTTCGCATGAGATTTCTCTCTATGAACATGGTTGCATTTTGACGATCTACCATGTCCTTTAATTTTGAAACACATAGTACCTATATTTCATATTTTTAGTGTAATTTTTAAAGGTCTAAGAAAATTTTATGACCTTATTTTAAGGTCGAAAATGGCCAAAACGGGGCAATACGGCAGTCAAAACAACTATGTCTATGAGAACACTTCTTTTTGCAACAGTGGGAAAGAGAGGTATAAGGAGAAGAATGAGCTCGTACACAAGGATCTATTAAAAAATGAACAAACATCTATGCAAGTTCACTAGAGATGATAAGAGATGAATGAAGATTTCCATCTCAAGAACATGATAAAGACCATCATCTCCATGCGAGCTTGTGAAGAAGATGAGGCAACCAAGGTCACCACAAAAGCTTGTAGCTATGATACCAATGTTACAAACTAGATCTTAGACTTCACACATGTGAGAAATGAAATTGTCCATTACATAGGTTTTTGTAACGATGACCTCTAGAGTTAACTGGAGTCCACATATGCACGTGCAACCTCCACCATTGCTTTAGCACCCTCATTGGAGTCTATTAGTATTAGGTGTGCTCAATACTTGCATTAACTCCCACAAAAGTCAAGTTAATTCACATTAATTTGAGTGGATGCTTCTACAAGTCTCTAGATAGTCTATAGGTAAAATACTCTCTCCATGCTCTATATGCGGGTTGAACCCAAGAGCTCCTCATTCATATCCTATCATAAGCTTCAACCTTGTCCAAGCTACTTTATAACACTAGGGGATGTCTAAGAATCATGTCGCACATGGACATCTAAGCTATTGAGAACAAAACTAAAAGCCCTTAGCTAAAAATCAATGGTCTTTTGAGTCGTTTCATCTTTGGAGAGTTGCAAGCCTTTGCTTTATGGGATATAAAGAGACTCATGGTTTGTTATCATTATAAATCTTTGGTTCATTGCATCTTTGAGTAGTTATCCCATGAAGCATTAACAAGGTTTGACTCATTACAAGAGATTAGCAAGCATAGCGATGCCCCCAATTGAAAAAAAAAAGAGAATCGTTGCTTATGCAATGCTTTGAAAATGAAGTGTCACATAAGCGATGCCCATAAAAAAGGGAACTATCACAAAAGAAACACTAAGTGTTGCTTATGCGACAGTAGTTAAGTAGCATCGCACTCTAGCAACAATGACAAACTACCTGCGATGCAAAAACATCACATTAGCAACACTATCTTAAGACAAAAAACCAATTTCTCCAACCACATTTGTGTCAGGATCATTCAAGCAAGAGAGAGAGAGAGAGATAGAGAAAGAAAGAGAGAGAGAGGTATGTATACATGCATACACACACATCCATACATACACACACATGCATACATACATACATACACATGCATACACATACGTATGCATACATACATATAGACATGCATACACGTACACACACATATACATACATGCACATACACACATATACATATACATACATACACGTACACATACACATGCATATACATACACACACGTAAACATACACGCATTCACATTCGCATACACATACACACACATACATACACATACACATCACACATGTACACATATTATAAGATACCACATTGATTTTCCAAAAAAAAAAGGGATGTGTAGGTAATAATGAAATTTTATGTTTAGGATATTTTGATCATGTCTGCAAAATTTTGTAGCAATACGTTTTTACATTCTCTCCTTAGAAAGTTGTAGCATGAAATTTTTGTGTTAAATTTGAGCATGAAGATGAAGGAATTAGAAAAAGTGTTGTATGAGAGAAAGGTAGAGTACTCTTAATAGAAAAACTTTACCTGTTTGAGTTTTTCTTGCATTTTATGTCTCATTTGGTTGCATCAAGATAGGTTAGTGAAGAGATTTTTCATGTTTTTTCATCTCTCTATAATTTTTTATTTTTCAGGGCTCAAAAGTATTTAGAAACGGATTTGGACCTAAGACATCTGTAACACTCTTGTATAGATTGAAGAATTGAATATTTGTGTCTCACAAGTTTAAGCTAATTCCTCACCATTTTTGAGTTCTAGGGCTTGGAAAAGTACCGATTTTAGGTACTTCCGAAAAAAAAGAGAAGCCTTGACTCATCTTATTCATGTTCACATATTTAGAAAATGCACATTGGCATCTCGGTTATTTTGGGTGATGACATGTGTGTGAGTGTGTTGTAGGGATTGCTTCTATTTTTGTACGTATGATTGTAGAGGTGGGCATGAAAAGTAGACGCATGGGAGGTCTGGAAGTCTTGTATGAGACATACAAAAAGATGCTATCTTGGAGCATCCAAATTCTAGGAATGCATATCTAGGAAGGCATGATTGGTCGTGCAGTGGCAGAAAGGGGAGATCCAAAAGACGAAGACTAAGAGCTAGGGAGATTATGGTTGCACATTGATCATGATCATTTTCTATTTTTTTTTATGATTGAGATTGGTATTGAGATTGTGATTGGGATTGAGATCAACTCGGGGGTGGTCAGGTGGATGAGGCTTCACATTGAGGATATTTGATAGATTTTGTAATGCAAATCAGAACTGCTTGTAAATCTGCATAGATAATAAAGTTCTATGTCTCTTTTCTTGTTTTGCACATACTTTGTTTTTCTTCCTTACATCTTGTTGTGCCGAATTCTATTATCTTGTGTGAGATTGTGATTGAAGATTAAGAGACTTGATACACATATGCACACATACACATACATACACACATACACATGCTTTCGTACACATACACATACACACACAAATGCATACAAACATATACATACACACACATACACATACATGCATAGACACATGCACACATATACATGTATACACACACATACACATATGCACACATATACATACACATACACAGACAAATATGCACACATACACATACACACATATACATACACATACACATACATGCATACACACATACACACATTGTACAACTCAAGCTGTGATTCTATGGCATCGATGCTGTTTCGCGAAGTTCTTTCATGCTCAACTTAAGAGGTCAGTGATTCCTCATCAAGAGAATGCTTAAGTGCGCCATAATGGACTAATCAATGGAGTTGGAAATGAAATATGAAAAAAAGGGCTCATGTTGCACCATCATTGCCTAATGGATAGTCTATCACTTAGGTGCACCAGAATAGACTAATCACCCAACACTTAGGTGCCTAATGATCAAGAGAATGCTTAGGTGCACCAGAATAGACTAATCATCAGAGTCGAAAATGAAATGTAAAAAAAAAACATGTTGCACCATCATTTCCGAATGGATAGGCTAGCACTTAAGGAGTAAAGAAATTAAGGAGTGACTTGTTCAACAATCAATTATATAGAGAACAAACAAGAGATAGATAGAATCGCAATATATTATGATCCGATTTCAAGTACAAGATCAGAGGCAAAATATGGAGAATGAAACTCAGAAAGTGATGTTGTTGACTTCCTCAAAAATTGTTGCACAACCTTAGAGATACAATGACTAGAGAAGTCAATTGTTCTTTAGGTAGAGAGGGTATTGTCTTGATGCCTTTTACACAAAGAGTTGCAGAGAAGAGACAAAAGATGTAAACAAACTTAAACGTATGGAAACAGATGATTTTACAACCCCCAATTCAGAAGCAAGCTAGCACTGGTAACATCATGGCAGCCTTCTAGTTTTCCCTAGAACTTTTGCAAGAACCTTGCATCCACATGCCGAGGAGGCAGAAAATGACACCCACTGAGAAAGAAGGTGTTCTTCTGGCTAAAATACTTCAACGAAAAGCCAATAGACTTAAAAAATCCATGGAAAAAAGGGGTAGAAGTGATGTTTCCAACCTCACTTTGCACTCATCACCCCAGGTATGACCACTTTTGTTGATCCTCCATAGTGTCATCCTCCTCATTGGACCTTGAACTCCAAGCGGTTCCCTAATGGAACACTGGTACTCTACGTGCATATGAACCCAAAGGTGGCCTCGCTTCAACTCCCTTCTCTAATTCTTTGAATAGGCTGACCTTCACCTGGAATGTTTCTTTCTCTCTAGTATTTGCCTTACCCCCTATGCACATAAATCTATCGGCTGTACCCTCCTCGCTAAGCATCCTCCGTTTCACATGTTCAGAACTCAATAGAATTCTTTGTCCACAACTTGCCTCACCTCCTAACTTCTATCTTGCACTTCCACACTACTTAGCTTCTCCTTCTACAAAATGATGTCTTCCTAGATCCTGCTCTCATGCCACACACTACGATACTGCATCTACTCATGAACTCTTGAGCACCTCCTATTGTCATTGTGACTATTGCCTCTTCTCCTTATGCATCTATCTGCAACTACCTATGAACATGCATGTGTGTGCATAACTAAGTATATATCTCTCTAATTGTATCTCTATGTGTATCCCTCTCTGATGATATATTTGAGATTGTTGCATCGTCCTTTATATAGCATGGATTTTCCTTGCTCACTGATGCACTTCAAGTTTTCACTTCCTTGTGCCTCCATGTTGTACCCTCATTGTTACGACATAGGGGCTGATCTTTCACATGGGTAAGATGCAAGAATATCTGGCACATCCTACCAAAAGGCATTGTAGGTGGGATAAGGATGGTTAGCAACATGAAGGACATATGTAATTATTGTATCGAAATCGCAGGACACTGGACCACAAGACATCGAAGTTGGCCATCACTCATAGCCTTCTATGCCAAATTCTAGATGTCTTTGACCCACAATTCTACACAGGTTGTACACACATACACACACATGCATATATACATACACACATACATGCGTGCAAACATGCATACATACATGCACATATGCATACACAAACATGCATACATACATACATACATACACACATACACACATACACACACATGCACGTACATACATACACATCACACACATGTGCATACATACGCATGCGATCATAGATACATGCATATATCCCATACATGTGGACATACATACATACAAATCACACACACTTGCACTAATACATGCACACACATACACATACATACATGTATGCATACACATTGTCGAAAAGATTCTCTCTCCCTATTGATTAGCAAAGGAGATGTGTATGCTACGCTGAAGATGGGGCACTTGGGCGATGTTCATTCAATCGATGTGTGGATTCGGATGTATCGATAGTTGGATATGATGTGGTAAAGGAAAGAATCCAATCTCTCTTAGACCACAAAATGAGGTAGCCACTTTGATAGTCAAAATCACATGAAGCGGAAGGTTATATGCAATAGCTTTGTGAGTAGATGGATATAGAGTGGTTTGCGTTTTCAAGTTGCAAAGGGATGTTGCTTTTTTGAAAACCATGAAGGGAAGAGGAAAGAAAGGGTGACAAGCTGAAATAATGAGCACTCACAAAATCGAAGGAATCAGAAAAGACCTTTTTTTATATATATCCTCAGGAAGCAGTGGCGCATGAGGAGAGGATCAATTTAGGTAAGATTTGCTCGAAAGAAACGATTGGAAGGACTGCTATACTTCTCGAAGAACATCATAGATTCAGATTCTATCACCGCTCTTCTTTTCTTTGAATCACTTGCAGACTTTACCCATTATATAGTACTTTAGCCTTTATATTCGTGCTCGACTGTGTTGTCTATTAAACATATTACCATCCTCTTCATGCTCTGCTAACTGAAAGTAGTTCAGGAAAAGAAATGAGTTTGATGTATTATGGGACTCTTAATCGAACATGAGGCCATGATGTGCACAATGATGTTTTGATTCATTGAGAGCAAAGACGTAAAAAAGATATAGAGAAGGCCGTCAACTTTTTGAACAAAGTGCAAGTAGAACTTTGGAGAAGAAAATTTATGCCTGTGTGTTCATGCAAAGAAACAGAACTGATAGAGATCAATGGAGGAGGTACATGTGCATTATTTTGGGTCAGTTCCAGAGCCATAGAAACAAAATGCAAGATGAAGGCAGATATAGATTATGCAGTTTAATGGTGATGTAGGAGATTCAGAGCAATAAATTAGCATCATCAAATTTCCCCCAGAAGATTTGCTTTTGTGTAGAACTACGGAGGACCACCGATCGATAAAGCTACATATATACAGTGTGAAGATTGGTGAAGATAAGTGATGCAGACATTCATTTAGCCTTTGTTATAATCAGTGTTCAATACAAAAGAGAGGTACATGGTTCGATTTGTCCTTCTTACAAATCGAAAACTAGTTCCATTCTGAATGGTGCTTCATTTTTTTTGTTTTTGAGTGAAAACACAGATTTGTAAGTGATTTCTTATACATGATTCTTGTTCGAATCGGAATTCGTATAGAAGCATACTTGAATAAAAGATATATTTATATTGTTGAAAAACGTTTGTTTTGTGGAAGTATCAATTATAGAAAACTTCATATAGTTTCAACTTCGAAGAAACAAGACCGCATGCTTTGCACATCATTGTTATGAAGGTGTGTAATGCCCATTGAATTGTTTTTGTACTTGAACACATAGTGTTAGATGCATCAATGGTAGAACGCCCGAAATTGAAACACATCAAGCTATATTTTGTGAAGGTTTTAAAGCTCGATCTTATGATTCATTATATGGATCCATGAGGAGAAAAATGTTTGACCTTGCATGTTGAATTGGTATGTGCAAACATCTTGACGATAAGACAAGTTTTCTTTACAAATTTAACTAATCCTTTTTCTTGAGTTTTGTCATGCAACACTTGAGTTCTTGCCGAAAGCACCTTACGTGCATCGTATTACCAGTGGTTGAATTGATCAACCAACTGAGCCCTTTTGTATCGACAACGTACGTGCACACACATGTATATACACATATTCACATGTCATGCACATATATACATACATATCACACACACATGTGTATACATACACACATGCATTCACACATGCATACATACTCATATGCATACATGCATGCATACAAACACTCATGCACATACATCACACACGCATGCATACGTACATACATGTAGTAAAGTAAGTCTATGATCTAGGGATCCGATGGCTTCAGACAGATCTGAAATCGGATACCGTTTGGTCACTCATCTGTAGGACCAAAGATCTCAAGAGTAGACTCAAGCATAAGTCATGTGCTCTCATATTCAAGTAATCCACTTAGCCTAGTGGTTAAGTCTCATGGTTGTGAAGGAGGAGGTCTTGGGTTCAACTCCCATGGGGAGCATGGGGAGAGAGTTTTGCCCAAAGAGCTCTAGAGCCTTCTAACTCAAGTTAACGTGAGTTAACTTGAGTCCAGTGGACTTAACTCAAGAGGTCAGTACAACAACCACTAGTGGACTCTAGTGGAAGGTACTAAAGTAGTGGTTGAGATCACTCCAGCCACTAATAGACTCTAGTGGTGGATATGAAAGGAGTGGAGGAGATTGCACATGCACTTGTGGACTCTAGTTACATTTGTGGTCCTCATTAGTTCAAGCAGCTATATATACAGGCATAAGGTTGGGAGGAGAGCCATCTCTCAAGCATGTGGTGGTCGTAATCCTTGTTCTCTTGCATTGGTATCAGAGAGAGATTCCTATAAAACTCTTGGCTAGGATAGGTACCTAAAAGCATTAGTAGAAAGGAATCTAAAGACAAGAAGTTAAAAGCTCTTGTCGCTACAAAATTTTTCAAGAATAACCAATTGAACTTGAATTTGATTCAAGAACTTGGAATTCTGATTGGTTTTCATTTGAAAACCCTAGCAAAAAGGATTGGAGATATTCTATTAAAGGTTTTCACGTTCCCAAGGTTAAGCACAAGATCGTGAAACGATCATATCATGGGATTAAAACTTAGAATATCAAGATAGAGATAGTACTTGAAACTGCAAAATTCTTATCAAGAATTAAAGCTAGAAGGTTCTCTATCAAAAGATGTTGTAGACTTTAGGATAAAATTCACTCACACGTCAATGTGAGTATAAAATAGGGTGGTATGGGACACCAGATTTTATACTCAGATTGATGTAGGAAAGATGGTATGGGACATCGGACCATGAGATGATGATTATCTTTTAGTCTTCGTTTGGATCTTGAAGTTCGGTTTGATCTTCAAGGGAATTAAAACTTCAAAGAAGGAGTTTAAATTCAAGAAGAATCTCAAGATACTTCAAGACGACTTCAAGATCAAGGAAACTGAAGATATGAAGTAAGTAACTTCTAAGATCTTCTTAAAACACTTCAAGCTTAAGTGTTTTTTATCAGAGATATTTGATAAATTTCTGAAAGCAGTTGGACTTTGATTTTGAGTTGATCTTTTCAACTAAAGATTTAATTGACTAAGTCAAGCACCAAGTTTCTAGTATAACTTGGTAAATTCACTCTTTTGACTCAAAGAAACACACAAGAATTGCATTCCCAGTAAGGAGTCAAAAAGATTGAATGTGACTTGAACTTAGTCTCAAGTGAAGCATTATTTGAATACTAAACTCATCAACATAACCTCAGTGGGTTGACACACTGATGTTGGTTTTCCACACGAGTATCTTGTGGTTGGATGATGTTTTCGAGTTGCTTTGAATCTTTTTGAGAATCCAACTTATTTCTCTTAAAGATAAGAAAATGCTTGAAATCCTTGTTGAAATAAATCGTTGAGAAGTTAAAGTCCTGAGTCATCTAGCCTTTGACTCATAGCAAATTTACGTATGTTCGAAGTTTGAATTGGTTGTACAGAGTTTTAGTTATTTCTTTTTTGCTTTCCAAATCTTTTGGAATTGGCCCAGACATGGTATCTGATTCCTTTTGCAAAAGACCAGGGTTAGCTGGTTAAGAATAAAATAACTAACTTGAACATCCTAGATAGATGTTATGTACAAGAACCTTTTCAATCTTCAATAGATGATAAGTCTAAGTGGACTTATTCATTTGAGTTTGCTTCAAGTTATAGCATAAATGATTTCCTAGGGTCCAGTATACTCTAGAATAAAGAAGTTAGGAATTTCTCAGCAGATTGACAATTCCCAAGAACTTTTAGCTCAAGTCTTTGAGAAAAGTGTCCTAAGTTGGACAAATTTCATTATGGATTTGTATTGGGCAAGTTATAGTATGGTTGACTCAAAGAAATGGTAAACTTTCTCTTACAGTTTACATAGGATTTTTTCAACTCATTAGGACAAAGTAGTCCTCTAGTCGGGTGAAAAAATCAAGTAATTGTTGAATCAAAGTAAACCATTGTCTAAACATCTAAGTTTGATGTTTGAGACAACCAAACTTCAAGTTCTCCAAAACAATTTCAAGAGACTTAAGAATTCTCAAAAGTCTTGTGAAGGATAAGAACCCCACCTTCATTACTAAGTCCATGCACCAGTCATGCCCAGAAATGGACTAGTAATTTCAATCCACCTAGTTCACATGTTTGTGCCTACATTGCACATCAAGAAACTATGAATTGGCTAGGGATGTTTTAGATCCACCCTCATTATTCTTCACTAGTTTGTACTTTGTCCTGTTCATCAAAGTGCAAAACCAGATAGTGTTTTGAATCATTTGGGCAGGGATGCCACCACAAAGATGAGACATGTTCTTCCAATTCTAGAACATGACCATGTTCTTCCAGTTTTAGAACATGAGGCTCGGGGGTTGCCTACAGTTATATATATAGCTTTATTTTCGAGGATGAAAATCTTTCCCAAGGGGGGAAGAATGTAATAAAGTAAGTCTATGATCTAGGGATCCGATGGCTTCAGACAGATATGAAATCGGATACCGTTTGGTCACTCATCTGTAGGACCAAAGATCTCAAGAGTAGACTCAAGCATAAGTCATGTGCTCTCATATTCAAGTAATCCACTTAGCCTAGTGGTTAAGTCTCATGGTTGTGAAGGAGGAGGTCTTGGGTTCAACTCCCATGGGGAGCATGGGGAGAGAGTTTTGCCCAAAGAGCTCTAGAGCCTTCTAACTCAAGTTAACATGAGTTAACTTGAGTCGAGTGGACTTAACTCAAGAGGTCAGTACAACAACCACTAGTGGACCCTAGTGGAAGGTACTAAAGTAGTGGTCAAGATCACTCCAGCCACTAATAGACTCTAGTGGTGGATATGAAAGGAGTGGAGGAGATTGCACATGCACTTGTGGACTCTAGTTACATTTGTGGTCCTCATTAGTTCAAGCAGCTATATATACAGGCATAAGGTTGGGAGGAGAGTCATCTCTCAAGCATGTGGTGGTCGTAATCCTTGTTCTCTTGCAATACACATGCATAGATGCATGCATACACACATACACATGCATAGATGCATGCATACATACATACACATGCATAGATGCATGCTTACACACATATGTATATATCACACATGCACATATACACATGCATAGATACATGCATACACACATGTGTATATATCACACATGCACACACATGGATATATCACACACATAGATATATCACACACATACATACACATCACACACACATATGCACGTATATACATGCACATGCATGCATACATGAATATTTCACACACACACACACACACACACACATATATATTCTAATCCACTTTGTTTTATATGTACATATTCTATGTGCTAGTAGAGACCACAAGGCAAAACTTACTCTCATAAAGAATCTTATGAGAGGAAAAGTTTTGTCTGATTCCTTTGGGGCTCTCAAGCATGAGTATGCAAACATGCCCAATGAGGAGTTACACTATATACTATACAAATTCTTATTCAGTGGCCAGAGGAAGGTTCCCCTATCGATCCATTTGTTGGAAGACTTCCTTTCACACACATGTATGTTCTCTATTATAATTTATTGTTTTTAACAAAATTATAACATAATTTTTAGTGTTTTGATGAGAGAGACAAAAAGTATGTACTTAGTTCATTAGAGTTGGAATTTAGAAATGGTTGGTCTCACAAATGGTGCCTAAAAGAGATGCGGATACTTATGTCACATCATCATGACAATGCACGGTAAGCATAGATTTTATTTGTTATATATATGATTGTACACATATTAATTTTGGTGTGTGTATATATATATATATATATATATATATATATATATATATATATATATATATATATATATATATATAGAGAGAGAGAGAGAGAGAGAGAGGGAGGGAGAGAGAGATACACACACATAGATATAATAAAATCTGAAATAAGAGTAAATATAATAGGGTTCTAGGTGTGTGTGTATATATATATATATATATATATATATATATATGTGTGTGTGTGTGTGTGTGTGTGTGTATGTGTGTGTGCATGTGTGTGTGCATGTGTGTGTGTTTGTGTGTGTGCATATACATGCATATACATACATACATACATACATATACATGTATACAAATATATAGGAAAGGTGTAACGAACTAAACTATTAGGACCACCACTTGCTAGAGAGATGACTCTCCTCCCAACCTTATGCATATATATATATCTACTCGAAGCAACAAGGATGATAATACACACATACATACATACACATCATGTAGATACACATACATATATATCAAACACACATGAAGATACATAGACATCACACACACATGCATACATATACATACATACATACATACATACATACATATTCACATATACACAGATACTCACATACATGCATACATACACACATGCAGATACACATACATATATATCAAACACATATGCAGATACATACACATCACGCACATGCATACATATTCATATATACACATATACACACATACATGCATACACACATGCATACATATTCACATATATAGAGATACACACATTCTGACATATAAATACACATACACAATCACATAAATACACATTCACACATACACATTTACATATGCACACTGCATGCACACATACACATCCATATGCATGTCTATAAACTAAAATTTTGTTGTATTATGATCCAATTGTTTTTTTTGTGTGCATGTGTGTGTGCATGTGGATGTGTGTATGTATGTATGTGTATGTGTGTGTATGTGCATGCATGTGTATGTGTGTGTATGTTTATGTGTATGTATGTGCATGTGTCTGTGTTGTATATGTGTGTGTATCTATATTTATGTGTATGTGTGTGTATATGTATATGTATGTCTATGTATGTGTATGTGTGTGTTGTCATGAGGAAGGAGATAAGGAAGAGAGCTCACACACACTCTCTCACTCTCAAGGAGAAGCACACACACAGATTGAGGCAAGGAACAAATGTGCCATCACTCTCGGTAGATAAATCTAATAAAGCTCAATGAAGTATCCCTCACATATACCGGCGTGACCACTCTACATGTCAGAGAAATAAAAAACTAGTACGTGCCATCTTGGATCATCACATGTTGAGCTTGATATCTCAACACTCCCCCTCAAGCTCAACGCCATATCCTGTAATCCAAGCATCTCCTGAAACTTCTTCAACTTCTCAGCTCCAAGTGCTTTGGTGAAAATATCAGCAACCTGCTCATCTGTTCTCACATAAACAAGATCAATATCACGTGCTAATACCTTCTCTCTGATGAAGTGATAATGTACCTCGATATGCTTTGTTCTAGCATGGAAAATAGGATTCCGTGCTAACTGTATGCTGCTAAGATTATCGCAATAAATAGTGATAGGTAACCATGATGCCTCACATGCTGCCATCACAGCACCTCTATACTCAGTCTCTGTAATCGACAAAGCAACAGTGGGTTGCTTCTTGCTGCTCCATGTAACAACTGTAGTCCCAAGTGAGGAATAGAAAACCACTAGTAGATCTTCTATCTGGAATGCTACGAGCCCAATCTGCATCGGTGTATCCATAAACCTGCAAATCTACACCAGCCTCATAAAACAATGCATAATCCAAAGTAGCACTCACATAATGTAGATTCCACCTACAATCAGGTCATCAATATAAATAGCCACAATAGTGATACCATCATCAACCTTCCTTGCATATAGTGAGTGATCTGCATCACACATAGAGAACCCAATGCTGGTTAAGTAATCAGCAATCTTTGCATGCCATGCACGAGGGGGTTGCTTTAGCCCATACAAAGCTTTTGCAACCTGCAAACCTATTCTAGATGCTTTGAATCTTCATATCCTTGTGGTTGATCCTTATATACTTCTTCCTGTAACTCGCCATGTAGGAAAGCATTCTTTACATCCATCTGATGCAAAGTCCATCATTTTGTTGTAGCTAATGCAACAAGTGTTCTAACAGTAGACATTTTAGCTACAGGGTTGAATGTTTCCTCATAATCAATGCCATATGTCTGTGCATATCCTTTAGCTACCAATCGTGTTTTATACCTGCTTATGCTACCATCATCATTATGCTTTACCTTGTAAACCCATTTGCAGCCTATGGGTTTCTTTCCTTGCGGCAATGGAACCAACTTCCATGTATCATTTCCATAAAGTGTAGCCATCTCCTCATCCATAGCTTTTTCCCAATCTGCAATTCCAATTGCATCTTCAAAGCAAGAAGTTTTAGCATCTTGTATTACCTTTGTCATGTAGGCACAATGACGAGCCATATAACTGTCATACGTCAATCGTTGCACTGAATTCCGCATCCTCCCAGATCTTCTTGGTCCTGGTTCACTTCTCCTTGTATCATCTGCATGTGCCCTTCTTACTCCTGGAGTCTTAACAGAGGGCAATCCAAGTTCCTCATCAAGACTCTTTTCTGAACCGCTTGAATCTCCATCGTCTTCAAAACCTGCACATGTTTTACTACAAGCAGAAAGCTTTTCTTTACCTTTCTTGGATGTATTTGATGAATTTGCTGGACTGAAATTTCCACGCAATCTTCCACTCCATGGATTTGAGTTGGAACTATTGCTTGGTGATACATCTGGTCCATGCAAAACTTGAGATTCTGCGCTTGATTTTTCAGCATTTTCTTTGTCATTTGGTTCAAGATTCAATCATTCTTTGGCATCTGCATAGAAGCTTGACATTTCATCAAATACCACATCTCTTCTCACCTTCACATGTCGTGTGAGTGGGTTATAACATTTATATCCCTTTTGCTCAAGGGAATATCCAATGAAGACACACTTTTCTGCTTTTGGATCAAGCTTTGTCCTCAATTCATCTGGAACATGTGCATATGCAATACAGCCAAAAACTTTCCGATGTGATAAGTTCGGTTTTTTACCTGTAAACTTCTCTTCAGGTGTAACTTGATGTACAACAACAGTCGGAGTTCTGTTCATGATGTATACAACAATATGAACAACTTCTGCCCAATAACAATGAGGCATATTCTGCTCAACCATCAAGGCTCTTACTATTTTTGCAATATGTCTATTTTTGCATTCAGCAACACTGTTATGCTGTGGTGTGTACCTGCATGAAAACTGACGTCGAATTCCATGACTTTTTAGAAAATTTTTGAACTCATTTGACATGTATTCACCTCCTCCATCAGACCTTAATGTTTGAATATACTTCCCTATCTTTTTTTCCACCTTCGCCTTAAAATTCTAGAAGTGAGTGAACACCTCACTCTTCTCTTTCATGAAATATACCCATACTTTTTGTGTATGGTCATCAATGAAAGTGACATAAAACCTGCAACCGCCCATAGATATGGTCTTTGTAGGACCCCAAACATATGTATGTACTATTTCTAGCACATTCTCACTAACATGCTTATCATGTGGAAACGATGCTCTTGACTGTTTACCAAATTGACATGCTGCACATACCTTTTACATTTTTGCAACTTTGAAATTTGGTAGTCCATGGACAATCTCCTTTGACTGCATCAATTTCAGCCTTTGCAAGTTTGCATGTCCAATCCGTTTGTGCCATATCTCTATATCTGCAATAAATCCTACACCTTTTGCAAACATGGCTGCATTCATTTTAGGAATCTTCACATTTAAGGTGAACATCCTACCCACTTTGTTTCCTTTGGCAATCAATCGTCCATCCTGAACTTCCATTGTGCATATTGGAGTGAAAATTTCTCCACATTTTGGTATTAGAGCTTTGTATAAAAGCATTGAAATTGGAGAACTTGAAGAAGAATTAGAGAAATCAAAGGAAAGCTTGGAGCTATGAGCCTAAAATTCTACATGGAGTGTGCAACACTCATGTGCTATGGAGTTGAAGGTTTTGTATGTAAGACAATTTTTTTGCTTTATGTTTTGAAGTCATACACTCCCTTGTCTTATTGTCTCTTGATGGAGAGTGTTAATCTCCAAAAGAACAAGCTAATCTTGAAGTTAGAGCACCTCTATATCAAGAGTAACTTAAAACCTTCACCAATTTGGAGGATCAATACTCAACTTCTAAAATTTTCAACAAACTGTGAAGAAAATGACTACACAGAAAGTTTGCTGCACATAACTCATCCAATGACTTATCAAACATGAAAAGTTTCTTATAAAACTTTGTACAAGGTGTCGCTTATAGTTTTCACACCTCCTCCTAGTCAAATCATTCCAAAATACTCAGTAGATCTTGATAAATGATCTTAACAAGTCACCTATGTCTAAAACTGTAGTTATTTACAGTCGACTTTGACACCTGCAACTTCTAAGGCTTGGTTCTCTCAATCTAGAACCCGTTTATGCAAATGCTTTTAGCCATAGATGGATTACCTTCTAGCTTAGATTTTGACTCCTCATTTGTGCAAAACTTTACACTATGCACTGAGAAATGATCAATTCTTTGACCATCAAGATTGCGCCTGTTTCAAAAAACACTCAACACTTTCTCACATATGAATGTTCCTACTCATAATTCTCACAACCTGTTTACAATTAGCCTCTCAAACTTTAACCATAAACTCATTAACTATGGAATTAGATACTGTTGACCTAAGTATCAACTTAGGGACTTGCGGAGAAAGAGACTATACCTCAATCCCCTCACAAGTGCATATAGTGGGGATACACGCTTTTAATTATCAATCCAAAGAGTATACAAACCTAGCCGAGTGTATGAGGACATGCAATCATGTAATGATCAACGCAAATGAACTACTCAAAGAATGTAAATGAGGCAAAGACTTATCCAAACAAGCTCCAACTGTTGGTCAAGGCGAAACGATACTTGGTGCAGCAGCCGTCAGTATTTTGGACTTTTCTCCGAACTCCGAACTCCAAATATAGCGAATAGCATATGCGTTTCGAAGCTCTCGAGAAGACGCATCCAATGGCAGTGGTTTCACTCAATTCCGACGCTCCTACTTCAAGTTACGAGCGAAATACTGAGTCGCGGGAACACTTTCCTACACTTCAGCACTTCCTACACTTCGCACACACCTTTCCTACAGCAAAGAAACACTTTCATGGACAGACAACACTCACAAGCACTCTTTCCAAGCAATACACATGCATACAAGCTCACGAAGAAGAAGATAAGGAGGCAAGAAGACACAAATTCGAATTTCTGTGCTCTCTCTTCTCACAATGGCAAAAAAGTGCTTTACAAAGAGTCACATTTGACTTATATACTAGTGCCCTAAAAATGGTCCTTTCACACAAGTGACCGGCACTTTATTCACTAAGAAACTAATTTCCTACTATTGTACATGGGTATTCTCTACTTTTCTGTGGGGATGCATCTAGAGGACTCCTCTAGTGCATTTACACGGAAAAATATATTACAAGGATGAATATGATACAAAAGTATGTAGTCCAAATCGGAAAAATTTTGGGGCCCGTCTTTTTCTCTGCTTTGTGCGCTCTTTGGCTCTGCAACAGATACCTACAAAAGGATTCTTGAAATGATCAAGCACAGAAGGAGAATACTCAGAAATATCGGGTGCAATATTTCTTCATTTCTGGAAAACTTTACATTTGAGTGATGAGAGATCTTACTCGCTTCTAAAGTGTCTAATGGCTCATACAACTTCTAATTTCTCTATTCACATGCTCTCTCATATTTGCCCCAACATTTTTCTTGTATATATAGGCAAATATTTACAAGCTCATAACTATTCCAAAAGTATAAGTGAGCTAACTCTAAATTCCGTTGATCAAATACACATCTATTAGAGTATCATCCTGGGGAATTAGGTCTCCTCTCCAAAGTTTAGTAATTATAGATCTCCCTCTAGGAGTAGTTACTTGTTCTTCGTTTCCACATTCATTTAAGCTCGAAGCATTATTTTCCTCACCACTCTCATTAATGATTTCAGGTCTGTGACCACGTATTGAATGTCTTGTTTGTCCATATACAGTCCTCCTATGTACTTAACTGCTGGTCTTGGCACTATGTAGGCCTCTGAAGCCTTCCTCAGTCTGGCCACTGATCTATTTAGACCATCCAAATAGATAGGGATCTCATTGTGGTTGGTGTTCACATACTCTAAGGAGGTTCTGTATTCTCCCTCAATGATGGACATCTGGCCAATCATGGGTACAGTGTTTTGCATATCCTCTGAAGCCATGGGGATTTCTCCTTCTGACTCACTGGAGGTCTCAGAATAGTGTGAACGGCTACTTGGTTCGGCTACACTCCCTACGGAAGAAATTACACTTCTTCGGCTTCCTAGGGTTCTTCCGGATCTCAGGTTCATTCACCTAAGAACTCTGATCAGACTTTGCTAACCTTTTAGCCTTTGGCACCCTTCACTCTGAGTTAGAAGAATTTTGGCTAAAAATTGACTGAAATTCACTTGCTAAGTCACGATACTTGGCCTCCAAAATACACGATACTCGACCAAACGATCGACGATATTTGGCAAATATCGCGATCTCTAGAAAACGATATCCGATACTTGATACACGACCTCTGTCAAAACGATCGCTGACTGACACGATACTTGGACGAAACGATATCTGACCGAAACGATACCTGATGGACACGATACACGATATCTGTGTGAAAACGATATGCGATACCTGAGTCCAGACGATACACGATACACGATACTTCCCCAAACGATCTTTGGTAAAACGATCTCTAGACTCAACGATCTTTGGTCAAAACGATACACGATCGACGATATTTGGTTCAAAACGATACGCGATCGCTGGTAAGTATCGCGATCTCTGAGACGCGATACACGATACTTGGACCAAACGATACACGATCTCTGTCAATACGATACTTGGTCAAACGATACACGATACTTCACAAGTATCGCGATCTTCAGGCCACGATACACGATATTTGACGCGAACGATACTTGATACACGATACTCGACCCAACGATCGACGATATTTGGCAAATATCGCGATCTCTAGAAAACGATATCCGATGCTTGGCCAAAGACTGAAACGATACCGATCTTTAACCCCAACGATCGACGATCTTTGGCAAGTATCGCGATCTCTGGAACACGATACTTGAGCCAACGATACACGATCTTTGAGCTCAAACGATCTCTGATCGAGACGATACCGATATTAGGGAAATATCGCGATACTCGACCACAGGAATTCCACGATACTTGACAAGTATCGCGATACTCGACCGCGGGAGCAAAAACGATACTTGACCCTATTTCAAATTTTTGCAGATGTTTTTGAGATTTTGATTTTTCCCCCTTGCTCACCTAGCTCTTCTCTCTTACCCTCACTCACTGTATCAATCAACATACAACTTTTAACCCCCTGAGAGCCCAAACGATACTCAGCGCAGATCGTTTTTTCCTTTCCTAGGTTGAAATGCTGAGAACTTTTGATCAAAAAAGTGGTTTAGTTTACCTTGGTAGCACCTATGATCTCTTGGTCAAACTCCCTTGCTCTTTGCACTTCCCTATTGCTTGTTTTCCTCGCCCACGATCTCTGGCTCACGCGATACTCGACACAGGAACACTCGATACTTGTTCACACAAGTGATTTGCAAAATGAAGCTTTTTGGCTTTTATACTTGGTTTTTTCCTATCTACTGAAAATGAAACAAAAAGACAAGAGGTGAAGGCTACTCTAATCTACTCCCTTACTCTTCCTACTCTCCTCTTACCACTCACTTCCCTAAACTAACAACTCACTACACACACTCCAAGAATGAGAAGTAGCAAGTGCGGCTGAAAATGACTTACCAAAGAAGAGAAGATTTCCGCTCCTCCACGTTCTTCAATGCAAAAAGCTACTTACCATCACACGAATGCCTCGGTTTGATTCGTCACTCCCCGGCAACGGCGCCAAAAAGTGTGTTGACCTAAGTATCAACTTAGGGACTTGCGGAGAAAGAGACTATACCTCAATCCCCTCACAAGTGCATATAGTGGGGATACACGCTTTTAATTATCAATCCAAAGAGTATACAAACCTAGCCGAGTGTATGAGGACATGCAATCATGTAATGATCAACGCAAATGAACTACTCAAAGAATGTAAATGAGGCAAAGACTTATCCAAACAAGCTCCAACTGTTGGTCAAGGCGAAACGATACTTGGTGCAGCAGCCGTCAGTATTTTGGACTTTTCTCTCAACTCTGAACTCCAAATATAGCGAATAGCATATGCGTTTCGAAGCTCTCGAGAAGACGCATCCAATGGCAGTGGTTTCACTCAATTCCGATGCTCCTACTTCAAGTTACGAGCGAAATACTGAGTCGCGGGAACACTTTTCTACACTTCAGCACTTCCTACACTTCGCACACACCTTTCCTACAGCAAAGAAACACTTTCATGGACAGACAACACTCACAAGCACTCTTTCCAAGCAATACACATGCATACAAGCTCACGAAGAAGAAGATAAGGAGGCAAGAAGACACAAATTCGAATTTCTGTGCTCTCTCTTCTCACAATGGCAAAAAAGTGCTTTACAAAGAGTCACATTTGACTTATATACTAGTGCCCTAAAAATGGTCCTTTCACACAAGTGACCGGCACTTTATTCACTAAGAAACTAATTTCCTACTATTGTACATGGGTATTCTCTACTTTTCTGTGGGGATGCATCTAGAGGACTCCTCTAATGCATTTACATGGAAAAATATATTACAAGGATGAATATGATACAAAAGTATGTAGTCCAAATCGGAAAAATTTTGGGGCCCGTCTTTTTCTCTGCTTTGTGCGCTCTTTGGCTTTGCAACACTCTCCCCCTCTTCGTCTCTGTCGTCCCTTGACAGACTTTGCTTCGCGCACGCGCCTAGTGGTCAGTATTGTCTGATTCTTGATCTTGCATTACGTTTTAGAGGCGCTCTGATTTGTCCTGGTTGTACACATTGGCCCTGGTTGATTCGGTTTGCCACGCACGCCATTAGTGCACATATGCGGATGTAGCTCGTAAGCCTTGATCTGAAACCTCTGCAACTCAAGAGGTTGAAGCATCCACATAAGTGATACATGTTGGCCCTGATCCCTTCTTCCAGCTGCGTGCTTTTCCTTGGTGTGTGCGCCCCTGCGGGGCTTCCTGCAGAGATGTATCTTCAAAATTGCCTTTTAGTGAAGCTGTTTCTTTCGTTGTTTTCTTTTTTTCCTCTTTTTACTCGTCTCGCCCTCGACACTGCCCCCCTCCGGGACTCTGTCGTCCCCGACAGGCTTTTTGTGGCGACGTGTATAGGTTTGAATGACTTGTTGCTCTCTTTGATTTAGCAGATTAGCGTGACATAGCATGAACTCCTTCCATTGTCGAGACTTTACTCCGTCCTCTGGTGCCTGTCTATGGTCAGCAAAGAAACTTATCTCGTAGGCCACCAGTCGTGCATTCAAATTGGAGGTCATTTTGATAAAGATCTCTGAATCCATTTCAAAGAAGCCCGTAAAGAATGCTTCTTCAAATGTATGCATATATGTCGATGGTAGAAACATGAGGCGAGAAAAATATGCCATAATTGTTAACCGGCTGGGAATAGTAGATAAATAAAAAATTAAAGCCTCCGAGCCCTGCGTAATGCCGATGAAATTCAAAAATGTATACTGTGCATGTTGGAACACTTTAATTACTGTAAGGAGCATGCTAAATATTTTATTTGTCATTTTTACTGCTAGGTCGGGAACGGTAGCATATTTTGCAAGCCAAAATTCCATGGTTTTGACCATGTATTCCTCTGTCGGTAGGTAGTTGTGTGGTGGACTAGGTAATAGCGGATAATTTAGCCATTGGTTATTAATGGTACCTTGTCGCTGGCCTTCCCAAAATTGCATCCATGCTCTTCGGCGGGGTAGTGGGCAAAATGATGGGTTTACTTGAAGCTCGTACGGGGATGCTTCCCACTGTACCCGTAGTGTAGGGTGCTTTTCCAAGAGCTTTCTTCTCCAAATTGGATTTGCTGCCTCAAACTCTACCTGAGTATATTTAAAAGTATCATACCGAAATTGGAGATTGTGATCAGGTTCCTTATTTGTAGCATGTTTTATGTAATGCCTAGTTTGTTCCTTCAAAAGCCCGTATGGTACATTGAATGGCCTTAGTATTTGCTCCAGTTGCTTGCTGTCGATTTGAGCCTCTTTCATTAAATTGATGATTTGATCTTCAAATTCCGTCGTAAGCTGGGACACCAGTAGTGCCCTTACTGTTCTGCTCAGCTCTGCAATTTTTCGTGTGTTAGGTTCTAATGGAACCTCCTTTTCCTCCCTTATTGGTGAATGATACGAGGGGGGAGAGAGAGGGCGTACCTCTTCCTCCACAGTAGCCGAGGTCCCTGGCGGAACTACTGGTGTCCCCTGTTGTGCTCGCTGGTCTAGTTGCTCCTAAAGTCGTTTGATTAAATCATCTTTTTGTTTGTTTTCCTCTTCGGCCTTAGCAATAGTTGCTTGATGTTTCATTAATTCTTGGGCCACAATGTTCATTTGCTCTGTGTCTTCCTTGCACTGTCGCAGGTAGTTATTTTCTGCTTTTTTCCATTTCATTCTGAGGGCTGCTGTGTCCTCCATATACCTCTTTTCCCAATCCGTTATGACTTCTTGCTCCTGTGTGAGCTGGTCTTGTAATTTAGTGATCTGCTCGTCCAGGTCTTTGACATTTCTTTGTGGGTCATCAGCAATTGCCAATGGTTGATCACTAATAAGAGCTGTCATTAATTCTTTATTGCGTTGTCGCATGTTGTCAGCTTCCTCCATACTGGCCTTGAGCTGAGACTCTAAGATTTTACTGCGTGTTTGAAGTCGTGTCTTCTCAGTCTCACTCATCTCTAATTTCTTTGTTAATTCCTGGATTTGGTCTTTTAATTTTGTCTGCTCCCTCTCTAGCATGCAGTTTAGTGATTTGACCTCTTGAAGTTCCTTTTCCTTTGTCAGAGCTTGTGCTTGCACCTTGGATAGTTCTTCAGAAAGATGCTTACCTGCTCTTTCCAGTTCCTTCTTGTCTTGCATGGCTTGGTCGTAATCTTCATCAGCATCAACCATTAACTGTTGTGTATCTAGAGCTGTTCGAATCATATCTTGCACAACAGGCTTGAGCTGAGCGATGTCTACATTTAGCCATGTCTTTGCTATTTCAGGAGTCTCTCCTGTTTGCACATCTTTGCCTTCTGTTACCTGGAGTGTCTCGTTGTGCGGCTGTCTAACTTGCAGTTGTATCTTGGGTTCCTCATCATTGCCTTTTGCTTCCTTCTTTTTAGTAGCACTCCCCTGAAACGTGACATCCGTGGGGAAGGTTCTGCTACAACCCTGATAGGCGTGAATGGTTCTTCCGTTTCTATATCCTGATCTTCATTTTCCTTTTTCGAAATCTCCTCATCTGCCTTTGTGCTTGTGGTTTTCTGATTCATTTTTATATCTTGATCTATCGGTTTGGGGCATTCTGGTTCTTCATCATAATTCACTTCATTGAGTTCGGTCCATTGCCCATCATCTTTGGATTCGCTTCGAATACCCACATCCAACAATGATGTGTTCTTTTCTTCCTTCTCTTGAGTAGATGAGCTGGAGTTGTCTAATCCGATTTCACGGTATCGGTGGACTTTAGTGAGTCTTCTTTTTGTTTTTGACTCCCTTTGTGACTGCTGATAGTGATGACCTTGCACTGGTAAGTTGACCTGTCCCTCCGTATATTTGTGTGTCTCTTCGAGTGCTTTAGTCAATTCTTCTTCCGTGATTTGTTTCTGTCCTACAAGTGTCACCTTTGGAAGTACATGGACTCTTTTTTTCATAGGTATTCCTTCTTCATCTGTCTTGACTTCCCTTAGTCTTTTGGTGCCTCTCATTCTTGGCTGGGAGCTAGTTCTTGCCTCCTCCATACCTGTAACAATTTTCTTCTTCTTGGGCACTGTGGCGGATTTCACGTATCTAGCCAGCCCTTCTGAGGTTGGCATCTCCCTTAAATAGTTCTTCATGTCCAAAGCTTCATATATCAGTAATGTCAACGCTGAACTGCCATTCAAGAATTTCTTCTGGCCCCATTTCTTTTGGGCTTCAAACAATCGTTCTTGTACATAAGCTGTTAGATTTACTTTGTTGCCTATCTGTCTCATGGCATGCGATAGTAGTTGGACTACTATCTTTTGAGGTGCAGTGTACCTGTGCATACTTGGAAAACAGAAGTGTTGATGCACCAGCCGTACAGCATCTTCAATATCTATTCTGTTAATTTCCAGGAATGATTTTTTCTTGGGGTCATGGCATTCCTCTTTGACATTAGTAATTCCTTCTTGATTCCATCCAAAGGCTTTATTGATCAATTCATGAGTGAATTGAATTGTCTTCCATGTCCCGACTTTGTCCAATACTTGCGCTTCTGGGACTGAGATTTTTGTTGCAGCAGGCTGCATGGTGTTCATTACCTGTGTACACCTCTGAAAATCTGGTACATATATAGGCATCTTCAAGAATGCTTCAATTCCAGCTTGAGTCCATACGTCCTTGATATGTGGTAACCCTTGGATTATAGTCTTGAAATCTTGGGACATGATAGGGAAATAATGATCCCTGTCCATAATCTTGATGGTTGCCATAAAGAGAAGTTCCGAGATAGGTTGGTCATCTCGAAACCAATGTCCTCTGACCTTTGTTATTGACCCCAATGGAAGAAGTAGTACCTCTTCTTGCTGTGTAGCTTCTGAGTCAGAAGATGTCATCTGCACTCAATATAGAGTATGAATTAGTATCCATTTGTTTTTTTTTTTTTTTTCAGAAATCCTCCTCCATATGCTGATTAATAATTCGATGTCGCTCCGAGTGCATGGTGTCGTCCCTTTCCCGTGGGTGTGAGAAAGGTAATACCTGAATTTTTGTTCATGTATTTTTATATTTTTTTGCTGAAAAGAAAACATAAAAGTTAGTCCATAGCCGAAGCGGTTAGTAAAAATTTTTTTGGGATAATATTTTTATGTATGTACAAGTGCTCTCCTATTTCCAAAAGGGAAAATGTGCGTGGCTATCAGGAAGTAGAAGAAAGAAGTGCCGAATGCTTGGCCTTGTAATGTGGCCCTATCATGCATACTTTGGATCTCGACAACTCCTCATGTGTGCAATTGGATTTTGTAGCTGTATGCATGCAAGTTGCGGGATCCTTCGGCACCCAAATCTGCTTTACTTGGATGGAATGGACTGTATTCTCCACTTCTTTGATGAATGTGGTTCTTCTTCGGTAGTACGTCTGCTTATTCTATTTTGGGAATCTCAAGTTGGTATGTTTTGCATCTGTAGATTCCTTCTTCCTCCAATAGGTCCTCTTTCTCAGCTGACGTTTCTGTTGACCATGTTGATGGTGATAGCCCTTCTGAGGATGTTCCTTGTTTGGGATGGTCGTCCTTGGAGTACACGACTTTGGGATCCATATTTGTGTTCGATCAGGTTGTGCAGTTATCAGTTTCTTTGGGATCCATATGCTATTGAATCGTGGTTGATTGAAGTGTTCGAAATTCTTTGTCTTCTTATTCGATTGGACACGCTGATGTCGAAGATTTTTCTGTTGCTGAAGATATGCCTTTTTTTTATCCTTCCTTATCCAAGCTAGTGTAGAACGTGGAATAGGGTATACTTTCATAGGTGTAGACTTCAATTCTTGCAAAGGAGTATTCTCTTTTGTGCCTTGTGTTTCACTAGGCTTGATTTCATGTTTCTGTGCACTCTTGTGACTCTCTATACTCAAAGATGGAGTGCACACAGGACTCACGGTATTCCCACATGAAGTACTTGACGATGGGGTTTCTATAGTGCTAGTGAACATACAATCATGGCTTTGTTCATTGGGATGAACTTCTGGCTCTATATTAGCGACTTTGGGTGGTCGTTCGTCTAGCAAACTAAATACCTCACGAGGTCCTATTCTGGCAGAGATGTATCCTAAAGCCAATTGAATGGTTACCTCATATTCATAGATCCAATCTTGACCTAACACCACATCTTCAAGCAGATCCTGGTCCTGACACACTAAGAGTCTCTGTTCCATAGTGTTGTTCCCCATATGTAAAGGTAAGGTTATCTCACCTATGCATTGAGTAATCTTTCCTCCTATTCCTATTACCTGTGCCTTCGATGGGCGTATCTCCTCTTTAAGTCTCTGAGACAAAGAAAATCTAATGCAGCTTATGGCTGCTCCTGTGTCTATGAGAGCATCCACTAAGTGGTACTCTTTTCGTCCTGCTCCCAGATTCAAGTAAGGCTGTCTTCTTTGTTGTCCTGAGTTCTCAGTGGCTCTAAAATTAGCCATTGGGATGAGTTCTTCTCTTACTCGATATCTCTCGTCTCTTTGTCTCATCCACTCTTTCCATTTTCTGATGCGTTCTAGGGCTTCCTATCTCGCTTCTTCTCGTATTTGTTCTTCTTCCTTTTTCCTACTTTGAGCTCCTAACAGTCGCCCTAGCATTTGATCAGTCAAAGGCTCCATGAATCTTTTCACTCTGCATCCACTGATGTAGTTGGGAAGAATGTCTCCGTCTAGTGTGGCGAGATTGACTGCACCACTAGTAGAGATTCGATTTATAATCAGGGGTCCATATCCACGTTTTTGGAGCTTCTTTGCATGTTGTTTGAGGGTGTATACTAGGACTAAATCGCCTTCTTTTAGTCCCTTGTCTTTTATGTGTGCATCATAATAAGCCTTTTGTCTCCGTTTAGCGGCATAAATGCCTGCTACCGCTTGCAATCTAGTCTCGTGCAGCTTTTCAATCTGATCTAATTGCTGAGACAATTCATGACCGTTCCACTCATATTGCTGGGCCACTTTCAATGTAGGTACTAAGAAGTCAATTGGCAAAATTGCATTCTGCCCATACACTAGGTTGAAAGGTGTAGTTCCAATGGCCGTTTTATATGCCACTCGGAAGGCCCAAATTGCGTGATGTAATTGTTTGTCCCAATCTGACCTTCCATTATTGACAATCTTTGTCAATACAGTACATAGTACCTTGTTGGAACTTTCAGCTTGTCCATTAGCTTGAGGGTGGTATGGGGCTGATTTTTTATGAATTACAAGAAAGTCATTCATTAGCGACTCAATGACCTCGTTTAAGAAATGCGTTCCTCGATCACTCACTATCTCAATCGGTAGTCCAAAGCGTGTGAAAATGTGCTCAAAGAGAAATTTTGCTGTGGTTTGAGCATCATTCTTTCTAGTGGCTTTTGCTTCTACCCACTTAGTCAAGTAGTCGGTGGCTACTATGATATATTCAGCATGTGATCCTTTGGCCGGTGGATTGATAGGTCCTATGAAGTCAATTCCCCACTTGGTAATTGCTCTTGCACAAACCATGGGTCTTAAAGGCATGTCGTCTCTTCTAATGGGATATTTCGCTCTCTGGCATGTTTCGCAACTTCTCACATATGCCTCCGCATCCATATGTAGAGTTGGCCACCACAAGCCTGCAAAGAGAATCATCTTGACCGTTCTGTCTGCTGAGAAATGTCCTCCCGCAGCTCCTGCATGTGCCATATCTAAGACAGAGAGATATTCATTTTCATGAATACACATTCTTAGTTGGTTATCCTTCCCGCGTTTAAAGAGTTGTTTTCCTAAGATGACATAATCCTTACTCTGTTCTTCAAGAGCACGTTTCCTTGCTAGGGTAGCTCCACCAGGGTACTCTCGAGTTTTCAGGAACTTTACCAGAGGCATGCTCCACCTTGGTGCTATTGTAGAATAGCATAATGTAGAGTTCTCGTCTGGGATTTGTTCTTGACAGGTTTGACAGGTGGACACATAGTTATGTGCATCTCGTTGCATTGTTGGCCAATAGATACCAAATCTCTTGAGTGTTTGCCACGTTCCATTCGTATTCAAATGAGTGTCCCATTGGTTTATGTGTGCTTTCTGAAGCCACATCTCCTGTTCCCCTTCTTCCACGCATCTCATCAGTCCACTTGAATCCTGGTGATACAACCTTCCAGCAATAATGTGAAGATTTTTAGTCCTCCAAAGATCTTGCTTTTGGTTTGGCGTGATCCCTTCTTTAGGTCCATGTGTAAGTATCGGGATCAATTTTTCGGCCCATTGAGGACATACTTCTAGGTTAAACAGATAGGTATCTGGCAGATCATCAGGAACTCCTATGGGTGGTTCTCCATGGGTCATACGAGATAAGTGGTCTGCCCTTATGTGGGTGTTTCCTTTCTTGACTATTACCTCAAAATCAAATTCCATTAGCAATAAAAACCATCGTACTAGTCATCCTGTATTGCAAGGCTTGTTGACTAAGTACAATAGGACTTGATGATCAATGAAGAATTTGAATTTGTTTGCCAGTAAGTAATGTCTGAATTTCTTGACTGCGTAAACCATCCCTAGGCCTTCTCTCTCCGTAGTGGTATAATTGCGTTCCGCTTGATTTAACTGCCTACTGGCATAGGCTATCGGGTGGTCTAATTTTCCCGTATCAGCTGGTTGAGCTAAGATGCAACCAATGGCAAACTTGGAAGCATCAACATGAATATGAAACGGTTTATTCCAGTTGGGGACTCGAAGAATAGGTGTTGAACTCAATCGATTCTTCAACTCATTAAAAGCTTTTTCGCATTCCTCGGTCCAATTGAATAAGGTCAATAATGCATAAAGAGGTCTAGCAATTATGGCATACATATGTATGAATCTTCGATAGTAACCACAATGTCCCATAAATGCTTGAACTTCTTTAGCAGTTTTAGGTCTTGGTAAATCCAAAATTACTTTAATTTTGTCTTCATCTGTTGAAATCCCATTCTTAGAAACAATATGTCCTAAGATTTTCCCTTGTCGCACCATGAAGACACATTTTTCAGGATTGAGGCATACTCGATATTGTCGACATTTAGCAAAAATCTTTTCTAGTTCAGGGATGTGCTCTGATCGTATAGCTGAATATGTACAAAGATCATCCACGTATACCTCCATGCTTTTTCTCAAGAATTCCTTGAACACATGACACATCAGTCTTTGGAATGTAGCTGGGGCATTCGTTAAACCAAAAGGCATGACTCTAAAGGCGTATACTCCCCATTCAGTTGCAAATGCAGTCTTATGTTGGTCCTCAGGAGCAATAGCTACCTGATTATACCCTGAAAAGCCATCCAGAAAACTATAAACTTCTTTCCCTGCTACCCTTTCCAAGAGATGGTCAGTGATTGGTAAGGGATAGCTATCCCTTATGGTTGCGGCGTTTACTTTTTTCAAATTGATGCACACTCTTAACTTTCCATTCTTCTTTGGTACAACCACCAAGGGCGATACCCATTCCGTGTGCTCAATTTCGTAGATGAATCCAGCATCTAGCAACTTATCTATTTCTTCTTTTATCTTGGCTGAATACACATCATTATACGTATATGGTCTCTGTTTTGAAGATTTGGCCTCGGATGTCATGGGGATTCTATGCGCACATATAGATGGATCTACTCCCTTTAAGTCTTTATAAGTCCAAGCAAAGACATCCCGGTATTCTCTTATCAGTCGAATTAACTCTTGTTCTTCTTCCGCTGAGACATCCTGTCCTATGAAGGTACATCGTTCTTCTCCTCCTTCCATAGTCACGACTATTTTTTTGGTTTGCTCCTTATTATCATATGCTATTCCAGGTTGTGCTTCTCTTTTAGGCATTTGAATAGCAATTTTCCTCTCTTCCACTTCATATTTTTTGAAATGAGCTGGTACCTCAAATTGGTCTTGGGGTTTGTTTTCTTCATCTTCTAATTCCCTTTCAACTTCTAATTCTTCTTTTTGTGTGAGTACCTTATGTTTTTCATTGGCAGTGATATCCATGTTGGTGGTACTAATCCCTAGATCCATGGGTTCTGGTTCCATTTCAATACTCTCGTAGTCCTCCTTCCAGTCTTTCTCGATCACTTCTCCTTCTTCTGCCTCCTGAAGGACTACCATATACAGACTAATGTCATAACCCTCTTCGTCAATACATTCGTTCATGGTTACTACTTCTTCATTTACACAGACATCGAGGGTGGCTAAGATTTCCATCCAACCGTGAGGTTCGAATTCTTCATCCGGAAATACTTGTGGCATATAGGCCGGATCTTGTACCGATCTCACTATTCCTTGTTTTTGCTGCCAACTTTTTCTTCTCTCTTCTTCCTTTTTTGCAGCTTGGCATATCCATAGATGAGTGTCCTCGTTCATCCAGGATTGGTCACTAGAGCCTGCACTATGAACCGATTGGTCGTCTTCCTCTTTATGGATTTGATTCCATTGCAGAGGTGGCACATCTTGATATGTGTATGTATGTAGGTTGATCCTAGTTGTGATTCCTGCGTGTTGTAGATACACTGCATCTTTTCCCCAATCTTGTACGACCTTTAGCTGTCTCATGAATGGCCTTCCCAAGATCATTTCATAATTGCTTGGCCTTTCGAAGTGACAAATTGCTAAAGTATGTTCGAATTCCACTCCGCACGTAGTGAAGACTACTCGTTCCAACAATCCTAGGGGTCTTTCCGTATGTCCATCTGCCATTTGAATTTTCATGCGCGTTGGTCTCAATGCTGGTTTTCCCCATTTCTCCCAAATTTCTTTGGTAGCAATGCCAACATCGGCTCCTGAATCTAGTATGGCTTTGGTAGTATAACCCCTATAGGTGATTGGTAGGCATGTATTTCCTTCATCTCCTTTGCTAAAGTCTCCTACTTTATCCACTGGAATTCTCACCGTTTTCACTTCGTCAGCTACCTCCTTCTTTTCCTCCTTGACTTCCCATTGATTGATCAATTTCTCTTTCAAATGTGGTTTTACCTTTAACAGTTCCTCGAATGTTAGGGTACATGGGATTTTCACCTCTCGAAGACGTTGTATGATCTCCGATGTTTGAACTGATGGATTCGTTTCTCGTCTCGTTATTGATGGAATACGATACAATTCTGAGTTGTGCTCGTACTCCTCGGTGTAGTTGGGTAGTTCCTTTACATCGTCCTCTTCTTTGTCACTTGCATCCATTGGAAAAATTTCTTCTGAATCGAGTTCAGGTATTGAACCCTCCATTTCGTTTTGTGCCTCTAATTCTTCAAAGGGCGGTTCCATTCCTTCTACCTTTTTCCACTTGTCCTCTTGAACTCGTGCCCATAGATCCTTAGTCCAGTCTCCTTCTATTTCAGGGACTATGGATCCTTCCTTTCTCTCAATACCAATTTCATCATTCAGAGGTCTATTTACGTTAGGCTTTTCCTGAGTGTTTAGGCACTCTTGGAATTTTTCTTCGCAAATTCGGTTGTTTGGTAAAGGTGATGCGGGTTTTTCTAATGTTTGCTGGGCAACTTCTATCAGTTTTTTGCAGATTTCTAGTCTTTCTTTCTCTAAGTCGCCTCTCGGATACTCTCTCTCGTGTTGCTCTATGGAAGGTCCTGCTTTTATTCTCGCCTTGTATGCCTGAATCCACATGGCTAATTCTTCAGGCATTGGGTCTGCTAATATTGATCCTACCTCCTCCCTTTTATTCTCCTTTTTATTTTCTTCTTCCACTTGTGATTCTTCTATTGATTTTTGTTTACTCTTTTCATTTTCCTTCTTTTGCAATAACTTTTTTTCTTTTATCCTGTCTCTCCGGTTCTTCCATCTTTGTGATCTTTTACTGGCAATACTTCTCTCTGGTTCTTCGGAGTCTTCCACTCTGTGAGGGATGGGTGTATTTCCCTCTTTGTCACTTTGATTACTTCCGTCTGTTTTATCAGGGTTCTCTCTAGCCTTTGCTCTTGTTATGGCCTTTAAAGGTATAGTGTACTCTTTGTCGCTCCCTGATGATTCAATCACTTTTATCACATTAATCTGCACGTTAGATGTGACTTTGTTGGGGTTCTTAGGACAATCTCTGAAAAGATGCTCCTTACCACAATCGCTACAGTAGCCTTCCCAAATTCGTTGTGGTGGTGGTGGGTTTGGTAATGTACATTCTCTAATATAGTGGTCACCTCCACATCTGTAGCATGGTCCTCTGGGTACAGGCGGTCTATTCATTGGTTGAGGTGGCATGGTTGCTCTAGGAGCTGTGTACATTAAGGGCACATAATCCTGCTCGTGTCCGTAAGAACTATCAGGTATCTCCATGCCATAAGCATATGGGTCATATTGTTGCCCATATTCCATTATTGAGCTCTCATAACCAGGGTATGTTCCTTGACTAGGATCGTAAAATGAGTCATATGGGTCATCACTAGCCAAAGGTGTGGCTGGCACTATAGCCCTTTCTAAGTTTTCCTCTGGTTGCGCTATCTTAACTGGGACAACGTTCTGAGGGTGGGGTGGTTGTTGTCCTAGCACTGGTTGGGGTTGCGTATATCCCTGGTATGCGTATGGTCGTGGTATTGGTGCCTGCGGCTGATATGAGGGATATCTAAAGGCTTCTCCTCCCTGCTGGTTCTGCGGGTATCCATATGGTCTCACATAAGGCTGGGTGGGTCTGGTTTGCCTATTGTAAGGGCAGTTCTCGGTGCTATGGTTTGTGTATCTCTGCTCTATACTGCAATATTGTAGTGGTCCGGGGACAGAGGGTCTATGAGGAGCATAGGCAGGTGGTGGGACTACTCCCCTAGTACACAAATGAGAAGGATGGTCTCCTCCGCACTGCATACATCTTCTAAGCATAGGCATTCTCATAGGATTGGTGGGATAATTCCTCTGTCCTTGAACATTCAGTTTTTTTGCTAACAAGTCGGCAATTTCCTCTACGTTGTTTTTGGGGTTTGATGTGCTACATGTTGACTCTTCGCTTTTCACACTACCTTGGGGTATTTTCAAATCTTCTGCAAGGTTATCTTCTAGGTCTATACATTCCTTCATACACTCTTTCAAAGTTTGAACTCTCTTTACGTACACTAATGACCTCAAGGTTCCGTTCAACAGTCCTTCTAAGAACAATGATACCATTTTGTTTTGCGTCGGTCTCTCTTCTACGGGGCATCTATCCACATACTGCTTGAATCTCCTTGCTGCCAATCTTACTGACTCGGTAGGGACTTGCTTGAAGCTGTGGATTAATGACGAAGAATTGTTTTTAATTCCAGATTTGGTAAATTCTTCAATCATTTCTTGATATACCTGATCCATGTTCTGAAAGGTATTTGGATCCAATGGCTGAAACCAAGCCAAAGCTGTGTCTGACAAGGTAAGGCCAAAAGACTCATATTGAATCATGAAGTCATCTACCTGCTCGGCTCTAACTACTTGTTTAAATTCTGCTATGTGATTATAGGGTTCACTAGAGCCATCATAATGATTTCTCATGCACTTGGCCACTTTAATCGGCCTTAGTCTCCTCCCTGCTTCAGGTTGTCTAGGCATTACAGGGTAGTTGGGTCTTCCTATTGGTATGCCTGGTCCTCGTACTACCTGCGGTCTGACTGGAGCATGAACTCCATGTCTTGGGTCTATAGCTGGTTGTGGCCGGTAGTTAGGATTAGTGGCAGGCATTGCGAATTGTACACGTGGTCTGATGGGGATCTGGGTTTGTTGAGTTTGTTGTGTTTGTCCCGATTGTTGATTTGAATCATTTTGAGAAGTTCCATGTGGATTCCGTGACGTAGTGGCTTGGTCCCTTGGGGGGAACACTGGGATGTTCTGATATTTCAACTCAGCTCTCTCTAATTCTGTTATTGGCCAATATATTCTGTGATTTTTATCCAAATAGGTGATGATGGTGGGGAATTCAGGGTCTTGTAAGTCATAGATGGTAACTGGATTAGGAGCAGCTTCCCATATAGAGGAATGGGTTCTGAGCAGGTGCTCCATTCCGTTGATCAAATACACATCTATTAGAGAATCATCCTGGGGAATTAGGTCTCCTCTCCAAAGTTTAGTAATTATAGATCTCCCTCTAGGAGTAGTTACTTGTTCTTCGTTTCCACATTCATTTAAGCTCGAAGCATTATTTTCCTCACCACTCTCATTAATGATTTCAGGTCTGTGACCACGTATTGAATGTCTTGTTTGTCCATATACAGTCCTCCTATGTACTTAACTGCTGGTCTTGGCACTATGTAGGCCTCTGAAGCCTTCCTCAGTCTGGCCACTGATCTATTTAGACCATCCAAATAGATAGGGATCTCATTGTGGTTGGTGTTCACATACTCTAAGGAGGTTCTGTATTCTCCCTCAATGATGGACATCTGGCCAATCATGGGTACAGTGTTTTGCATATCCTCTGAAGCCATGGGGATTTCTCCTTCTGACTCACTGGAGGTCTCAGAATAGTGTGAACGGCTACTTGGTTCGGCTACACTCCCTACGGAAGAAATTACACTTCTTCGGCTTCCTAGGGTTCTTCCGGATCTCAGGTTCATTCACCTAAGAACTCTGATCAGACTTTGCTAACCTTTTAGCCTTTGGCACCCTTCACTCTGAGTTAGAAGAATTTTGGCTAAAAATTGACTGAAATTCACTTGCTAAGTCACGATACTTGGCCTCCAAAATACACGATACTCGACCAAACGATCGACGATATTTGGCAAATATCGCGATCTCTAGAAAACGATATCCGATACTTGATACACGACCTCTGTCAAAACGATCGCTGACTGACACGATACTTAGACGAAACGATATCTGACCGAAACGATACCTTATGGACACGATACACGATATCTGTGTGAAAACGATATGCGATACCTGAGTCCAGACGATACACGATACACGATACTTCCCCAAACGATCTTTGGTAAAACGATACTTGATACACGATACTTGATACACGATACTCGACCCAACAATCGACGATATTTGGCAAATATCGCGATCTCTAGAAAACGATATCCGATACTTGGCCAAAGACTGAAACGATACCGATCTTTAACCCCAACGATCGACGATCTTTGGCAAGTATCGCGATCTCTGGAACACGATACTTGAGCCAACGATACACGATCTTTGAGCTCAAACGATCTCTGATCGAGACGATACCGATATTAGGGAAATATCGCGATACTCGACCACAGGAATTCCACGATACTTGACAAGTATCGCGATACTCGACCGCGGGAGCAAAAACGATACTTGACCCTATTTCAAATTTTTGCAGATGTTTTTGAGATTTTGATTTTTCCCCCTTGCTCACCTAGCTCTTCTCTCTTACCCTCACTCACTGTATCAATCAACATACAACTTTTAACCCCCTGAGAGCCCAAACGATACTCAGCGCAGATCGTTTTTTCCTTTCCTAGGTTGAAATGCTGAGAACTTTTGATCAAAAAAGTGGTTTAGTTTACCTTGGTAGCACCTATGATCTCTTGGTCAAACTCCCTTGCTCTTTGCACTTCCCTATTGCTTGTTTTCCTCGCCCACGATCTCTGGCTCACGCGATACTCGACACAGGAACACTCGATACTTGTTCACACAAGTGATTTGCAAAATGAAGCTTTTTGGCTTTTATACTTGGTTTTTTCCTATCTACTGAAAATGAAACAAAAAGACAAGAGGTGAAGGCTACTCTAATCTACTCCCTTACTCTTCCTACTCTCCTCTTACCACTCACTTCCCTAAACTAACAACTCACTACACACACTCCAAGAATGAGAAGTAGCAAGTGCGGCTGAAAATGACTTACCAAAGAAGAGAAGATTTCCGCTCCTCCACGTTCTTCAATGCAAAAAGCTACTTACCATCACACGAATGCCTCGGTTTGATTCGTCACTCCCCGGCAACGGCGCCAAAAAGTGTGTTGACCTAAGTATCAACTTAGGGACTTGCGGAGAAAGAGACTATACCTCAATCCCCTCACAAGTGCATATAGTGGGGATACACGCTTTTAATTATCAATCCAAAGAGTATACAAACCTAGCCGAGTGTATGAGGACATGCAATCATGTAATGATCAACGCAAATGAACTACTCAAAGAATGTAAATGAGGCAAAGACTTATCCAAACAAGCTCCAACTGTTGGTCAAGGCGAAACGATACTTGGTGCAGCAGCCGTCAGTATTTTGGACTTTTCTCTCAACTCTGAACTCCAAATATAGCGAATAGCATATGCGTTTCGAAGCTCTCGAGAAGACGCATCCAATGGCAGTGGTTTCACTCAATTCCGATGCTCCTACTTCAAGTTACGAGCGAAATACTGAGTCGCGGGAACACTTTTCTACACTTCAGCACTTCCTACACTTCGCACACACCTTTCCTACAGCAAAGAAACACTTTCATGGACAGACAACACTCACAAGCACTCTTTCCAAGCAATACACATGCATACAAGCTCACGAAGAAGAAGATAAGGAGGCAAGAAGACACAAATTCGAATTTCTGTGCTCTCTCTTCTCACAATGGCAAAAAAGTGCTTTACAAAGAGTCACATTTGACTTATATACTAGTGCCCTAAAAATGGTCCTTTCACACAAGTGACCGGCACTTTATTCACTAAGAAACTAATTTCCTACTATTGTACATGGGTATTCTCTACTTTTCTGTGGGGATGCATCTAGAGGACTCCTCTAGTGCATTTACATGGAAAAATATATTACAAGGATGAATATGATACAAAAGTATGTAGTCCAAATCGGAAAAATTTTGGGGCCCGTCTTTTTCTCTGCTTTGTGCGCTCTTTGGCTCTGCAACAGATACCTACAAAAGGATTCTTGAAATGATCAAGCACAGAAGGAGAATACTCAGAAATATCGGGTGCAATATTTCTTCATTTCTGGAAAACTTTACATTTGAGTGATGAGAGATCTTACTCGCTTCTAAAGTGTCTAATGGCTCATACAACTTCTAATTTCTCTATTCACATGCTCTCTCATATTTGCCCCAACATTTTTCTTGTATATATAGGCAAATATTTACAAGCTCATAACTATTCCAAAAGTATAAGTGAGCTAACTCTAAATTAATGTACATATGTGTACACATCTTCATCTTCTGGATATGCACTTCCTTCATGCTTCATAACTTGATCTTTTCTTCATTCCTTAACTTCAATTCTTCATAAAAACATCAATTGTTGATTGCCTTACACATGGAGCTCCCCCTCAATCATCAATTGAGGTTTTCTCTAACTTCTTTATACCTGCCATGTCTTTGAATCTTTGTAGCTTTGGTCCATCCAAGCTTTTAGTTAGCATATCAACTATCTGATCTTTTGTTGAAGTATGTATGACTTCAATCTCTTTATCCATCATCTTCTCTCTTAGAAAATGATACTGAATCTCAATGTGTTTAGTCTTGGCATGAAAAACAGGGTTAGCAGTTAAATACAATGAACTCATGTTATCTCCATGAATAGTGGGTGTACTCTGAATGATGTCAAAACTCTTCATCAGAGTCTTAAGCCATATCACTTCCTTTTCAGCTTCAACCATGCCTTTGTACTCAGCCTCTGTGTATGATAAAGCAACTGTGTGTTGCTTCTTTGAACACCATGAAATTAACTTATCTCCCACATAACATAAGTATCCATAAGTTGATCTCCTATCATCAAGATTACCTGCCCAATCTGTATCACTATATATCTTGATGTTTGTATCTGATGTAAAACCATAATACAATCCTTCTTTGAGTGTACCCTTAATGTACCTCAACACTCTTTGTCCTGCAATCCAATGCTCTTTCCTAGGACAATGCATGAATTCAGATAATACTCCAACTGCATATGACAAGTCAGGCCTAGTTAATGTAGCATAGATCAGACTACCAACCAAACTTTGATATAGCTTCATGTCCTTGAACTCTTCTCCTCCATATATGCTCAATTTGTGATTCATCTCCATTGGAGTAGGTGCTACCCTACAATCATCCATTTTAAACTTGACCAACAAGTTTTTCAAATACCTTTCTTGAGTTACATACACTCCATGTTGAGTGTATGAGGTCTCCATGCCCAAGAAATATGACAAGTCTCCCAAGTCACCAATCTTGAACTCTTTCTCCATTTGCTTCTTTAGGCTTTGAATACCTTTCTCATATGTACCTGTAAGAATTATATCATCAACATATATGCACATGTAAATGAACCCATCATCACTTGCTTTGACAAGCAAGCTACTATCAGCTTTAGATACTTGAAAACCAAGTTCTTTCAAGAACTTCACAAGTCTATAATTCCATGCCCTTGGGGCCTGCTTCAAACCATACAAAGCTCTCTTGAGCTTACATACATGATCTGGATACCTTTCATTTCTGAATCCTTGTGGTTGCTCCATGAAAACATCATCTGAAATGTAACCATTTAAAAAAGCATTCTTCACATCTAATTGACATAATTTCCAACCTTTACATGCAACAATTGCTATGAGTGTCCTGATGGTTGTCATCTTTGCCACAGGACTATAAGTCTCATCATAATCTATACCATATGTATGAGCAAACCCTTTCACAACAAGTCTAGCTCTATACCTAGACACACTTCCATCTACAAATCTCTTTGTCTTGTAGACCCATTTGCATCCAATGATCTTCTGACTATTTGGTTTAGGAACCAAATCCCATGTCTGATTCTCCATCAATGCATCATACTCTTCTTGCATAGCTTTCTCCCAATTTTCCTTACCTTTTGCCTCTTCATATGTAAAAGGGTCTTCATCTGCCTTTATCATATAAGCCTAATCTTTGGTAGCCAAAAAAGAAGTGTCATAACTATACCTTGTGGGTTGCCATTTGTGTCTTGATGAACTTATGAGTTCTCCACTCCTTGAGGTTTTTGGTTCATCACACTTTGGATCAAACCTTGGCACTTCTTCAACTTCAACTTGTACTTCATTGTTCTCCTCTTCATCAAATATATGAACCTTTGATTTACCTTTCTTTTGATTCACAACTTCTACATCACCTGCATAAATATTGATTGTACCTGCATATCCAGTACCTTGCTCATCAAATGTAACATCCTTTGATACAAGGAATTGTTTTGTGGATGGACTCCACAACCTATATCCCATCTGCTTATCATCATATCCAATGAACACATACTTTTCAGCTTTAGGTTCCAATTTGTGCCTTAATTGAGATGGCACATATGCATATGCCAAACATCCAAATACTTTGCAATGATCTAGAGTAGGTCTCTTACTCCACCAAGCCTCATATGGTGTCATACCCTGTAAAGATTTACATGGTATTCTATTGACCAAATATGTAGCTGTATTTACAGCCTCAGCCCACAAATAATTTGGGCAATTTTTCTCCTTCATCATGGATATTGCAAACTCAACAAGAGTTCTATTCCTCCTTTCTGCTACACCATTTTGTTGAGGAAAGTACCTGCAAGTAATTTCCCATTTTACACCTGCATTCCACAAGTAATCACTAAACTCATTAGAGAAATACTCTCCCCCTCCATCTGACCTTAGTCTCTTTAATTTTTTACCTGTAATTCTCCCTGCATACACATGAAAATGTTTGAATGTATTGAATACCTCTGACTTATCTTTGATCACATAGATAGTGATCCATCTGGTAGCATCATCAACATAAATCACATAATACCTTGAACCATTGATATTGAAATCCTTTGATGGTCCCCACACGTCTGTGTGTACCAATTCAAGCTTCTCTGAATACATAAAACCATGCTTGGAATAAGATTGCTTATGAGCCTTACCTAATTGACATGCCTCACATCTGTATGTCATATGTTGACCTGCAACATTAGACAATCCAAGCACTGAACCATTATTAACCATATCTTTAATACCTCTTTCATTGAAATGTCCAAGCCTTTTGTGCCAAAGATCTAACTCAGAGATCTTATGTCCTCGACCTTTGTTTATACCCATTTCTAGGGTCTTCCATAAAAACTCCTTCATTAGTGAACCTAAATTCATAACCTTTTTCAACAATTTGTCCTACACTTATCAGATTCTTTGGAATTGTAGGAACATACAAAACCTTACTCAAGAGAGTACTTCCATCTTTGG
This sequence comes from Ceratopteris richardii, assembly GCA_020310875.1. Classification (NCBI taxonomy): domain Eukaryota; kingdom Viridiplantae; phylum Streptophyta; class Polypodiopsida; order Polypodiales; family Pteridaceae; genus Ceratopteris; species Ceratopteris richardii. Next base: position 53,182,793 of record CM035409.1, read on the forward strand.
CCTTCACTGATCCAATTGACTTCACATTGTGCTTTGTATTGTCACCTATTTGAACTACATGATTAGTTACCTTATTCTCCAAATCAGTCATCAAAGCTATGTTGCCACTCATGTGATTGCTACACCCTAAGTCAATGTAGAAGACTCTTTGATCTTCACTTTGACTTCACAAGTTGCATTCATTATCAATGTTGAATCCTCCTTCTGATCTGAAGCATAATTGTAGTAGGTATTGTTATATTGTTGACTTTGGAATCCTCTACCTGCATTTCTTCCAAAGTAACCTCTACTACCTCTATGTCTGAAATTACCTCTTTGATTCCTGCCACCTCTTCCTCTTGAATTAAAATTCTGATTATATCCACCATTATTCTGAGTATTATGCCAACAATCATGAGCTAAGTGATTTGTCTTACCACAAATCCAGCAAGCTTTGACTCCATCTTTATTACTTCTTCCTCTTCGTCTACCTTTGCCACCTCCTCTTCCTCTTAGTAAGTTAGCTTGTTGCCTCCCTTTGCTATTCTTCTTCTTATCCTTTGAATACATTGCTTGACCTGCACTTTTATCACTTTCACCTTTGACATCTTGCTCAAAGGTTAGCATGTGTCCTAGCAACTGATTCAAATCAGGAGTAAAATGATATAGTGATAATTCAGTAGACAAAATGAATGGCTTCCATTTGTCATCACCTCTCAAACTTGTGAGGATTTGCCTTACCAATTTATCCTCCTCAATATCTTCATCAACTGCTCCTAATGCATATGCTATGTCCTTCATCCTTGTTACATAATCTGAGATGGATTGAGAGGCCTTCTTCTCGAATGTGGTAAACTCCGCCCACAAGGATGCCTTCCTTGACTTTGTGGTGTTTTGGAAATGCTCCTCCAAAGCATTCCATATATCACTTGCACTTTCAAGACCTCTAATGTGAGGTAACAAGTAATCATTGACTCCCATATAGATAATGCTCCTAGCTTGAGCATCTCTCTTCATCCAAGTCTTCAAATCTGACAATTCATCCCTAGTTGGAACACTAGGATCTCTGAACTGAGGCTTTTCCTCTTCACCTATAATATAACCTATCAAGTTTTTGCTCATAAGATGAGCTTCCATCCTCATTGACCATGCTGGATAGTCCTCTCTATCCAATTTCTCTATCTGAAGAGAATCTCCCATCCTTTCTTCACCTGTGTATTAGATCCTTCAAGGTTTAGGAGGAATAAGATTACCTTTGCTTCAAATGAAGTTCCTTTTGTCTTCCTTGATATCTTCTGGCCTCCTTCTCAAGCTTTGCTTTCAAGCTTTCACCTTTTGTATCTTCAAATTTTGAATTCTTTATAACTGCAGCAGACGGTGTCCTCCTTTCTTCAATTTTGATGCTTCCTACTCTGATACCACTGATGGAGAGTGTTAATCTCCAAAATAACAAGCTACTCTTGAAGTTAGAGCACATCTATATCAAGAGTAACTTAAAACCTTCATCAATTTGGAGGATCAATACTCAACTTCTAAAATTTTCAACAAACTATGAAGAAAATGACTACACAGAAAGTCTGCTGCACATAACTCATCCAATGACTTATCAAACGTGTAAAGTTTTTTATAAAACTTTGTACAAGGTGTCATCTATAGTTTGCACACCTCCTCCAAGTTAAATCATTCCAAAAGACTCAGTAGATCTTGAGAAATGATCTTAAGAAGTCACATATGTCTAAAACTATAGTTATTTACAGTCGACTTTGACACCTGCAACTTCTAAGGCTTGGTTCTCTCAATCTAGAACTTGTTTATGCAAATGATTTTAGCCATAGATGGCTTACCTTCCAACTTAGATTTTGACTCCTCATTTGTGCAAAACTTTACACTATGCACTGAGAAATTATCAATTCTTTGACCATCGAGATTGCACATGTTTCAGAAAACACTCAACACTTTCTCACATATGAATGTTCCTACTCATAATTCTCACAGCCTGATTACAATTAGGCTCTCAAACTTTAACCATAGACTCATTAACTATGGAATTAGATACCTACAAAAGGATTCTTGAAATGATCAAGCACAAAAGGAGAATACTCATAAAGATCGGGCACAATATTTCTTCATTTCTAGAAAACTTTACATCTGAGTGATGAGAGAGATATTACTCACTTCTACAGTGTCTAATGGCTCATACAACTTCTAATTTCTCTATTCACATGCTCTCTCATATTTGCCTCGACATTTTTCTTGTATATATAGACAAATATTTACACGCTCATAACTATTCCAAAAGTATAAGTGAGCTTACTCTAAATTAATGTACATATGTGTACACATCTTCATCTTTTGGATATGCACTTCCTTCATGCTTCATAACTTGATCTTTTCTTCAGTCCTTGACTTCCATTCTTCATCAAAACATCAATTGTTGATTGCCTTACACCAACATCTCTCTCTACATATTTTTGATATTGAATCTTACTATAAATGATACTTATCACTTGAATGAAGCCTTATGAGCAACCTATACAAGAAGAGGAAGATTCAAGTAAAGAATCTTGGATGTGCAACTACATCTAGTTATATGTGAGCAATGTATGCATGCTTTTGATCTTGTATTCAATTGAATGAAGTACAATATTGCATTATGTACGAAGGTGAAGATTGAAGTTTATATATAAGCTTGAGGATAGAATTATATGCTTCTTACTTGGTTCAAAGAATGTATGCAATGAAGATGCTTATGCATGCGTGATTGTGAAGTTTATGCTCAAAATAAATGATAGTTTTAGATAGCCATGCTTAGACTGAATATAAGATGAATTAAGAGTTTACGATTGATGTCTAACATGCAAGAATATATTCATGCATGGTCAATGAGAATATCTATACATGTTTAATGGTGTGGATGAGTAATAGGATGTTTTTTATAGTCTATACATGCTGAAAAATTTTAGGTTTATGTATCCATATGCATGGGCACAAAGAGAGATGAACATATGCTTCGATATGGGTCATTGGAGATTTTCAATACTCAAGGAATGGAGAAGTCACACTACAAAGCTAGAGGTTTTTACTTTAAAAACATGCCACATGGTGATGGTCCAATGCAATCAAACTATATGAAGGAGATGTTTAATTGTGAGAAGAATTACCACACTACACCATGCTACATTCTCAAGAAAGTTAGTTGTGGAATGAACTAGGGATTCACATTTGGAAAACATTGTGAGAAGAATAGAACACAATATTGCTAGTGAGAATTGGAAGTCATCATTAGGACATCTACATCATGCTCAATGGAGTGGTAAAAGACTACGAGAGGGTTCAGATTGGAATTAAAGTGAATTCGTTATATTCCATTATGTGCTAAATCATAGGATTAATATAATCTTGGTTTCAATGTGTTATTCTTTGTATTATTATATTCTATATGTATCTAAACTAGTCTTTTGCCATTCTAGTGTGAATAGATAGTTTTAAAACAAACTATATAAATAGAGAGACCTCAATCCATTTCACACTTTGAAACTTGAGAGAATGGCACACATCAAGCAAACTGCAAGGAAAGATCGCATGGTTTATCCTGATGGAGTTAGATGTCTGTGGAAGCACGCGGACAACACAAGGAAGAAGAAGAAGCTTGGAGCACAACACACAATACTGAATGTATTACTAGAGAATGTACAAAGATAAGTAGCCCATTAGGGAAATAGGCATATATACAAGCCGGGGAAAATGTTTGCAATGTTCTCTTGCCTGGGCACATATGCCAAGCCGATCTCCCACGTAGAGAACCTCTCCCTAACATAATGATAATGCACCTCAATGTGCTTAGTGCGAGCATGGAACACAGGGTTCCTCGCAACTGCCAATGTGCTCTGACTGTTAGTGAAGATGGTGGTGGCAGAAGACTGACCAACACCCAAATCAGCCATAAGGCGTCTGAGCCACACACACTCAACAGTCGCTGTGAAAGCTTCCGTATACTCAGCCTCACAACTGGAAGTGGCCACAATAGACTGCTTCTTGCTCAACCAAGATATACATGAGCTACCAAGCATGAAGCAAAAGCCACTAGTGGACACATGAGTGTCATAGCAACCAGCCCAATCAGAGTCAGAAAAAGCATGCAAATCTGGCGGTAGTGATCCCCCCTTGGGATAAAACAACCCAAGCCACTCAAGTAGCAAAAGATGCGCTTAACCGCTTGCCAATGCTTCACTCTTGGGCAATGCATAAGCGTGCTCATCTGTGAGACAACAAACTGAATATTTGGCCGAGTAATGCATAAGTAAATCAAGCATCCAACAACTTGCTTATGGAGAATAGCATCAAATGCATCTCCAGCATCATGAAGACTCAGTCGTAAACCTGTTTCCATAGGAGTGGCAATAGGTTTATAGTCTTCAAGGCCAAAACGCTGCTATAATGTGTCAATATATTTCGGTTGACACAAAGCCATTCCACCATCAACATGCATAAACTGAATGCCCAAATAATGATGCAAATGCCCCAAATCAGACATCTCAAATGAGGCATGCAAATCAGCCTTAAAATCAGCAATATGCTTCTCAATAGGACCAGTGAGCAACATGTCATCAACATAGACAACAATGATCAGAAGCACATCATTAGCACGCTTAACATATAAGGTGCTTTTAGTTGGAATGTTCTCAAAACCATGTGCAATCAGATAGTGCATGTATCTTCTCATACCAAGCACGTGGTGCTTGCTTTAAACCATATATGCTTTCTTTAACATGCACACCTGGTTTTCATGCCCTTTTTGCACAAAGCCACGGGGCTGAAAAACATACACTTCTTCATGCAATTCATCGTTCAGAACTGTGGTTTTAATGTCCAACTGATGTACATTCCAACCATGATCGGCTGCAAGTGCTCAAATGCTCCGAACAGTAGTCATACGACATGTAGGTGCAAAGGTCTCATCAAAATCAATGCCTCTTTCTTGCGCATAACCCTTTGCAACAAGCCTAGCCTTATACCTGTCAATTGTTCCATCAGGCTTACGATTCAACTTGTAAACCCACTTAGTGCCAATGGCCTTCTTGCCAAGAGGCAAGTCACACAAAGACCAAATACCGTTCTTCATTATAACATCATATTCAAATTGCATAGCAGCCATCCAATTTTTCGAATTTTGTGCTTCATCAAACAAAACAGGCTCATTCTCATCACAGAGACTAGATGCAGCCATAGCATAGCAATTTGATGCAAAGGAGGCACTATGAGATCCTGAATGAGTATGATATGATAGAGGTGCATCTAATTTGCTATCATGCAAAGTCTGCACTAACTGTTTTGGCATAGTTTTTGCTTGCTCAATATCAGCTCTCTTATCAACAAGTGCATCATGTAAATCTGCATCAGAAATGGGATGATCTGCATCATCACCTGAGACCTTTAAAGGCTGAGAAGTTGCCTCATTAGGAATAGCACTAGACTATCCACCTATAAAAAGAGGCAGCAAAGTGTCATACATGTCTTTGGAGCTAACAGATGTCTCCTTAGTACATGAAAGCAATGGTTGAATAGCATCTTCCACAAAAAAAACATCATGGCTAACCAGAATTCCTTAAGTCTATGGATGATACAGACGATAGCCTTTACTTTTATTTCTTTTCATCTTTGTCTTCCCTCTTCTATTGTGCAGAATTAGTAGATTTCTGCTTACTAGTTGAAGAGCTCCATTTTCCTTTGCCCTTCTGACTAGCCAGGAATGCTTGATCTATAGCTCGCATAATGGACCTGTTCTGCTTAGACTGATCTTCCTACAACAGAACAGAGACTAACTCCTCAAATGACAAGGCATTTGGATTGCCTTTCATCATCAACCAAAGAGTAGAAGCAAAACTCTGATACGAATCAAGAAGACCAATCAAAAGGTCTGCACAAGTGAGCTATCTGCTATAACCTCATTAGCAAAAATCAATTGTTCCTTCAAGTCTTTGATCTTTGTTAGAAAATTGTCCATAGAATCACCTTCATTCATGTACTCACTCTCCAATTGTTTTCGTAGTAAGCAACATGAGCCTCATTCCTAGCTTGGTACAATGTGGTTAGTGTATCCCAAGCATCCTTAGCTATTCTGCAAGAGCGTATGTGAGGAATAATGGCACGTTTACAGACAAAGCTATCAATGCATGTGCCTGGGCATCTCTGCCATCCCAACAAATCTGCTCTGCAGTAGGTGCAGCAGAAACCACAGCACAAACAGGAATATGCAGAATATCATCATCTTTGACACCTTCTGCATCAGCTTCAGTACCTGTAGTTGTAAGAGTTGCAGGTGTGATAGAACATTTTTCAACACCTTGCACAATGTTCCACAGTTCTTTTGCAACCAATACATGTTGCATCATATAAGCCCATAACAGGTAGTTGGTACCATCCAACTTATCCTCAACAGCCAACATACGGAATACATCACTACTTTCAGCCATGGCCAGTGACTAAAATACCTTGATGCAGAAAATTGATTGTATCTCAAAAAGTTGAACAAAATTGCTCAGAACAATTCTACTAGACTTGTAGCAGACTTTGAGATGCTTATACTGGTGAACAAAAACCGGTATATACCTTTGGCACAAAAAGACAAAATAGCTTGCACAAGCACTGTGATAATGCATTCGGAGGTCGAAACGAGCTTAGATCGCGATTTCAGCAGCACACAGCAAAGCTGTTTTGATCTCGGAAACATGCTGAGTATGATCGCCAAAATTTGTACGATTCTGAGACTGCAACCGGAGAGGTGTCGATGATGCCCTAGATGAAGCGCCGACCTGCTCTGATACCAATTGTTGGAGTTAGATGTCTGCAGAAGCATGCGAACAACACAAGGAAGAAGAAGAAGCTTGGAGCACAACACACAATAGTGAATGTATTACTAGAGAATGTATAAAGATAAGTAGCCCATTAGAGCAATAGGCATATATACAAGCCGGGGGAAAAAACCTCCTAAAGAGGGAAAAAAGTGCTTCGACAGTCCTAGTGTGTTCACACACATCACTACCTAAATATATCAACATATCCTAGCCATGTTCAAGGAACTCACCACCCACCATGGATGCAACCCCACAAGAGACCTTGAAGTGGTTCCCACACCACTTCTAGGCATCTCTCACATGATGGCACACCGTTTGGGAGCAGTCCATTGCGAGAAAACAAAGTGACAAATCAACAAAAGCATTGGTCTCAAGGACAGTCAAATTCAGAGCCTAATGATTAGACACCAAAGAAGACACCCATCAAGGCAAGACCCAAATAGGTGGTGAGGAGAAGGGTTATATCGGATAGTGATTCCAATCTAGAACCATTGACTAATGAAGAAAGCTACAATCAACCACCATAGAATGAGATACACATTTCAATGAGCCATAGGGTAACACATGGAGGCAAGACACTTTTGCATGAACAAGGCCAAACACCAACAAAGGAGGAAAGCGAGCAAATTCAACAAACACATTGACAATAGAACGTGGAATATGAAGTAGGAACTTCACATTGTGTACATTGGAAAAAAAAGAATTATCAACCACGGCGTAGACCTCAATGAAAACCTAACATTCCTCCCAATGCAAGAGCTTAAGATGACAGAGACACTATAGAGCATTTACAGAGATATGACACTATCAAAAATCATTTGAATTTCTCATACCACAAAGAGCATTTGCAAGAGTGGTAAAGGAAGAACTACGAATACAGATAAATTTGTACAAGCTATAAAAAAATTGGAGGAACTCCTAATTCAATTGGTTGTCATGGTTGAAATGTAACCCTATTTGTTAAGAAATTTGGGGAATCTCAAGATAGTTTATAACAAGTGTTAATGATAGGGAATAAGGCAAGTTTTTTTTGAAACAAGATACTAGCACTCAAAATCATGAACATTATGAGTTGTGGAAAGACCTATGCATGATCACAACAGTCAGTGATTGTCAAATTGATCTTTGTAATAAGAGAAAGATAAGTTTGTAGGCTTAATGGGTCTTACTAGCTCCAGTGATATTCAACATCAATTGTTTCAACAGACATTTGTGCATTTCACAAAGTGTTTCATTCAATCCTAGGGAGAAAGCAATATAACACATTACATTGTAAGTCTACTCGATCTTTCAAATTGTTCGTTGCACTTACTTTTTCCAATGTACTTAACAATTTTTAGCATATTTTATTTGCACATGGAGCATTTTTCATGCATCGATATGGGTCATCGGAGATTTTCAATACCCAAGGAATGGAGAAGTCACACTACAAAGCTAGAGGTTTTTACTTTAAAAACATGCCACATGGTGATGGTCCAATGCAATCAAACTATATGAAGGAGATTTTTAATTCGTTTACCACACTACATTCTCAAGAAAGTTAGTTGTTGAATGAACTAGGGATTCACATTTGGAAAACATTGTGAGAAGGATAGAACGCAATATTGCTAGTGAGAAATGGAAGTCATCATTAGGACATCTACATCATGCTCAATGGAGTGGTAAAAGACTACGAGAGGGTTCAAATTGGAATTAAAGTGAATTCATTATATTCCATTATGTGCTAAATCATAGGATTAGTATAATCTTGGTTTCAATGTGTTATTCTTTGTATTATTATATTCTATATGTTTCTAAACTGGTCTTTTGACATTCTAGTGTGAATAGATAGTTTTAAAACAAACTATATAAATAGAGAGACCTCAATCCATTTCACACTTTAAAACTTGAGAGAATGACACACATCAAGCAAACTGCAAGGAAAGATCGCATGGTTTATCCTGTTGGAGTTAGATGTCTACGAAAGCACATGAACAACACAAGGAAGAAGAAGAATCTTGTAGCACAACACACAATACTGAATGTATTACTAGAGAATGTACAAAGATAAGTAGCCCATTAGGGAAATAGGCATATATACAAGCCAGGGGAAAAGGTCTGCAATGTTCTTTTGCCTGGGCACATACGCCAAGATGATCTCCCCAGCAGAGAACCCCTCCCTAACATAAGGATAATGCACCTCAATGTGCTTAGTGCGAGCATGGAACAAAAGGTTCCTCGCAACTGCCAATGTGTTCTGATTGTTAGTGAAGATGGTGGTGGCAGAAGACTAACCAACACCCAAATCAGCCATAAGGCGTCTGAGCCACACACACTCAATAGTCGCTGTGAAAGCTGCCCTATACTCAGCCTCACAATTGGAAGTGGCCATAGTAGGCTGCTTCTTGCTCAACCAAGATATACATGAGCTACCAAGCATGAAGCAAAAGCCACTACTGGACACACGAGTGTCATAGCAACTAGCCCAATCAGAGTCAAAAAAAGCATGCAAATCTCGTGGTAGTGATCCCCCCTTAGGATAAAACAACCCAAGTAGTCGAGTACCACTCAAGTAGCGAAAGATGCGCTTAATTGCCTGCCAATGCTTGACTCCTGGGCAATGCATAAACCTGCTCATCTGTAAGACAACAAACTGAATATCTGGCGAAGTAATGCATAAGTAAATGAAGCATCCAACAACTTGCTGATAGAGAACAACATCAAATGCATCTCCAGCATCATGAAGACTCAGTCATTAAACCTGTTTCCATAGGAGTGGAAATAGGTTTACAGTCTTCAAAGCCAAAATATTGCAATAATGTGTCAATATATTTTGTTTGACACAAAGGCCAAAATATTGCAATAATGTGTCAATATATTTTGTTTGACACAAAGCCATTCCACCATCAACTTGCATAAATTGAATGCCCAAATAATGATGCAAATGCCCCAAATCAGACATCTCAAATGAGGCATGCAAATCAGCCTTAAAATCAGCAATATGCTTCTCAATAGGACCAGTGAGCAACATGTCATCAACATAGTCAACAATGATAATAAGCACATCATTAGCACACTTAACATATAAGGTGCTTTTACCTGGACTATTCTCAAAACCATGTGCAATCAGATAGGCATGTATCTTCTCATACCAAGCGCGTGGTGCTTGCTTTAAACCATATAATGCTTTCTTTAACATGCACACCTGGTTTTCATGCCCTTTTTGCACAAAGCCACGAGGCTAAAAAACGTACACTTCTTCATGCCAGTCACCATTCAAAAATGTTGTTTTAATGTCCAGCTAATGTACATTCCAACCACGATGGGTTGCAAGTGGACAGATGCTCCGAACAATAGTCATACGACATGTAGGTGCAAAGGTCTCATCAAAATCAATGCCTCTTTCCTGCGCATAGCCCTTTGCAACAAGCCTAGCCTTATACCTGTCAACTGTTCCATTAGGCTTACGATTCAACTTGTAAACCCACTTAGTGCCAATGGTCTTCTTGCCAGGAGGCAAGTCATACAAAGACCCAGTACTATTCTTCATTATAGCATCATATTCAGATTGCATAGCAGCCATCCAATTTTTTGAATTTTGTGCTTCATCAAACGAAAGAGGCTCATTCTCATCACAGAGACTAGATGTAGCCATAGCATAGCAATCTGATGCAAAGGAGGCACTGTGAGAGCCTGAACAAGTACGATATGATAGAGGTGCATCTAATTTGCTATCATGCAAAGTTTGCACCAACCATTTTGGCATAGTTTTTTCCTGCTCAATATCAGCTCTCTTATCAACAAGTGCATCACGTAAATCTGCATCAGATTTGGAATGATGTGCATCATCACCTGAAACCTGTAAAGGCTGAGAAGTTGCCTCATTAGGACTAGCACTAGACTTTCCACCTGTAAAAAGAGGCAGCAAAGTATCATACATGTCTTTGGAGCTAACAAATGTCTCCTTAGTACATGAAAGCAATGGTTGAATAGCATCTTCCACAAAAACAACATCACGGCTAAGCAGAACGCATTTAGTATGTGGATGATACAGACGATAGCCTTTACTTTGACAACAGTACCCAACAAAAATACATTTTACTGCTTTATCATCCAATTTTCTGTGATGTTCAGGCACTAATGCATATGCCAGACAACCAAAATCACACAAATGAGCAACAAATGACTTGCGATCATGACAAGCCTCATATGGAGTGATACACTGCAGTGCTTTAGTGGGACAACTGTTAAGTACATGTGTTGCACACATGATAGCCTCAAGCCAAAAACTATGTGGTAAAGCCTGACTCTTGACCATACACCTCGCCATCTCCATGAGTGACCTGTTCTTTTGTTCAACAACTCCATTCTGTTGAGTTGTATACGGCACTATACACTGGTGTTTTATCCCATGTTCAGCCAGAAATGCATTAAAATCAGAAGACATATATTCCCCCCCTCAATCAGACAGGAGGGTGCCCATTTTACATGCTGACATATTTTCAGCCAAAACCAAAAACTGTTTGAAGCACATGAACACTTCGGACTTTGCCTTCAATGGATATACCCATGCATGCCTGGAAAAATCATCAATGAAAGTCACGAAGTAAAGATAATTTCCAAAAGAAGGTGTCTGCATAGGACCACAGACATCACTATGTACAAGCTTCAATTTCTGAGTAGCCCAAACTGAACCATCTTTTGAAAATGAGGAACACTACATTTTGATTAAAATACAGCCTTCACAAACATGTTTGTTAGGTGCCTCAAGTTTGGGCAAAGAGGACACCATTTCAGATTTCTGCAGGTGCATCAAACTAGCAAAATTCAGATGACCAAAGCGTGCATGCCAAAGGTTTGCATCTAACATAGCCTGAGAATCATGTACTGCACATGAATCATTCACAGATCTTTCATAGTCTATGAGCTTATATAACCCACAACATAAAATGCCAGAAGAAATAATCACATCGCCATTTGACAGATCATGAATTGTACACCTATCATCAACAAATTTCACAACCAAGCCGATCTTGGCTAATGCAGAAACTGATAACAGGTTCTTCTTGATCCCTGGCACAAATAAAGCATCTGACAAAGTGACAGAACTACCATCAGTAGTAGTCAAAATGATCTTACCAACTCCCATAACAGGATAAGAGGAGTTGTTGGCGCATGTAACAATATTCCCTGTAGGGGTAGGCTCGAGTGAAGAGAAGAAATTGCACTGCAAGGTAATATGTTTGGTCGCCCCACTGTCAAAGTACCAGACATCTGAGTCTACTGCAGACATGCACTACTCATGAGAAGATGGGTCAAAACTGCAAATAGTAGTAAACGCCCATTCTTCTTCCTGTACAAGATTAGCAGACTCTGTTTTTGGTGTAGAGGCCTCTGCAACAACCATTCCAGCCTCTTTCTTCTTTGCCTCTTTAGTTGCCAGTTTTGGACAGTTCTTTATGATATGATCATTTCCTTTACAGTACTTGCATAACAATTTCAGCTTTTCTGATTTTTTTTCATCTTTGTCTTCCCTCTTTTATTGTGCAGAATTAGTAGATTTCTGCTTACTAGTTGAAGAGTTCCATTTTCCTTTGCCCTTCTGACTAGCCAGGAATGCTTGATCTGCAACTCGCATAATGGACCTGTTCTGCCTGGACTGCTATTCCTGCAACAAAACAGAGACTAACTCCTTAAATGACAAGGCATTTGGATTACCTTTCATCATCAACCAAAGAGTAGAAGCAAAACTCTGATATGAATAAGGAAGACCATTCAAAAGGTCTGCACAAGTGAGCTATCTGGTATAACCTCATCAGCACAAATCAATTGTTCCTTCAAGTCTTTGATCTTTGTTAGAAAACTATCCATAGAATCACCTTCATTCATGTGCTCACTCTGCAATTGTTTTCGTTGGTAAGCAACACGAGCCTCATTCCTAGCTTGGTACAATGTGGTAAGTGTATCCCAAGCATCCTTAGAAGATCAATCCCCACTAGATCTTGCAGTGAACTTGTCCACTTCAATGGCTTCCTATTAGACAAGAAAATGATAATTCAGGTTCCAATCTTATTAAATTAAATTATTCAATTCCTTAAGTACCACTTACATCATTAAGCTTGTCTTCTTCTTCTTCCCCTCTTCTAGGGGCATCAAGATCTATGATAAAGTGGGCCATCCCACTCTACTCTGCTATTGGGAATGTAGGTACTTTATTCTTCATTATTCTCTCTCGCACTGCACTGTACTCTTCTTGTGTTATCATCTTTCAAAATTTCTTCACACACCATTTCTATGGTGTCTGCCACAAAATCACCGAGTGGGATAGATCTCTTTTCTAGTAGATCAGGTGTATAATCAAGTGGAACATCTGACATTATGGAGAAAAGACTTAGGCATTCATCAAGACGAAGTCTGGATGCCTTCTCAATATGATGAAGGAAAATAAACTCCTTGTTGGAAAACAATGTCACATCAGTCCAAAATCCATTTACGGTCATCTTGTGTGAAGAAGAAGCAGTTTCTTGTTTTGAATTATACTTGGTCATATTTTAGTAGGTTTTGACAAAGAATTGCATTGAGAGAAAAAAAAGGGCAGCTTATATGTTTTTGACTCATATGTGTATGAGTTATGTATAAGTTGAAGATTTTGGGCAGGCAGCTTATATGCTCCCTCAAAGAATTCTTGGAATGTCAATTCAGAGCTACTTGACAAGTTGCAGAGATTCTTCTTGACCTAACTCTTGATGTAAAAGAGTATTTGTAGCAGATGTTGGAGACTTGGAGTAAGGTTTTTGTTTGGAAAAGTACCTCATATTTTGTATATTCAAAAAATTCAGAGTTTTTTAGGATAAAAATTCAGAAAAAAATCAATATTTTCAGAATTTCAGTGTTTTCAAAACATTCAGAATTTTAGAATTTGCATGAAAATTATGAAATTTTAGTATTTTCAAAAAAACTCAGTATTTTTAGAAAATTTCAGAAATTTCAATATTCTGAAAAATTCAAAAAATTCAGGAAAATTCAGATGTTTGTGTTGTACCAGTAAGTTGAAGAATTTACTTTCTATGATTGTCTAGATTTTTGGATACATGCTTGTATTTAAAAAGGTGTTCCATTAGATCCTATCACTTGATTGAGAAGTGGAGTTGGCCAAAGAAATTCAAGCAGATACTATCACATTTCACTCGAGTAGAATATGAAGATATCAAGTATCAACTTATAACTTTTGGAGTTCTCAAGGTGAGAGTTTGTCCACTTATGTTCTAGTAGGAGTTGTAGATTCTTGGGAAGGATTTGGTTAAAGAAAAGTTTTACAACTTTATGTGAGAAGCATGGACACTTAGAGACATTCAGGTAGCAAATCAAACATTCAGTCATGAAGGTTTGATGAAAGCAGATTGACACAGGTATTTTGTTAGAGAGATCTTGATAGATCTTGAATGATCTTGAAGATGTTGAGTATTTATGAGTCAATTGTCTATCCTTTGTTTGAAAAGTTCTTAGCATTGGAAGAAGTAAGTCAAAGATTCAGATTCTATCAAATTTGTGTTGCAGAGAAAAAGAAGAAGATACTTGTTATGTTGCAGAAGATTATGGATCCTAAAATTTTGTTTCAGATACAGGTATTGATCACTGAAGATCAAATTTATTGAAAGAAGGAAGACATTCCATATCTCATAAAGTCTGATATAATTTGAAGAATTCTGGATACTAGTGTTAAATCATCCAGGGGGGTGATGAAACATGAAGACTTATTTTCACCCATATGTAAAAGAATGCAGAGTCATACCTACAGGTGTATTCCTATAGGCTACATCAAGTATTCCTATATTTCCTTCGTTAGTTTCTCTTTATGTTCCATATTTGAAGGAAGAAGGAAGAAGTAGAATGTCTAGAGAAAGTTCCTGTTCAAGAGAAAGTTCCAGAGTTCTATTGTAGAGAAGCTTGATATTTTAGAGAGGTATGAGGTGCACACATTTATGTTTATACCAAATTCTGAAGGAAAGAGGTATGCAGGACTTACAGATAGAACAAGGATGTAGATAAGATAACATCATAAATATGAAATTTTGAGGCTCATGGGTTGAGTTGAGTACAATCAGAGATGAACCAGCTAGTGTTCATAATACACTAAGTTGTGACTTGTCAGTCACAAGTCCCAGGATTCAGTTTCTAATTTTGTTTAGTGTATTTACATGACATAGCAAAAATACGTTGAGAAACCTTTTGTAAGGTAAATGCAAATATGTGGATCCTAGTGTATTTTTACAGGTTTGAGAAGACTTATTTCAGGATATAACAGATTCAGAGTCAGTTCATGCTACATATGTTATCAAGCAGTGATTGCTTGATGTATACACTATTGGATATCTAGTTTGCATATTTTCTTAGGTATTATGGTTCATATTCAACAAGTTCAGTTTTTTGAAGTTTGAAGAAAGTCAAATTCAATTTTGAAGGAGACTTTTGAAGAAAAGGTTTGAAGATCAATACGGGAGTACAAGTTTGACAGTTTGCAGATGAATGAAGTCACATATCCAATTCAGTTTGTACCAATATGAAATTGCAGGGGGGTTGTTGGAAACGTGTCTCTTGATCCTTTGAATGCCATTTAGATCATCACCTATCACAATAATATCATTTACATATACACATAGATAGATAACCTCATCGTGATCCCTTTTGATGAATAGAGAAGGATTTGAGCTGCTAGCTTTGAACCCTTGATCTTGAAGGTATGTAACCAACCTGTAATTCCAAGCTCTAGGAGCTTGTTTCAATCCATACGATGCTTTCTTAAGTATGCAAACATAAGATGGATAATTTAGGTTTTCAAAACCTGGTGGTTGTGACATGTATACCTCTTCACTTATCCAACCATTTAAGAATGCATTTTTCACATCAAGTTGGAGGAGTCTCCAATTCCTTGCACCAACTACACTTATCAATGGCCTGATTGTAGTCATCTTTGCAACTGGTGAGAATGTTTCCTCATAGTCTATACCATGAGTTTGTGAGCATCCTTTGGTACCTAGTCTTGACTTGTATATGCAAAGTGATCCATCTGAATTTCTTTTAACTTTATACACCCATCTGCAACCAATTAACTTTTGATTTGGTGACATTGGAACCAAATCCCAAGTGTCCATCTCCTTCAATGCATCTATTTCTTCTTTCATGGCCTTTTCCCAATTAGGGTTTCCCTTTGCCTCTTCATAGGTTGAGGGTTCCTCTGAAATAGAGTCTTTTGCCAAGTAGATTAAATGCTTCGTAACAAATGTGGAATCATATCCATACCTTTCTGGTTGTTTCTTCTCTCTTGTTGATCTTCTAAGTGCTTGTTTGGAGCATTCTCCAACCTCTTGCATGTTTGCTTTGCCTCTTGATTTCCATAGCTTGTAATCCTTTTCCCTTTCATCTTGGTCATCGTCTGTATCACTTCTTGGATCCTGGACCTGTGTATCATGCTTGCTTCCTAATTGATGAGAATCAGAATCAAAATCATATGGTAGAATTACCTTTTGTTTGTCTTCATCATACCAAGACCTGTGTTCTTCAAACACAACATCTCTACTTGTAGTGAATTGCTTGGTTGAAGGATTATAGAACCTGTAATCCATCTTAGTTGAATCGTATCCAATAAACACTACCTTTGTTGCCCTTTCATCTAGCTTACCTCTTATTTGTGATGGTACATGAACATAAGCTAAATAACCAAAAACCTTGCAATGTCCAAGACTAGGTTTTCTTCCATGCCATGCTTCATAAGGAGTCATACCTTGAAGTGATTTGGATGGTATTCTATTGACAAGGTACACAACAGTTGAAATAGCCTTTGCCCATAGATAATGTGGCAACTTCTTCTCTTCAAGAATTGTTCTGGCTTATCCAACCAATGTCTTGTTTCTCCTCTCAGTGATTCCATTCAGTTGAGGAGAGTGCCTGATAGTCACTTCCCTTTTGATACCTTTATCTTGCAAGAACTCATCAAACTCTTTAGAGAAGTATTCTCCCCCTCCATCAGATCTAAACTTCTTTAGTGATCTACCTGTATGATCCTCCACATGTGCTAGATACTTTTTGAAGCAATCGAACACTTCATTCTTACTCTTGATAAAGTATAGAACAGTCCATCTACTATGTTTGTCAATAAATGAGACATAATACCTTGATCCTACCAATGAAGGTTCTTGACTTGGTCCCCATACATATGTATGTACTAACTCCAATAATTTGTTGTGGATGTAGCCTTTGTGGTTGAATGGTTGTCTTTGTGCCTTCCCAATCTGACATGTATCACAACTGTTGATCTTGTGTTGCTTTGATATGTTCGGCAGTCCTAGAACACTTTGTTCCGTGCATATATCCTTCAAGGCTCTTTCATTCACATGAGCAAGTCTCTTATGCCGCACTTCAAGCTCACTTAGGGTTTGAGACCCAAATTTGAATAGAGCTATGTTCTTGGTTTCTCCTACTTCAAAAGTAAAGAGCCTACCATGCTTCTCACCTCTGGCTATCTTCTTGAAGCCTTGACATGGATCTTCCACAAAAGCTCCATGTTGGGTGAACCTAACTCGCAAGCCTTTTTCAACTATTTGGCCTACACTTATTAGGTTTTTAATGATAGTGGGTACATAGAGAACCTTACTCAAAATGTTTGTCCTACCATTGGAAGCTTTGACGTTACCAATCATCTCCACATTGTGCTTTGTGTCGTCCCCTGTTTGCACTTCATGTATATGCTTTGGACTTTCAAAATCAGATAGAAGAGCATTTTTTCTTGCAACATGATTCGAACATCCTGAATCTATGTGGAACAAATGATAATCTTCTTTAGCAGAAAAGAAAGTCTCGAGGGCATCCCAAGTCTCTTGAGATGTCTTGCATCCTCTAATATGTGGTAATAAAAAGTCAGAGATAGATTTTAGTATGTATGATCTTGCTTGAGCATCCCTTGCACACCAAAGTGTGAGCTTATCTATCTCCTCTTGTGTAGGTCCTCCTTTGGATCTTGGAATAGGCATAGCTTCATCACCTCCTACAATTCCATAATGATTTCTACCTTACAAATAGGCCTCCATTCTGATTTGCCGAGCTGCCTAATTGTGTCGATCAACCTTCTCGATCATTGAGGGAAAGCCACCACCCATATTGATCTAGCTCTGATACCACTGAAAGAACTTGGAGAAACTTGTAGGAGGTAGAAAAGTCCGTTTCAAAGTGACAAAGTTTGGTCCAGCCAACCAGCACAAGACCAGCCCTTGAGCTTATGGAGACTCAAATAGACCTTATACACATGTGATAAGTGCAAAGAAATGCACTATGTACTTTGGAGCATCAAGGAGAAGAAGTCGATACAAAACAGATAGGTTCGCAAGTCGACTAGCTCAAAAAACTTATTATCTATGGAAGAGACAATGAACTTCAAATGCTTATAGCAACCAGCGCGATTACAATTAGAAAAAATCCTTTTATGAGAGTGATACACATAGAGTTGAGTGTATACAATGCACAAAAGCATAAGGAATAAGCAAAATATGCTATAGGAATGAATCAGACACTCAACGGTGGTACCTCCTATTTTTCAGGAATACGTAGAGATTGACCCTGAGATAGAAAAACTGAAATTTCTCTCAATTTACCAAACCAAATGCTATGAAAATTTATAAGCATAAACTAGACACAAATATCTTTCCAATGAGCCATAAGACATAAAATTTGAAACTTTGAAGGGAGAGCAGCAACCTCTGCAAGATTACTATTGGTGAAGAAGATGATGCAGAAAAATGAAGGAGCAAGACAATGATGGTCACAAGTGTATGTATATTGCTTCCATGTATTGTACAAGTGATTTCAAGCCTTTATGTAGACTCTACAAGTGCTCCATGACTTCTACAAGTGGATTTTGAATTCAAATGAAAGTGGGAATGGTTGTTGGAGGGAATCAATTCACTTTCCTATAATCTAGGAAAAGTGAAGATCTAGTTTGACCTACTTTTAGAAGATTGATTGCTTGATTGATTACAACTCAACCACAATAAATTCATGGGATTTTGCCTCTATCTTTCTATTTTTACATGTGTAAAGCTCAAGGCTTTTATAATGGTAAAAGATCCATGATTTTTTTTTTTAAGTACAATAAGTGAGCATAAATAAAAGAACTCTCCAACGAATATTCTTTTGATGTGATAGCCTTTGATGTAGATCAAATCCACCTCAAGCATAGTGTAAGCTTGATGTTCCAACAATATTCACACATTACCCTTTCCAAGGATCCATACTTCCCATCTGCCTCATCCATGTTCCCCTATACCTCAATCGCCACCATGGCCCCACCTCATTACATATCATTCATGGAACAATTCATTCGTGCTCCTATTACTTAGATGCTAGGTTCAAAAACACTCACAACCACTTCATTATACACAGACACCATGCTCACTTCACATACCATACCCACATACATAATAGCTCCTGCATGGACCGCAATTTCTAACCCTATGGACATTTCAACACACACAACACCTCCCCTTCCCCCCACATTTCCACCATCCCCCATTCTCATACCACCAACTTCACCTGTACTCACCTCTTTGTTAGATATGGCATCCACCATTCCCATCCGCAATCCCATTCCCTCTACACTCCACACCACTTCCCTTGCATCTCACATTGTAAATAAGATATTCAATACAATCATTCAGTGTGCATCTCAAAACAACAGTACCAATGACTGGAAGAGTGAAACACTACCTTCCAGGCAAAGTTGTAGAGACTACAAGCAAAAGTCACCACCCTGGAGGCTGACAACCAAACACTCCTAGAAGAATATACCACCTTAAATAGGCTCAAACAGAGATGGAGTCCAAAATGTCAAATATGGATGCTCAAGAGGTCAAAGAATTGGAGAACTTGCTTCAGGTGGAAACTCTCACCAATGCCAAACTACGAAGAAATCTAGGGCTTCTCAAGAGGCACATGTCTGCGGCATTGGAAGAGAACAAGAGACTTTAGCAACAAAACTAAGACAATCTTGAAGTAGCTATGGAAGGAACCCCAGGAGGAGAGATTAGTCCTACAAAGTATCGCGCTGTTCCCTCAAAAGATATCAAATTATTACTAGAGGAACATGCAAACTTTTTAGAGTCCTATGAAAAGCTGGAATCAGACAAGAAGTAGCTAGCCATGATCAGCACAACTCAACCAAAGCCGACCATCCCTCAATAGTGTACAAAAGAACTAGAAGCCCTTAGGAAGTAGATGGCAGAACTAAAAGAATGCCTATTACCATATGAGAGACCACCCTCTCTAATTGAAGAACCAAAACCCGGAACAATGGTGGGGATTCAAGTTGAAGAAAGCTTTGAAGGACCATATGAGCTGATGCCACTACCTGGCGGGCATGTCACAACTGAGGGCCAAGACACCTTTGAGATAGAAGTCCCAGATTGGCTCAAGAGAGTAGAGCAGATATGACAAACCCACGTTGATCAAGTTGCCGTACAAATCCAATCGTTCTCCAATTTGGAAGACACTGTTCTAAAATCTTCTTATTTTCAAAACCTATCCCATCAACAAGTAATTACCACATCAAAAACTCAATATATGCCTTACTTTGTATTGCTAGACGACTATAATGCAGAGATTAAGAGGCACATAGAGAAAGAGCCAACCTTCACCACTCAATTCGAGCTTGATGACTTAGCGAAAGATGCACGAGCAAGCTCAATTTTTCAACCTACTTGGCGTGAGTGACTGCTAACAAAATACCCTAAAATGATGCACACATGGGCCACCATGCCACTCTATATTAAATATAATGCATGTTATTGTCCAGTGGTCCTCTACAGATCCTCGCAAGCTTTTGCAATCAAAGTCCGTAACAACAAAGGGTATTCAACTTGGGTCAACTACCCATATTTTGCTCCACCCACTCTAGCCTACATGATCTCGACCATACAAAACTGGTCTGGTCTATTAAAGAATGTACCGGACATTGCAACAAAGATGTGCATGAAGATCTTCGAGCTCATGATGGTAGTATTCAAGACCTCTTCAAAGATTCAAGCTCCATACATTTCACCCCTTGGATTTTCTGAAGGCAACTGAGATTCGGTATACGACATGAGCCAAACCCCCTCTGTCAATACAATATATGCATGGCATGCACGAATCAAGTATCTACTTGCTTGCTACAAGTAGACTTTTGAAGAAATGTTATCTGGCAGATTCTAAGAATGTCATTCCGAGACCAACACATTTGTTACATCTCTTTACGGTGGAACAAGCCATACATGTAGATCAATTATGCCTGCCACATATGGATATTCCAGGTCTAGTTGATGAGGATTAAATGATGACACACTTGGCAATAGGACTACGCATCTGGAAACATCACCTTGCTACTGATGTCGTCGAGTATTACATCAAACACTCCCGACAACAAGGGTCTATCAGGGACGATAGACATGAGAGGGGGGGTTGTTGGTAGCAACCAGGGCAGTCAAGGCCTTACGAGACAAGGAAGCCAATGAAGGGAGTCAGAACAAAGGGAGAGCCAAGCAAGATCGAGCAGGCAGAGCAATCAACGAACACTCGACAAGTAGGCCACATAATTTTTCAAGGAGAAATATTTCCCAAATAGTGATTTTAGTCACTTCAGACCAATGTAAATACCATTTTTTATTATTCCTACTCCATTTTGTGGAAGCCAAGGATTACTAAAGCTTGAGGAGTATTAGAAATAGCTACATACAAATTTTCATAACGTTTAGACTCCATTTGAGCCCCCAAATAAGCACTGGAACCTAATTTTTAACTAGGCCAGACACTAGGCGTGGATAGGGCCAAAACCTAGTCAAAAACTATAAAAAGAGCTAGAGACCTCATTTTTGAGGTTGGCTTGTTAGAGATTTGAGCTTTTGTAAGAGATTTCTTTTGTAATCGAAGACCTTCCATTGTTCCACTCTTTGCTCTTACCTTGTGTGTGTGCGTATGTGTGTGCATGCTTATGTGCTTCTCACTCACGCACTTGTGCCTTCACTTGTTCACGGTCTTCATACTAGTCCTCATGTCTCAGCTGATTGACATTTATGAGGTGAATCTCCTCACATTGGTACTTACCATTGTGCTAGAGTGACACAGGGAATTCAATAAAACATGTAGACCTACTCCCTCAATAACTAAGAGAGAGAAACTTGCACCCATTATGTACTCACACAGTCCTACGTGACCAGATTCAATGCACACACCAAGCCTTTTTCATATGGGTATGAATGCGTGGGGCACAAAAAATGAGGAATCTCTCATATTGCACACTCCAATTGATGCTTATAGAAATAATAAAAACTTTTTTTTTTGCGATTTCATGACATGGACGTATGCATTTCCTAGATTCTTTTTTTTTCAAATGAAAGCGGGAGAAAAGCACTACCCGACCCACTACCCAAAGAAACCCAAAGAGATCATTTACTTCAAGAAAAACATTTACTTCAAATATCACCCTTGAGATCAACCAACTTTGATTTTTTTTTGTTTGTATTTATTATTTTGGAGATGAAGGCAGCAGAGGGGCCAGAGAGGGTACTATACCTCTCCCCAAACCCAAGCCATCACTCAACCAAGAGATGGTAGTGGTGGAAAGTGATGCCACATTGAGTGTGTGGGACTGTGTATGTGTAAAAGAATGTGAGAGATAAGGGGGTTAGGGGGGTGTTCTTGTGAAACAACAAAAGTGAACTAAAACTACACTACAAAAAACAAGAAATGGGGAGCTAATGGTCCAAAGGAAGGGGGTAAATGCCACACAAGAACTCAATCCTATGCAAGTGAGTAGAAAAATTAGAACACAATACTTTACCGCACGTTCTTGAGCTCTCTAGGTGATAAAGGGCCAATCTCCCTGATGAAGGTGCCAAAATGTTGTTGTTGTTGTAGAACTCCCAAGAACCACACCATCTTGCATGGAAGCAAGAAGGAATGATCAAGAAAGACTCTCCTCTCATCCAAGCCAACCTCCAACATGCTCAAAACATTGGCCATCACCTCCAAGCTATGCCACCTACCTTGAGAACATGGAGAGAATGGTTGTCAAGGATCCTTGTCCCATGTGAAAATTACAAGTAATGCAACCTCCTACTCACACATCAAAGGAGAGACATGCATGCACACACACACACACACACCTCACTCTCACACTCTCAAAGACACAATACAAGAATGTACATATTCTAAGAGTAAAAGAGAGTGTTCTTCCATTCAAAAGAATGTGTACATGAAGAGCACATCGAACCAAGAGCTCCCTACTTTACAAAAACGAGGCTCTATATATAGACTATACACATTTCCCCATGTGATCCTTTTGACTAGTCAAAAAGGGATCAAGCTCTAATTAAGATATCTTCAAGATCTCTATCCTAACAAAAAAACTCCAAGATAGTGCTTGCATGAGATTTCGATGCGGGATATGTGTGCAAAAAAGGTGGATTTTTGAGCAAGCTTCCACACCATAGCATAAGGGAAATATTATTAAGGGCTTATGAGAGTGTGCACATGGGCACACCTCAATTATACAAAAACGGGGTATTTTTATGAGTAGTAGAGGGTGCCTATGCACAAGAGAAAATGTGAGCAACCCCCATAAGCCAACAAAAATCCTCTTCACCTTTCTTTGGTGCAAGGTAGGATCTTCTTGATAGGGAATCTGACTGACATTGCTGGCATCTTGGATGATCCTTGATGACAAAATAAAACCTTGAAAGAAAGTCACTCCATTGAGATTGCCTTCTATTGGGGATGGGGTTGTTCATTGAGTACTCTAAATTCTTATGATATGTGTACATAGTAACTTTATGATGGTGATGCTAGGTATCAACCACAACCACTATCATAAGAAGTTCTTTATCATGGATTTCATAATTAATCTTTGGACGAGAGAATTTCCTCAAATGATATGAAAATGGATGTAGGTGTCCATCATCCCCATGTTGGGATAGGATCGAGCCCAAGGCAAAGAGTGATGCATCTCTCTCTAGGAAAAAAGGCTTGGTAGAATCATAGTGAGCTAGAATTGGAGTACTAGTGAATGATGATTTCAGGGTGTGAACGACTTCCTTTGCATCTTTGTTCCATGAGAATTTGGTTTTTCTTGTAAGGTTGGTAAGAGGTGATACTATCTTGGAGTAATCTCTGATGGATATCATATAAAAATTGGCAAAAACTAGAAGACATTGTACATCTCAAACACATGAAGGTGGTTGCCAATCAAGGATTTTCACGATCTTCTTAGGGTCCATGAAGATTCCTTTCTCTGATACAGTGTACCCTAAAAGTCCCACTTCTGTCTGATGGACAAAGCACTTCTCCAATTTTGCATATAATCCTTTGTTGGTTTCTCTAGGACTATCTTTACATGATATTCCTGATCCTCTAGATTTTTGGAGAATATCAAGATATCATCAAGGTATATTACCACAAAATAATCTAAATACTCTCAAAGGATATCATTCATCATATGCTGGAATATGACTGGAGCAATTGTAAGATCGAATGGAATAACTACATATTCAAAATGCCCATAGCTTGTTTGAAATATTGTATTGCATTCATCTCCTTCTCTAATTGTGAGAAGATTGTAAGCTCCTCAAAGGTCAATCTTCACAAAGAGTTTTGCTTTTCCAAGGTATTCCAAGAGCTCTTATATGGGTGTTAGAGGGTCTTTATTCTTTATAGTGACTTTATTCAACCCATGATAGTCTATACACATTCAGAGAGTCCCATCCTTCTTCTTTAAAAATAGAATAGGGGCTCCTTTTGGAGACTTTGTGTTTGATAAACCCCTCAGCTAGATTCTCATCAATATTCTTGTGTAATTATGTAAGCTCCTTTGGCTCCTTTGGGGATATTCTCTAGATTTGTTGAGCCCATAAAAGTCATATTGGTCAAAGTCAACCATAGTCAAAGCCAAAAGGGTCAAAGTCAACAAGGTCAAGGTCAAAGTGAACATGGGCAAAGTCAAAGTGTTCAAAGTTCAGGTGTCAAAGTGCACAGGTAGTGCACAATTAATTGGTTCACAAAGGGTAAAATTGCAGAAGGTTGGTTGCAGGTTGCATAGGTATTTCTGTAATTTCTCCAAGGTTCAAAGTGTTTTGGAAGGCTCAGGTGAACCCTCTCTTAGGTGCACATTTGAAGAATTAAAAGGAAAAATGTGAAGGTATGTGAAGCGGCAGCATACGCAGAAGTGAAAGTATGACCCCCCAATTAAAATTTTTGTTTTAGTCTAAAGTCACTATAGGACAAAACAGGGATTCGTTGGCTGCCCATTTTTGGAGACAATCTTGGGACATCAAAGTGAGCACCAAGATACTCTTGCAGTAAGGAGCGTACATGAATCGACACTCAAATCAAGGCAAGGATTATTCTTGGAGAACCAAGCAAGGTGAGCATAGGCTAAGCTAGGTAAGAGAGAGAAGTGCAAGAGACACACAGTGTGCGATGTAGAGAAGTGAAGTGCAAGGTGTGCATGAAGAGTGACTAAGAAGTGTGCAGAGGTGTGCTAATCTTACAACCAAAGATCCCAAGGTCCCATTGGATTGTATTGTGCATCACCATTGTATTTGTCTTCTTATAATCGATCGACAGAGGCTTCCAGTGTGTATCTTTCTTCTTATCTTTCCCTTCTCCTACAAACACTCAAATCCCTTTTTGTACAAGAATCCCCCATCAAAATTTGGCACGCCCAGTGGGACTCCAAGGAGATTTGAGCATAGGAGAAGAAAAGTGCAAAGTGTAGAAGAGTCTCATCAGCAAAGAGCATGGCAGGTCAAGTAGATTTGGAAACCCTACTTTCAAGATTAAATATAAAATTTCCTTCTTTCAAAGGCTTAGCTCAGGAAGATCCGGACGAGCATATTAGGATGTTTTTAGCATTATGCACAACAAGAGGCTTGATGGGAAGAGAAAAGGGGGTGGCATCAAAAGTGGGCTATGGTGTACCATGTGCAACAAGCAAGGTCATGTAGTAAGTGAGCATCCTCTGTTACATGTAACTTGCCAACTATGCAGGAAAGTTGGTCATGAGGCCCATGAATGTCAATCTAAAGGAATGCCTTCAACAACATATTGGACACAAGGAGGAGTCCTACCACCAGCAAATGGGATGGCGGCTACACCTAATCAAGGTAACAATTACAACCCTATACATAGGGATGACTTTGGAAATGGGCCAAGGAGGCCAATTATTTGTTTCAAATGTGGAGAATGTGGGCATTACCAAAGTAGGTGCACTCTACTAGAAAATGCCCCTCCTTGCAGGATCTGCCTAGAGGCCAGAGACCACTATACTAATTGTTGTCCTAAGAACCAAGCATCCTCATCGGGGACCCATATTCAAATGATTTTTGTGCGCAAAGAAGAAATGGTAGATCAAGTCAAGGTGCCATCACCATCTACCAGGGTGGTTTGTAGAAGAAATTGAATCTTTTACAGTGCAGACAAGAAGCAAGGGGAAGGCTCAAGTAGAAATAGGTCAAGAATCAAGGATTAATGGATTGAACAAAGACAAAGAGACATCTGAAGACAAAGCCACCACATGTGCAGATACAAGCACAAAGAAAATCTCATAGGTACCAGTGATGCCATTGGACATGCATTCAACAGGGCTCATGAGGAGTTTGATAAGTCAATTGGAGCCCATGCTCTTAAGGAATCAGAAGCTTCGAGAGCACTCAAGTCCATGAAAAAGGAGGTCAATATTTTTGATTTAATAAAGATGGATGGGAAATTCAGGTCAGAACTCTTGGAGATAATTGATGAGGTGTCCATAACAAGTTTAGTGGCAAAGGCTGCTGTTATGCATAAAGATAAAATTGTAGGGGAAGCACCCCTCACAGATTATAAGAGCCCTCGGCTAACAGTCTCTATCAAAGGTCATGAGTTTCAAAGAGTTATTGTGGATGGTGGTTCTGGCATTAACTTGATGCCTGAACATACCATGAAAAAGATTATACTACATCCTTCAAGACTTGCCAACTTCACTATAACACTCGTAGACCAAAGCATAGTAAAGCCTATGAGAGTGGTCCCTAGAGTCCCAGTCAAGATACAAGGTACCATCTTTAACTTGGATTTTGTTGTTGTAAGGCTGCCACAGGTAGAAGGAAGTTTCCCTCTGTTAATTGGGAGACCTTGGTTAAGGCATGCCAATGTACTACATGACTGGGATAAAGACACAATGTGGGTAAAGCAAGAGGGAAAAGAGTTGCAACAGATATTTTTAGAAGAAGGACCAGACAATCAAACATACTAGACAATTGGTATTTGTATGGAAGAAGAATTGTTGGACAATCCAGAAGCAGATCTATTTGAAGGAGCAATTTTATATGAAGATGAAAACATGTTGGCTTGGCTCCATGCAGAAGACCCATCTTCCTACTATGGATTTTTTCCAAACTCAAGTAGAGAGGAAGCATATGAAGAAAAAGAACCCCATTCAGGTTATTGACTCGAGTGAGACAGTCTCAGTCAAAGGCCATAGAAGAGAGAAGAAAAGAAAAGCCATTAAGTGCAGCAGTGACCAAACTACTTCAAATCCTATATCAAGGGCTAGTTTGTTATGGATACTGGTATGTATATCATATGTTATGTCAATTTTTATGATAGTAAGTGCAGGGCTTTACAAGGATGTGAAAGGAGTACCTGCAAGTCTTTGGAAATAGAGGGTTCCATTGGATGAAGAAGCTCGAATAGAAAAAATGGAATTTTGCAGATTAAGTCATAATGTAGCTAAAACAAACATACAAAAGATGGAGTATGGAGGAGATAATATTTTACTGAATGATTTAGGGTGGCCCTATCAGATGACCAGTGTGCCCAACAAGAAGACAAAACAAATGAAGTGCAGTACAATTGGAGATAATGGAGGAGTTTCTCTTAGTTAACATATC
Organism: Ceratopteris richardii; assembly: GCA_020310875.1. Taxonomy (NCBI): domain Eukaryota; kingdom Viridiplantae; phylum Streptophyta; class Polypodiopsida; order Polypodiales; family Pteridaceae; genus Ceratopteris; species Ceratopteris richardii. The sequence continues at coordinate 53,210,550 of CM035409.1, forward strand.
AAGGCTCAAGGCCTATCATCAACACAATTGAAGATTTATGGATCACCTGGAATCGGCAAAATTTGTCCAAGTTGTACATAGCCTTCTCATGTCATTTTTGCTTAAGTTTAGTAGTTTTTTTATCCCTTTCATGCTTGTTCCTTGAATTTTTAGAAAATTTAGCAACCATTTCATAGCCTTTGCATAAGCACAATTTTTGGAGATTATTTGGGAGTTTTTCAAGCATCTTTAGTATTTTTCTAGCATTTTTCATCATTTTCAAATGTCATTTTCTTGCCAAATTGGAGGAATAAAGGAAGCTCTCTGTGGTTTTGAGTGAGGAAATTGGCCTAGACCTGTAGGGAATTTTTTGAGAGTTTTTTGGATATTTTTTTCATTTTTTTGGATTTTTCTATATTTTTCTCCAATTTTTTGGATATTTTCACCCCAAAAAAAAGGGCCTCCATGGATTTAATTTTTTCCAAAAAAAGGAAGGAAAATTTCGAAAAAAATATCTCTCTCTCTCCCCCCCAACCCCTGATTTTTTATTTCTTTTTTTATTTTTATTCATTTTATTTTTATTATTTTTAAATTTTAATTTATTTTATTTCTCTTATTTTTATTATTTATTTCTTTATTTTTATGTTCTTTTATTTTCTTTCTTTTCTTTTTTAACCCCTCGCATGCGTTTCAATTTATTAAAAAAATGCATAGAGATATATAATATAATTATATAAATATTACAAATTATATATATATATTATTTTTCATGGTCCAAAGCTTTTGGCTCTAGATTGTGCCTCGGATGGGAATGTTTTTCAAACTTGGGGTCATTTTCATGTATTTTGGCACCTCTAGACTCATTTTTTGTCTTTGTTTTTCCAAATTCCCAACTTTTCTCTGAGTTTTGGTAAAAACCCACATGTTTTGAGCACATTTCTCTTGTGTTTTTTATTCCACACATGGTCCACATGGTCTATTCTTTCCTCATTTTACCATACGTTGCACATTTTCACAAATGCACCGTCTATAGCTTTCTTGTTTTCTCATTTGGGTCCTCTCCAGACCCCATACTCCTACTCCCTCACCCTCCCTTTACCCTTCTGCCCAACCCCATCCTTACCCCTCCCTACCCTATCCATCTCAGCCCCTCAGCCCTCCCTTCCCCCTCCTTTCTACCCTCCCATTTCCCTCCTTTGCTTTTCCGTGCAAAAGTTCCATTTTTGGGTTCTTCTTTAGTGCTTGTTCTCTGTTGCTTTTGGTGGACTTGGTAGTTGCTCATGTGTCCTTTTGAAGATTTTGCAGCACAAGAATCATGGTGTCATATCTGCTAAGAGTTTTGGCTCTAGCTCTCCGAGACGGAGAGCACATTAGGTGCTGGGCAACTATTGAGCCCATAAAAGTCATATTGGTCAAAGTCAACCATAGTCAAAGTCAAAAAGGTCAAAGTCAAAGCAATCAAAGCCAACGAGGTCAAGGTCAAAGTCAACATGGGCAAAGTCACAGTGTTCAAAGTTCAAGTGTCAAAGTGCATAGGTAGTGCACAATTAATTGGTTCACAAAGGGTAAAATTGCAGAAGGTTGGTTACAGGTTGTAGAGGTATTTCTGTAATTTCTCTAAGATTCAAAGTGTTTTTAAAGTGTTTTGGAAGGTTCAAGTGAACCCTCTCTTAGGTGCACATTTGAAGAATTAAAAGGCAAAATGTGGAAGGTATGTGAAGCGGCAGCGTATGCAGAAGTGAAAGTATGTCCCCCCAATTAAATTTTTTGTTTTAGTCAGGACAAAACAGGGATTCGTTGGCTGCCCATTTTTGGAGACAATCTTGGGACATCAAAGTGAGCACCAAGATACTCTTGGAGTTAGGAGTGTACATGAATCGACACTCAAATCAAGGCAAGGATTATTCTTGGAGAACCAAGCAAGGTGAGCATAGGCTAAGCTAGGTAAGAGAGAGAAGTGCAAGAGAGACACAGTGTGCGATGTAGAGAAGTGAAGTGCAAGGTGTGCATGGAGTGACCAAAAAGTGTGCAGAGGTGTGCTAATCTTACAACCAAAGATCCCAAGGTCCCATTGAAGCTGTGTGACGTGCCAACAGAAGGTGTCCATCCCTCCCCCTTATTGGAAGCTTGGTGCAAGGTGTGCACAAGTGGAGGCTTGGAGAAGGTGGAGGTCTGGTGCAGAGAAGGCCCAAAGCGACAAGACCCTTGGTTATTTTGTATTTTGTGATTGTGGACTCTGTGGGATTTCATACAAAAGCATTGGATTGTATTGTGCATCACCATTGTATTTGTCTTCTTATAATCAATCGACAGAGGCTTCGAGTGTGTATCTTTCTTCTTATCTTTCCCTTCTCCTACAAACACTCAAATCGCTTTTTGTAAAAGAATCCCCCAACAAGATTGGTCCGAAGGGTGGCTATGATCCCTCTTAAAGTTCTATGGTATAATAATAATGTATGTGCTCTGGGAGGATATCTACATTTTTCTTTTCAAAAACATCTTTAAAGGCTTGGTACTGATTGGGTAGCTTCACTGGATCATCTTTCTTGGATTCTCCAACTGGTACAACATAGATCATGTATTAGAATTATGAGACCCTTTCTTATATCAAGGTCTAGTTATACGGTCTCCTCTTCAATTGGACTTTCTCGTTTCCCTGCTCTACAAGGGTGACTACGAGTCTAGAGTTTGTTCTCTTGTTGGGACAATTAACAACAATATGGTCAGGGTTTCTAAAATAGAGACATAACTTGTTATCTTTCCTTCTCTGTTTCTCTTATGTGGTTAGAGGTTGAAACCTAGTTACATCTATGTGCATACATTTAGGCATATGTTCTTCTCTAGGAGTGGGATGGAAGGGTTTCCATTGGTGAAGTCTTCTTTCTATTTTCTTTTCTTGTTTCTTTTCAAAAAGGAGGTTATCACATTCGATGGCTTGGGTGATGTATTCATTCAATGTCTTAACCTCTAGCATCATGAGCAGAAGGTCCTTCACACCCGCGCTTAAACCCCATATAAATTGACTTATGAAATAATCCTTATGCTAGTTTAGATCACATATCAACTTCCTAAATTCTATGGTAGAGGTATGGCAACTACATTGATGTAGCTGCTTGAGTTTTTTTTCTACCACTTGACTTGTTTCTATGTCTCCGAACGTGCTAGTAAGGTTTCGAAGAAATTCCTCATAGTCACAAAGTACTGCCATGCCCTTCTCCAAGATTGGGGCAAACTATGATAACACTTGACCACAGAGAAAGGTGCCAATAAAGCCAACCTTGGATGCATCATCAAGGTATCTATAAGGCTGCATATGAACGAGATGCCACTCTTGCCAAAATGTCAAGGGAGCACTAGATTGTGCCCTATAATTAGACTAGACAAGATTTCAGAATTATACTTATGATTACAAGATCACCCACATATGGAAAATAATACAAGAATATGTACTAATACAAGAAGTCAATGGTGCGGGACTGATAGGTATGAATAAATCAATAAGAGATGATACAAGAGATCCCATAACCCAGGATTGTAGGTCGCAAGCAAGATATCTAGGTTACAAGAACTCCCTTCAGGGAGATGAACTAGATGCAAGGAATAACTAGAAATGGTCTCGTACTATATGATCACAACCAGACAAGATAGAATGTCCAATATACTAGACTAGAACAAAGGACAAGACTATAACTTGAACTGGAACTTGGAGAGTACTTACTTAGTGGTCATGGCTCCTTGATCTCCCAAGCCTAACACTGGCAAGAATGAGTACATATGTGGGAAATCCATTCAAAAAATGACCTTTGGATATCGAAATCAAGCAAGTCCATAGTCGATCTTAAGGTTTTGGCATGTTCCAAACAAATGGAAGCATTATTTTCTCCAAATTTTGAACCATTTATGAGATATAAAATTCACATGGAATTTGATGTTCAATATGGTTTCCTTTGTCCATGACAATCTAGGGTAGTAAAATTGCCTCTTAACAAGATCATACTTCTTGTATCCTGCACTAGGTGTGTCATGACACTCATACAAAATGTGTCATCTCATCTCAAAGTCTCTACGAACATACACCTTACCTTTATGTAATAGATATCCATCATGGATGTTGTAATTCTTCCACTTGAATCCTTCTTGAGTACCTGTAGATACTTCATCCTCACTCAAAACATGTATATCATGATCCCCTTTCTCAATGGCTTCCCAAATCTCAAAATATGCAAGATCAAGCCTACATTTCCCTCTAATGGACTCAAGTAGCTCACTAGTGATCTGAGTAAAACTCAGTTTGTTGAGCATAGGCATGCAACTAAGTGAGTCAAACACTACATTAAACTTTCCCTTCCTATACTTGAGCTTATAATCAAACTCTTTAAGGATCTATGCCCATAGACATTATGACCTTTAAGGTCTATTTGATTAGAGATCCACTTAATGCTCTCTTGATCGAACAATATTGTAACTTTGGCACCATTTAAATAATGAGACTACTTCTTCAAAGCATGACAATTGCATACAACTCCTTCTCATCGATGGAGTAATTCTTTTGAGGAGGTTCTAGTTTCTTGCTCTCAAAAGCCACTAGTTGAACATCTTGAACTAAAACTGCTCCTATAACAAAATCACTCATGTCAATTTCAACCACAAAGGGTTTATTGGGATCTGATTTATGCAAAAGTGGAGTTGTGGCAATTGGTACCTTCAACTCTTCCATACTTTACTTTTGTTTGTCTCCCCAATGAAAGGCTTTCCCTTTCCCTTTAAGCTGTTCCATCATGGAGACAACAATTTTGGCATAATTTTTAATGAATCTTCGATAAAATCTTGATAAACCTAGAAAGATCTATAGCTCTTCCAAGTTCCTAGGATGTGGCCATTCCATGATAGCTCGTACTTTTTCAAGATCCATTTGGATATTTTCTTGAAGAATATATGCCCAAGGTATCTAACCACTGTTTTGAAAAATTCACACTTTGAATCCTTGGCAAAGAGTGAATTTTCCCTCAACACTACAAATACTCCTCTCAAGTGTTCAAGTGTTTCAAGTGTTCTTGTTCTGATCTAGTATGGATCAATATATCATCTAGAAAGTCTACTACAAAATGCCCTGGAAATGGTCATCGTACATTATCCATGAGCTTCATGAAAGTGGCAAGATCGTTGGCGAGACCAAAAGACACTTGTAATGCCCATATCTAGTCCTAAAAGCACTTTTGGGGAAATCCTTTGCCCTAATCCTAATTTGATGATATCTTGACCTAAGATCAAGCTTGGTAAAATACCTAGCTTGATGTAATTGATCAAATAGGTCTTTCAACCTAGGCATTGGAAACCTATTTTTGATAATTACCTTATTCAATGCCCTATAATCTATGTAGAGTATCATAGAGTTGTCTTTCTTCTTAACTAGAAGCATTGACAATGCCCACGGTGAGTTACAAGGCCTAATGAAGCCTTTATCTAGATAATCCTGAGGTTGCTTCTCTACTTCGTCATGCTGAGAAACACTAAGCCTATAAGGTGGCTTAAAACTAGGGTTAGTATTAGTAACTACTTTAATAGCATGTTAAATGTCCCCTCTCTCAAGTGGTAGCTCTCTAGGTAAGTCAATGGGAAAAGCATCTCTAAATTCAAACATAAGATCCTTAAAACCCTTAACAACACACTCTTGCAAGAAAGACTAATAGAAAGCCCTATCCATATTCACATTTATAGTATGAAAATATACATAAGATGAAGTATCTATAAAATGCTCGAGATCCGAAATATACAACAAAAAGATCTCATGTGCATGCTCAAAATGATAAAGAATATACAACTCTAAAGATGGGATGAGAGGTGCACTAGGTACATCTCTCTCTCCCAGAATACAGAATTCCATTCTTTATCAATTTAAGAGTCTTGTTTTGGTCTACACTAAACTGGTATGGTATGACACTTTGCTCCTCTTTTTATAGGTGAACAATTAAGTGATGGTCCGAATGAGGCAATTTTTCAGCCTTTACAAGTTTCAAATGATGCCTTTATCATATCGTACTTGTACAAGCTCTCATTGTGCTTGCTTTGCATCAGATTGTTATGCAATGGTTGTCTCTAGTCTTTGTGATGAGAATGAGCCTATTACTTTTGATGAAGCACATAACTCCAAAAATTGGATGGCTCCTATGCAATTAGTATATGATGCTATCATGAAAAATGGTAATTTGTCTTTATGTGATTTGCCTCCACAAAGAAGGCCATTGGCATTAAATAGGTTTACAAGCTAAAACATAAGCCTGATGGAAAATTTGACAGGTATAATGTTAGGCTTCTTGCCAAAGGTTATGCTTAAGAGAAAGACATTGATTTTGATGAGATTTTTTCTCCCACATGTCAAATGACCACTCTTCATAGCATCAGTGCACTTGTAGCTCATCATGTTCGGAACATACACCAATTGGACATTAAAACTACACTTTTGAGTGGTGATTTACATGAAGAAGTTCACATATTTAAGCCCTATGGTTTTGTGAAAAAAGGGCATGAAAATAAAGTGTTTAGGTTGAAAAAGGAATTACATGGTTTGAAGCAAGAACCATGTTTCTAGTATGAGAAGACACATGCCTACTTTCTTGCACATGGTTTTGAGAATAGTCCAACTGAGAGCACCTTATATGTTAAGCATATAGATGATGTACTTATGATCGTTGTTGTATATGTTGATGCTATGTTGCTTAGTGGTCCTAATGAGAAGCATATTGTTGAATTTAAGAGCATGCCTCTTTTGAGATGTATGATTTGGGGCATCATCATTATTTGGGCTTCAATTTGTGCAAGATGCTAGGGTAATAGCTTTGTGTCAAAAAAATATATTGACACATTATTGCAACATTTTGGCCTTGAAGATTGCAAACCTATTGCCATTTCCATTGAAACATGTTTAAAAATGAGTTTTCATGATGCTGGATATGCATTTGATGTCATTCTCTATCATCAATTTGTTGGATGCTTGGTTTAATTATGCATAACCTGACTTGATATTCAATTTATTATCTCTCAAATGAGTTGTTCTATGCATTTCCTAGGTGCCAAACATTGGCAAGTGATTAAGAACATCTTCCACTACTTGACTGGTACTGGGCTACTTGGATTGTTTTATCAAGAAGGAATCATTAACACCCAATTTACATGCTTTTTCTAAGTCAAACTAGGCTAATTGCTATGACACCATGTGTCCACCAGTGGTTTTTGCTTCATTCTTGGTAGCTCATGCATATCTTGGTTGAGCAAGAAGCAACCTACTATGGCCACTTCTAATTGTGAGGCTGAGTATAGGGTAGCTTTCGCAATGAATGTTGAGTGTGTGTGTGTGTGGTTCAAATACTTTTGAGTGATTTGGTTGTTGGTCGATCTTTTGCCACCACCATCTTTACTGGCACTCATATCCCATTGACAATTGTGAGGAACCTTGTGTTCCATGCTCGCACAAAGCACGCTGAGATGCCCTATCATTATTTTAGGGAGGGGTTCTCTTCTTGAGAGATCAGTTTGGCCTATGTGGCAACACAGGATAATGTTGCAAAGCTTTTTGCAAAGTCTACCTGGGGAGAAGTTTGAAGCTTTTTGCAAAGCTTTGGGCTTACTTCCTTTTGCAGATGATTTGTTTCCACATAGCTTGAAAATTCCTTATACATGTGTGTGAGCTCCTTCTTCATCACATCACTTCCAAGGGGGATTTTTTTATATATTTTGATAGTGATGTGTGTGAATGCACTTAAGACTACCGGGGCACTTTTTCTATCATTAGGAATTTTTTTCCATGGGGCTTTATATATGCATATAACCCTTGTCGATCACTTGTCTTTGGAAATTCACTTGGTAATACATTCTGTATTGTGTTGTTCTCCAAGCTTCTTCTTCCTCTTCCTTGTGATGTCCATGTGCTTGTATAGATCTCAAACTCCAACATCAAATGCATGAGAGAATGATTGTGGAAGGCTACAACATGCCCACTTTTGGATGTTTTACTTGTTTTTTGTAGTTTGTGGATAATGTAAGAAACAAAAGCTTCTAAAAAGATCCTTGTAACAAAGTGTTGCAAAGAAAATTCTCTTATGATTGGTTTTAACCATATAAATTATGTCTAATATGATTATGATTTTTGCAAGGCAGGATCATTGAAGTCAAATATTTTTATGGTCTTGTCACTTTATCATTGAATAGAGTTTTGAATGGCAACTATAACTTGGTAAATATTGTAGTTATACAAATGTTGAGTCTCTCAATTTCTAAACTATGTATATTCTATATGATGATTATTTTTGTTTATATATGATGGTGATCAATGAGGAAGTAATGAGTTATGATGCATCGATGTCTCTATATGATATTTTATGATTGATAAGTTGTCAAAAAGATGCCATAGGAAAATCATTTCTTGCAAGGTTTTTGGTTTGGCAAAAAATTTGAATTTGTTTTTGAATGCTATAAAGTATATTTGTATTTTAGAAGATTATGATTATAATTATAAATACTATGAGCACATTGCTCATCTTGGTTGGTTTTGAAACTGACTTATTTGTGTCTCTAACACTATCTAATTCATTATCTTTATGAGTTGATATAAATCAAAACCATTAGGTTTAGGTACATATTGGTAAGTTTGATTCCTTTAGTATAAACATAATTTTTTTGAATTCATCATTTGGTGTTCATTCATGTTGGTGCAAATATCAAAGCCTTCACATTTGGCTTAGCTTGGAGGATTATGTGTGGAAGCATGTGTTGATCCATATGAATCATGGCTTGTAACAATTAGTCATTTACCACTTGTAAAAATCTTTTACTTGAGAGAATCTTCCAAGACCATATATCTCGTGGAGTTATGAGAGATAAGAGCTACGAATTTCATTTGGTATAATCACTCCTCATTTAGAGGAACCACTTTTAGGTGGAGCCTAATTTGAAGAAAATCCTTATAAAAGGACTTGTAAAACTCACGGCCAAACGGCCTCTTCTTTGAGCTCATTTATTGATCATTTGTAGAGGTTGAGTAGCATACACTACAACTCACTCATCCCACTATCATTAGACATCATCATAATGCCAATGATCTTGTAACACCATGTGCCTTAATAGATATACTTCATTGATCATTTCTATTCAATTCTCTGCTATGACTACTCATAACAATGAATTTTGCATGAACATATCTCAGTGATTTCTCCATCCTTTTGCATGTTCTATAGCTTGTTGGAACCCACTCAAAGTCTAATTTATGCTGCGAAATTTTCATTACATTTGCTTCAGCCAATTGTGAGAAATCTGCATCAAAGTACTCTCTGGTCGATCACTGCTCAGTTTCTAAAAATTCTGGGGTAAGCATCCAATTGCTAAATTGATTTCTCAGTGTATGGTTTATCATTTTAGATGATTTCACTTGTAATAATTAGCTATCTAAGCTAATTAGATACCCTCAAAAGGAATTTAAGCTATTGTTACTGTACTGTGAGCACTGAGCAAAAGATCCAGTAGGTGTCTAGAAAAAAATAGCAAGTTTTGTGGCACTTGCAACTCATGGAGTAATCTGTTTTGATTAAATTGTTTGAAGAATCATTACAAAGTACATAGGTACTTATTTGGTGTCATTTTCAAGCTAAAAGGGCCTACTACATAACCCTGAAGTGAAATAGGGTAGGTACAAAGCAGGTTTGGCAGTACCACCTCAATTTCTTGAGGTATCCATCCATCTCTTCCAACAGTGGTATCAGAGCAAGTTGAAGTAAAATGGGAGATGCTTTCCCATCTTTTATTGATAAATTGGATAGGAACAATTATCCAGCATGGTCCTTGAGGGCCATGGTCCTTGAGGATGAAGACCTATCTCCAAGGAATGAGTCTCTATGGGTACATATCACGAGATGAGGAGATGCCCATATTCAGAAGCAAAAGTCAACCTACAAGAAGAGCTTGAAAGACTCAGCTCATGGTGTGCCAAAGATGCTTTAGCAAGGTCATATTCACTTAACTCTATCTCTGACTTCCTTCCCTCACATTAGGAATTGTAAAACTTCCCAAGAGACTTGGGATACATTATCTTCATATTTTTCTTCCAACACAAGAGCTAGGAAAAATCAATTGTGGATTGAGTTTACTACTCAAAAGAAGCAACCCAAGCAGAATGTTTCATAGTATGTGACCAAGGTTAAAGATGTGGCTGATCAATTGGCAAACATAGGAGAGGAGATTGAAGAGGAGCAAATAGTGAGACAAATAATCAATGGCATCAAGGCAGATGATAAGTGGGAAGCCTTCACAATTGCTATGGACCTTTACATGGACATGTAGATTCCAGATCTTACCACACTCATGGGAAAACTCTTTACCCATGAAGCCAAGCTCAACAAAAATGGAGAACCATCAAGAGGTAATAACTCTTCTGTCCTATACACAGACAGATAAAGGAAAGTCAAAAGATAAAGGGAAGAGCAAGAAAGCAGAGGATGAAGGTACCACTTCTCGAGCTAACTATGGAGGGAGAGGTATGAACTCAAGAGGAAGGGAAAGAGGAGGTAAGCAAGGTAGGGGGAGATCTTTCAACTCTTCCCCATGCAATAAATGTGGATTGTCTAATCACACCATAGATGAGTGCTATAGGAACTTCAGAAATCAGAGAGGAAGATGATATCAAAGAGGTGGCTATTCACAATCAAGAGGAAGATTCAACCATAATCAAGGCTACAACCATGGCTACAACAACTATGTTGGAACTCAAGGTCAAGCACAAGCATGGAAACACATCAGAAAGGTGGAGACACACAAGAAGAAGGAGCAAGTAGGGATCTCCAAGAAGTACATGTCAAATTTTTAGAAGAATCCCCTACAAAAATGGTGATTTCCATCACTAAAAACCATTGTAAATACCATTTTCTATTTTTGTAACTCCATTTTGTTCAGGCCGAGGAGTCCTCGAGCTTGAGGAGTATTAAAAGTATCATCCTACCAATTTTCATAATTTCTAGACTTCGTTTGAGCCCTCAAATAAGCCCTCGAACCTAATTTTTAACTAGGCCGGTCACTAGGTCTGGACAGGGCCAAAACTAGTCAAAAAAACTATAAAAAGAGCTAGAGAGCTCATTTTTGGGGTTAGCTTGTTAGAGAATAGAGCTTTGGTGAGAGAACTCTTTTGCAATCAAAGTTTTCCATTGTTCCTCTCTTTGATTTTACCTTGTGCACGTGTGTGTGTATGTGTGTGCATGTTTGTGTGTTTTCACTCACGCACTTGTGCCTTCACTTGCTCATGGTCTTCATACCGGTCCTCACATCTCTGCGGATTGACAAGTAAAGGAGGTGGTGCTTATGCTTGAGCTACACCAAATTTTGGCGCCGTTGCCGGGGAGAGAGCTTCGAGGACGAGCATTGTGATGGTAAGATCGTAGATTTGCGACGTTGGAAGGTAAAAAAACTATCATTTTGTTCATTTTCTGATTTTTCTTCTTCATTTTCATCATCATCACCATCTCCATCTTCTTCTTCATAGAAATTTCTTGTTTTTTAGTGCATTTTCACCATTTTCATACCATCTTTCATGCATCATTGTGCAAGGAGGAGTTAGGAAGTGCAAGAGAGAGCAAGCACTTGTGTTTTTTCATGATTTTCTGCACATACGGAGCTCGCCATTGCTCGGTGCTAAAAAATTTGAATTTCCCGCCAAAAAACACGATTCTGACAAAAAATCGCGATTTTCATAAAATTCAAATTTTGTCAAAAAATATACGATTTTCTATTTCCCGCCTAAAAGCCTTTTGAAAAGAACACGATTCTGGGGTCATTCTCAGAATCGTGATTCTGTGGTTGTGCTCAAAATCGCGATTCTCTAAATTTTTGAAAACCACAATTGTGAGCCAAAATCGCAATTTTCAAGTAAAAACACGACTTTGATAAAACACGATTTTTAGTCGGCTCAAAATTGCGATTTTCAAAAATCACGATTTTCAGCCAAAAACACGATTTTGTGAAAAACACGATTCTCTGTGGCTCCAAAATCGTGATTTTCAAAAACATGATTTTCATCCAAGGTACAAAATCGCGATTTTCAGAACACGATTTTCGTCCAAGGTACAAAATCACGATTTTCAGAACACGATTTTCAAAAACACGATTTTCATCCAAGGAACAAAATCGCGATTTTCAGAACACGATTTTCAATCAAATCACGATTCTCTGGTCAAAAAACACGATTTTCATTCAAAATCGTGATTTTGTCATCATTCTCAAAATCGCGATTTTCATTGTTTTCATTCAAAATCGCGTTTTTTTATGATTTCATTCAAAATCGTCTTTTTTGGGATTGTTCAGAATCGCGATTTTCATCAGTGCTCAGCATCGCGATTTTCATGATTTCACAAAATTGTGATTTTCACGGTTGCTGAGCATTGCAATTTTCATAAGAGTCCAGCATCGCGATTTTCAGACCCCCCAAAATCGCGATTTTCATACAAAATCGTGATTTTTCCATAAGTGCATGTTTTCTTGTTTTGACCCCCAAGAGCCTGATTTGACATAGCTTTTTCATCAAAAGTCCACTTTTTGAGCTCTATAGCTCGTTGGAAAGCTCGTTTTGAATAATGCGTTGATTTTCAGATAGACTAATTTGAAGTTGACCCTCTAGTGAGACTAGGAACCCAAGGGGACTCCAAAGAATTTTGAACCATACCAAGGGGAAATTTTGGACTCTTAACCAAAGCTTATGAACCTGAGATCTGGTAGACACCTAGGCAAGGATAGACAAAGCATTAGATCTTCTGAGGCTAGTGTCAACCATACAACTAAATCTTGGGCATAACAACTAAGTGGATATCCCTACGTATTAAGCTCTGACACAAGTGACTCAGAAATGTCTTTTAGCATGGGGAAACCTGCAGGTAATTCAGGCACTGCTATTTACAAACACGAGAAGGCCCCTATAAGACACAATTGGAATATATTCGTACCAACCAATTAGGTGCTCGCATCTATGAGGATGGCTTGAGGCGATCAGTGGTCCAACTCAAAAATCTAGATCAACCCATGGGACTTGAACACCCAGTAGTCAAGTTCGAAGAGGGTTCATACATTGATAAGGAAGGAACCATGTATGTGGTCACCAACCAACCAGATAGGACTGATGAGTTTGGAAATATCATTTTTGAGAATGAGATAGGAGACCTAGAACAAGGAAATGTAGGACAAGGACCCCAGAATCCTAGAGGAAGGTCAGTTTTGACCAAAGTGATCACTCCAAAATGGATCCCTTAAGACAACAAAAGCATATAACTATTCTTGAATAGAGAAACAGAGAAAGCCTTTTGGAGATTCACGCCAGATCAACCTAGCCAATTGGGTATAGTCATCATCTACAAATTCAAAGATCCTTAGATACCAGGCAAAGTTGTCTACTTGGATAACACATAAGAGAAAATGTTCTTGGTATCAGAGCATGATAGGCACGCATATACTTGGCAGGGTGAATTGATCTTTCCTCCACCACGATCCAATGTGTCCCATGGCCTCCAAGGAGTAGGATCATCCAAGGCTCATGAAAATAAGAGGGAAAGAGCCAGAGAGAGACCTGAGGTCAGTTTTACACACACTATTGGCAGAAATAGATCAGGACATGAGGGTGAAAGACCTGAAAGAGAGAGACATCGAGCACATAGGCAACAAAGAGATGAACATGATTTTCCATTGCCTAAACCCCGAAAGCACACAAGAACCCTTAGACCCACTCAAGTGATCAAGGCAATGAAGAATTATTTTGACAAGACGAGATCCTTATGATCATGTGGCCGAGTTCAAACAAGTGTTAAGAGCTGAACAAGTTGAGGATTTGTTCACCCAGTATGAGGCATTTGGTTTGACTCTTAAGGGCACTGCCTTGGCTTCGTTTCAACCACTAAGTAGTCACAACTATCGCGATATAGGTCAGCTGCTAGACGAATTCATTGTAGAATTTTCCAAGAGTGGTATCAGGCATAACACATCATCTTTGATCCACAATTTCAAGCAGACACCCCAAGAAACAGTGCGACTAGCAGGTAGAAGGTTCAGACAGTACCTAGAAAGATGCCCTGCTCCAGAGTTACCTACACCAGCCAAACAAGTGGCTTTGTTTTTAGATGGCTTACTAAGCACCAAGTTACGATCATATGTGTACTTGAAAGAGCCTAGAAGCATAGAAGAGTGTGTGCGGATCTGCATTGACATAGAAGACAACTTGGGTGAGGATTTAGGACTATCCAAACTTTATAAAGACTCTGACAGTTCTACTAGTCACACCTCCAGAGCCTCCACTGAGCTGGATGAGATAGCAGAGCAAGTTGCCAAAAAGCTAGGAGTTCAAAATAGACAAATACCAAGAGCCACCTCATTGAATCAGTGTTATACTTGCGGAGTCGACCACATGGCTAATGTTTTCCCAATGTTGGATCAACCCCAAAGAAACCCTAATGCTCTATATTGTATTATTGAGAGGAAATACACAAACCACACGGCCCAAGATTGTCCCTACAATAGGCAGGCTATTAGACAAAATTATCAGCAACCTTACCCACAGGGTGGGTATCAGAACCAATACCAATAGCCATATCATAGACCACAACAACAATATCAGGCACCATATAGGCCACAACTAGTCCTAGGAAACCAACCACCAATGCTTGATAATGTAATTCCAGTTAAGTATGCAGTGGCAGAAGAGAACCTTAATAGAGCATTGGTGCCAGTGACCGCACTGATCTCAAAGAATGACTCTCATGCTCATAGTTCAGACTACTCCCATGAAGGTAGTCCACATGCTTATTACACAGAGTCACCTGAGCATAGTGAGATTTACTCGTATCAATATGAGACACCACATATGGAACAAAATTGGGAGCCTGAATACTCAAATGTCATGTATACAAACCCTAACTCGAGGCCCCAATTGAGACAAATGAGGCCACAAGCCCCTAGAGGACCTTGTTTCAGATGTCAGGGTGACCATTTCCTTCGTGATTGTCCCCACCCACCATCTCCGAGTCAAGGACATGCTATCACAATACAAGCTTTTTGTTCTGAGTGTGGCAAAGACCATCTCCCCAGAGATTGTCCAAGAAACCCCTCTAGTGCGCCCAAGGTTACACCCATTAATGTGGTAGGCTTAGTGGTGGATTCAAGTGCAAGTAGTAGTAACGTGGCTCCTGTACAGACAGTTACTAGAGCACAAGCATTAAAACAAGATAAACCAACAGAACAATCAGAGTCAAGTGAATCAGGAGAGCCTAGTAAGAGGAAAACAATAACATGGAAAGATACCAGGGAGAAAGCCAATCGCAAGTGGAATAAAAAGTTATCAGAACTAGAAGAAAGCCTGAAAGAAGCGAAAACAAAGATAGAAGAGATTGCATCTCAAAGTCCCTCGCATGCCGAAACTCCATCCACTCCACCTCATCCCATCCCACCACCCATTGTAGATAGACCACAACCAGGGTCTGTTCTTGCAGATCCAATCCCAGAAGGCTTGGACATGATGTTCAAGGCCTACCAGGCTCGACTTCAAGAAGGGCCAACAACTGCAAACCTAGACAAGAGTTACCCTAGAGCATATTTAGAGATTGAACGGATGAAAATGTGCATGAAAATGGTAGAACAAGCTCAAGCTATACTCAAGACTAGTCAAAAGTTCAATCATACAAGCTCTGTCAAACCGGATTTGCATTTCCAAGGATTACTAGAAAGATTAGAGCAATTGGTAAACAAACCACAAGTTTTTTTACCTCCATAGGCTCAACCAGTTATTGAGAGAAGAAGCTCACCACCAATGGGAGCTTATGTTCCTAATTCCACGGATGTTGGAATACCTCCTTCAATTCAAGAGCACTCTCAAGAGTTCTTGCGGGAAATACAAGAGGAGAAATGGGCCAAGGAGAAGGGTAATTCCCCTCCTATTCGTGAGATTGATGACCTTCATGATCAATTTCCCCAAGACATTCCATCTATTTACGGAGATGAAGCAGAACAACAAGAAGACGAAAGATTAGATTTTGAATCTAATACTTTAGAAGAGCTGCCACAATTCACAGGCCCATCGGAATTTGAATCTCTTCAGATCAGAGCTCCCACAATACTGGTAAAAAACGAAGACTCAGTGGTTCCAAGGAACACTAATGTCATGAAGAACACTAAGGTTCAGTGTCATCTCACTGTAGAAGAGCTGCTCAAAGCAAAACCTGAGCTATGGAATCATGTGAAGGATCAAGTTCTAGAACTTGATTCCAAAACACCAAAAGAAGGCTCTAAGCAGAAAGTCCCAGAGATACCTCTAGACAAAATAGGGGACATGTGTGAGGGTGAAGAAGGTAATACTTATCTTCCAATCACCTACCAAGGTTACACAACCAAAGCAATCATAGATTCGGGTGCTGGTGTTGCTATTGCGACCACCTCCTTGTGGAAGGAATGGGGAAAACCCACATTAAGACCAACCAGAATGAAGCTTCAAATGGTTGACGGTCATTTTGAAAGACCTCTAAGATTGCTAGAAGGGATAACTCTAACCACTTGTGGCGTAGAGTTTGAACACACATTTGCTATATGTGACTTTGAGAAAAATAATGTCTATGAGATGATCCTGGGAAGACCCTTCCTATGACGATTGCAAATAGTACAGGATTGGGGAACCAACTCCTTGTACTTACAACACTTAGGGGTCATCACCAAGGTCAATTTGAAGGATTACACCTTCAAAGATGTACCACCCCTACAATGGAATCCTATTCACAAAGCGAAAGAAGATTCTATCTTTGTGCATTCGAGAAGTTCACCTGATCTATCCTGGTTGCATGAATATACTCATTTGTGGATGTGCAAGGTCACGGAGGAAGAGGAAAAATGCTTAAAGCCAAGAGAAGAAGGAACTTCTCCAGGAGATAGACCAATTAAAGACCCAACCTATACACCGATGATCTTTCCAGATGAGGAATTTGAGCCTCATGGTTGGGCAGAAATCTTAGCTACCATGGACATTGCAGTCAATGAAGAACAATGGACACCTCATTGTGATGAGGAGGGTTATGATATTTTAGTGTTCATGTGTCAGCCCTTGGTAGAAGAATGTGACCCTAGTGATGTCATAGAAGAAGAAGAGAATGACGATGATCTAGAGTCCATTGTGATGGATAGTTGCTTTAACTCAGAAAAGCACTATCTAGAAGATATAGGAGTGTTTACCCAAAAAGAAGAAGAACCTCTCACAAGTATTAAAATGGTAAATTCAAAGGATGGAAGTGAGAGAAGTCAAAAGAAAAAGAAAAGAAAAGCAGTAAAACATGAAGAGGAGGAATCATTGTTTGAAGTACCAGAAAACTTCAAGAAATATGAAGTTGAAGACTTGAAAATTTTGGTACAAATGCCTAAGAGAGAGACCATCATAGGAGAATCATATGATAATAAAGAAAAGACCAAAAAGATTGTAGTGACCATTGAAGAGAACGAAGAGAGATGCACGTACATAGGAGATTACCAAGTGCAAGAGAAGAAATGGAGCTCGTAGCTCTATTAAGGGAATATAGGGATGTGTTTGCGTGGCACTATAGAGACTTGAAGGGGGTAGATCCAAGAATATGCTCTCATACAATCCCCATGAGTGCTGATGCCAAGCACACCAAACAGAAGCCCTACACATATAATGACACTTATGAAGCCAAGATAAAAGAAGAAATTGACAGGCTGGTTGAAGATGGATTTATCTATGAGATTGAGCAGACTGAATGGGTGTCCCCCATTGTAGTGGTGCCCAAGAAGAATGGAAAGTTGCAAGTGTGTATTAACCTTAAAAAAGTTAATGCCGATTAGAGATAGTTATCCGCTGCCAATCACTAAACATTTGTTGGAGCGTGTTGCAGGCAAGGAAGTTTATAGCTTTCTTGATGGATTTTCAAGTTACAACCAAGTAGTCATTGCCCTAGAAGATCAGCACAAGACGGCTTTTGCCACAGAGTGGGGAAGCTTTGCATGTGGTGTGATGCCATTTGGGCTCACCAATGCACCTGCAACATTCCAAAGGCTCATGTGTCATGTCTTCAAAGAGTTCTTGAGAAAGAGCTTAGAAGTATATGTGGAGGACTTATGTGCTCATTCTCAAGAAAGAAGATATCACATCCCTAAACTCAGACAGATTTTCAACAACTATAGAGAATATCGAGTGTGTATGAACCCAGAGAAGTGTGTATTCATGGTACGACAAGGTAAAATCTTAGGTCATATTGTTTTGAAGAATGGAATATCAACAGATGAGGACAAAGTTAGAGCCATAGCAGAATTGCCCAAGCCAAGGAATGTTAAAGAGGTACAAGCCTTTATGGGCCATTGTGGATATTACCGCAAGTTTATCCACATGTATGCGATCATAGCTAAACCACTTTATGGTTTGTTGATAAATTTTGAGTGGACTGATGAATGCGAGAATTCCTTCAATGAGCTGAAGAGACGTTTGTGCACAGCGCCAATACTGACCACTCCAGATTGGAATAAACCATTCCATGTCCATGTGGATGCATCCAATCATGCAATAGGATGTGTGCTAGCACAACCCACAGGTGAAGGGAATTTAGATTTGCCCATAGCATATGCTAGTAGACAACTAAAACCAGTTGAAAGAAATTATACCACAACTGAGCGAGAAGGCTTAGGCATGGTATATGCTGTGAAAAAGTTTCGACACTACCTATTGTCCAATAAGTTCAAGTTTTTCACTAATCATCAAGCTTTGTTATATTTGGTCAATAAACCTTGCAATACAGGATGCTTAGTAAGATGGTTCCTCTTACTAATGGAATATGACTTTGAAGTTGTTGTTAGAGAAGGTAGAACCCACCTTCGGGCAGATCACCTTTCTTGCATTACTTCAGGAGAGTCACCTCAAGGAGTGTCTGATGACCTACCCGACGCTTATCTGTTCAATTTGGAGGTTGTTCCTAAATGGGCAAATAAGTTGGTACTAGTCCTAACCTTTGGACCCGCAAATAAGAATGTGAAAACATCACAAGAAGAAATTGTAAAATCACAAAAATATCACATACTGGCAGGAAGCATGTACAAACAAGATACTGAGGGTGTATTAGCTTGTTGTGTCGAGGATGATGAACATAGTAGTTGGTTGCAGCAAGCTCATGAAGGATTTCTAGGAAATCACTATTCTAAACAACGAACATTGCAGAATCTGAAGCGTTTAGGAGTGTATTGGCCTAGCATGGACAAAGAAATACATGAGTGGATTAAGAATTATCCAATGTGCCAGGAAAAACCCCCTGTGGAGCATGCAACCCTTTATCAAGTATCGTTAACTCCATATTGGAGTACTCCATTGGTAGAATTCATGAGAACAGGGACATTACCCAAAGAGGCTAGTCTAGCAAGAAGAAGAAGCATGGAGCAAGAGGCTCAGGACTATGCCTTAGTTGGAGACAACTTATATTGAAGAGGCAAAGATGGTTACCTAAGATTGTGTGTTCACGAATCAGACTATTTGAAAGTCTTAGAAACTGCACACAATGGTGTTGTGGGTGGACACTTTGGTCCTGATCGAGTAATCAAGACCATTCTATTCTCAGGACTTTGGTGGCCCACTCTTCATATGGATGCACATACCTATGTGAAGAAATGTGACACATGCCAACGTGCACAATATCCGGTTAGAAAAGACGAGATGCCTTTGAGGCCAATGATGGGAGGGCGTGCATTCTTAAAGTGGGGTATAGACTTTATCGGTCCTATTAACCCTCCAGCTAGAAACTCCCATGCAGAGTACATTATTTTAGCCACATATTACCTTACAAAGTGGGTAGAAGTAAAAGCCACAACAAAGAATGATGCTCAGACCACGGCTAAGTTCTTATTCGAGAATGTGTTCACGAGATATGGATTACCAATAGAGTTAGTAAGTGATAGAGGTACACACTTCTTGAACGAAGTTATTGAAAACCTTCTCCAAGAATTCTTGGTAATACATAAGAAGTTTGCCCCCTATCATCCACAAGCAAATGGACAAGCCGAGAGCACAAATAAGATCCTATGTAATGTTGACAAAAGTTGTAAATAATAAACGCTCTGATTGGGACAAATAGCTTCATCATGTTGTTTGGGCTTACCGAGTTGCCTACAAAACGGTACTCAATGCCACCCCATTTCAGATGGTCTTTGGATAGAATGTTGTGATACCATTAGATTTATTAATCCCAGCTTTAAAAGTAGCACAAGAGCATGAGTGGAATGGACATGAATTGTCCTCCAGGATCTTTGATCTAGAACGCTTAGGTGAGACGAGGCTACGAGCGACAGCAGGCATCTACGCTGCAAAGAAAAGGCAAAAGGCATACTTCGATGCACACATCAAGGATAAGGGACTGAAAGAGGGAGAACTAGTGTTGGTTTACACACTAAAACAACATGCCCGTAAGTTGGAAAAACGAGGATATGGACCCATGATCATTAACAGAATTTCCACTAGAGGCGCGGTTCAATTGGCTACTTTAGATGGTGATATCTTGCCAAACTATATTAGTGGATGTAGAGTCAAGTTATATCAAGAACCTCTTACAGAGGATATGCTAACGAGACTCAATACTGCTAAGAAGCGGAAAGACGAAGAGTTGAGGGTCAGAGAAGAAGCACAAGCAGAAGCCAAAAAGCGTATTAGGCGAAATAAGTTAAGGCGATTAGGCCTAGATGTCAACTCAAAAGCCCCAAAATATCACATGGATATGTGCGGAAAATCAGGCATAATTGCCTTTCAAAGCATTGATCGACGTCCCTTTGTGACCATAGAGATAGGACGAGGGAAGAGTGCAAGAACTATGAAAGCATTGATTGACTCAGGTGCAGCAACTAGTGCAGTTAGACTTTCCTACTGCCAAGACTTGCAGTTGAACATCAATCCCATAGAAGCTTATCTCATAGGGTTGGGAGGTGTGGAAACCCCTTGTTTGGGCGAGGTGGAATTTCCCATCCACCTTCAAGATGTTCCAATGAAAGTCAAAATGCTAATGTGTCCAGATGAGGACCTTACGGAACCACTTGTCTTGGGTCAAGATTGGATTTATGACCATGCAGTCAACCTGAACCTCAAAAGTCAACTTCTTCAAGTTTGGGTACATAAACAATGCATTACATTAGAATTAGAGAACTGCATGCTCACAGATCATGGCACCACACACTCTCTTAGTTCCTTTAAGACTAATCTTCACAACCAAGATGTTGTATGTGTCAAAACCTCTATGATCCAAAAGGACTCAATCATGGAAGGACAGTCGCAAAGGCAAGCAAACCCTCCTTTTTCAAAGAGTAAAGCATCCATAGTAGTTCAACCTAAGAAGCACGCACAACAATTCAAGACAACTGCTATAGCAAATAGAAAGACACCATTCAACAAGAAAGCAGTTCGGGGCATGAGGCAGATCTAGGTACGCAAAGGAGAGCAACCACTAGCCTTGTCCCCACAAACCCCATCCAGGCAAGCCAACCAGGCTAGAAAACGAAGGAAGAAGCTCGAACAAGCTCAACCACAAGGTATCCGACAAATTTGGGTGCCTAAGAAATTAGTTGCAGCTCAACAAGGGCGATTACACATGTGGGTACCCAGGAAGCTCTTACGCCCGCGACAACCTATGCTCTTCCATAGGCGAAAAGTCTCAACAAAGAAGCCAAGGTGAGGCAAGGGTCAAAACCCAACACCAAGAACAAAAGTAGACCAACTAACCTCTCCAACGCGAGTCAGGCGACCAACCACAAAGGTATGGGTTTGGAAGCCAAAAGCATCAGTGGCCCCTACAAAACCAAAGCGCCAACCACAAGGGACACAACAGCCAAGAAACCAACCAAGGATGAATAGGCCAAATGTGCTCACTACACAGTCGTAGATCGTTCTCAAATGGATCCCCATAAGGAGGAAGGATCCGTTGTCATCTCGAGATCCAATGGATACCTCCACGACAGATGGCAGCAACATCCGCAAATAACATCGAAAGCCTCGACGAGCAACAACCATGTGCTCCTTGCACAACCCAGTATTTTGCACCATTCAGGTCATGCATTTCCAAAGTATGCATTAATATAAGGCCACATTACATGGCCATGCATAGACACATTTGAGAGTCCCATGCACAAGAGCACATTGACATATGTCAACTATTTTTTTTGATACTAACATATGTCCATCGCCCTCAGGCAGAGCTTCTTCGAAAAGATCAAAGAAAAAGCGAAAGAAGACAGTGTCCATCGCAATGCGGATCGATTGACAAGGTTCCATCGCGACTGACCAGTTTGGCGTCCATCGCGGATGATGCCTCTCGTGACTGACCAGGTGCCCATCTCAATGCGGGTCCATCGCGATCGACGGAGCCTCGCGATTGACAGTGTTTAGCGATTGACATGGTCCCATCCATCGTGCTGACATGGCGGCCTGTCCATCGCCCTCAGGCAGAGCTTCTTCGAAAATGAAAAATTATTAAAAAAAAAAAAGAAAAAGAAAGAGTAAAATAAAAAAGGAGCCAGTGCAGAGGGGACGATTAATTCTCGATCTTATCTCTTTTGAGAAAGTGGGTAGCTTTATAGTGGGCTTCCAAAAGGCTCTTCAAATGGAAAGGGGCCTTCGCATTTTGTCTTATTTCCAAAGCAAGTAATTCGTGAGCCTTTTTTGCTTTGTCGGGCCTTTGTCATGGATTTGGCGATCCCCTCATTAGTGAGAAGCAACCTGGCCCCTCCTCCGGGGGAGACCAGTAACCTGGCCTCTTTGTTGGAGGGGGGTTCTTGTGCCGCCCTAGGGGCCTTCGAGAGTGCTGAACCCCCCTTGGTCTCCCTCAATAGATCCGCAATTTTGAGCTCAGGAGGAGCTCAAGAAAAATTGCTTCGTCGGCCAAATGTTCGGCCCTACGCCCCCGCTCGAAACTGTGCGACAGTGGCTTCGCAACGAGTGGTTCCCCCGCAGACTAGTTGTTTGTAAGTGTCAGTTCTTACCGGCAAGCCACTTGCTGCTAGTCTTTGAAAATGAAGATATGGCGTTTCGAGCCCTTAGTGTCGGAACTTGGCAACTCGGCTGGGCAACTCTGTGCCTATTCAGATGGTCCCCTGATTTTACTCCCGACAAATCAAAATCGCTTCGGTACCCCCTCTGGGTTGAGCTCCCTAACCTGCCTTACTTCTTGTACAACTTCGTGTGGGACATCGTTTCTCCTATCGGCAAGCCGTTGGCCTCACACGAGGACATTGGTGGTCTCATTTATGAAGGTGCAAGACACTTGTTCAACGCTAGGTGGCACCCTCAAATCTGTGTCGAGGCTGACCTCAGTATGCCACTTCCTTCGAAGATCAAACTGGACTTGGGCGAAGGGGATGTATGGGAGCAAGACATCAGTTACAAAAACCTTCCCAACGCGTGCTTTCGGTGTGGCCAACAAGGTCACAGGATCAAAGATTGCCCTTTGAGACGAAAAAGCAAGCGAAATCAAGAAGCCCCCAAAAATGCTCCAGATAGCAATGGAGCTTTGAATCACTCGGCGAAAGTAGAGGAATTCAAGGGTCCCCTTAATCCAGAAGCTGATGCAGACGGGTTCATCGAAGTCAAAAGAAGAAGGAAAAGAAGCCCTAGGGCAACCTCTGAGCGAAACAACATGTCAGTTACCCCCTCCAGCAACTTGTATTGCAATCTGGAAAAGGAAATCAATGAGTTTGACTACCCAGGTGGGAACCAACTTGAGGTGGACACCGACGTCAAAGGCCTAGAGATCCCTGACAGTAAAGAAACCTTGCAGGAGGGTTACACTACAAGCAAAGAAGACGGCTTTACTGCTAGCAACGAAGATAACATGGATAGTGAAAGCTCCATCATCGGATCGACTATTCTGGAAACGGAGCTGAAAACGGTGCCCAGCTCTTCCCAGCAGGAGGCATCCCGCAAAGGAAAACAACCTATGGAGTTACCGTGGAAAAGCCCCCACAAGAACCTAATGCTAACTCGGGATCCGATCCGAGCGAAAAAGAAAGATGAATCCAAGAAAAGAAAGGACAAAGCTCCCTCCCGCAAAGAGGGCTCACTACGACAATGATCATCATCTTGTTAAATGCTAGAGGGCTAACCGACCCCTCAAGAGCGATCATCATTGGTCAATGGCTTCGCGACATTAGCCTAAACCCAGATTTTATATGTATTCAAGAGATTAAAATTGACGGAGAAGACCTCCAGAAATGGCTTAGACATGTCTCCTCGACCCATGTTTGGATTTCAACGGCGCATCAGCGGGGGTCCGGTGGAACGGTAATCGGTATTAATCAACTCTGGTTTGAAAAGCTTGAGAACTCCATTGAAGATGAATGCCATCGATGGATTGCTGTTTCTTTCGGTGCTCCCTTTTGTTTTACTTTAGTTTCTTTGTATGCCCCTAATGGGGAGTTAGAGAGACTTAACACTTGGGCCTCCTTGGACTCGCTCCCCCACAACGTGCTTATTTGTGGTGACAGATGGATGGGCAAGGGTAGGGTCATCGAGAGTCGGGAGAAAGAAACGTGGGACAAAACTAAACTACACTTGGATCTGGTCGAATTCAAAGACTCGAAGGGCTTTTCTTGGTCAAATCTCCAAGCAGGCGAGGACCTGAGGAAAGCTAGACTTGATAGATGCTACATTTCTCAGAGTTTTACTCATCAGTGGGGCCACCCTTCCCTCTCGCAACGCACCGACCTCACCATCTCTGATCACTACCCGATCGTCATCACTTTTCAACCCCCCACCAAGATCCGTAAGGCTCCGTGGTTCCATGCTAGTGTGCCCTCCTTCTCTCGCCCCTCCGTCCATCAAGAAATTTCTGATGTGTGGAAGGAGGCATTCGCCTCTGGCTTGTCCCCAGCCAAGTGTTGGAGAAGTGCGGTCGATAAGTCACGACAGATCATGATTAGATCCAGGAAGATGCTTGAGACTGTGCGGCGGGCTCGTAGAGAAGCTCTATATCATAGACTCTGGCGGCTCGAGGAGGAAGTGAACAAAGGAAAATCTCAAGCCCAGAAAGGACTTCGAAAAATCAGAGCGCTGCTGAGATACGAGGAAGAGATACAAAGGAAAAATTTGCAAATTTTCTTCAAGGAGTGGTGGGCTGGCAAAGCCGACAAACCCACCAAAGAGATGTGCCGTATCCTCAAAAGGAAACACAACAGAGAATCGATCCCCTTATTGCTAGACGCAAATGGCAATGTATGCAATACGGAAGAAGATAATTTTGGGCTCATTGAAGGGCACTTCACGAGA
Source organism: Ceratopteris richardii (assembly GCA_020310875.1). Taxonomy (NCBI): domain Eukaryota; kingdom Viridiplantae; phylum Streptophyta; class Polypodiopsida; order Polypodiales; family Pteridaceae; genus Ceratopteris; species Ceratopteris richardii. The sequence continues at coordinate 53,235,820 of CM035409.1, forward strand.
CTCCTGGGGACCTCAAACCCCCTCTCCCACCATAGAAGGGACTGTATGGCAGCCATATCTAGGGTTTCCCCCCACAGGATACCACCCAACCTTCACTCTCTGCTCCATGCCTCTATCTCTGAAGCCGAAATCATTGAGGTCATTGATGCCCTCCCCTCAGGTAAAAGCCCGGGACCCGACGGGCTCACTAATGAGTTCTTTAAATCCTTCAAGTTGCCGGTTGCCACCCCTCTTCGTTTGGTTTGGCAAGAGGCACTCAAGTTTGGCGCGCTTCCTTCTTGTCTCAACAATGGCATTATCAAGTTAGTACACAAAAAAGGGGAAAAGAACAGAATAGAGAACTGGCGTCCCATTACAATGCTCCAAACAGGATACAAGATCATCGCCAAAGTCATTGCCAACAGAATCTCTTGCCACTTGAGAGCGTGGCTAAGCGAGGACCAAAAAGGTTTCATCAAAGGCAGGTCAATTTTGGAAACCATTATAGATATCTGGGAAGGTCTTGAATTTGCAAATGAGTCTAAACAAGACGTAGTTTTCCTCAAGATTGACTTTGATAAAGCCTACGACAGGCTAGAATGGGACTATATTCTACAGTCGCTACAAGATCTTGGATGTAGTCAGAAATTCACCAAGATGATCGCGACCCTTCTCGGAAACGCATCGACCCAAATTAACATTAATGGAAATCTTTCAAAGGTGATCAAACTTAGAAGATCTATCAGACAAGGGTGCCCATTGGCTCCCCTTCTCTTTGCCATTGCCACGGAAGGGCTTAGCAGGCTGGTGGAGCATCAGGTGGAAGCTGGTAACATTAAAGGCCTTCGTTTGCCGCATGACCACAGTCAGATCACCATGAGACTTTTTGCCGATGATATGAACACTTTTGTGCACAATGATAGTACCAGCCTTGAGACGTTCTGGAAGTGTCTTGCTACTTTTTGTGAAGCCTCTGGTTCCATAATCAACCACTCTAAGACCGCCTTTAGAGCTATTGGTGGGCCACAGCCCGGCCTTCTCATTGATCATGGCTGTCAAATCATTCCGCAGGGCCAAATTTTTCGGCTTCTTGGGATTCCCTTGGGGTTTGGCGTCTCTATGGAACAGCGGTGGAACTGGGTGCTTGCCAAACTCGAAAACAAGCTTAACTATTGGAGAGGTATGCAAATCAATCTTGCTGGTCGTGCTATGGTTATCAACACGTTCCTCTTATCATCTACCATTTATTTCCTTTCTTGTTGGAGACCGAAAGAGCATGATCTGTCCAAACTGGATAGTATTTGTAGAAACTTCCTTTGGACGGGCGACCACAATAGGAGGGGGGTGCCTAAAATCAAATGGTCCATCTGCACCAGCCATAGAGATAGTGGGGGACTTGGTATCTTGGACATTGGGTGCATGGCTAACAAACTGTCGGCCAAATGGATGATTAAGGCTTGGTGCAACGGGGAGGCCTCGTGGGCCAAGCTGATCTTTAGAAACAAGAATGAGTTGGCGCTCATGGGTTTCCCAAATTGGAAGAATCTTGACATCTTGACCTTGCTATTTTCCCCGATCCCCGTCTTCCCGAAAGGCTCTAATCTGGTGTGCTCCCTTTGGAAGAGTTGGAATAAAGTCAAAAGCTTCACAAGAATAAGTGAAGACTGGAAGTGGGCTGCCGGTATCAGACAAAACGACTCCATCTGGTTTCCGATCCATGGCATCCAGAGTGTGGAATCTTGGAACATTCAAAATGCCAAGAAGCTATGGAACAAAGGCTTCAAAAAATGGAAACATCTCTGGAAACAAGACACCAACCGCTGGATCAACTTTGAGGATATTGACCCTAGCATCAACATTTCGCATGAAGAATGGAACACTTTGCAAAGCAGATGTCTCGCCTGGGACCGACACAAAGTTCGCCTTCTCATGGGACACGACATGTCGAGCTCGCTTGGTCTCAAATGGCACAATGGGAATAGCGTATCAAAAATCCCGAACATCAAAGAAACGATCGACTATCAGGTTAACCTCAACAAAAAGTGGTGCATGTCATGGACGCGGCTTCGGTGGGACATGATGTTCATGGCTATCTGGCACCCCCTCATAGAAATCAAAAAGTCTGTCCTCTTATGGCAAATTCTTCATCATGGAATCTGGACCAACCTTAAGGCTAGCAAAATTTGTGGGATCCCTCCCTGGTGCAAACGCTGCCATCGGTCTATCGAAGATGTTTCACACATCTTCTTTACCTGCCCCAACTCCAACAGACTCTGGCAGGTGGTTGGAAAGAGAATTAGACTTCAAAAACGTCTCAGTTGGCAGCAAGCCCTGCTGGGAGAAGCGATCGGCTGCTCCGCGACTCTCTGGAACGCCATCAGAGGGGAGGTCCTATGGAAAATCTGGCGGGAAAGATGTGCTTTCAACTTCGGTGACTCCCCCAAGGAGTGGTCAATTGAGAAATCGTTGTTCCTCCTTGGCAAAAGGATTGTCAACTGTAAAAAATCCCCCCCCTTTAGGCATCATCAAGTACTCCTTTTGATCGATAACAAGCTTAAACCCAAGTGGGCCCCACATGAGGGTAATTAACCTTCTTTGTAATGTCATCTAAGCTCTGTAAAAGCTTCCCCTGCTTTGTGGGATTTGGGGGGTCCCGTGGGCACTAGTCCCCTTCTCTTGTACTTTTCTTTATTTAATTCAAGTCTGGGAGAGTAGGCTATTGCCGAACTTCCTTTATATTAAAAAAAAAAAAACATCTGTCTTCTTGTTTTGTGACATTGTTCCTCTACAAAAAAAAAGAAGAGAGGAAGAACTTGTTCCCAGGTTTGGCTCATGAAACATGAATGAGTCATGCTTAGTTGAAGGTGGAACTGTTGATTACTGGGCATTTATCAGTTTGGATAGAAGTGTGTCTCGGGTAGTAGATGATATAATTGGTGCCTTATCTGGTAGATGTCAAGAACTTGGCATGAACATGGCATCCACAACTATGGTCTCCCCTTACCATGAAGGAGTGAAGAGCTTGAAGATCCACAACTTGAGTGATGCTTAACTACTACATGTACGAGAGCATCTAGGGAGATATCTGCAAGAGGTAGTTTGGTACCCTGAGAATCCTTGTCTGTATATTGGGTGAGAAGACTCCAGCTTATGGTGAGCTAAAGAGAATATGTGAAACTAAGCTTGGTGTAGTTACCCAATGTTGTTGCCAAGGAATATAAAGAAATTCAATGCTCAATATTTGGCAAATGCTGCATTGAAAAGAGGAGACAGGACTAGGCACTCAAAAAATTTCATTAGTGGACCATCAACACGGAAATTCATCGACAATGTTCCATCACAAATGCCGGGTGTACAACACGAAGAGACAAACATCGATCGAGCCTTCACCATGGTAAGTATCTTTACTCTGGAAACACCATAACCATGATAGATTAGGAAACCTCTTCGTCGGCACACCCTTGAGCACTTAGCTCAAGACCGCCAATTTTTGCACCATACTTCTTCCAAGGCATTTCCCAAGTAAGCATTCATAGGGCTACATTACAAGGCCATGCACAAGGCACATATTTTCCTCAACCCATGCACGAACACACTTACCCATCACTCAATATGGGTTATGAGCACTTGGCATGACTACAATGAACATCAACTTTGGAAGATCTAGAGGACATCAACGGAGACTCACAACAACACAGTCATGCTGGAATCCAAGGAAGAAGCACATACCAAGGGACTACAACTTGCAAAGACTCACAGTGACAGATGAAGAACCGAACAACCAATCCTACCACATCTGGAAGTCAGACAACTTTTGTTCATACAGAAGGGACACTCCCTCTCAAAGCACTACTTGGAACAACCACTACAACAAGGGTCTGTCAGGGATGATAGACTCGAGAGGGGGGGGGAGTGTTGGAACTCAAGGTCAAGCACAAGCATGGAAGCACATCAGAAATGTGGACACACACAAGAACAAGGAGCAAGTAGGGAGCTCCAAGAAGTACATGTCAAATTTTTAGAAGAATCCCCTACAAAAATGGCGATTTCCATCACTAAAAACCATTGTAAATACCATTTTCTATTTTTGTAACTCCATTTTGTTCAATCTGAGGAGTCCTTGAACTTGAGGAGTATTAAAAGTATCATCCTACCAATTTTCATAATTTTTAGATTTCGTTTGAGCCCTCAAATAAGCCCTGGAACCTAATTTTTTACTAGGCCAAACACTAGGTCTGGACAGGGCCAAAACTAGTCAAAAAAACTATAAAAAGAGCTAGAGAGCTCATTTTTGGGGTTAGCTTGTTAGAGAATAGAGCTTTGGTAAGAGAACTCTTTTGCAATCGAAGTTTTCCATTGTTCCTCTCTTTGATTTTACCTTGTGCGCATGTGTGTGTATGTGTGTGCATGTTTGTGTGCTTTCACTCATGCACTTGTGCCTTCACTTGCTCATGGTCTTCATACCGGTCCTCACGTCTTTGCAGATTCACAAGTAAAGGAGGTGGTGCTTATGCTTGAGCTACAAACTACAACAACAATTATCAAGGAGGATATAAATCAAGAAAAGACTTCAACAATTACACAGAGGATCAAGAGGATTCCCTTCTCATTATGAATATGAATTCAAAACAAGGTATGAATGATGAGCACCTCTTCTATATTGACTCACATTGTTCAAACCATGTAGCATGCAATGTAGCTCTCCTTTATTATCTTGAGGAACCCAAGGGAAAGCACCAAGTGTAGACAGGTGATGACACCAAGCATTTAGTGGACAAGGTAGGAAATGTCAAAACTTCTAATGGGAATAGAAATCTATTGAGCAATGTTCTTTATGTGCCTACTATCACCAAGAATATGATGAGTGTTGGACAGATAGTGGAAAAGGGTTTGCACGTTTAGGAAACCTTTTTTAGTGGGATTGTACAATCTGTAACCCTTTTGAGTTTGATCCCAATCCACATATGTTGCATGGTGAAGACTCGAAAGATCTCCTCCTACCTTGCTTACCTCCTCTGCCCCTTCCTCTTGAATTCCTACCTCTCCCTGCATAGTTAGCTTGAGAAGTAGTACCGTCATCCTCAACTTTCTTGTTCTTCCCTTTATCTTTAGACTTTCCTTTATCTGTGTATATAGGGCAGAAGATTTATATCCTCTTGATGATTCTCCATTTTTTTTTAGCTTGGCTTCATGGGTAAAGAGTTGTCCCATGAGTATGGTAAGATCTAGAATCTGCATGTCCATGTGTAAGTCCATAGCAGTTGTGAAGGCTTCCCACTTATCATATGCCTTGATGCCATTGATTATTTGTCTCACTATTTGCTCCTCTTCAATCTCCTCTGCTATTCTTGTCAATTGACATTTTTAACCTTGGTCACATACTTTGAAACATTCTGCTTGGGTTGCTTCCTTTGAGTGGTAAATTCAATCCACAATTGATTTTATCTAGCTCGTGTTGGAAGAAAAATATGAAGATAATGTATCCCAAGTCTCTTGGGAAGTTTTACAGTTCCTAATGTGAGGAAGAAGGAAGTCAGAGATAGAGTTAAGTAAATATGACCTTGCTAATGCATCTTTGGCACACCATGAGTTGAGTCTTTCAAGCTCCTCTCTGTAGGTTGTCCTTTGCTTCTGACTATCGGCATCTCCTCATCTCCTGATATGTATCCATAGAGACTCCTTCCTTGTAGATATGTCCATCCTCAAGGACCATGCTAGATAGTTATTCCTGTCCAATTTATCAATAAAAGAAGGGAAACCATCTCCCATTTTACCTCAACTTGCTCTGATACCACTATTGGAAGAGATGGATGGATACCTCAAGGAATTGAGGTGGTAGTGCCAAAACCTACTTTGTACCTACCCTATTTCACTTCACGGTTATGTACTAGGCCCTCTTAGCTTAAATATGACACCAAATAAGTATCTATTTACTTTGGAGTTGATGCTTCAAACAATTAGATTAAAACATATAACTTCACCACTAGCTAGTGATAAAAAACTTGTTATTTTGGTCTTGACACCTACTGGATCTTTTGCTCCGTGCTCACAGTACATGAGCAATTGATCAAAATCCTTTTGAGAGAATCCAATTACCTTAGATAGCTAATTATTGCAAGTGGAATCATCAAGAATGATGCACTATACTCTCAGAAATTAATTTAGCAACCAAAAGCTTACCCCCGACTTTTTAGGTACTGAGCAGAGAATGACCAGAGAGCACTTCGATGCACATTTCTCCAAATTGGTTGAAACAAATGCCTTCATATTTTGATAGCTTAAAATAGACCTTGAGCTGGTTCCCACAAGCTATAGAACATGAAAAATGATCGAGAGAGCACTCAGATATGGTCATGCAAAGTTCACTGTTCTGAGTAGACATAGCAGAGAAGTCAACAGATGTGATCAATGAAATGTATGTATTATAACACATGATTTTACAAGATCATTGGCATTATGATGATGAACAATGATATTGAGATGAGTGAGCTATAGTGTGTGCTCCTCAACCTCTACAAAGGATCAGAAAATCAGCTCCAAGAAGAGGCCTTTAGCCTGCGAGATTTACAAGCTCTTTTATAGGTGTTTTTCTTCATATTTGAATTTGAATTTCAAATTATGCTCCACCTAAAAGTGATTCCTCTAAATGAGAAGATGTTCTCTCATGAGAAATTCTTAACTCAAACTTCTCCTAGCTCCACGAATTTATTGCCTTTACAAGACTCTTAATGATTTAACCATTTACATATAGTAAATTATTCAATGTTACAAGCAATGATTCAAATGCTTCGTCAAAAAATGCTCCATGTGCAAATAAAATATGCTAAAAATTGTTAAGTACATTGGAAAAAGTAAGTGCAACAAACAATTTGAAAGATCGAGCAGACTTACAATGTAATGTGTTATATTGCTCTCTCCCTAGGATTGAATGAAACACTTTGTGAAATGCACAAATGTCTTTTGAAACAATTGATGTTGAATATCACTGGAGCTAGTAAGACCCATTAAGCCTACAAACTTATCTAAGCATGAACAAACCTTCTTTCTCTTATTACAAAGATCAATTTGACAATCACTGTCTGTTGTGATCATGCATAGGTCTTTCCACAACTCATAATGCTCATGATTTTGAGTGCTAGTACCTCGTTTAAAAAAAACTTGCCTTATTCCCTATCATTAACACTTGTTATAAACTATCTTGAGATTCCCTAAATTTCTTAACAAATAGGGTTACATTTCAACCATGACAACCAATTGAATTAGGAGTTCCTCCAATTTTTTTATAGCTGGTGCAAATTTATCAACTGCCTCATGGCAAATGCATATTCTATATGGAGCTTCAATAGTCTATCCAAAATTCTCATGAAGGCATGCAAGGTGCAAAAGTGAACGTCAACTAAAGGAAATGGAATAATGGGATTCCAATCCTTATTTGACATGTCATAATTAGGTTTACCTAACATGGGACACCTCATTAAAGGTATTTTCCATTCAGTAGATGGAGATGCAATTGTGCAATATGGACAAGGATAGAGAGAAGATGCACCTTGTTTGCACCTCATGTGCAATATGGACAAGGATAGAGAGAAGATGCACCTTGTTTGCACCCTAACATGCATTTGATAGACTTTAAATCCCCAGCCAAGTGCCATGCTACCTCAAAATCACCTAGGCCTTCTACATTGATTTTTGCACCATGAATTTGAGAAGTTATCGCCTCTGTGATCCGTGGGGTCCTACTAAAAGTCCATGAAAGAACATCATTGGATTCTTTGGGTACTTCAATAGCACCTAACCACCATATTTCTTTCTCAGATTGAACACTATATGTAAAGTGATGGGTAGAGTTCACTTTCATCAACAATGGCATGGGCCATAACTTCATTCATGAGTGTCACACTAAGTCTCTCCATATGCCATCCCTTTATGATTTGACATTCATCTAACTTCAATATAAACTTGAGTTTGGAACCACAATCTACATCAAATAACAAATGTTATATTAATAAAAATAACATGAATGTCATTATCATAGCAATGTATATACCTTAAATTCTAGATTTGTAAAATTGAACCATTTCCCTATGAAGCCTCTCCAAATTGACAAATATGTTGTTCTAGTTTGTATAGATGAATCCCTTTCTAGATGAATTATTCAACTCTTTCTTCTATGTAGCATAATGATAAATGAATGCATTCATAAAATCTTCCATATGCAAGTAATGGCCAAGAGTATTAGCTACATCCTCATTGGTCATCTTCTTCTTTAGAGATACCTTCTAAGGGCAAGGAAAAATACTTTGCAAAATAAATTTGTTTTGTAGTGCTTGCTTCAAAAGATAATACAATGCATTGTATGCTCTAATACTAACACTTGCTTCATCACATACCATCTTTACCTCCCTAGGAGTAATAATATCTTTTAAGTTTCTTGCAAAATCTTTAATCACTGGGGTCTTGATGTGATTCCCTATCGGTGACTCCAAAATCACACACATGATTGTTGCTCAAACAAGAATTCAAAAACTTAAATTGAATCTCTATTGTTGATGAAGCACTGACATCTTCAACAAATGACCTATAAGAAACTCAATCTAAAAGTCTTGTAACATAAATAAACAATTGAAACACAAACCTAAGTGCATAAACATGTCTCTTTCATGCTCCACCACCAGTTGAAAGAGCTTGAAAGGATGATAATGGTCGTTTCCTGTATCTCATACCGAGTGGAGTGTCTTTTAGTTGTGTTCGATTGGCTTTTAACTTTGTAATTGTGCTCTTCTTTTCTTCCTTATCTTTTAGATAAAGGGTTGAGAGATACCCTAAGTAGCCCCTACAAGTAAGGGACTTATCAAAATGATAATGGATGCTACCATTTTGCTTCAAGATAAATTAATGATTGACAAGTGACTATTTTCTTTGAGATAGATGCCTAAATATGTCAACAAATCATACAAAGTTTAGAAATACTATCTCTATTATCAAATACAGATAAAAAATTGTGTGGACTTCATCTGGACAAAGAAACGATTCAAGGAATAGCCAATCTTAATTCAAGTATAATCAAGTTTTGGTAAGAATAAAACATATGATTCTAATGAAGAATTTCAAATCTATGGTATTGATTTAGCTAGGGAAACAATTCCCAAACATGATGTTTGATCCAATGAGAAATCCAATGTCTGCATCGAGGTAGGAGTGTAAACCAAATGGTATGGATGTCTAGGTCTAGACTACCACTAAATTGAATTCGGTGGTATGGGATACCAGATTTGTAGATAATTGATGCTTCAACTCAAGGATATGATTGAACACTAAAAGAATTTTAAGTTAATGTGGAAGAAAAGAGGATCACCATATCAATTGAGCATAAATAAAGCTGCAATTGGTTTTTGCAAAGCACTCAAGAAATTTGTTTGAATAAAATATCATCACTAATTTCATTAGACCTTATATTTTTTTAGGATGAAGATTTTGTAAAGGGGGAAACAAAGGTATTATTATAAGAAAAGGTATATTATTTGACAAGGATTAACTCTTTTGCTAAGAAGTACATTTGGTATCAAATACCTTGTGTTTGAGATTCAAACTAAAACAAAGTGATTGATAGATATGCAAGAATGGAATTCATTAAGGAATTCCAAGTTTGTAATAACCAAGGTATAAGCAAGTCCAAGACTTGAGCATATCCATAATAAGATACTTGAAAGTGTAAAAAGATTAACTTACTACTAATAAATTCTAGTTGTAAAGTATGAAAACATGCTTAAGTCAAAGAGATGACATAAAGTAGTTTATCCCTAGAGAGAAGAAAATTTGGGGTTCTAAAAACATCAATGGGATGTGAATTCTTAAGCATGATATGACTCATGCAGATGTCGATTGTATATCCTAAGCAAATCCCATGGGTAAATATAATTGATGGAGAAAGATTTGGTATTATCTCTAATTAATTTGAAGTAATTCAAACTTTAATGGTTTCACACATCATGCCAACCAGAAGCTACTACTTGATCAAAAATTATTTCAACATATAAGGTTAGTTTGCATGTGAATCTAACCCCTTAATCCTAGCTCTCATTTATATGGAACCAAGGAACTCAAGATGGGATCTAGGATCATGAGGATGATCAAAGAGCATTGGAGCACAAAGAAGGTGGAAAGAAAAATGTTGTTCCACAGATTAGAGAAGAATCTACTCGTATGAGACACTGGGAATTGACTTACTTTGAGAATTTTCTTTGATGGTCAAAGAGAAGAGAGAAGAGAGACTCAAGACTCAATAGAAAACATCAAGAGAAGCCTTACAGTAAATATAAGAATATCAAGATAAAGTTCTTAAGTTCACAAAGAGGTGATGGATACACCTATGGAACCAATTAACTACACTTGATTGTATTTACATATGAGTAAATCAAATAAGATGAGAGGTAAGGCTATCGTTTATTGTCAAAAGAACTTGTATTCTTCTAAATAGAATGCATACTTAACTTTAGATTGTATATTTGGATAAGAAAGAGGAGAGGAAATTTGGGGGGTTTCTAAGTAAAACTCGAAAGTAGGAGCTTGTTGAAATCCAAACCCATTAAAGTAAAAGGCTTTGAATGTTAGATCTAAAACAAAATGGGTCTTTAAAATATTGATTTACTTTGGTAGTGATGTGTATGAGAGCACTTATGACTATTGGGGCATTTTTTTCCTTCTGTGGGAGTTCTTTTTCCCTTGGCTTGTGTTATATTTTAGAGATGTACATGCCTAGAGAAGTAAGGAGTCCCTTGCTCGGAGGATATCCAAACCAAAATCCATGGATCCTATGGTTGGTTGTCTATTCATGATTGCAACATGAATAGTGAGATCACATAGAGGATTCTATACGGTGACTAGGAAAGGGCTATATATTGGTTAGGAGGTGAATCCCTATTATATGGGAGCATAGGCTAAGGGAGTGTGGGAATCACCTCTTAGATTAGAGCTTATGTGGGCTCATACATGGTTTCCTTGTGGCACCCATATGTGAAGCCATCTAGAAGCTCCAATTAATAGAGTGAGGAAGATAGAGGGTTATATTGGAGTACTACATGGTTGGGAGGCAAGTTAGATGGCATTCTCCATGTGTATGCATCCAAACATTTAGCCAGTAATAGATTGTCTTCTTGGTTGATCTTCATGCCCCTCTTTGTGCAACATGGGAGGCTTTCATTGAGGATTAAAAAGATTTGTACCACTAACTACTTTGAGTGTCCCAGAGGGAGCTTATTTCCTTTCCTCTCCTCCTCCTGTCTTGGATGAAAGAAAAGAACATGAGATCCTCTATATGTGCCCACAAGCCCTGTTGTTACATGCACTATGGGATAATGGAGCCACTTCACAAGCCACTCACGTAGAGGGGAGCTTCAACTTCACCACTCCTAATCAAGGAGGTAAAGTTTGGTTTATTTTTTGAATTTCTTCATCAGCTTTTGATCACAAAAATGAGGTCTTTTGGAGGATTTTGGGGCAAGTGGACATGTACATATATATTATGGGTTCTAGATTATAGGATGGAAAAAGAAAAATTAGTGAACCCTCTTCATTGAAGCATTTTACAACTTGCCAAAGAGACCCTCCCATATTTTTTCTGCATTTCACTTCACTTACTACACTGACACCCTTGTCTTCCAAGAGCCATAGCTTCACGTTTAGAGATTTGATTGGAGAAAAATTGGTCTTGATTCAAAGATTATCTTCCAAATCCCATCAAGAACAAATGGTGCATGTTTTAGATAAGGTCTGATGGGTAAAAAAGCTCTATAGCACTTTAGCAAGAACTAGTGCACCACTTCCAACCCTTATTTTAGAGCATTTAGTGCTCGATTTCACTTTTGATGCTTGGGTTACCATCATGGACATGATTTATAGGTGCTATAGTACATTTTAAAGACTGACAAGAAGCTCAAATCTATTCAGTTTTGCTTCTCTTTGGCTTTTTGAGCACTTGGCAAATGTTTTTGGAGCTCTTTGATTGATTCTTGGTGCCAAAACCCTCCTCATACCAAAGAAAAATTTCCATTTTTCTTTTGGATCTTGTAAGAAATCCAAATCAGAACCTTATGACATCAAGGATCACTACAAAATCGCTTTGGATAGTTTGGATAACATTAGGGAAGTGCTCTTGTGATGTTTCTCTCTCTTTTGTTATGTAAAGCTCACTTCCATATTCATTTATCTCTCTAGTTTACACATTTTGGGTGGGGAATAAACATGGAAAATGAGCTTCAAAGGCAATTAGAACAAACTTCCCCACCTAAAGACCAAACTCTAGAAGTATATGACCAAAAGATGAGAGAAGCCAAGAAAGAAGAAGATGACTCGTACACTGAGCTCTATGATGAGCTTGGTACACAAGCAATTCAATGATCTCAAGGAAAAAATCCATAGAATAGATACAAACATTGGTAGCATGACCGCTCTAATAGAGCAATTGAAGACTCATATGGTCTCTTTAAAGACATATGTTACATCTTTCCTATCTGGGAAGGAAACATAATATCATACTCTTCTCACACATGAGATGGCTAGGAAGGAGATTCTCCAACCTAGGAAACATAAGGGAGAAAGCTTTGGGAAGGCTCCCCTCCTATGATACCTCAAACCACCAACCTTCACGAGGGATGACCAACAAAGAAACAAGGATGCAGTCTAAATTTTTTGTAAAAGTGGAATGACTTGCATTAACAAAAGGGCACCCACCCAAGTATCATGTGCTTGATGCTTGTTTCTTGCTTGACTTGTGAGCTTATAAGTGGTGGATGAGTCTCAATGAGGAAAACTCCATCCCTACTGATTGGACCCAATTTGAAACTCTTTTTGTAAAGGAGTTTCTTCTTGAGAGTGGAAGAAGAGAGGAATTTGGATGAGTCGGATAGGATCACATAGAGGGATAGACCATTCGTAGTCTAAATATCCACTAGAGAGAAATTATCTTGAAGTTCAAGGGGCTTGATGGTTTCCAAAAAAAAAAACAGAGGTTTTATAAGAGGATTAGACAAGTTCGTAAAGATAGAGGTAAGGAGGTATACATGTAAAATCTTTGGGGAGGCAATCATGTATGCATAGATACATGAGAACCACAACTATCCTCAATATACTCGTATGGAGAGAGATCAATCCCTCAAACCTATTAGTACCACAAAGTTTAAGAAAAAGATACTAATGGGAAAAAACATATTTTTTCATTAAACAAAGACCACAAGTGCCAAAACTACCCACTAAACAATATGAAAGGCTCAAGAGAGAAAGCTATGCTTTAGATGCTTGTCTTCTACTTATGCACAATGGAACTATCCACTTTGTAAGTGGGAAGAGAAGAAAGGGGGACCAAGACTAGTAGGGGCCTTGAGAAGGGAAAAACGTTACTCCACCTTATGCACACACTTAAAATACATGGAAACTCTAGTTGCAAGGAGGCAAGAGTGATGTGTGAGGACATACAACATACCTATTGTTTGACTCAATCCTATGGTCACTATAGTTCAGACCACATGACTTGGTGAAGCTTCATGGTAGTGTTTACAAGACCAAGGCAAGAGTCATGATAAATGACTCCACCACACATAATTGCATAAACTACCCTTTTGGTCAAGAAATTAAAGATTTTCCAAACACCATGTGCACATAAATACATTATATCTATGATGCAGGGTGAGGATAAGAGGATATGGGACACTGTAGTGTCCAATTTGGAAGTAAAGATAAAGGGATACACAAACCATGTGGGCTTTCAAATTATGAATATGGAGAGGAAAAGTTCAAGATGGTCAACGAGTGGCTTTTGAGAGAAAAAATCTAGAAGTAACTCTGAAGAATAACTCCATCTATGAGAAGGATTTGTATGCAATTGTCCATGCATCAAAGAAGTGGCATCATTATTTATATGGTGCCAAGTTCATGATAGTGTTTTATCAAGAGAGCATTAGTGGATCTCTAATCAAATAGCCTCAAAGTTCATAAGGCCCATTGGGCAAAGACCCTTCAAGAATTTGAGTATGAGCTTAGACAAAGGAGGGGAAAGTTTAATGTGGTGGCTAACTCTCTTAGCCACATATCTATGCTCAATGGACTTAGTTTTAGTTAGAGCACCAATGCATTACTTGGGTCCACAAGAGGGAAATGTAGGCTTGATCCTGCATATAACAAGATTTGGGAATCCATAAAGAAAGGTGCATGCGTGTCATGACACACCTAGTGAAGGACACCTATGAGTTAACAAGACTTATGTTACTCACCTAGACTTTGTAAGGATGTCCTAGAGTATGTGCTTAGATGCACAAAATGCCAAGTTAATAAAGTTGAGAGATTGAGGATAGGAGGAGTACTCCCACCATTGGACATTCCCAATGGGAAGTGTGAGAGTATATTCATGGATTTTATAATAGAATTACCTACGACATAGAGAGGGCACAACTCAATCTGGATAATCATGGATATATCAACCAAAATTGCTGGATTTATTCTGACATCTAGTACATTGAAGGCACTTGAGTTGGCTAGACTATTTGTTGAGCACCTATGTTGATCATATGGTCTACCATTGTAGCATTTCCTCAATCACAATGTATCCTCAATCACAAGCTTCTGATCAATCAAGAACAGTGGAAGAGAGAAAAACAAAACTTGCACAAGATAAGGGAAAATCAAAACAAAAAAGTAGACAAGATATGACTCCAAGAAAGAGAAATTTTGATATCATAGATGTGAATCAATCAATAGAATAGCTTCTTGATGAAGCCTCTACCTCCTGACCACCCCCAAGCTATCACAATCTCATTCACACTTGCACTCTCAATCACACTCTCACTCTCACTCTCACTCTCAATCACAAGGTAATTCTTTAGTTTCTGGCCTCTTTCTCTTTGATGCGCAATTCTTCTTGTAATAGAGTTGATAGTCACCCAAAGAAGTGTGTGATCCACCAAATTTAGAAAAAGTTGGTTCTCTACAAAACTTTTGCAAAAGCATTCATTTGTGGTAGTCAAGCACTTTCTTTAGCAGTACTTATCCGAAAATAGAAGAAAAGAAACAAAAATACATATCTAAAGACATTCATAATCGTGCATGACAACACGTGAGCTTTAAAATCATAGATTAAAATAGAAATAGAGAAGCCATCTTTTTTTTAAGTGCATAAAAAAACGACACTTTTCCAAGCCTTGCAACTAAAAAACAATGAGTAATTAGCGTAAGATTGTGAGAGACTTTTTTATTCAATTTTTTTGATATGGACAATAGTGTTAGAGATGACCTACAAGTTTAGAAATTCTAGACAAAGAATAAACTCAAGGCATTTTCTTATAGGGAACAAAAAAGGGCCCTAAACGAGGTACTTAAAACATGATTCAAAAAAATTCATAGAGACACTTTTATTCTCTTATGGATGCCCTACCTTTCTCTCATACATAATTTTTCTTAATCTCTTTCATCTTCACATTCAATTTCCAACTAGAAAACATGATGCAGATAAGGTCTAGAGAGAGAATATAAAACTTGTCATCCCAAAATTTTGCCTACATGCATAAAATGACCTAAGTGTTCATTCTAAGCATTATCCCCACAATGTAATGTGGAAAGTTCAAAATGAATTATTTCACTATCAAAAGGCATAATTACTATTCTTCCCCCCTTTTAGGAACTCTGTCCTCAGAGTTGGAAAGAAGGATAATGTACCAAAAAATCATCCAAGTTCACCTAAGCCGAATCTTCTACTAGATATGTATGACAGTTTGCCAAAATCTCTACTATAGATCTATGTCTAAGTAATCTTTTCCTCCTATCTAATACTATTTCAAGTCGAAGCTCAAAAAATCCATCATCTTTAAGCTTATATTTCTCCTAGAAAACATGACAAACAGTAGGAACATATCTTTTAAGTAAGCTAACATGAAATATAGGATGAACATTTAAATGTTCAAGTAATTTCAAAAAATAAGGAAGAGATCCAATCTTTTTAAAAACTTTTAAAAGTCCTGCATAATGAGGAAAAAGTCTATGATTCTTCCCTATCAACAAGTTAGATCGATAAGGATTGACTTTAAGAAATGAAATTTAAGTGGTCTTCTCTTCAAATAGTAGAGTTTCTTTTGTCTTTTTTGGGCTTCTTTTATATGTTGCTTAATTTTTATAAGTTCTTCATCCATCTTCTCAAGAATTTCTTTAGATACTTCTAGTTTATTTGAAAATGAAGGTGGAGTCAAACGATTATAACCGTAGATAGCCTCAAATGGAGTCATTTTTATAGATGCGTGACACACACTATTGTATGCAAACTCAACTAAGGGTAAATATTCACTCCAATTATCATGCTTTTCATTCCAATACATATGCAACATATCTTCAAGTACCCAATTAACCCTCCCAGTTTCCCCATCAATTTAAGGATGGAAACTTGTTCTCATACGAAGTTGAGTTCCAATCGATTCAAATGTTGCTCTCCAAAAGTTTGATGTGAACCTAGAGTCTCTATCAAAAATTATGCTTTTAGGCATTCCATGCAATCAGAAAATTTCTTTTACAAATATTCTTGCAACATTGAAGGTAGTATCAATCTTTTTCATACGGAAGAAGTGTGCCATCTTGGTAAGTCAATCAACTACCACAAATATGATATCATGTTTACTTCTCATCGTAGGTAATTTAGTAATTAAATCCATAGAGATAGACTCCCACTTTTGATTTGGAACATCCAAAGGTTGAAGCATTCCAAGCATTCTCTTAAACTTAGATTTCACTTGTTGGCACTTTAAACATTCACTAGTCTGAGCTTTCAATGGAGACTCAGAAGATATGCATAATCGATTTTTACAATATAAAGACCCATTGTGCAAATGAAAAAATAATTCACACATCAACCCCCTATTTGCATGCAAAAAATCAAAGATAGGTGCATAATTCAATTCTTCTTGAATTTGATTAAGAAAATCAAATTTTATTACAAAAAAGAGATTACATAAAGGTATCTGACTCAATGCATTAGTGACCTTATTTTCCTTACTAGCCAAATACTTAACGTCAAAATCATACTCGCTTAATAATTCAATCCAAGGCTTTTGCCTATTGTTAAGCAATGGTTGTTTGAAAATGTATTTTAGACTATGATGATCTGTTTTCAATTCAAACTAAACCCCTAATAGTAGATGTCTCTAATGCTTAAGTGCATGTACAATAACAAGCATTTCTGGATCATGAGTAGGATTAAGTTCATATTTTCTTTATTTTATGGACTCATATGCAACCACCCTACCATCCTCTAAAAGAACACATCCTATCTAACTACCATTTGCATCACATGCAACCACAAAAGGCTTTCCCATTTCTAGTATTTTCAAAACACAAATTTCAACGACTTTTTGTTTAAATGATTCAAATGATTTTTGACAGGTGTCACTCCACACAAATCCTGCATTCTTTTTTTTCAACTCTGTGAGAGGATTAGCTATCTTAGAGAAATCCTTCATATGTGCTCTTTCATATTGCACCAATCCTAGAAAACTTCTAACATCCCTTATAGTTTTAGAAATTGGCCAATCAACTATTTCCTTCACTTTATCCTGGTCTGTATGAATTCCCTCTTTAGATATGACTCTTCCTAGATACATTAGTTTATCCTTAGCAAAGAAACAATTACTCTTCTTTCCATACAATTTTTGTTCTCTAAGAGTTTGCGAAGTTTGCTTGAGATGTACAACATGCTCAGGATCATCGTTAGAGTACACAAATATACCATCAAGAAATACTAAGATGAATTCATCTAGGTAATCATGAAAAACATTGTTCATCAAGCACATAAACGTGGTAGGAGCATTTGTTAATCTCAAAGGTAAAACGGTAAACTCGTAGTGGCCATAACATGTTTGGAACATTGTCTTGGGTATATCTTTTGTTTTGATCCTAATTTGGTGATATCTGGATCTTAAGTCAATATTAGTGAATATAGTCTCTCCACTTAGTTGACCTAGTAATTCATGTATGTGAGGGAGTGAATACTTGTTCTTTTATTCAACCCCCTATAGTCAATGCATAATCGATAAGAGTCGTCTTTCTTCTTCTGAAATAAAACAATTTCTCCCCAAGGTTGAAACATTTAGTCTTATCAAGCCTTTCTTCAAAAGATCATCTACCTGAATCTTAAGCTCCTTTAATTCATCTATGTGAAACCTATAGGGTTCTCTAGAATATGGTTCACTCCCTGGATACAAGTCAATGACATGGTCAATCTACCTAGGTGGAGGTATCCTAGGTAGGTCTTCTGGAAATACATTTGCATGTTCTTTCAAAAGATTTTCAACATAATTCGGAAGATTTTCATCATTATCTTCCTCCTGTAAATTGTCCACATACACTACAAGTGTTCTACCACCATCACATATACCTCTAATTATCTGCATAGAAAAAATGAGAATAGGCTTAGGATTATGTGCATCACCTAGAATGTGGATAGATTCGCCATCTAGCCTTAAAGTGATTGTTCTTTGTTTGCAATCAATTGCCGAATAATTCTAAACTAACCAGTCCATGCCAATGATTGCATCACTCTGTTTCATTTCAATCACATGAAAACTTCCAAAAAAACCTATCAAAAAAAAGTAAATGTAAGGTTTTCAATGTATCCTTTCATATAGTGTAGTCATCCATTGGCCATCTCTATAGGTCTTGTTATCTATGTATTTAGGGGTATCCCTAAATTCTATACCAATTTGAAAGATAGAAAACAATGTGTACTACCTGAATCGATCAAAAATCTGATTCTATGTGTAGAAATCATACCCAAAATCATAATTATAGAAGCCTTTAGGAAAGAACTAACCACCATGCAACATAATGTAGAGTTAGGGCACTTACCTCCATCATCTGCTTTCTCAATTGTTGTACCTTCCTTGATGATGTTTATCAACTTCAATTGTGCAGTCCAAAAGATTTCCTTGTTTGGGCACTCATATGTTTGATGCTCTTGCTCCCGACAATGAAAACACAAACCAAGTCTTTTTGATCGTTCAATAAAATCAAGATATTGCCAATGGATGGTTTGACACATGCTTTGATTTTCCACCTATGTAGGATTCTTACCTTGGTTATTAGAACATGGATCCTTCTTTGAATTGTTTATTGCAATAGGTCTTTGTGGCCTACGTTTTGTCGCAATGAATCTAGTTCTATTTGCCTTCTACAATTTGAACTTCTCCATCTTCTCAAAATTCTTGACCATCACATGTCTAGAAAATCAACTCACCAGATCCCTTGACTTGATAATGAAGTTCTCACGAAGCCCTTAAATAAATTTGATCTTCAGAGCATCACCACTAACCTCCAGTGCATATTTGTGAAGACATAGGAACTTTTCTTTGTACTCATCAATAGACAAGCTATGCTTTTCACTTTTGTGTTGTTGAAAGTTATATAACTCCATCTTCTTCGTAGTGTGGAGAACAATCGCGTTTTTTTGCTTGCTCTCAAAATTCCTTCCATAGAACTGGACCAAAGTGCATTTGAGTCTACATATGAGACTTCCACCATAGCTTTGCAATGCCACGCAGATGTAGGATCCCAACTTTTGCCTTGGACTCCTCACTAAACTGTCAAAGATTAAAGAAATCCTTGAGCTCTTCAATCCATGCCTCCAGATCTTTGCCACTCTTCTTCTCACCATCAAAATCATTCAATTTTTCCTTCTTGAAGACTTGGTTAAGGGCAAACTCACTTGGCTTCATATCTTCATAATTGCATTTTTGTCTTCCTCTAGGTACACTAGATGTTCCCACACCTTCATCCACTTCATTGTTCAGCTCCACCAACAAATTTGTTGCACTTTTTGGTTGCTTTCCACCTCGTTCTTTGCCTAATTCCCTAAGAAGATTTTGAATAAGCTCCTCTTGCTCACGAATCTTTTGTGTCAAACCTTCCATTGATCTCGAGGATCAATTTTTCTCTGATACCAGTTGAAGCATTTCCTCAATCACAAGCTTTTAATCACTTAAGAATAGTGGAAGAGAGATAAACAGAACTTGCATAAGATAAGGGAAAATTTGATGCAGAAGAATAGACAAGATATGACTCAGAGAGAGAAATTTTAATATTATAGATGTGAATCAATCAATACAATAGCTTCTTGATGAAGCCTCTATCTCTTGACCACCCCCAAGCTATCACAATCTCATTCACACTTGCACTCTCAATAACACTCTCACTCTCAATCACAAGGTAATTCTTTGATTTTTTGCCTCTTTCTCTTTGATGTGCAAGTCTTTTTATAACAGAGTTGATCACCGCCAAAGAAGTATGTGATCCACCAAATTTAGAAAAATCTCATTCTCTACAAAACTTTTGCAAAAGCATGTGTTTGTAGTAGTTAAGTGTTTTCTTTAGCAGTACCTATCCAAAAATAGAACAAAAGAAATGAAAAGACATATCCGAAGACATCGATAATTGTGCATGGCAATATGTGAGCTTTAAAATCACTGATTCAAATAGAAATAGAGAAGCCCTCTTTTTTTTAAGTACCTAAAAAAATGGCACTTTTCCAAGACCTGTAACTCAAAAATAGTGAGTAATTAGCTTAATCTTGTGAGAGACACTTTTATTCAATTTTTCGATCCACACAATAGTGTTAGAGATGACCTAGATCCAAATACGCCTCCAAGTGTCACTTTTGAGCCCTGCAAGCTTAGAAATTCTAGAGAAAGAATAAACTCAAGGCATTTTCTTATAGTGAACTAAATGTAGAGCCCTAAACAAGGTACTTAAAACATGATTCGCAAAAAATTCACAGACATAGTTTTATTCTCTTATGCATGCTCTACCTTTCTCTCGTATATAATTTTTCTTAATTCGTTCATCTTCATGTTCAATTTTCAACCAGAAAACATGATGCGGATAAATTCTAGAGAGAGAAGATAAAACTTTTCATCCAAAAATTTTGCCTTCATGCATAAAATGACCTAATTTTTCATTCTAAGCATTATCTCCACAATGTAATTTGGAAAGTTCAAAATGAATTATTTCACTATCGAAAGGCCTATTACAACCATTAGACATTGTTTCATATCGGGATAGGAATTTCACTAGCCACTTTTGGATAGTAATCTTCAAGAGGTTGGATACTTAAATTAGCACATGCATTTCTATATTGTATATATTCATCTCTACACACAGAATTGTAGTTCTTTCTATTGGTTAATAAAAGCCTGCACATCTGTTTTGTTTTGCTAGAGAATTCATTATAGGTATCAAAGTAGAAAGATTTATTGAGATTTTTTATGAGTACATGAGGGCATGAAATGATTGAGAATATATGCTATAAAAGTTTATTAAGTTTATGGCACAATGAAATAATGGCTTGCATGCCACTAGGCTGATGCCATTTATGTATTATGATTATTTATGTCTTGCCTTCATTTTGCAGACAAAATGTTACCCAAATTTTTGTAACCACATGGCATTATATACATGCCAAAGAGAACTAGAGAGAAATAATCGGAGAGAGAGAGAGAGAGGAACCCTTATGTGTGCCTTTTAGAATATTAGCATGATTGAATGCATGAAGACTAATTTTTAAGTAGAAACAGATGCATGAGTACAGGCATACATAGAAGCATATGATAGATTTTCTTCTTTTTAAAGAAGATTTTTTTCATTTTTTTCATTTTTTTCATTTTTTTCATTTTTTTCATTTTTTTCATTTTTTTCATTTTTTTCATTTTTTTCATTTTTTTCATTTTTTTCATTTTTTTCATTTTTTTCATCATGAGGATGCATTAGAGCTTTTTGTGAGCGTGACTTAGCTATTAAATGGTAAGAGTACCATGAAAATACAATTTGTATCTAAATAATGGGTTATAAAGATAAATAAGCTTTGTCATATGAATCTATGGGTATAAGTATCAGAACAAGTGATGATGGGAGGATTGATTCCTTAGAACGACCAAAAGTTCTTGAAATGATATGAATAGAGTCCCTTAGTTGGAGTGACTAGTGGAAAATGTTGATATATTTAGGTAGTGATGTGTGTGAACACTCTAGGATTGCCGGGGCACTTTTTTCCCTCTTTAGGAGGTTTTTTTCCCCCGGCTTGTATATACGCCTATTGCCCTAATGGGCTACTTATCTTTGTACATTCTCTAGTAATACATTCAGTATTGTGTGTTTGTGCTCCAAGCTTCTTCTTCTTCCTTGTGCTGTTCGCGTGCTTCCGTAGACGTCTATCTCCAACAATTGGTATCAGAGCAGGTCGTTGCTTCTTCTAGGGCGCCGTCGACACTCCTCTGTTTGCAGTCTCAGATTCGCACGAAATTTGGTGAGCATACTCAAGGTGTTTTCGAGATCAAAACAGCTTTGCTGTGTGGTGCTAAAATCGCGATCTGAGCTCGTTTCGGCCTCTGAATGCACTATCGTAGCGCTTGTGCAGGCTATTTTGTCCTTTTGTGCCAAAGGTATATACCAGTTTCCGTTCGTCAGTTTAAGCGTCTCGAAGTCTGCTACAGGTCTAGCAAAACTCGTCTAGGCAGTTTCGTTCAACTTTTTGAGATACATTCAATTTTCTGCATCAAGGTATTTTAGTCACCGGCCATGGCTGAAAGCAGTGATGTATTCCGTATGTTGGCTGTTGAGGATAAGTTGGATGGTACCAACTACCCATTATGGGCTTATATGATGCAACATGTACTGGTTGCAAAAGGACTATGGAACATTGTGCAGGGTGTTGAGAGACGTCCTGTTACACCTGTGACTACAGGTACTACAAATACACGTGCTGGAGGTGTTGGAGCTGATGAAGATGGTGTCGAAGATGATATTCCGCAGATTCCTGTTCGTGCTGCTGTTTCTGTTGCACCTACTGCAGAGCAGATTCGTTGGGATGGCAGAGATGCCCAGACACATGCATTGATAGCTTTGTCTGTCAAACGTGCCATTATTCCTCACATTCGCTCTTGCAGAACAGCAAAGGATGCTTGGGATACACTTACCACTTTGTACCAGGCTAGGAATGAGGCTCGTGTTGCTTACCTCCGAAAACAGTTGGAGAGTGAGCACATGAATGAAGGTGATTCTATGGATAGTTTTCTCACAAAGATCAAAGACCTGAAGGAACAATTGATTTCTACTAATGAGGTTATACCAGATAGCTCACTTGTGCAGACCGTTCTGAATGGTCTTCCTAATTCATATCAGAGTTTTGCCTCTACTCTTCGGTTGATGATGAAAGGCAATCCGAATGCCTTGTCATTTGAGGAATTAGTCTCTGTTCTATTGCAAGAAGATCAGTTCAGGCAGAACAGGTCCATTATGCGTGTTGCAGATCAAGCTTTCCTGGCTAGTCAGAAGGGCAAAGGAAAATGGAGCTCTTCTACTAGTAAGCAAAAATCTGCAAATGCTGCACAATCGAAGAACCAGGATAAAGATGAGAAGAAATCAGAAAAGCGGAAATTGTTCTGCAAGTACTGTAAATGATCATATTATAAAGAACTGTCCAAAACTGGCTGCTAAAGAGGCAAAGAAGAAAGAGGCTTGAATGGTTGTTGCAGAGGCCTCTACACCAAAAACAGAGTCTACAAATCTTGTGCAGGAAGAAGAATGGGCGTTTACTACTGTCTGCAGTTTTGACCCATCTTCTCATGATCAGTGCATGTCTACAGTAGACTCAGATGTTTGGTACTTTGACAGTGGGGCGACCAAACAAATTACCTCGCAGCACAATTTCTTCTCTTCACTCGAGCCTGCCCCTACAAGGAATACTGTCACATGCGCCAATAACTCCTCTTATCCTGTTATGGGAGTTGGTAAGATCATTCTAACTACTGCTGATGGTAGTTCTTTCACTTTGTCAGATGCTTTATTTGTGCCAGGGATAAAAAAGAACCTGTTATCAGTTTCTGCATTAGCCAAGATTGGCTTGGTTGTGAAATTCGTTGATGACAGGTGTACAGTCCATGATCTCTCAAATGGCGATGTGATTATTGCTTCTGGCATTTTATGTCGTGGGCTGTATAAGCTCATAGACTATGAAAGATCTGTGAATGATTCGGCATGTGAAGTTCATGATTCTTAGGCTATGTCAGATGCAAAGCTTTGGCATGCACGCTTTGGTCATCTGAATTTTGCTAGTTTGTTACGCCTGCAGAAATCTGAAATGGTGTCCTCTTTGCCCAAACTTGAGGCACCTGGAAAACATGTTTGTGAAGGCTGTATTTTGGGCAAAATGCAGCGTTCTTCCTTTCCAAAAGATGGTTCAGTTCGGGCTACACAGAAATTGCAGCTTGTACATAGTGATGTCTGTGGTCCTATGCAGACACCCTCTTTTGGAAATTACCTTTACTTCGTGACTTTCATTGATGATTTTTCCAGGCATGCATTGGGTATATCCACTCAAAGCAAAGTCTGAAGTGTTCATGTGCTTCAAACAATTTTGGTTTTGGCTGAAAATCTGTCAGCATGTAAAATGGGCACCCTCCGTTCTGATCGAGGGGGGGAATATATGCCTTCAGATTTTAATGCATTTCTGGCTGAACATGGGATAAAACACCAGTGTACAGTGTCGTATACACCTCAACAGAATGGAGTTGCTGAAAGAAAGAACAGGTCACTCATGGAGATGGCGAGGTGCATGGTCAAAAGTCAGGCTTTACCACATAGTTTCTGGCTTGAGGCTGTCATGTGTGCAGCATATGTACTGAACAGGTGTCCCACTAAAGCGTTGCAGTCTATCACTCCATATGAGGCTTGGCATGACCGCAAGCCATCTGTTGCTCATCTGCGTGTTTTTGGTTGTTTGGCATATGCATTAGTGCCTGAACAACATCGCAGAAAATTGGATGATAAGGTAGTAAAATGTATTTTTGTTGGGTACAATTCTGAAAGTAAAGGCTATCGTCTGTATCATCCACAGACTAAACGCATTCTGGTTAGCCGTGATGTTGTCTTTGTGGAAGATGCTATTCAGCCATTGCTTTCATGTACTAAGGAGACATCTGTTAGCTCCAAAGACATGTATGATACTTTGATGCCTCTTTTTACAGGTGGACAGTCTAGTGCTGGTCCTAATGAGGCAACTTCCCAGCCTTTGCAGGTTTCATATGATGATGCAGATCATTCCATTTCTGATGCATATTTACATGATGCACTTGTTGATGAGAGAGCTGATATTGAGTAGGCAAAAATTATGCCAAAATGGCTGGTGCAGACTTTGCGTGACAGCAAATTAGATGCACCTTTGTCATATCGTACTCGTTCAGGCTCTCATAGTGCCTCCTTTGCATCAGATTGCTATGCTATGGCTGCATCTAGTCTCTGTGATGAGAATGAGCCTGTTTCTTTTGATGAAGCACAAAATTCAGAAAATTGGATGGCTGCTATGCAATCTGAATATGATGCTATAATGAAGAATGGTACATGGTCTTTATGTGACTTGCCTCCTGGCAAGAAGGCCATTGGCACTAAGTGGGTATACAAGCTGAAGCGTAAACCTGATGGCACAGTTGACAGGTATAAGGCTAGGCTTGTTGCAAAGGGTTATGCACAGGAAAGAGGCATTGATTTTGATGAGACCTTTGCACCTACATGTCGTACGACTACTGTTCGGAGCATTTGTGTACTTGTAGCCCATCATGGTTGGAATGTACATCAGTTGGACATTAAAACAGCATTTCTGAATGGTGACTTGCATGAAGAAGTGTATGTTTTTCAGCCCCGTGGCTTTGTGCAGAAAGGGCATGAAAACCAGTGTGCAGGTTAAAGAAGGCATTATATGGTTTAAAGCAAGCACCACGTGCTTGGTATGAGAAGATACATGCCTATCTGATTGCACATGGTTTTGAGAACAGTCCAACTGAAAGCACCTTATATGTTAAACGTGCTAATGATGTGCTTCTGATCATTGTTGTCTATGTTGATGACATGCTGCTCACTGGTCCTATTGAGACACATATTGCTGATTTTAAGGCTGATTTGCATGCCTCATTTGAGTTGTCTGATTTGGGGCATTTCCATCACTATTTGGGCATTCAGTTTATGCACGTTGATGGTGGAATGGCTTTGTGTCAAACGAAATATATTGACACATTATTGCAGCGTTTTGGCCTTGAAGACTGTAAGCCTATTGCCACTCCTATGGAGACAGGTTTACGATTGAGTCTTCATGGTGCTGGAGATGCATTTGATGCTGTTCTCTATCAGCAGGCTGATGGATGCTTGATTTACTTATGCATTACTCGGCCAGATATTCAGTTTGCTGTCTCACAGATGAGCAGGTTTATGCATTGCCCAGGAGTCACACATTGGAAAGCGGTTAAGCGCATCTTTCGCTACTTGAGTGGTACTCGGCTACTTGGGTTGTTTTATCCCAAGGGGGGATCACTACCGCCAGATTTGCATGCTTTTTCTGACTCAGATTGGGCTGGTTGCTATGACACTCGTGTGTCCACCAGTGGTTTTTGCTTCATGCTTGGTAGCTCATGTATATCTTGGTTGAGCAAGAAGCAGCCTACTGTGGCCACTTCTAGTTGTGAGGCTGAGTATAGGGAAGCTTTCACAGCGACTGTTGAGTGTGTGTGGCTCAGATGCCTTATGGCTGATTTGGGTGTTGGCCAGTCTTCTGTCACCACCATCTTCACTGACAGTTAGAGCGCATTGGCAGTTGCGAGGAACCCTGTGTTCCATGCTCGCACTAAGCACATTGAGGTGCATTATCACTATGTCAGGGAGAGGTTCTCTGCTGGGGAGATCAGCTTGGCATATGTGCCCACGCAGGAGAACATTGCAGACCTTTTCACGAAGGCTCTGCCTAGGGAGAAGTTTGAAGCTTTCCGCAAAGCTTTGGGCTTACTTCCTTTTGTGGAGTGATTTCCACATAGCTTGGCACTTCCTTATACATGAGTGCCAACTCCTTGTTCACCGCATCACTCCCAGGGGGGATTTGTTGATATATTTAGGTAGTGATGTGTGTGAACACTCTAGGACTGCCGGGGCACTTTTTTCCCTCTTTAGGAGGTTTTTTTCCCCCGGCTTGTATATACGCCTATTGCCCTAATGGGCTACTTATCTTTGTACATTCTCTAGTAATACATTCAGTATTGTGTGTTTGTGCTCCAAGCTTCTTCTTCTTCTTCCTTGTGCTGTTCGCGTGCTTACGCAGACATCTATCTCCAACAGAAAACATATGAATCCATGTTGAAAATCCTCTTTTATGCATTAAAGTCACATGTGTTTGGCAATTCATGAGTGGATAAATACCTCTCCATGGAAGTTTACATATAAAGAGACATACGCTGAATCCCTAGAAATACAATTGGGCAGACGGTGTTGAAGATGGCAATATTCTTGATGTTCCTATTCATGTTGTGGTTCCTGTTGCACCTATTATAGAGAAAATTCATTCGGATGGTAGAGATGCTCAGGCACATGCATTGATAGACTTGTCTGTCAAACATGCCATTATTCCTCACATTCGCTCTTGCAAAACAACTAAGGATGCTTGGGATACACTTACCACTTTATACCAAGCAAGGAATGAGGCTCATGTTGCTTGCCTCCGAAAACAGTTGGAGAGTGAGCACCTAAATGGAGATTCCATGGACAGTTTTCTCACAAAGATCAAAGATTTGAAGGAACAATGGATTTCTACTGATGAAGTCTTGCTTGACAGTTCACTTGTGCAGACTATTATCAATGGTCTTCTCGATTCATATTAGAATTTTGCTTCTACTCTTTGTTTGATGATGAAAGTCAATCCAAATGCTTTAACATTTGAGGAGTTAATCTCTGTTCTATTATAGGAAGATCAGTCTAGGCAGAACACATCCATTATGTGTGTTGCATATCAAGCTTTTTTGGCTAGTCGAAAGGGCAAAGGTAAATGGAGCTCTTCTACTAGCAAGCAAAAATCTGCTAATTTTGCACAATCAAAGAAGGATAACAGAGATGAGAAGAAAACAGAAAAGTAGAAATTGATTTGCAAATATTGTAAAGGAAATGATCGTGTCATAAAGAGTTGTCCAAGATTGGCTGCTAAAGAGGCAAGGAAGAAAGATGCTGGAATGCTTGTTGTAGAGGTCTCTACACCCAAAACAAAGTCTGCTAATCTTGTGTAGAATGAAGAATGGGCATTTACCATTGTTTGCAGTTATGACCCATCTTCTCATGAAGATTGTTTGTCTATAGTAGACTTAGATGTTTGGTACTTTGATAGTGGGGCAACCAAACATATTACCTTGTAGCATAGTTTCTTCATGAAGATTGTTTGTCTATAGTAGACTTAGATGTTTGGTACTTTGATAATGGGGCAACCAAACATATTACCTTGTAGCCCCTATAGGGAATACTATCACATGCACCAACAACTCCTCTTATCCTATCGTGGTGTAAGATCATTCTTACTATTGTTGATGGTAGTTCTTTTTCATTATCGGATGCTTTATTTGCACCAGGGATCAAGAATAATCTGTTATTGGTTTTAGCTTTAGCCAAGTGCTACATACTTGGGTGCAATGTTCTCTTGAATGTTGTCAACATAGATGCATGGAAGAGAATGGTAAAAACAATAGCTCAAATAGGCATTTTTTATGAATTGCATGGGATTGATTATAAGAGGTTGCATACCTCCATGCTCATAGAAGAGAAAGGGAGAATTGAGAAACTTCTAGAGCCCATTAGATTGGGGTGGCAAAAATATGGTTTTTGCATTCTATCCAATGGATGGAGTGACATTCAATGTCACCATATCATGAACATAATGGTCTCTAGCTGTTTGGACACTTATTTTCTTAGGGCCATTGATTGTAGTCATGCTGGCACATGCATCACTCGAGAGTTTATAATTGAGCACGTTAAAAGTGCTATTGATTGTAGTCATGCTAGCACACACATCATTAGAGAGTTCATACTTGAGAACATTGAAAGTTCCATTGAGGAAATTGTAGCCTCATAGGATAGCAATGGCACAACCATTGCTCGTACTTGAAAGAAAGGTGGAGAATGAGAGAGAATAGCCCTTGTGGAGAAACGGATCAGGTTCGTGAATGCACACATATATGAAATACAAGTGTGTCTCTTGGATTAAGTGAATCAACGTGTCCTTCTTATTCAAAATCAAAAGTATTTTTGGCCAATCAAAAGGAGATAAGTATTTCCCTTTTACATAAAGGTGGTGTTGGAGTTAGACATCTATGGAAGCATGCAAACATCATAAGGAAGAAGAAGAAGAAGCTTGGAGCACAACACACAAATACTGAACGTATTACCACTAGAATGTACAAAGATAAGTAGCCCATTAGTGCAATAGGCATATATACAAGCCGGGGGAAAGAACCTCCTAAAGAGGGAAAAAAGTGCCACGACAGTCCTAGAGTGTTCACACACATCACTACCTAAATATATCAACAAATCCCCCCTAGGAGTGATGTGGTGAACAAGGAGCTGACACTCATGTATAAGGAAGTGCCAAGCTATGTGGAATCAATCCACAAAAAGAAGTAAGCCCAAAGCTTTGTGGAAAGCTTCAAACTTCTCCCAGGCAGAGCCTTCATGAAAAGGTCTGCAATGTTCTCCTGCATGGGCACATATGCCAACCTGATCTCTCCAACATAGAAACTCTCCCTAACATAATGATAATGCAACTCAATGTGCTTAGTGCGAGCATGGAACACAGGGTTCTTCACAACTGCCAATGCGCTTTGACTATCAGTGAAGATGGTGGTGGCAGAAGACTGATCAACACCCAAATCAACCATAAGGTGTTAGAGCCACACACACTCAACAGTCGCTATAAAAGCTGCCCTATACTTAGCCTCACAACTAGAAGTGGCCACAGTAGGGTGCTTCTTGCTCAACCAAGATATACATGAACTACCAAGCATGAAGCAAAAGCCACTAGTGGACACACAAGCTTCATAGCAACCAGCACAGTCAGAGTCAAAAAAAGCATGCAAATCTAGCGGTAGTGATCCCCCACGTGAAAGCCCATTAGGATGCCAAAGAGGCTAAAACCAACACCATTGTAGATGTCTTGGCAATTGAAGGCGAGGATGGGAGTAGGGAGAGTTAAATTAAAGGAGTTAAAACCAATCTTGAGGTGGTTAATGATCAAGCCCCTAATAAAGCAGTAAAGGTCAAGCATTTCAATAGCATCTTTGACATTTTTGCTCGGTGAAGAATGTATAGATCGGTGTCATCAGTGTAGTATAGGTTGGAGGTGATCTATCACTCTAATGCCCTTCATTAGAGGCTTGGAGAGGAAGAGCAAAATGGAGGGTATCAGTAGTGATGGCAAAGAGGAGAAGGAACTTTTGAGTAAGAGTCCCATTGGCGAAAACACAAGCGAATGAGTTGTGAAGAAGGGGGAGACATAGGCAATGAAGGAAGGGCCAAAGTCCATGCCCTAACACTAGAGATGATAAAAACTTGATCAATACTATCATAAGCTTTGTCAAAGTCTATATCAATGAAGGTAAAGGCATCTCCATGAAGGGTAATCTTGTTCCATGTATTCTAAATGGGAGATGATGACATCCATAGTAAATCTCCGCTAATAAAACCATTTTTGTTATGGCTAATGAGGTTGTCCATACGATTACTAATTTCGTCATCCAAAGCCTTAACAAAGATTTTATAGATGCTAGGAAGGCAAGTGATAGGATGCCAACTAGTACTATCACTTTTACCTTTTTTTTTGGTGGATAAACTTATTCACAGGTGTTAAAAGAGGCCCAAAGGTGGCCTTTTCTAACAACTCTATTCCAAATCTTGAGTTGGAGGGGTGCAAGCTTAAGACAAAAGCATTGAACAACTTCAACAAGAATACCATCAAGATCCGGGGTATTGTTACCTCGAGGTTATAGATTACTCTTGTAATTTCCTGAGCTATGAGTTTGTAGTAAAAAAGCTTAGCAAAATCAAGGGAGACATAGGTATAATGCTGGAAATGTATCTATAGTCTTCTACAGTCTTAGGGGAAGGGGAGAAAGCGAGAAGAGAGGAGAAATCATGGTATACCTAATCTCTCTTCGACTTCACAGTTAGTGCGGGTTGAAGTGGACGTGAGATCTAGGATAAAGTCTTTGGTCTTAGTAACTTTCACGGCTTTAAGCATTTTCCCAAAAGATAATGGAATTAACTATCTTCCCTTTTGCTTCCTAGATCTCATTACCCATAATATGATTTTTTATGTTGATGACAAGTTCAAAATTGTTATTTGCTTGAGGTTTTCCCCATGCTTCATACTTAAGAGCGATTTTGGTATGCCTATGATGCTTTCGATCTTTGTTGACGTTGATAGAAAAGTTTCTAATAAATCTAATAATCTTGATCCAATGAACTTTAGGAACAAGATTACGAGAAAGAACTTCATCAATAATATGAAGAGAAATGGGGTCTTTTATTGAATTCTAATGCAAGAGTGAGTGGTTAAGCCAGAGCCATTTGCTATGCTAGGATTGGGAGGAGTCTTTAAGGAGGATAAGTGGTATGGGATCATGATGTTATCGAGCGCTTTCAAACATAAAGTGAATCTAAAATCAAGGCATATGGAGGAATAAGTTTTGTCTAATCTGGCCATATGATGGTGGGGGGATCCATGTTGTTAAAATTATGTGAATCCATAGTCGATTGAGCTATCCGTGAGGTCGAGGGAGTTAGAAAATAAGCTCCATTTATCTTTCTCTAAACCTTGTAGAATGAAGAAGCTAAGGTGACTAATTGAGACTACTTGAGACTAGTGACCATATTGAAGTCACCACCCAAGACAATGGGGGAGCTTTGGGAGGAGAAAGACTCCCGGGTGGTAGTTTTGTCATTAGCCTGATTATGGACATAAATTGGAACCAAGGAAAAGTCATAAGGGGGTTGAATCTGCTGAGCATGAATCTATTGTTAGGGTCAATTTGGGTAGACCACACCAAACTAGACGACGAGAGAGGGATACCAACAATGACACTACCACGAGCTCTCTCGTGCTTAGTAAAGATCCATCTATGATTACTAAGCACAAGGTCCATATTCCATTGAAGGGTAGGACCTTGAGCCTTAATTTCTAACAAGAAAATACATGCGTCAACTACTTGACACTGCACCTTCGGAACAGAGATGTTAAGGGGTAGAAAGAAACTCTCTAATCATCTTTTGAAATGTTCAACCAAGGGCCGAGGTCCTTGGAAGGACCTCACAAGCATGCTCTTCTTAAGGAATTTAGTTGTGGCTTATTTTTTTTTTTTTTTGGGACACGCAAAACGTAGAGACACACCTAAGTTTTTTCTTCTATGGAGGCCTAGGCATAGCTTTTTCATTTACCTTTGTCATGGTTTTGGGGAGTTTGGCTCACCTTAATCTTCCTCCTTATAGATATGCACATAATGAGAGAAAATGTTCCTAAACGGATCGTTAGCAAAGACGGATGAAGTGAAAACTTTATGTAACGGGGTTTGCGGTTGCACCCCATTCATAGTAAAGGACGACTTCTGAGAACTTGACTTGGACAACGAGCGGAGAAAGTCTATGTAGCTTGGCGACGGGTTCGCCATAGATGGACCTGCAGAGAAAAAGAAGATGAAAGGAAAAGCGGGCCTCTTGACATAAAGTTAGGAGCCTGAAAGCGAGGTAGCTTGTGGCCTTCACACATGGTTTCGACACTCAATTCTCATCATGCAAAATGATGAAGAGACGTCATGAAGCAGTAGTATAGTGGCGAAGAAGACAAGCGACAAAGAACCCTAGCCGCGAGCGCATAGTGGATTCTTCTGTTGTTTGCCTATTTGTATTATGAAATTGACTTATTTAATTTAAATTTAAGGAGGATGCTTCAACTTATGTTACCGACTTCAATTATCACGGATTATCTTGATGACGTATAAATTATATAAGCAATACTTTTTATTAATATAATAATTTGAAGTTCCGTTTCATATTGAATATGCATACAATTTGATTGTTTGCTGTGTAATAGATTGATTAAATTTCTATTCCATCATCATCATGGTTCCAACAGTACTGATTCATGTCCAAGATGAATCAGTACTGTGTCATATTGGTACGTTTTATATAAATTATATAAGCAATACTTTCTATTAATTCAATCAACTTTCTATTAATTCAATCATTTGAAGTTACGTTTCATATTGAATATGCATACAATTTGATTGTTTGCTGTATAATCGATTGATTAAATTTCTATTCCATCATCATCATGGTTCAGACAGTAGTAATTCATCTCCAAGATGCACACATACAAAGACACGGAAGGGAGAGAGATATCATATTTGGTTGGGAAAAGGGCGAAAGAGAGATAGGGTTGCAGAAACGGCACTCCCATTTTTCTTTGCTTTACCATTTCTCATCTTACAAGGTCTGGTAAAAGAGTTGAGCTTCTCTCGTTTTTCACCGTTGACTTTGATCCTTACGGACAATAAGTAGACATAGCACCCAAAAACGTTCCATATCCTATGAATTCTGAAATGTCGTAAAACCACTCTCTGATCCAAAAGGCATGACTCTTGCCACTTCAAAAGAACAAATTCATGCTAATCCATCTTGTGGATGAATCAATATATGATTGTCACACACACATTTCCTATCGCCCTGTTGATTCCAATAATTCATGGGTCGACGCTGGTGGTAGTCCAGAACTCGGAAGTGTCATTGCCTAGGCCGTTCGCTTGCTTGTGGAACAATCATCGACATGTTTCTGTGATCGTCAGTGTTGTCCTCTGCCAATAGCTACTGGATTTGCTGATAGTGTCGTTAATATCTTAAAACTCCGCACGGCGCGCGCCCGCCCACACACACTCACACACGCACATGGAGTCCGGTTCTGCATGCGTGCTCGTCAAGTATCGTGCACAATCTGCAGACATTATCAGAACTTTGAATGGGCGCGCAGGCCCAGCTATCTCCTTCATATCATCTAACAAGGTCTCCGTGTGCCTAGGCAGAGGATGTTGATTTCAACAGCCTCTCAGCTTCCAGATGCAAAGATCGGTCTCCCATTCTGATTGCACTTTCGTGTTGAGTTACAGGATGCCGGGCGAGCTTCAACGGTGGAAGCATGATTCTCCAATAACTGTAGGAGTCCCTATTTGCTTCGAAAACATAATTTGCAAAGACAAGTATCAGAAACTTAATCGTTTTTCCTCAAGGCATGCCTTTGGGAGCGTCTGTAATGACAAAACTAGTTGTTCCAAGCGTGACCGCACGCTGGGCCTCACGGCCACTTTATCTGTTTCAGCAACTTTGGCTTCGGAGGGTCCAACGGACGAGAAAGTTTCCACATTACAAACTCTGAATGGGTTGAAGAAGAAGGATACATCCACCAGGGAATTGATGGCTATGGAACCCTTCGACTCCATATCGATTGAACAGGTACTACCTATTAAAACTCTTCTTTATATAGGCTGAAGTATTGAATTGGCCTACTTGATTAGATATTCCTATCCAAATTTAAAAAACGATGTTAATTTCAACGATTTTCAAGTTTTTTCAAGTATCACTGATTCTGTTGATGATCACTAAACACAGAGTTCTAGGGAAACACAAGACATTATTTATTTTTCCTTTTTGTAGAGGCAGTATAGTGTTAGCTGGTGCTTGGTGGCTTTGGTATATAGAAATTGGAAACATTGTACCAGAGTTCATAGAGTTGAGCGGTAAAAGCAGTGGAAATTCCAATCCTACAGAACAATATTGAATATTTATTTCATTCTTGAGAATTGCTAAAGTAGATGCAAATGTATCGTGAATCATTATGATCCCCACATTCATTTTACGGGTGAATTTGGTATTTTCCTGAAATGACATGGGCATATATATTTGACTATATTGGGAATGACTTTAAATTTGAACAGATGAAGGATGAAGATTTGTGGCATTTCAGACATGGTCCTTCACCTGGTGATCTCGCAGAAGTTGAGGCTTTCTGTCGAATCTTTCGATTAGCAGAGCAAGTTCACAATGTGGTAATGGATGCATTGTGCTCTGTCAAGGATGCCAGGCAAAACTTACGCAGCATGCCTGATGCCAGCAATGGGTCAGTTTCTGATCTTGAGAATATTACCGAAGATCAAGAAATTCCATTGTTGGAGGAGAAGGTTGTCTCAGGGCTAGGATGCATAGGGGCACTGGTTTATCAACAAAAGCAGGAAGTGCTTAACGGAAGGCTGAATGTGGGCTTTACACCAGTTGCAAGGCACGACACCATGCCACCTCTTGCAAAGTTCAGAGCCAGAATGAAGAAGTTTTGTGAAGAATTAGAGTCTATACTTCTATGTTATTTTCCTGCAGACGACATTCAATTTAAGGCAATGCACAAGACATTCCAGAAGCTACAGAATGTATGCCTTGATGCTGGTTATTCTAGAAAGGAAGGAGCACCAAGCCATGCAGATATTCCAAATTGGGGAGTTGTAAAATCCAGAACACCATGGAGTGATGAATTATCAGCTGTAGATAATGAGATAGCCTTTTGGAGAGGCGGTCAACCAACAGATGATGGAATCCAGTGGCTGATAGATAAGGGTTTTAAAGTCATAGTTGACATGAGAAGAGAAGATAGTGCTGATTTTTTGGCAAAATCTGCAATGGATGCTGCAGTATGTTTGGGGAAGTTGAAACATATAAAATTACCTGTTGAAGCTGGCAGCAACCCGACAAAGGATCAAGTAGTTGATTTTGCCAAACATTTGGCTGACCCAAACAGCCGTCCTCTGTATTTGCATAGCCAAAAAGGGGTAGGAAGAACTTCAGCTATGGTGTCTAGATGGCGAGAAATTGGGCTTCTAACCATTCCTTCCAAGGAACACAATCTTCCAGATTTATCAAGTAATGACGATTTTAATTTGAGAGATAAAAAACCAGCAGAGAATGTTTCAGAAGATGCAGATCACAACTCTCATGAGACCACTGATTTCACCAATGGGGCTGTGAAGTCAACAGATAGATATCTGTCAGACCCACAGGATCAAACAAGTAAAAGCATGAAGGAGAAAAATACAGATTTTATCAGACCTTTTGATGCACAAAGGCCAGTCTCTAATTATCTCTCAAGGCATGAAATGTCCAAGTTTATGAGAGGAAGACGTATATTTCCTCAAACTTTTAACCAGATCAGGACTCCGCAGGTTAGCAAGACGGTGAATACAAAAGTAGATGAATCAGATACTTTCTTTTCGAGCACTGAAGAGCCAGCAGGACGTTGGATCTTTGATAGGCAAGGAATTCCTCGTGCTATGAAAATGGATGAAAGGATGGATAGAAGTGTACCATCAAGGTATGGCAATGGATCCATTAGTACTGAAGAAGCAAAGGAACTTGGAGATCCTGCTGATAATTCTTCACAAAGTGTTTCAAGTGAGAAAATGACCAGAGATTCTGGCTTTTATAATGTTGTGGGGAATGATGATGATGAGGAGGATAATACCCCGATTGTAGGTGACATGTGTGCTTCAACAACAGGTGTTGTAAGATTGCAGTCCAGAAAAAAGGCAGAAATGTATCTTGTACGAACAGATGGCTTTTCATGTACAAGAGAGAAAGTAAAGGAGTCAACACTTGCTTTTACCCATCCTAGCACACAACAACAAATGCTCATGTGGAAAACAGCACCAAAGACTGTTCTGCTCCTTAAGAAGTTGGGCTCAGAACTCATGCAAGAGGCACAACAGGTTTTTTTCTTTATTCAGTCCTGTCTTGAGATTTGCATCTACTTGTTAGTTCAAATCCTCATCTTCATTTTTTTTTTTCCAATCATTTTCCATAGGCAGCAGGCTGGATGGTATTGCATATAGCTCAATTATCTTAATGTATAACATGAGGCAACATGCATATGACTTAGAAATATAATGTGAAATGTGTGCATATTTGATCAAAAAAAATTGGAAAACCATTCTAGGGTTCCAATGGCCATTCTCATATGCATTCTTCAGTTGTAGAAGTTTTTTCATGCTCTAACCCATATGTATTTCTCAAATGTATCTCTCTCTCTCTCTCTCTCTCTCTTTCTCTCTCTTTGTTTCTCTCTATGTTTCTCTCTCTATGTTTCTCTCTCTATGTTTCTCTCTCTATGTTCCTCTCTTTTCGGGAATGTCTGTTAATTTCCTTTGAATTTTATTCTGCGAAAGTGTTTTATGTTTGTCAGTAGAAGACTGATTCAAATGAGAGTATTTCTATCATTGGTGTGAAAATGCACAATAGAAGACGTAATGTTCGATAGACTTGAACTGAAAATGTCAATTGCAACGATCGAGGGATGCTTACCTAAAAAGAGGCGATTGATGTTGAAGATGCCAATTTATTGGTATGTAGATGCATTGCATGGATAATAACCAGTCAAAGACATCAAAGAGATTCCAAATCAGGTCAAAAGATGAAGCTAATTTCAAATTATGATGTGTGGATTACAAAATTTGTATGCATAGAAGCTCTAATTATGGACGAAAATCAATTAAAGATGGGCAAAAGTATTGAGGCAAACTATAGCTGAGTTATAATCATTAATATCTTGCATGCATGTGAACTATTGGCTTGCTATCATAGTGACTTTTCCTTGTGTACATAATTTTAGAAATCAAAGTATCCTCTTGTCAAAATCCTAGATTGTTGAACTTCTAGTTCCTGTTCATGTGTGTCTTCACCCCCTCCAACATTGGTACGAGAGTGTTGAGATAATGAGAAGGTGAAGGCAATACTTTAACCAAAAATTTCAAAGAATTTGGGGGAGAAGCAATTCAATTAGAGGTTGTGTAATAACTTCGAAGATAATTTAAGCTTTCATGAGAAATAATTGTGTAGATTGCTGAATCAAGGCCTGACTGAAAAGAATTGGAAATTGGAGTATTCACAGATTTGTCTTGGGAAGTACACTGCTGGGCTGAAATGTAAGAAAAAGGTGTTAGCAAGGATAAATACATGAATAACACACATAAGAGAATATACACACATAAACAAGAGAACATACATACAAGATACACAAAGAATGGTAAAATATTACAATGCTTCAATTAATGATAAAGATGTTAAAAATGATGACATGCTATCTCCACCATTGCTTTTACACCTTCCACTAGAGTCAACTATTGGTAGGTGTACTCACCACTTGAGTTAAGTCTCTCTGACCTCAAGTTAACTCATATTAACTTGAGTGGATGCTTTTAGGAGGCTTTAGAACTCTTTGGACAAAACTCTATCCCCATGCTCTCTATGGGGGGTTTAGCCCAAAGACCACATCCTTTCCATCCTTAAGACTTAACCATCAGGCTAAGTGTACAACTTGTTTAATACTCCAGAAGTACCTAATGTAACCTCGTCCAAGCTACTTTATAACATCACACACCAACCCCCCCCCCCCCCCCCCCCCCCCCCCAAAAAAAAAAAAAAAAAAAAAAAAAAAAAAAAAAAAAAAGGGAACATTTTGATCTTCGAAAATATGCTTCAAGGTTCAATTATATAATAGCTTTTCGACGGAGCAAATGGTCCAAACTGAGGAGCATTGTTGTCATTTCTTTGATTCGCCTCTTTAAATAGAAGGGGATTCTATCCCATATTATCTGAAAAGAGGGGGAATCCGTGCATGGTTTGATCCTTGCCCAAATCATCTCTATGTATGATCTATCACACTTGACATGCTAAATCTAGTGCAAAGTATGGTAACAATGATAAGGGTAGATTAAACATCCCCTATGGAATTCACTGTTTTGTTATGTGTGTACTGAGCATTCATAACACAAATATGTGAAATAGGT
Organism: Ceratopteris richardii; assembly: GCA_020310875.1. Classification (NCBI taxonomy): domain Eukaryota; kingdom Viridiplantae; phylum Streptophyta; class Polypodiopsida; order Polypodiales; family Pteridaceae; genus Ceratopteris; species Ceratopteris richardii. The sequence goes on from CM035409.1 coordinate 53,274,537, forward strand.
GGAATATAAGTATCTTCATTCAAATTGCTAACTTGGTCCATTTTTATGCAACTTGAACTTAGTTTGGATAAATGAAGCTTTACTAAAGCTGATCAGAACATCTGACTTGGATGGTTCCATTATGATCCATGCTTAACCAATATTCATTGATCTGATTCTTGACGAGAGGGCTACTATATCCAATCCGAGATTTAGGGCCATGATAGAATCTACGAAAGAAATATCCCCTCACTTTTGTCAACCCAATTTCAACAATACCAAAGCAAATCTAAATGAATTTTCCAATTGTCCAACTTAGGATACTCATATATTTGAACTTGAACTTGAGCATTCATGACCTTTAAGTATGGAGTCCAATACCATCATAACCACTTAGATGTGGATGCAAGATTGAATGTTCGGGACCATCAAGATCACATCCTCATGCAGTGACTTCCGCTTGAACTTAATCATTAAACTCAAAACTTTATGAAAAATTGATCACTGTGCCAAAATCTACTAACTTTGAGCTTATGTGCAACTGAACACTTGGCCCCAAAGTTTGAAAATTTTCTTTTCATGCTTTGACTTTAAAGCATACAAAGTCCGCAGAAAAGACATCTAAGATCTTGGCAAAGAGTAAAGAGTGAAAGTCACAAGCTCATCATCATCTATAGTCACATCAATATTTGTAAGTTGATCAATTAGATCTTGAATTCTAGCTAGGTGTTCCTCAATTGGACTATCTTTTTCCATTTTTAAATTGTATAATGGATGCTTAAGATATTGTTTTCTTGCAATTTTTGGAGAATAGAAAAGATCTTCCAATCTATTTGAAGCTTCTTTTGAAGCCCGACAAGATCCAAGATGAGGAATCAAAGATATCTTCATTGAAAGAGATATGATGACTTATTGTTGCATATCCTTTGTGTGAGGTGCTAATTAGCTACCTTCCACATTCGTTCCAACCTTAAATAGCCCTTGTCCTCATGCACATCGAGAGTCCTCTACAAGGTCCAAACATTCCTCATATGGCCACTCTAAGGAGATGGAATGACCTCTTCTTGGACTCATGCTAGAGATTTGACTCCTTTGAGCTCTGGACCTTGTTCTGTCTAGGATCCTTAACCAATGTAAGTAGACCAATGGTAGGCTGTGTAGATATAAATAGAATCTAACACTCTCTCCTCCTTCTAAAGATCATTATCCTCCATGATCAAGGAGGGAAAATGTTGATATATTTCGGTAGTGATGTGTGTGAACACACTTAGGATCGTTGGGGCACTTTTTTCCCTCTTTAGGAGGTTTTTTCTCCTCGGTTTGTATATATGCCTATAACCCTAATGGGTTACTTATGTTAGTACATTCACTTGGTAATACATTCAGTATTGTGTGTTGCGCTCCAAGTTTCTTCTTCTTCCTTGTGCTGATTGTGTGCTTCCGCAGACCTCAAACTCCAACAATTGGTATCAGAGAAGGTTGTCGCTTTATCTAGGGCGTCGTAGTCTCATAATTGCACGAAATTTGGTGAGCATATTCAAGGTCATTAGGAGTTCAAAACAACTCTGCTTTGTGGAGTCAAAACTTCGAAATGAGCTCGTTTTGGCCTTCGAACTCATTGTCAGAGTGCTTGTGCAGGCAATGTCGTCCTTTTGTGCCAAACATATATACAGGTTTCGATTCGTCAGTACAAGCGCCTCGAAGTTTGCTATAGGTTTAGTAGAGCTCAATAGGGTAGTTGTGTTAAACTTTTTGAGATACAATCATTTTTCTGCATCAAGGTATTTTAGTTAGTGGCCATGGTTGGAAGAAGTGATGTATTCGTTGTGTTGGCGGCTGAGGACAGGTTGGATGGTACCAATTACCCATTGGGGGCATATATGATGAGTCATGTATTGGTTGCAAAAGGACTATGGAATATTGTGCAGGGTGTTGAAAAACGACCTACTTCACCTCCAAATGCAGTTGGTGAAGGTGATGCAGATGGCATTGAAGATGATGATCTTCAAATTCCTGTGTGTGCTTAGGTTCTTGCTGCACCTACTGCAGAGCAACTTAAGTTCTTGCTGCACCTACTGCAGAGCAACTTAGGTTCTTGCTGTACCTCCAAAAACAGTTGGAGAGTGAGCATATGAATGAAGGAGATTCCATGGACAGTTTTTTGACAAAGATCAAAGATTTGAAGGAGTAGTTGAATTCTGGTGACGAAGTCTTACTAGACAGTTCACTTGTGTAGACTAGTCTGAACGGTCTTCCAGATTCATATCGGAGTTTTGCTTCTACTGTTCGATTGATGATGAAAGGCAATCCAAATGCCTTAACAATTTGAGGAGTTAGTCTCTGTTCTGATGCAGGAAGATCAATCTCGGCAGAACAATTCCATTATGCTTGTTGCAGAACAAGTCCATTATGTATGTTGCAGACCAAGCTTTCCTAGCTAGTCAAAAGGGCAAAGGTAAATGGAGCTCATCTACTAGTACGTGAAATCTGCTAACTCTGCACAATCAAAGAATGATGACACAAACGAGAAAACACAAAAGCAGAAATTGTTTTGCAAATACTGTAAAGGAAATGATCATGTCATAAAGAGTTGTCCAAAAATTGTATGCAAAAGAGGCAAAGAAGAAAGAGGCTGGAATGGTTGTTTTAGAGGCCTCTACACCACAGACAGAGTATGATAAATCTTATGCAGAATGAAGAATGGGCGTGTACAATTGTTTGCAGTTATGACCCATCTTCTCATGAGCAGTTCTGTAGTAGATTTAGATGTTTGTACTTTGATAGTGGGGTATTAAGTCACAACGCAGTTTCTTCAGTTCACTTTAGCCTGCCCCTACAGGGAATATTGTCACATGTGCGAACAACTCTTATCTTTTCATGGGATTTGGTAAGATCATTCTGACTACTATTGATGGTAGTTCTTTCCCATTGTTAGATGCTTTGTTTGTGCCAGGGATCAAGAAAAATCTGTTATCTGTTTCAGCATTAGCCAAGATTGGCTTGGTTGTGGAATTTGTTGATGAGAGATGTTCAGTTCATAATCTGTCAAATGGCGATGTCATTATTGCTTCTGACAGTTTATGTTGTGAGCTATATAAGCTCATAGATTATGTAAAATCTGTGAATGATTCAGCATGTGCCGTTCAAGATTCTCAGGCTATGTTAGATGCAAAGCTTTGGCATGTACGCTTTGGTCATCTGAATTTTGCTAGTTTGCTGTGCCCACAAAAATCTGAAATGGTGTCCTCTCTGCCCAAACTTGAGGCACCTAGTAAACATGTATGGGAAGGCTTTATTTTGGGCAAAATGTAGCGTTCCTCCTTCCCAAAAAATGGTTCAGTTTGAGGTACTCAAAAATTGTAGCTTGTTCAAAGTGATGTCTCTGGTCCTATGCAGACACCTTCTTTTGGGAACTACATTTACTTCCTGACTTTCATGGATGATTTTTCCAGGCATGCATGGATGCATCCATTGAAAGCAAAGTCCGAAGTGTTTATTTGCTCCAAGCAGTTACTGGTTTTGGCTGAAAATTTGTCAGCATGTGAAATGGGCACCCTCCATTCTAGTCAGGGAAGGGGCGTATCTGTCTTCTGATTTTAATGCATTTCTGGCTAAACGTGAGATAAAACATCAGTGTAAAGTGCCGTATACACCTCAACAAAATGGAAAGTTGCTGAAAGGAAGAACATGTAACTCATGGAGATGGCGAGGTATATGGTGGAGAACAGTTCATGGAGATGGCGAGGTGTATGGTCAAAATTCAGGCTTTACCACATAGTTTCTTCCGTGAGGCTGTTATGTGTGTATGTACTTAACGGGTGTCCCACTAAAGCATTGCAATCTATCACTCCATATGAGGCTTGGCATGGTTGCAAGTCATCGGTTGCTCATTTGCATGTCTTTGGTTGTCTGGCATATGCATTAGTGCTTGAACAACAATGCACGAAATTGGATGATAAAGCCGTGAAATGTATTTTTGTTGGGTACAGTTTTGAAAGCAAAGGCTATCATGTGTATCATCCACATACTAAATGCATTTTGGTTAGCTGTGATGTTTTTGTGGAAGATGCAATTCAGCCATTACTTTCATGTACTAAGGAGACATCAGTTAGCTCCAAAGATGTGTATGACACTCTGCTTCCTCTTTTTACAAGTGGAGAGTCAAATGGTGGTCCAAATGACGCGATTTCTCAGCCTTTACAGGCTCCACATGATGATGCAAATCATTCCATTTCTGATGCAGATTTACATGATTCACTTGTTGATGAGAGGGCTCATATAGAGGAGGCAAAAACTATGCCTAGATGGCTGGTGCAGACTTTGCGAGATAGCAAATTAGATGCACCTCTATCATATCATACTCGTTAAAGCTCTCATAGTGTTTTTTTTGCATTAGATTGCTATGCTATGGTTGCCTCTAGTCTTTGTGATGAGAATGACCATGTTTCTTTTGATGAAGAAGAAAATTCAGAAAATTGGATGGCTGCTATGCAATCAGAATTTGATGCTATTATGAAGAATGGTACTTGAGCTTTATGTGATTTGCCTCTATGCAAACAAGCCATTGGCACTAAATGGGTATACAAGCTGAAGCGTAAGCCTGATGGAATAGTTGACATGTATAATGCTAGGCTTGTTGCAAAAGGTTATGCTCAAGAAAGAGGCATTGATTTTGATGAAACCTTTGCACCCACATGTCGAATGACTACCACTCTTAGCATCTGTGCACTTGCAGCCCATCATGGTTGGATTGTACATTAGTTGGACATTAAAACTACATTTCTGAATGGTGACTTGTATGAAGAAGTGTATGTTCTTCAGCCATGTGGTTTTGTGCAGAAAGAACATGAAAACAAAGTGTGAAGGTTGAAAAAGGCATTATATGGTTTGAAGCATTTGATGCAGTTCTCTATCAGCAGGCTGGTGGATGCTTGATTCACTTATGCATAACTTGGTCTGATATTCAGTTTGTTGGCACACAGATGTGCAGGTTTATGCATTGCCCAGGTGTCAAGCATTGGTAGGAGGTTAAGTGCATCTTTCGTTACTCGAGTGGTTCCCGGCTACTTGGATTGTTTTATCCCAAGGGGGGATCACTACCACCGGATTTACATGCTTTTTTTGACTCTAATGGGGTTGGTTGCTAACACTATTGTGTCCACTAAAGATTTTGCTTCATGCTTGGTAGCTTATGCATATCTTGGTAGAGCAAGAAGCTCCCTATTATGGCCACTTGCAATTGTGAGGCTGAGTATAGGGAATCTTTCACAGCGAGTGTTGAGTGTGTGTGGTTCAGATGCCTTTTGGCTGAATTGGGTGTTGGTCAGTCTTTTGCCACTACCATCTTCACTCAGAGTCAGAGCGCATTGGAAGTTGCGATGAATCTTGTGTTCCATGCTCGCACAAAGCACATTGAGGTGCATTATCATTATGTGAGGGAGAGGTTCTCTATTGGAGAGATCAGTTTGGCATACGTGGCCACGCAGGATAACATTGAAGATCTTTTCACAAAGGCTCTGCCTCGAGAGAAGTTTGAAGCTTTCCGCGAAGCTTTAGGCTTACTTTCTTTTGTGGATTGATCTCTTTCTGTTGGTGCATTTTGCCCAAGCCTACATGCTTGATATGCTTGATATTATCCTCATTTGTAAGTCACATGAGTAGTCATGTGAACACCTCTTGTAAACGAGTACATTTTATCTCTTGTAAATGGAAAAAGAAAAAAGGAAAAGGATAGCTTACCTCATCCATGATGTAAAAGCAAATTCGTGGCTCTAACTACCTGAAACCACGAAATTTAGAGTTGAGGGAATCTCTCCTAACTTTGGGGATCACTTTTAGTTGGAGCCATTCGAATTCGAATTCAAAACTTCCTCCAAGAATAGCTATAAAAGGAGCAAGAAGGAAGAGGCGATTAGCAAGCCTTGTACGTGACCACTTCATGTCATTTTGTAGAGATTGAAGAGGTTACTCCATAGCTCTATCATTCTACTCCCATTGTGCAAAGATTCATTGCCAATGTGGTTGTAATCATATGTGAATCTATACATTTATCATCATCTACTTCTCTGTTTTGTTCTCTGCTATACTCACTCAGACTTAGAGCAGTACCTTCAGAAGGTCATATCTCGAGTTCTACGGATCCTTTTTCAGTGATTTAACGTGCGTTGGATAGCTCTTACTGTCTAGTTTTTGCATATCAATTTTCAAGGTCATTAGATTTATAGTTTTGGAGATATCTGCATTTTACTGCTCACTGGTCTATTTCTGCAGAGCCCCTGAAGTGTTTTAACTTGGATTGAGAAGCTTGCTAAGTCTATTTGCTATGCCCAAAAGGAATTTTTCTAATTCCTACCAGGTTGAGAGCACTGTTCATTTTTTCCAGCAGGTGTATGTCCAAAAATAGCAAGTTTTGGGAGCTAGTCATTTCGCAACTAGTCTGTCTTGACTTAAACTTTTGGGATACATGTTCCAAAGTACTTGGCTGATATTTTGGTGGATTTAGGAAGCTTAAAGGGTCTACTAATCAACTCTGAAGTCTCAGTTGGCTGGTGTGAAGCTTGTTGTAGAAGCACCTACTCATCTTTGGATTGCATCCACCATCTCTCTTCACAGTGGTATCAGAGCATAGTCAAGCAACATGGGAGATGGATTTCCATCAACAATTGACAAATTGGATCGAAACAACTACCCGGCATGGTCTCTAAGGATGGAGGCTTAGCTTCAAGGGAGGAATCTATATGGATTCATATCCGGAGATGAAGCAATGCAAACCATGAGGAACAAAGGGCAACCATCACATGAAGAAGTGGAAGGACTTTCGAATTGGTGTTCGAAGGATGCACTTGCAAGGTCCTATATTCTAAACTCAATCTCCGATTTTCTTTTACCTCATGTCAAGGGATGCAAGACATCAAGAGAAACCTGGAATGCACTTGCTTCTTTCTTCTCTTCCAACACTCGAGCAAGGAAGAACCAATTGTGGATGGAGTTCACAACAATGAAGAAAAGCCCGAAGCAAAATGTGATTGATCATGTCACAAAGATGAAGGAGATTTCCGACCAACTTGAAAGCATTGGAGAGGTAATTGAAGAGGAGCAAATCATAAGACAAATCATGAATGGAATCAAAGCAGAAGACAAGTGGGAGTCATTCACAACAGCCATGGATTTATACATGGATATGCATGTACCCGACCTCAACACACTCATGGGCCAACTCTTCACTCATGAAGCAAAGATTAGCAAAGGTGGTGAGTCTTCAAGAGGTAATCAAACTTCTGCCTTATATTCTGATAAAGCTAAGGTCAAGGACAAGTCAAAGAATAGGAAGAATGAAGATGAAGGAAGCTCTTTCCAAGCAAACTTTGCAGGTAGAGGAAGAGCTAGAGGAAGAGGCAGAGGTGGAAAGCAAGGCAGGGGGAGATTCCAATCATCTCAACCTTGCAACATATGTGGCTTATCTAACCATACTACTGAAGAATGTTTCAGGAACCCGAGGAACTCAAGAGGAAGAGGATTCAATAGAGGTGGCTATGGATCAAATAGAGGTAGATACAATGGAGGCTACAACAACAACAACTACTACAACAACAATTACAACAACAACAACAACTATCAAAGTGGCCATAGAGGAAGAAGAGATTACAATAACTATGCAGAGGACCAAAGTCAAGAAGATTCATTATTGATTATGAATCTATCAACGAAGAAGGGTAAGGATGATGATCACATATTTTACATTGATTCCGGATGTTCGAACCATGTAGCAGGAAATGTGGCTTTACTTTCTGATTTGGAAGATCCTCATAACAAGCATGAAGTGGAGACAGGAGATGACACAAAGCACTCAGTGGAGAAGATAGGTAATGTGAAGACATGAGATGGGAATATGAACCTCTTAAGCAAAGTCTTGTATGTCCCTACAATTACCAAAAATTTAATAAGTGTTGGACAGATTGTTGAAAAAGGATTGCAGGTTAGATTCAATCGATTTGGAGCATATGTTGAAGACCCAAGGCAAGGCTTTCGAAGGATTGCCAAAGGAGAAAAGACAGGAAGGCTTTTCACTTTTGAAGTGGAAGATACAAAGAACATAGCTTTGTTTAGCTATGGATCTCAAGCTCTTACAGAGTTGGAGATATGGCACAAAAGGCTTGCTCACATTGGTGAGAGGACACTCAAACAGATTTGCAGGGACCAAAGTGTACTTGGTTTGCCTAATATCACAAGGCAACACATGATTTATAAGTGTGAAGCTTGTCAACTCGGCAAGGCTCATAGACAACCTTTCAATAAGAAAGGATATATGTATCAAAATCCTTTGGATCTAGTGCACACGGATGTGTGGGGTCCAAGTAAGGAGCCATCTATATCAGGCTCAAGATATTATGTGTCTTTCATAGATGATTGTAGCGGGTGGACCATTCTGTTTTTCATGAAGCACAAGGATGAAGTCTTTAATTGCTTTAAGAAGTATATTGCTCTTTTTGAAAACCAAACAGGTAGGACGTTGAAACAACTCAGATCAGATGGTGGAGGAGAATACTTCTCTTCAGAATTTGATGCCTTCTTGCATGAAAGAGGCATTAAAAGGGAAGTCACTACAAGGTATACACCCGAACTCAATGGTGTAGCAGAGAGGAGGAACAGAGCTATTGTCGAAGCAGAAAGGTCCATGCTCAACGAAAAGGGATTTCCAAACTACCTATGGGCAGAGGCTGTGTCTACAGCCACATATCTCATAAATAGACTTCAATCTAAGTCACTAGATGGAACCACTCCATATGAAGTGTGGAATGGAAGAAGACCTAGTCTAGAGCATTGCAAAATCTTTGGATGCTTAGCCTATGCTCACATTCCTTCTCAAGTAAGAGGGAAATTGGATCCCAAGGCAGAGAAGTGTGTATTCATTGGTTATGATCAAAACCAAAAAGGATATAGATTGTACAATCCAACCAATAAAGGATTTTCTGTGAGTAGAGATGTAATTTTTGATGAAAACAAATCATGGTTTGATGATGACAGGAAAGTGAAGCTGCCGTATGACTTGGATGAAGACTTTCCATCACTTCAACCAAAGGAACCAAAGAAGCTTGAAGAAAGTGATTCGGAGATTGACCTAGAAGACTTGGAAAGACTAAAGCTATGGAAGAACAAAGGTAAAGCAAAGATGCAGGATGCTACATATGGACCCGAGAGCTCACATCAACCACTTAGAAGGTCTTCAAGGGAGAAGAAGAAACCAGAGAGGTTTGATTATGATACTTCTTTGGTCACCAAGCACTCAATCTACATTGCAAAGGATTCAACCAATGAAGAACCTACCACATTTGAAGAAGCACAAAGCAAGAAAGCTTGGAGAGATGCAATGGATGAAGAAATGGAAGCCTTGAAGGAGAATGACACTTGGGAGCTTGTACCTAACAAGCCATCTATGAAGATAATCGGATCGCGATGGATATACAAAATCAAGAGGAATCCAGATGGAAGTATAAATAGACACAAAGCAAGGTTAGTTGCTAAAGGGTTTGCTCAAACCCATGGTATTGATTATGAGGAGACTTTCTCTCCTGTTGCAAAAATGCCTACAATTAGGGTTCTCATTAGTGTTGCTGCATCTAGAAATTGGAATCTTTATCAACTTGATGTAAAGAATGCTTTCTTGAATGGATGGATTTCTGAGGAAGTGTATATGGCACAACCTCCTGGATATGAGGATGCACATCATCCTAACTATGTATGCAAACTAAAGAAAGCTTTGTATGGATTGAAGCAAGCTCAAAGAGCTTGGAATTTCAGATTGGTGACTTATTTGCAGGACCAAGGATTCAAAGCTAGCAAGGCGGATACCTCTTTGTTCATAAAGAGGAATGGATCTGAAGTGATCTATTTATGTGTGTATGTTGATGATATTATTATCACAGGCAATGATCTTGAAGGAATCAAACATGTAAAGACTCAAATGAAGGAGGAGTTCAAAATAAGTGACCTCGGACCACTCACTTATTTTCTTGGATTGGAGTTAATCTACACAGATTCAGGTATATACATCACACAAAGGAAGTATGTCCATGACATGCTCGTCAAGTTCAAGATGGAAAATACGAAGTGTGCAGGTACACCTATGGAGCAAAATCATAAGCTTAGTGCTTATGAAGGAGAGCCAATTGAAGACATCACAAGCTATCAAAGCTTGGTTGGAAGTTTGAACTATTCAACACTCACAAGGGTGGATATATGCTATAGTGTTAGCATATTGAGTCAGTTTATGCATAAGCCGAGAAGACCACATATGGAAGCGGCCAAGCGAGTCCTCAAGTACCTAAAGGGGACCATGAATGAAGGTTTGTTCTATTCATATACTTCAGATATTGAGCTAAAGGTCTACTCAGATGCAGATTGGGCCGGATCTAGAGATGATAGAAGAAGCACATCCGGGTATATATCATTTGCAGGTTCAAAAATCATTTCTTGGTCATCGAAGAAGCAACCAACCGTGGCATTATCTTCTACCGAAGCTGAATATAGAGGTTTGGCTAATGCAACTCAAGAAATCATGTGGTTAAAGTTTTTGTACACAGATCTTGGACTTCATTCTTCAACACCTCATATTTTTGGTGACAACACAAGCTCACTACATCTAGCAGCTAATCCGGTATACCATGCTAGAACCAAGCATATTGAAGTCCACTACCATTACGTAAGGGAGAAGCTAATGAGCAAGGATATTCAACTATCCTATGTCTCTACAGATATGCAATGTGCCGACATGTTGGCTAAAGCTCTTGATGGTACAAAATTAAGTAGATTCAAGTTTATGATTGGCTTGCAGGAAATCAAGGACAATTGAAGACTTATTTGAAGGCCAAGCATGTTAGGCTTGAGGAGGAGCTGTTGGTGCATTTTGCCCAAGCCTACATGCTTGATACGCTTGATATGCTTGATATTATCCTCATTTGTAAGTCACATGAGTAGTCATGTGAACACCTCTTGTAAAAGAGTACATTTTATCTCTTGTAAATGGAAAAAGAAAAAAGGAAAAGGATAGCTTACCTCATCCATGATGTAAAAGCAAATTCGTGGCTCTAACTACCTAAAACCACGAAATTTAGAGCTGAGGGAATCTCTCCTAACTTTGGGGATCACTTTTAGGTGGAGCCATTCGAATTCGAATTCAAAACTCCCTCCAAGAATAGCTATGAAAGGAGCAAGAAGGAAGAGGCGATTAGCAAGCCTTGTACGTGACCACTTCATGTCATTTTGTAGAGATTGAAGAGGTTACTCCATAGCTCTATCATTCTACTCCCATTGTGCAAAGATTCATTGCCAATGTGGTTGTAATCATATGTGAATCTATACATTTATCATCATCTACTTCTCTGTTTTGTTCTCTGCTATACTCACTCAGAGCAGTACCTTCAGAAGGTCCTATCTCGAGTTCTACGGATCCTTTTTCAGTGATTTAACGTGCGTTGGATAGCTCTTACTGTCTAGTTTCTGCATATCAATTTTCAAGGTCATTAGATTTATAGTTTTGGAGATATCTGCATTTTACTGCTCACTGGTCTATTTCTGCAGAGCCCCTGAAGTGTTTTAACTTGGATTGAGAAGCTTGCTAAGTCTATTTGCTATGCCCAAGAGGAATTTTTCTAATTCCTACCAGGTTGAGAGCACTGTTCATTTTTTCCAGCAGGTGTATGTCCAAAAATAGCAAGTTTTGGGAGCTAGTCATTTCGCAACTAGTCTGTCTTGACTTAAACTTTTGGGATACATGTTCCAAAGTACTTGGCTGATATTTTGGTGGATTTAGGAAGCTTAAAGGGTCTACTAATCAACTCTGAAGTCTCAGTTGGCTTGTGTGAAGCTGGTTGTAGCAGCACCTACTCATCTTTGGATTGCATCCACCATCTCTCTTCACACTTTCCACATAGCTTGACACTTCCTTATACATGAGTGCAAACGCCTTGTTCACCGCATCACTCCAAGGGGGGATTTCTTGATATATTTTGGTAGTGATGTGTGTGAACACGCTTAAGACCGCCGGGGAACTTCTTTCCCTCGTTAGGATTTTTTTTTACCTCAGCTTGTATATGCGCCTATAACCCTAACGTGTTACTTATCTTAGTACATTCACTTGGTAATACATTCAGTATTTGTGTGTTGTGCTTCAAGCTTCTTCTTCCCTAAGTGAGAGCTGTAAGTGGATGGCTTGGCCATGTTACTAAATATTTTGGTACGAAGCGATTCCGCAATTGCCGCTCCCTCTTATCTAGAACTCGGAAAGGAACATATGGATGAGATGTTCTGTTTTCTAAAGCAACTAGTCCATCGATATAGTTCTCATTTTGAGAAATGTATGGTCTCAACGTACTAACATGAAAATCTGGGTGAATTTTACAATCATCTATTAACTGTAACTTGTAAGCAACTTCACTAATCTCCTTGTTTATTGTCAAAGGTCCACAAAATCTAGGTGATAACTTTGGTTTTTGACCAATTGTCAACGAAGAACAAAGTGGAACATTGGTGGTGTACGATGTTTATCTCCAAAAGCTTTGCCCCTTTGAGAAGCTTGCTGAAGGTTCGTATTAAGCTATCTTAAGATTAGCTCACATATTTGTAAGAAATTATGAGGCCCTAGGGGATTTCCTCAGTAATTCTATCATAGTGGGATTGAGGAGAACATATCCATAAATCAGCTCATAAGGTACTAACTTGGTAGGTTTATGCTTCCAGCTATTATAGGCAAACTCTACCAAAGGAAGAAAACTATCCTAATCTGTTTGCTTTTTTGAAACATATGCTCGAGGTATATCTTCCAGTATCTTGAGTTGAACTTGTAACTTGTTAAAACGTTTTTCCAAGAATCTCTTGTAAATCTAGGATCTGTGTCCAAAGCTTTGGGCTTAGGTAAACCATGTAATCTGAATATGTTCGGAATGATCATTTTCGCAACTTGTGGAGCTTCAACTATTTTCTTTGTAGGAATAAAGTGTGCCATTTTACTCAACTGATCAACAATTACAAGGATAGCATTTTTTTGATGCGGTGTCCTAGGTAAACCCTTTATCTCCAATGGCTGTAATAAACTTGGAGGATGTATCCTCTTTGCTTTATGTACTTGATACTTAAAAACACTGTATCATATAATTCTAGACATCTCTTGCCATTTTTGGCCACCAAAAAGTGTTTAATCAATCGTAAAGTTTTCTCAATAGGAAGATGTCCTTCATCGGGCACATCATGGTTCTCATGAGTCATAAATAACTTGCTTTCTGAATTTCACTTCTTGGAAACTAGGCACACAAATCTTTCCTTTCTTTTAAGCAAACCTTGCTTAACTTGGGAATTAGAAATGACTTTTTCTCATGATGATCCGACAATTGATTTGTGATGGACTTGGAATAATCATCATCATTCTGAGAATCCTTTATCTCCTGAATTAAATTACTATCTAAAAATTGTGAAACTACTCTGATGCATAACCCGAGATAATGCATCTACAACTGGATTATCTTGTCTTTTCTATATAGAATCTCCATGTGAAACTCTTGCATTAACTGTGCCCCTCTTGCTTGTTTACCTTGTAAATCAGGTTGGGAACAAAAGCTCTTCAAAATGTGATGATATGTGTAAACTTAAAAAGTGGCTCTATATAGATAATGTCGCCGAATCTTCACAACATGAACCATAACATAAAGCTCTTGTTCATGAACATGTCGATTTCTTTGAGTCTGTGAAAGTTTCTTACTTTCAAAAGCAATTGGTTTGCTATCTTGACTTAATGTTGCACCAATTGAAATGCCACACTAGCATCGGTTTTTAACTCGAACAGTTTCTGCGGGTCAACTACCAACATAACTAGCGCACCTCAAATTGAAGGTATGAATGCATCAAATTCGTTTTGCTGAGCACTTGTCCGAACAAATCTTTTAGTATTTTGCAACAAAAATGTTAACAATGCATCTATATGTGAATAATTGACAATAAATTTATGAGAGAAGCTTGAAAGTCCTAAGAATGATCGTAACTTAAGCTCATTTTGAGGAATCGACGAACTGAGGATCACAAAAACTTTTCACGGATCCATTCTTATTCCATTTGCAGATATGATATGTCCTAAGTACTTAACCTCATATAGACATAATTGTGGCTTCTTTGGGTTGAGGTACAATGTTTCATTCAACATATTAAAAACTGGACGCAAATGAAATTCACGATCTTTTTAATGTTTATTGTAGATCAACAAATCATCTACAAAATACATAACAAACAACTGACCAATGAAAGGGCGTAAAATATCATTCATAAGCATCACGAATGTAGTTGGTGTTGACGACATGCTTCCTCTATGGCATTTCCATTTGTATCTACATGAGTGCATCTACATTTTTGTATCCAGGAGGCACTCCATTTTATATCATTTTATATTGTATCTCATACCTTGCCATTTGCTTCTACCATTGTATTCATTCTCTTTTAGGGTGAATTATCCCCCATGATGTACTTTGGAGAACCTCTTCCAACTTTATATAAGGAGGGCCTCTCCCCCCCTTTGTAATTGGTTAGAAGCTTGTAGAGCCTACTCCATGCGCTTGGCAAGATCATTTATAATCCATGTGAGTTTATCCATTTTTTGATCTATTAACTTTGAGTCTCTCATACTCTTTCATCTTGTGAGTACACTCTTCTTTTCATTTTGTTTTCGTGTTGGACTCTCTACATGGTATGAGAGGTCGTGGTGGTGGCAGTTTTGGTGGTAGTGCTTCCTTCTAATAGTGAGGAATCTTTAGCCATCAAATTTATGCTCATAAAGCATTTTGGGTATCAACATTGTGCTCATTTGTCCACCCTCCCACTCTTTTTTTCTTCCATTGTCCCATCTTTACATCATTTTCCCTCCCTTTCCCACCTGTGCCTATGGAAGATTATGCTTGTATAGCTTGTCTTGATGAAACACTTTTCATTTTGGAATGATCGATGTATGTCAACATTTAGAAATGTTTCTCAACTTAACATAGTTATCTAAGGAGGGTTAGTGCATGTTGACATTAAGAAGTGTCTCTCAACACTCAGTTATCTAAGGAAGGTCTCTGCATATGCATAAATATTTAAACATTGCTGAATGTTTGGCTCACATTGTTCTTTTGAAGTTCAAGTTTGAATGTCTCCTTGTGAAGTCGTGTTGCCTTCAAAATTGTATGGATTGAGTGATTGTGTTGTAGACGAGCATGAGCAACTTGTAGAAGGCCATGACTAATGAATGTGTGCTTGTGTCCAGCCATCAAGTCGATGTTGCCCTCTGCAAAGGAGGAGAAGGGTGCGGACGAGGAGACGTGCTACGTACGGTCTAAAGATTGCGCTTTGTGCATGTGATAAATCATTTGAAATAATTTTCCACAAAACTTTGATAATCGTAGCTTTCTTGAAGCCTATTATCAGGAGCCTAGAATACTAGATAGGAGGAACATGGAGATAGAATCTAGAGTTAAAAAATGATAAGATAGAGTTTTAATGGCGACAACATAATTTGAAGAACTCTATATGAAGAACTCAAAGAGCTACCTAACCTTGTTCAAAAGCAACATCAAGAACTCAAAGAGCTAACTAACTTTGCTCAAAAGAAAGTCCAATCCTTTCACACAGAAAGTCTAATCCTTCCTTAAGTGATCTAGACACTTATAGACACAAGTGAACGAAATTGCTTTCCAAGGACTAGATGCTTACTCAAGGTAAAATTAGTGTTTTAGAACCTAAGTTCATTATAAGAACCCCAAGCGTCGAAACCAAGAGCAATAAAAATTGCAACGTAGGCGTACACAAAACAAAATTTGCTAAAAGTACCCTTGCACACAATCTAGAGGGTCATATGGATTTCTAGATGTGGTATAATTTGAAAAATCAAGCTTGAACTTAATCAGCTCAATCCGACTGAACATCAATCACAAGAATATCTTTATCAAGTTCAAAAGATAGTATTGTTTGCATAAGTCCGAGGATCTATGGAACATCAAAAGTAACTTTGAAGTATCTTCTAGTAAAAAGGTCTATTCAACATTGCAAGTCAGAAAAAGAAGACCTAGAAAGATTCTTGACATCTTTCTAAAGTGTTGTGCAATTCTCCCTTCCCCATTTAATGGGGAGAGACATTATCATTGGAACCCCAAAGATTTAGAATTTAGGGGAGGAATTGTTGGATATTAAGGATTAGGACAACATAGAAATTCTATTTTGTATATTTTTAGGTTAGATCTTATCAATCATTATATATATTCGTGAACACTTTGATTAGATTAGGACATATGACAAAAGTTAAATTAAGTCAAAGACTTGGTAAAAATGAAAAAAAAAAGATCATTTCATACATAAGAAAGTAATCACATATGCTTGTTAAGTGCTCAAAGAGAGCAATCCAATAATTTATAATACTTACGCTAATTCCACCATTTTGCTGTTCAAAAGTCAAACCCTAATGTCTGGTCAACTACGTTAAAAAGTCAATGTGCAAACTTTTAAGGTTAATTGAATCTTATGGCTGAGATTAAATCATGGCAAATCAAAGATCCAAAGGTTCAAATTGCGTGCACGTATGACACTTGTCATTAATCTGTAAACTCAGCATGAATAGCTTGAAACGCCATCAAAAGTAATGAAAAACACTCATGTACGAAGGAAAAAAACTTTTGCCATATTTGAAAATCCATAAAGATGGTTGCGGTGGGTTCCTATATAAAGACATTACCCTAATCTCATAATTCATCAACTCCTCAAGGGTGCTTCTCTCACTCAACCCTCTTGTGAGTGAGTTGAAGTGTCTCTTGCACACTTACTAGGAGGAGTACATGCTTGGAGTAGTAGTTGTTCAACTCTTGGAGGTTATGGAGTGCTTGGAGTAGTGTATGCTCATACACTTGTGGAGGACTCTCACACTCTTTGTGAGGTTCCTTTGGAGTTCCTTATTCAGCCTAAGCCTCTAGATACCTTATTCCCTTACCCTTCACTTGCTTTCTTTGGTATTCATGAGTTGCGAGTATACTTCTTGTGTTACTTTGTAGTTATTTGGAGCATATCATCATCTTGTACATGTATTATATTGAATTGAACCATAGTACTTTTGATCATACTTTGTGTATTCATGTATCTGGATTCTGGGCTAACAAGATGACAATTTAGATTATTCTTTTATGATTACCATAGAGTTTTGTTGGATTTTGAAGTCGCGTAATTAATATAGAGAGAGATTATAGAGAGAAAGAGAGAGACAAATTAGGTGTAGAGGACCTGTCAACATTAGCATGGCAAATTTTTGACAATACAAACATGCCACTTCTATTTTCACCTTGAAGTAGACAATGCTCCTCATTAGGTGAGAGGATCTGACATGAATCTTTCTTAAAAACAACTTTTTATCCGCCTGTGAAGAAAGTAGATATTGAGAGAAAATTCTTCTTCAATTCTTGAACATAAAGAACATTAGAAATTGTGAAATTCCCACTTGCTCTTGACTTTAAGTTTACTTCTCCAACACTTGCAACATCCAAAGACAGTAATGGAAAATTGCTCTCTTTGAAGTAGATGTATTCGAAATAGAATTCTCTTTAGGTGTGGAAGAAGTATTAGAGGTAGATGTGGTGGATGATGAAGTGGAAGACTTAGAAGTAGAAGACTTACTTTCTATCTTTCTTACTTTGCTGACTCTTCTTCTCTTTCTTTGTTGTCTCCTTCTGTTTCTTACCCTTTGATGATGATAATTTTTTTTCTTCAAATAAAAAGTCCAATTATTTACTATTTGTTTTTACACATTACATATTTCAACAAAATAAACATTTTTTACACATCTATAGACAAAAGATAATAAAAAGACATCATAGTGAGCCAAAAGGATAATAAATACGTTGCAAAAAGATATAACTACTATGCCGAAAAGTATATCAATAATCAATCATCAATCATCATTAAGTTGAATATCCTCCTCTCTTACATCATCATCATGAGGAGCAACATCATCATCATCATCACTATCATCATGTGCAACAAGAGGATCATTGTCCATCAATGTAAGTCTCTGAAGTATGGGAGTAGTAAAGTCAAGCATACCCTCACAATCTTTGCTCTTTTGCAATGTGAGAAGTCTATCATCATCTTTTTCATGTTCAATCATATCAAGTGTGACTTCTATCTTCTTAAACCCTCTCTCCTTAATTTTAGTTGCAAGTCGCAAGTTCTTATGAATATAGACCAACTTTTTTGTGTTCTTTGGAAGCAATTTATTTCTCAACTTTGTATATATCAATGAGAAAGTACTTCTATTTCTTTCACAAGAAGAAGCACAAGTTCCTTGTGAGAGAACATGTAAAGCAAGCTTTTGCAAATTGGGCATACAAGCCCTAAATGATTCCCACCACTTCACTGCATAATGCATTCTGACACAACTATGTGCCTTTACATGGACATATATGTCTCTATAAGTGCATATATGTATTTGAACACCTACATATAGATGTACACAAGGGAAAAGCATAAAGGGGAAAAAATTGTATGTGTGTGTGTGTGGATACATGCATAAGTGCATGGATGTATTTGAACACTTATATACATATTACAAATATACACAAGATTACATCTATGTGCATGCATTCATGTCCTTCATACATGTATTTGTGTCTCTTGAGAACTACAAAAGGACCACAGGATGATAGTATGAAACGAGCATGCCAGTCTCTTTGTGTGTGTGTGTGTGGGGCAACAAGCATTGTGTAGGTTCATACATATAGCTCTCATTTCGATGCAAGAAAAAGTAAGTTTTACTTTACATAATTGAAAGAGCACCGATAGGAACCGAATGTATTAAGAGCACCGCACCGAACCGAATGAACCGGATGATCGGTGCATTTTTACCCCGAGAGCAAGAAGAACCGGATGACACCGAATCTATAGAACCGTACAGCACCGAATTCATGCCCTTGGGGTATAAATACGCGAACCGATGCAACCATGACTGCATGCAATGGAGAATGCATCATGTCCCATCTTTTCACACACAGAGCGTTTACTTCCTCTAACCTTGCATTCTCAATACCATCAATATGGCTGATTTCCTGAGTCATTCTGTCAGTCAATTCATAAACAAGACCCATGGTAGCCCTTCTCTATCTACTAAATGCAATACCTTCAAAATAGGGGCACATATGCTTACAATCTCTCCTGCACTTCTCCAAAAAAATGCACTTATAACAATACCAAATACATGTTCAGCTTTTCTTGTTTGGTATACTCTTTTTTTGGTATACTCAACTGAAACCATCATGGATCTTAATCCATTATACACTCTCTCATCCAACAAGTTTGCTAGCATGATAAATATGTAAGCAAATCTGGTTTGTGCAGGTTTAAGAAGATCTTTTGAAGAATGTTTTCTAAATAGAGCAAGTATGCTGGACTTCATAGTTACAAAAGTTGTGATTTTTAGAGCTTGATTCAATATGGGCTTCACCCAAGCAAGCCCACCAATATCCTCAAACAACAAATCAATGCAATGGCATGTACAACTCGTGTAAAAAATATGCGGGAATTCTTGCTCAACCAAATAACCGACCCTTACACAATTTGTTGCATTGTCCATGCATACTTGAACAACTTTTTCAGCTCCAACATCTTTGATAGCTTCTTTCAAAATCTCAAAGATGTACTCTCTAGTTTTCACTTCACCTGCATGCTTCCATAAATGCAACTAACCATAATATGAATGATTGGCCGATTTCTAGCATTGGACCTACCATCACACACTGTACTACATCCAAAACATTTTCGCTTCTCATGGAATTTCAGCAAGTCACCTTCTATGAACCTCACTTCATCACAGAGATGATGTGTACTCAAATGATGATATGATGGTGGCTTATAGGAAGAGCCTACACGACCGATTGCACTAACCATATCAAGAAAGTAAGGGCCTCTTACTTTCCAACATGGTATGTCTTTTGCAAAAAAGAACCTAATGAAGAGTTTCGTCTACATCAGCCCGTGCTTGAGCTTCCCAAGATTTTTGCAAAGGTCCTTGAGAAGTTCTCTTTTGGGATGCATGAAAAGTGGAAGTATCACTAGATGGCTGAGACACATAGGTTTCCTCATGATCATCAAAATTTGCTGATTCATTTGCCACAATATACTCATGTGAATGCATCACATTGGCATTAGAGCATGACCCACTTTCTTGAGGTGATTTTGCAAGTACTGTATATTTTGGTGAGCGTGAGCACATTTGTCAACTCCATAACCTTTGAGGCCATGAATGTGTGCCTGAATTTGATTGGCTCCTCTATCCCATACATGGCCACAAAATTTGATCTACATGTCCAATTTATTTTGGCAAGGCTTTGACCTTGTCCACATACTCCCATTCTCCACCGGCTTTCCTTGACATCTACAAAAGCCAAACAATTGAATCATTAAGCATGGAGGCATGCAAATGCCATAGTTCAAATTTCATCACAATTCATTAATTTTTATGGCAGTAGAAGTTAGAACATCAACAGCCTATTGTAGTGGTCTTCCAAAATTAGACATAGCAGCTGTGCCAAAGTTCCTTATGATAAAATAAAGGTGCAGGTTGCAGCTGATCAGACCAGCAGGTATACTATATAGACTAGCTGCTAGCAGTAGTCATGGCAGTCCAGCAGCAATTAGCAGATGGCAGATGCTATAAATCTACAGACATAACAAACATTTAATGCATAGTGGATGAATACTCTTCTGCCAAATTTCTTCTTCAGCAGCATGTCAGACCTTCATTCTTGAGAGATAGCAGAGCACATGACAGTGAGCAGCTCTGCATATATTCATGGGCTGTTTGAGGAATTATCATAAAGACTAGCCTCTAGGTGTGGATTATTCCTAGTCGAAATTAGATGATCATGCACTAAATTCTAAATCTTTGTGAGGCATCACATGTAAGGGCTTCAAATCAGCTTTCAGGTCTGACTCATGACCTTCTGTACTGTGTACATGACCTATTGTACAGGAAGGCGGTAGCCCTGTACCTTGAGGCGTGAGGGTTCTGGCTTGAGCTGAAGACAAGCTGGGCTGGACTCTCTGCACACGAGTTGGCTGGGGGAGAATTCACATCCACTTGAGCAAAGAAATGAGCCCGAAACGATAGGCATTTTGCTAATATCTGAAACAAAAAGGCAACGTCAGTAACACATTTCTTACACCCCCATCAGTATCAAGTTAGCCACGTCAGCAACAGGGGTTTCTGACACGTCAAGAACCAACTTTGGGTGTATGTCAACTATGTTGTGATACCAAATGTCGGAAGTGACGTGGGCCTTAATAATAATATACACAGGTTTACAAGATCTTCCAACACATGAACTTTAGCATACATACCTTAAGACTCAAAGTTAGATGAATGAGAAATAGAGAGAGAATACATAATTTTCAAAGTGTTATGGTAAGCTGAATGCTTACCTACACTATCTAATATGAATGTCAAATTACAATGTGTGTAATGGTACAAAACTGCATGTGTGCTTACAAAAACTGAAGCTAGGCTGAATTTAAGGTTCTAAATACGAGAAATTGTGCATTAAGTGCCTACGAGGTATGAAGAGTGTATGTATGTGCAATTGAAGTGAATAGAAACAGTTTAGAACTGTTTGTACAGCAAACCCTAATTCTGAAGTTAGGAGATCAGAAACCCTGAATCAGAAATTGACTTAAATAGCAAGAAAAACTCCTTGTGTTGAAGTAGAAGGCACCAAGCCTTGGAATAACAACAACAACAAAAGAAGAACTGAATTTAGAACTTGCTGCTTATAACAGTCAGCCAAAGCTGATGGTTGGCTGTCAAAATCTCGTCCAGATCTGCACCAAAACTTAGGAACACCTCTTCCAAGAGTTAGAGCAGTTCAATGACCTTGAGTGATCAATGAGTGATGCTCAACAATGACCCCCAAGCCCTTCTTTTATAGGCTTTAGAAGCTTTGGCGAAAATTTAGCAAAAACTTGCAAAAAGCACTAAAAAAGCTTGCATTAAACTTAAAAAGCGATTAGCTTTTGGTGGTTAAAAGCTTGTTTTTGAGTAAGAATCTTCAACGATCTCCTAATCTAGCCATTAGGAAGGCAAAAGAGTTAGCTTTCCTTGATGCTCATGACTTGAGGAATCATAATATGCAAAAAAACTTTTTGAGCAGAAATTAGGGTTAGGGTTTCTTTGCATTTCAGGACCTTTGATGACATAGTGTTATGTATGAAATGAAAGCTCTCCTCAAGTACCATCTGATGAGTTAAAAGGAATTTTTGACCTTCTGTGACCAAAACTCGGCTAAGCACCAAAAATTAGGGTTGCTGGAAATTAGGGTTTTGTGCTATTTTGACATTGTTTCCAACATTACTGTCATGTAAAACGTGCCTGCTGCACATGGTCGAATGATCTTGTTGATCAGCTTAAGATATTGATGATGGACAGTAGGAACTAATGTCCAGAAGGAGGACAAGTTCTCCTAGGTGCATCGAGAGAAGACATACCCATCACCACAGATAATCACATACATAATTGTGTATGCATGTCATGTGTGTGTGTGTGTGTGTACATGTTCACTTGGGCTGGATTGTAGAAGGCAGCAACAGTAACAAACAGGTTCAATGAGCAGCATTAAAAGCTGATCAGGTTTTATTGGTGATGGGAAGAGCAGATATGAAGAAAACATGAGATGAATGTTGGTTTTTACTATTTAGGCTGACAATGAGAGAGAGAGAGAGAGAGAGAGAGAGAGAGAGAGAGAGAGAGAGAGAGAGAGAGAGAGAGAGAGAGAGAGAGAGAGAGAGAGAGAGAGAGAGAGAGAGAGAGAGAGAGAGAGAGAGAGAGAGAGAGAGAGAGAGAGAGAGAGAGAGAGAGAGAGAGAGAGAGAGAGAGAGAGAGAGAGAGAGAGAGAGAGAAGAGACTCACACATGGCAAAGGAGCTAAATTGGCTCCAATATACAACTAATATACAAAGAAACAGAGCTCCAAGTTTATGATCTCTAAGAGCTAGGTGTAGTGTACAAGTTGATGGTTTATGGGCTAGGTAGCGTTCTCATATAGATAATTGAAGACCTGCAAAAATATTTGTTCAAAAGCTCATTTTTGGAAAAACTCAAGAAAAAGCTTGGTGGGATGCAAAAATTCTTGCATGTGCTTTAGAAACCTTGGTGCCTAATATGTTAGTTATACTTGGCACAGTCCTAGCCATTGATTACATGTGATGTGGATTATGTAAGAGGCTGCCATGTGCAGTTGCTTTCCACACTTAAAAACTGCTTTTCATATAAAATCTGAAAAGCAGAGTTTGACTTTTGACCCACATAATGTTGCCAAACACCCAAATGGTATATATGGTTGGATAACTCTCATCAGCTCTTTAAGAATATGTAATAAAAAATTTTGACCACCATTTTCCTGGAAATGGGACCATTTCTGAAGGCTATTTGTGACCATCAATCTGTATGATTTTAACAAGGTTGAGCTCCCTAGAGGAAGGTTGTTCATATCTGCGAAATCGCTAACAATGAAGATTGATGCAGCAGTATTACAATGAACTCAACCTGTTCTTCTGTAGAATAGATAGCTGAGCAGATAGGATGATTGGAGTTGATGGATCAGGAGCAAGCAAGTATGCTGTTATGAAGAGAGAATACCACAGCACAGAGAATGTTGTGGCGGTAGCTTAAATAATGGTTTATGTTTTAGTGTGTGAAATATTGCACACGTTCCAAGACTTGCTGTACCTCCTTTTTTAAAATAAAACAAATCATAAAAATTGGAGTGACTGTAGTGTAGATACAACATTGACTAATGAACTCACAACTTATGCTAAACTTGCAAGGGGAAGATTAATAGAACTTGAACACTACTTATTTATGAAATTTGTAAAATGTGTTGTATTTAAATCTTGGCTGGATATGTAGGTTTTCTTTGCAGGTATAGGAGCTTCTGGTTGGTGTCGCATTCTTTCGGACTCTTTTTGACATAAATGTTATCTGTTGAATTATGGTTTAGGAGTGCCTTTGTGGTCACTGATGTTACATTTTTTTGGGACACTTGTTTGGCTTAACATGTGATCTATTGAACTATGCCAGAGATCTGTCTTATTAAAATTGCAGGTGGCATCATTTCTTCACTACAAAGAGGGAATGAATGTGATTGTTGAGCCAGAAGTTCATGACCGCTTTGCAAGGGTTCCAGGTTTTGGATTCATCCAAACGTTTCATGTGCAAGATACAAGGTTTGCTTTGAGTCCAGAGATGCACTTGTGATTTATGAATTTTTTTCATCTAATCTGTGTCTCATACAGACATTCATTCATTCATTCAGGCAGTATACTTAGCTAGAAACATTCATATTGAAGGCTTTTTTTCATCATGAATTTACTTTTTTTTTAACCTTTGTTAACAGCAATCTTCATGAAAGAATTGATTTTGTGGTCTGCCTTGGTGGTGATGGTGTGATCCTTCACGCTTCCAATATTTTCAGAAATGCAGTGCCCCCTGTTGTATCATTCAATTTAGGGTCGCTTGGATTCTTGACAGCACACCCAGTTAGTTTTTATTTTTCCTTCTAATTAAAATATATCTTTCTTATTGTTATTTTTATTTTTTTGTTTTATGAATTTGAGTGTGTTCAGTGCCAAAGAGAGGGTAAGTTATTGAGATGAGTTTTTGCTTGCAGTTTGAAGATTTTATGCAAGATCTAAGGGCGATCATTCATGGCAATACAATGGTTGAAGGCGTTTACATAACACTGAGAATGCGTCTGAGATGTGAACTTTTTCGTGGAGGCAACCCTGTTCCTGGAAAGGTTTTTGATGTTTTAAATGAGGTGGTTGTAGATCGAGGATCCAATCCCTATCTTTGCAAAATTGAGTGTTATGAACGCAACCGACTTATCACAAAGGTACACTTTATTCTCTACTTCTCAATAATGAACCATATCTATTTGCTTGTGAGTGGTTTGGAATGATTCTCATGCAAATTTGGGATCTAGGTTCAAGCTGATGGAGTGATTGTGGCAACACCAACTGGAAGTACAGCTTATTCAACAGCTGCTGGTGGCTCAATGGTAGGCATGATCTACTCAATGAGCCAGTTAAATGTGAACCATTCTTTGTGGTTGCTTTATTGCATTTCCTCTACAAGGAAACTTTCTCCGAGTTACATTAATCTGATGTCTATGTGTGTGTGAGAGAGAGAGAGAGAGAGAAGAAGAAGAAGAAGAAGAAGAAGAAGGAGAAGGAGAAGGAGAAGGAGAAGGAGGAGGAGGAGTAAGAGAAAGAGAAAGATTTTTAAGGTCTATTAGAAGGCCGAATTCGACTAATGAGACAGAATCAATGTACATAGGTTATGTCTCCAATCAATCAAGAAGACAAAGTGTGCTGAAGATAAAAACTGATGCTAATACAAGGAAAAAACTCTCTCTCGATAACGTGCATGTATAGAGAAATCATGAGAGAGGGGGGATAAATGGAGTGCTATTCCTATTGTAGCCTACATGCAAGAGGGTAATACAGATATGCGAATGCATCTAAGTGATTGATCATCTCCTCCCATTGCCCATGTGTGGGTGTAGTATGTGGTACATGATTGGAGGTGGCGTCAAGGCTGCCAGGATGACTGCAGTGGCATCGGCCATCATCCGGGTCCGGCTCTCCTCAGTGGCTCGACAATAACGAGCCTTGGAAAATCCGCAATCTGGTGTCGATGAAATCTCTCTGTCTGATATCCTATGATGCAGGGTCGTCGTGCTATCAGCATGCTGAAGAGTCACCCCTCTCTGCATGACAAGAGGTGGGGGGCTGATGGAGTAGTATGATAGTAAGAATCACCCTAACTGATGCTGATCTCTGGAGGCCATGATCTCACAAAGGGTAGGCTGTCCTGTGAATAAAGCTTTGTATCTGCACCTGATATCATCATATGCCTCGCATCTACATACAAAATGCTCCTCATCCTCTATATCTATCCCATATATTCGACAAATCCTCTCCTCTCTGGGGGTGTTTGCTGCTCTGCAGTCTCAATTTCTAGTCTATGTGATGAAACCCTAAGCTGGCCAATTGCTACCCTCCAGCAATGAGGCATGCATGTGCCCATGTAACGTTGGTCTTTGGATGAAGCCATTTGTCAAGAAGTCCAATAATTGCTCTCGATAGTGTGACAGTCTAGATCCAAGGTCAGAAATGAACCACGTCTCGCTAATGTAGAGCTTCTAGAGTTCCTGTCTAAGCGGAGTCTCTCACTCTGTGAGAGGCGAATGTGGGGAGAGTCTAGGTCATATTGGAAGGGCAGTAGTCTGTCCATATCCAATCCATGTCCATGAAACCATGTCCTAACCTGAGAATACCAAGCTCTCTCATACACTGACTCAGAGGCGTTTATTGCCGCCTCAATTGCTCTATGTGTGAATGTATATGCTTGGAGCTTCCTCATCCATGGGAGGTGTGGCCATCTCTACCCTGATGATGTCATGTGGTAGTGAATATTTCCCACAGAATAGCCTTGAGATCATGCATACTTGTGGAATCTCAATCACACTCCACTGGGTGACTATGAGACCCGGACCCCAAACTGTCGCTGCATACATCATAGCTGGTGTGAGGAGTGTGTCAAATAGCCACCCCTTCGTGTGGGGCTCTTGGAAGTGTGCTTGATGACACCTCCTCTCTAACATGGCCAAAACTGCATATCCCCGTGTGTGCCTTATCAATAGCTGCCTATCTCATACTGAAGGGACCTGGTAGGCCACCTCTATTTGTCAGCTGGCTGCTGTGAACGCACCATAGGAGAGGTGTGGAAGATCATGACCTTGGTCTTGCCAAGGTTTACAGTCAACCCCTTCTGTGAACCCAACTGTATTCCACACCATAGGAGAGGTGTGGAAGATCATGACCTTGGTCTTGCCAAGGTTTACAGTCAACCCCTTTTGTGTACAAAACTCATCCAAGGCACCCAAGTGGCACTATAGACCCTTGGTGGATTATGAAATCAATACAATATCATCGGCATATAATAGAATGTGTACATGTGTACCTGCGAGGTCTCCTCCCTCACCGCGAGCACGTAGGATGTTGTCCTCAATCTCATCAATGTATGGCCCGAATAGAGTGGGAGAGAGTGGGCACCCTTGTTTAACACCAACTATGCTAGCAAAGGCTTCTAATAATCCCCCTGAGCACCGAACCCTCCCAGTCACCTGCTCATAGTGTGTAGATGGCCCAAATCATCTCCGATGGTATCCCCAAGCTCTGAAGACGTTGGAAAAGCTTCTCTCGTGGCACTGTATGAAAGGCTTTGTGGAAATTCACAAAGCAGCAATATAGTCTCTTCTTCCGCACCTTTGCCCTATCAATGAGGCAACGTAGAATGAAGATGTGATCAGTAGTGGACAAAGCTCATTGGAAACTTGCTTGACCACGTGCTCATAGCCCCTCCCTCTCTATATATGAGCTGAACTTTGCCTCAAGAACCGCCCGTAAAGCTTGGCCATGGTGTGAGCAATCATGATAGTCCTGTAGTACCTTGGGTCCAGGGTGTCTCCATATTTGTGGATGGGTATAATGGTGTTCCTCGTCCACTCCTCTGGGAAGCCCTCCCCTTTAGCTTGGTTGGAAACATGTGCAATCAACGGAGCTATAATGGAGGTAGTGTATATGAGGTGCTCACTCTGTAGTCCAGTGTAGTCAGTCGAGCGCCCACGCTGTAGCCGCTCAATGGCTCTTCGAATTATCTCTGCTGTGAAGAAGGAAGAGTGAGTAGGATGTGGTCCAGGTGGCCGGAGATAGGAGGTTGTACAAAGTACCTCATATAGTCTCTCGGCATAGTCATGCCAAATCTGTGGATCTCCAAGAGGTGTGGTCGATCGTGGCTCTCGCAGAGTGTGCCATGCAGCATTGCAATCCCTATTCGTAAGTGCGCGGTATAGCTCAAGCTCCTATGCCTCCTCAAAGCCCCGTCTCTTCCAACGTGTGAGGGGCTTCATATGTCTCCTAGTTTCCACCTATGTGATCTCTCCCAATGCTCTTTGAGTTCCTAGTCGACGATATAGACTCCTGCACTCATCATCGAACGAACAGTTCTGCGGCATGGTCTGAGAGGAAGTATGTGACGAGAATGGGTGGTGTGCGAGAATGAACTTATGGAGGATGTTTGAAGGATGGATGCTATGTGTGAGAAGAGCTATGCGATGAAGCAGACCTGCTAGGGGGAGGGGGAGAGAGAGAGAAAGAAAGAAAGAAAGAAAGTCATATTAACGTCTTCTGGAGACCAAACTTGGCCTATGAGACAAAAACCATGTACAAGTGTAGTAACCCTGTGTAGAAGATAAAATGAAATAAAAAGTATATCGCTACACAAAGCTATATAGGGTTGGAAAAGGCTGGGGAGACGTGGCTCGGACTCTGCAGATAGTGGCCACCTAATACATGGCGGATCCAAAATGTGAGTAAAACGCCCTAGCTACTGGTGATGGGTGGAGGTGGGTGTAGTATGTGGTACATCGGTGGTGGTTTTAGTGCCTCCTATAGGAAGACAACCTAGGGGGTGGTGGTACGCCTATGCTCCATCATGTGGTCGTAGGCAATCATGATGCGTGAGATATCCTCCTGATATAGTCGTGGTCGACGGTATCCGCCCATGCGTGGTTGGCGCCGTGCTCTCTGTGCTGCTGCCTGGTGAGCGTGAGCCCTATAGATGGACCTCTCTGATGTAGCTCAACTCGCTGAAAGAACTGGGTAATGGTCTGCTGGGTACTCACCCGTGGCTGATGTATGGGCTGTAGTGACCTCTCTCGCCTCTCGTATGCTGCTGTGAGAAAGCGTCCCAAGCGTCTTTGGTCTCCCATAGTCATGCACAGCTAGAATGACTCCTCGATCTGGAACTGTGCTCGTAGGTCTAAGTATGCTGGACATCTGATAACAAAATGCTCCTCACTCTCTACCTCTGTCTGGCATACTGGGCACCACCTCTCCTCACGGGGGACTCCCCTGGACCGACCCCTCTCAATCTCGAGCTGATGTGATGAAACCCAGAGCTGCCCAATGACGACTCGTAGGTGGTGGGGAAGGTAGGTCTGCATGTATCTCGGAATCTCGATGAAGCCCGTGCCCGATATATGTAGAAAATGCTCGCGGTAGTAGAGCATTTTCGGTGGCAATGTACCCCTAGGGCTCACCCATGTCCTCTATATGTATGTATGCCATATCTCCTGACGAATGATCCTATTCCTCTCTTGATGAGAGAGCGAGTAGGTGGGTGCATGAGAGTCGTACTGTAGTCGTGGTAGCCTGTCTATGTCAAAGCCATGGTGGGCAAGCCAGTCTCGTGTCTGTGCATACCATGAGGAGGTGTCGCCTGCTAATGCCATATCACGTGATGCCTCGAAAGCACGATAAGCAATGCGCTCTGTATCCATGCTCCGAAGTCTGTGTAATAGGCATACTGTATGGAATAGTGCCTCAACTAGCATCGGTGGTGCAGCGAGCTCTGCTCTAATGATATCATGTGGTACTGAAGGCTTGCTGCGGATAAGTCTTGCAATCATGAGGATCTGTGGCCTCTCTAATGCTGTCCATACTGATGTAGCTAATCCTGGTCCCCATATGGCTGCCCCATACATGAGCGTTGGCGTAACCAAAGTGTCAAAGAGCCACCCCTTTGCGCGGGGCTCCTGAAAATATGCCTGGTGGCACTGTCTCTCCATCAAAGATAGTGCTGCGTACCCACGTGTGATGCGGTCACTGGCTGCCTGAGCCATAGAGAAGACCCCTGATGCTGCTGTAAATGTCACCCCCAAGTAAACATATGATCCGACCACCTCGATCGGTCCACCTGAGAGAGAGAGAGAGAGAGAGAGAGAGAGAGAGAGAGAGAGAGAGAGAGAGAGAGAGAGAGAGAGAGAGAGAGAGAGAGAGAGAGAGAGAGAGAGAGAGAGAGAGAGAGAGAGAGAGAGAGAGAGAGAGAGAGAGAGAGAGAGAGAGAGAGAGAGAGAGAGAGAGAGAGAGAGAGAGAGAGAGAGAGAGAGAGAGAGAGAGAGAGAGAGAGAGAGAGAGAGAGAGAGAGACTTTTTAACGTCTATTAGAGGCCAAAATCGGCCTATGAGACAAAACATATACATCAGTATGATCCAATCCACTATGATCCCAAAAGGAAAATAAAGTGCGAGTACAAAACAGAGTATAAAAGGAGTGGATAAGAACTTGCGTCAAGGGTGTGGGGTGCTATGGGTATGCACTCTATATGCTCAATAGGTGAGATAGAAATATGATATGCATAGGGAGGGGAGGCTGGGTGGTGTCATAACGCCCTAAATGCCTGGAGTGGGTGTAGGATATAATGCATCGGTGGGTAAGGCATTGTGGCGGTCCCCAAAATGCTCTGCACATCGAGATGCGCAGCTGATGTCTCCATGTCTCCCTGTCATGGCGTGCGTGAATCGCCTGAATCTCTCTCTGGTGGGGAGGGGCTCTCTGGAGTGGGGGTCTCGGTCGTGGACGCTGTCGTCTAAGCTCCTCTGCTCTATGTAATGTGACACCCTGCGTCGAACTGGGTCCTCGGGTGGCTATGGGTCTGAAAAAATTTGTAATATAAGTCTGGGGGGCGAGGTGTATCTCCATCTGCTGCCGGAGAAGTGATGCACGGCGGCACTGGAGCTGTACTAGGAAACGACCTAGAGGGTGCTGGTCCTCCGTCTCCAATAAAGCCCTAATCTCTCTGGGCCCCCTAAAGAGCTGTGGGTAGCGGTCTCTGATGTCCTCATATGCCTGGCATCTACATGTGTAGTGCTCCTCGTCCTCCACCTCCTCTCAACATATCTTGCATAATCTCTTGGGGTATGTGTTGCTCGTCCAACCTCAATCTCGAGCTGGTGTGATGATACTCTGAGCTGCCCAATGGCCACTCTGCTGGTGCCATGTATGTATCCATGTATCGTGGTCTCTGAATGAAACCATCCACTGTCACAGTCAGGAAGCGCTCTCTGTAGTGTTTCCTCTTTGTGGGAAGAGGCTCCCGTGGTGCTATCCATGTCTCCCTGACGTGTATCTATAGTAGGTCCTGACGGATGATCCTGTTCCTCTCCGAACAAGAGAGGGTAATGTAGGGAGAAGAGAGGTCATACTAAAAAGGGGGGAGATCGGTAATGCTCGTGCCATGGTCTGCTAACCATCGGTAGGTCTGTGCATACTATACTCTCTCATGCCCTGTCTCTGCTAAATGTCTAGAGCTCTCAAATGCAAGCCTTGTGAGTCGGCTAGTGGGGAGCTCTCTGACTCTCAGAATAAAGGTCACCAACTGAAAGAGGGCCTCCACTAGCATCGGTGGTGTGTCAAGCTCAGCTCGTATAATGTCATGCGGAACGGAGAGCTTGCTGCGGAGCAAGCGTGAGATGATGGTGACCTTGGGCCTCTCAATCCGCGTCCACATCGCCGCCGTGATCCCTGGTGCCCATACTACCGCTGCGTACATCAATGCGGCTGTCACTAGAGTATCAAAGAGCCATCCCTAGTCTGGGGCTCGTGAAAATGTGCCGCAGCGTCTCTCCAATACTGCAAGTGCCGCATAGCCTCGTGTCAATCTATCTCTCGCTGCCTGTGCCATGGAGAATACCCTTGTGTTGCCCGAGAAGGTGACACCTAAGTAGACGTAGGAGTCCACTACCTCTATCTGTCCTCCAACTGCGGTGAAAGAGGCGCGATGGCATATTGTCCTGGAGGTATGGAAGATCATGACCTTGGTCTTGCCAAGGTTCACTGTGAGTCCCCTCTCCATGCAGAAGGTATCAAGCGCCTGTAAATGTGACTACAGCCCCTCCCGTGACTCTAAAAGCACGACAATGTCATCAGCGTATAATAGGATGTGTACTGGCGTACCTCTGAGGTCTCCTCCTAGCCCTCGTGCTCGTTGTATATACTCCGTGATCTCGTCGATGTAGAGAGCGAAGAGAGTGGGTGAGAGAGGGAAACCTTGTTTCACACCAATGGTGCTAACAAGGTTGTCTAATAGACAGTCGGGGCAGCGCACCCTGCTTGTGACTCGTGCATACAAAGCATGGATGGCCCATAGCATGTTTGATGGTAGCTGTAACTCCTAAAATCTCCGTAGTAGTCTCTCTCGAGGGACCATGTCGAAGGCTTTGCGGAAATCCACAAATCAACAGTATAGTCTCCGCTTCCTCGCCTTCGCGCTCTCAATCAAGCAACGAAATATGAAGATGTGGTCGATGGTGGAGAAAGTGCGGCGGAAGCCTGCCTGGCCAGGTGCTTTGATCCCATCTCCCTCAGCATGTGTACTGATCTCTGCCTCTAGTATTGCCCCATAGATCTTGGCGAGGATGTGGCCTATCATAATAGTCTTGTAGTTCCCTGGGTCCATCATATTGCCGGACTTATGGATAGGCGCAATGGTATGCATAGTCGATGTGGTCGATGGTGGAGAAAGTGCGGCGGAAGCCTGCCTGGTCGGGTGCTCTGATCCGAGCTTCCTCAGCGTGTGTACTCATCATATTGCCTGACTTATGGATAGGCACAATGGTATGCATAGTCCACGAGTCAGGTAATCCCTCAACCAAAGCACGGTTGAAGAGATGGGCAATCAGGGGGGAAACTACATCGATTGCGTATATAAAGTGCTCGCCCTGTAGTCTTGTGTGGTCTGCTGAACGGCCATGCTGTAGCCTATGGATGGCCTGTCGTACCATGCCTGCCGTAAATAGGGTGGATATCACAGGACGCGATGTGGGAGGGATCGGCAATGGTGGCTATCCTTGGACATCATATAACCTCTGGGCATAGGTGTGCCAAGTCTGAGGATCTGCTATAGGTGGGCGTGGCTCACGTAGGGCTCTCCAGGCGGTGGCGCAATCCCTACTCATGAGAAGGTCAAACAACTCTGCCTCTTCCTCGAAAGCTCGCTGCTTCTGGCGTGTGAGGGCTTGCATCTGTCGTCGTGCCTCCCTCTCTGTGATGGATCCCAAGATACTCTGTGCTCTGAGATGTCGGTCGTCTACACTCCTCATCGTACCATCTATTCTGGGGTGTATGCCCCAACCGTGTCGAATGTGCGGTGCTGTGGGTGGTGTATGGGAAGCTGAGAGTGGCGGATGTGTGGAGGATCGAGGAGAAGTGGGTGGTGAGGGTGTCCAATGGGGCAGAGGGATCAAGGGAGTAGATGCGCTCTCGAACATGGGAGCTATAGATATGTGCTAGCTCATGTCTAAAGTGAATGGTGGTATGGGTGTGTGGCTGTATGGTGGCGGGGTGGGATATGCATGGTGGGCCGCGTATGGATAGGGCAAGATATGCATGGTCAGCTCCAATTGGAATGGGTGGGATGGTGAATGAGGTGATGAGATGTGTCGCTTCCGGGGGTCCGATAACTATGAGGTGGGTGTGGCGGTGTCGGCTGAGGCTCTGAGTGTAGACATGTCATCGATGGTGCGAAGCATCTCAAGGTCGTCAAAGTCGTAGATATCACACTAGTGGCTCTGAGTACGAGCATTGAAGTCTCCTACAAGGAAGACTTCACCCATCCTGGGATACTCCATAATGGTGTCACTAAGGGAGTCATGGTGATGTGGTGTCTGGTCCCTCCCCCTTTGAGGGCTGCTCAGGGGAATGTGTGAAGCGCGAGCCGATGGGTGCAATTTAGCAGACGGCGAAATACGTTGCTCTCTCCTCTGATAGCTGGAGGCATATCCACATGAAACATGCCTCTCTGGCTACCACTTGTACCCTGTGCTGTAGTGGCTATCTATAGAGCTCAACTACTCCTCCCATCCTCGTGTGGTGTGCTGTCGAATCTGTCGGCGGTGATCTGACTCCCACATATAGCCCTCAATCCTCGGTAGGCTCCTTCCCGGGCTCTCCTGTGTCTCTGTCAAGAAGATCATGTCTCTATCCTCCATCACCCCCTCGAGGAGCCTTGGATGTGTCCACAAAGATCCATTGCAGTTCCAGACTGCAATGCGCACCTCCTGCTTTGCTGTCTCATAGGCCGCGAATCCCTAGTCAATGGGTCGTCCATCGATGATGACATGACAGTCTCTGTAGACTCTGTATAGGGCACGATGTCCCTCCCGTCGGGCCTGGAGGACATGTGGCATGCATGCACGTCTGTGCTCTACCTACATCCGTGTGAGGTCGTCATCCAAATAGATCGGGGCGCTCGGTGTAGTGCATAGTACCGCTCGTCGTGTGAGGAAGTCTCTCCTCCTTGCCTCATCCGAGAACTGAAGAATAAGTGCTCCGCTCCGTGTGGTGTCTCGTCCTGCTCTCCGGGCTCTGGTGAAAGGAAGAGGCTCATCCGCGTGGTATCCGAGTAGTGTGCACAAGCGACGCCCGTCTTGCTTTGGTGATCCGTCTGTCTCTGTGAGGCCGGAGACGCGAACATTGAGCCTTCGGGCCTGTCGCATCTGCTCCTCCTCAATGGTAGTGTGTACTATATGGATCTCCTCATGGTGGTTGTTCTTCTTTGCCTCCTGTCATGTGATCATTCTGATATCATGTACCATATAAAATCTTTTATATGCATATGAATGTATGCACGTTGCATATGTATGTCTATATGCATGCATATACGTATGTACATATATTATTCCTATTTCTGTATGTTTATCCAAATAAATGTTTATTTGCTTAGTTATTTATGTATATATGTTCTTTCCAGTACTTTATGTCTATTTTAAGACATGTTTATTTACTTATTTTATGTATGCATGTATGTAATATTGTGTATGTATGTATATGTATCTACTATGGCTATTTGTGTGTATAATACGTATTTATGTATGTTTGTAATATGTATGCATGTAGGATGTACTTAGTATACGTATGCAATTTGTATGTATGTACTATGTATGTATGTATGTATGTATGTAGCATGTACTTACAACTGTGTATGTAATATTGTATGAATGTATTTATGTATGTAATATGCATGTATGTATGCATACATGTATGTATGTATGTATACATGTATGGGATGTATGTATGTATGCATGCATACATGTATGTATGTACATATGTATGTACTATGGATGTACATGACATGATGTGATGAGGACTTCTGTATTTTATATATTTAAATGTTAACACATCGTGTTTTTATGTGTTTTTTTATGATAGCTAAGTATCTATAGGAGGATTAATATACCGAGGATACCTAAAAAGATCTTTTTCTTTTTGATTTGTATGCAACTTAAAACCTCTGCTAACTCGTTAGCAACCTGTTGCCTATGATGTTGCATCCGTGGGACCAACGTGGGTGCAGATGTCCTTTTTTGGATTGTGAGGTGAACTCTCTGTTTCAGAGAGGTTTCGAGTGACTTCTGTCTTTGTGGAAGGAGATGTTTCCATCGCGATTATCACTTTGGTGAGGTATGGCTATGAGTCCAAGATGGAAAGAGCAGCTCAGATAGTCATGATGATCCAAACACCTGACAGCTAGATGGTAGTTGCGGGAAAAATAAGAGAAAAATATTCCATGGGTTTATTCTTTGTGTAGGGCAATGTGTGCATGCCTGAGGATGACTCCATCTGCCAGCAGATATTGCATGAGTGCCATGAAAATTCGTGGTAAAAATTTACTTGTTCCACTATTCATCTAATTGGGTTCCTTGATTTTGGGAAGTCAGTTGTGCTATGATCTTTTCCTAATGATATGCAAAGATCCAGCACTATTGTCATAGAGTCTGAAGTTGTTGCCAGTGTCTATTTTGGGGCAACATGAGGTAAACCATCTGTCATAGAGGAATTCCTTGCTTGTAAGCTGTATTGAATTGAAGCCTCACTTTTCTTGCTGAAGGTAGAAATGGAGGAGGAAAGGGGGGTTATAAAAGGAGGGGTTGTGGCAGCCAGATGAGATGGAACTAGACATTATTGGATAGTCTCAGGTTGTTGACAGATTCTGTTCCAGGCAAGCTGTGACAAAGTTTTGTTGTTGAGACGCCTTGTGGCTTTCTATTAGGTGCTGTGAATTTCTGATAATGAGAGAATATGGGTCATCTTTTTTCTATATATGGTGGAAAATTTGGATTGGTTCCTGATTCGATATTCATAATGCAGGTGCATCCCAATGTTCCTTGTATGCTGTTTACTCCTATCTGTCCACATTCATTGTCTTTTCGGCCTGTTATCCTCCCTGATTCTGCATTACTCGAGCTAAAGGTACCGATTATTAAACTACAAAGTGTGTGATGGAGCACTTCTTTTCATTCATTCTTTCATCATGCTTGGGTGGTGTAGGTCCCAGAAGATGCTCGCAGCAATGCATGGGTTTCTTTTGATGGAAAAAGAAGGCAACAGCTCTCTAGAGGTGATTCAATTCGGATCTGTATGAGCCAACATCCTCTTCCAACTGTAAACAAGTCAGATCAGACTGACGACTGGTTTCAGAGTCTTGTCCGTTGTCTGAATTGGAATGAGCGGCTGGAGCAAAAAGCCTTGCCCTAACCAGGCAGACAACATTTGTGGATCGTTATTCTTGTGTCCTTTCCAGCCATGAAGCATTACTGATGTGGATTGCAGATGCAGTCATTATTGCTGTATAGTTTTGGCTGTACCGAGGGAAGATGCAAAGGACATGATCTTGTACATTCTTGTATTTTAAGCTAACATTATTTATTGGTGAAAGCTATCATCCAAGCAATGTGTACAGCATGATATTGTAAATTCAAGCATTTGCACCCTGTAAAGCTATTAATCTATAACAAAATTCTTTTCATCAATCTATAGGGGGAAGTTGATTATTGCAAATAGTGGTCCTGTTTTCTGCAGGAAACAAGTCATGGTTGAAGGATTCAGTAAACTCTATGTGGATGACCTTCTGTTAACCTTATGATTTTTCCTCAAATGGTTTCTGCTGATGGGTGGAGTTCATCAACAGCTTTTATATATGGACACCACCCTATGTTTGGGCAAATTTCATGCATTCATCGTGTTCATCTCCTGTTGGACAAATTTGTTGGTATTAAGAGTATTTGGTCTACACGTTCTGTTTTATGGAGTTGCTGTTTGACCCAGAGATAATGATACCACCCCCACAAATAATTTGTGATTGTGATATTCAGCTCATTATGTACACTTTGAATGTATAAACTCTCTAGAAATCATACCAGTATGGCCATGCTCGGGGTTATGCTGGGTGACATTAAGTATGCAAGGTATATGGCAGCATAATGCCAGTATTTATCCTCGTGAATAAAACAAAGTTGTGCACCCGAATTCTACAAAGCTGGTTCTGCTTCTTGTGCATATCAAAAAATGGGTCTCTTGATCTACTTTGAAATGATCTAGATATGTCTAAGAATTCTGTGTCTGTACATTCTTAGAAGTGTGTATCCAGTAAATTGGTGGATCTCCCCTTGCATAGGCGTTGGCGATTGTAAATAGCTGCATGGTTTTAGCCATGGTTAGCAACATGTGCGATTGTTTATCTTTGTATTGTGTTGCAGAACATGAACAGAACGTCATTTTCAACCACCTCATAGAAGCAATGAATGGTTAGCGTAGTGATCATGAAAAATGAACCCCCTTACACTAGAGTCTTTTCGTGCCTGCTATAGTGGAGTATGTACATCTGTAAATGGTGTGCATTTGGGGTAAATTATGTGGTTGTAATGGAGTACATACATTTCTCTATGGTGTACATGTAAAATAAGTTCATTGTGCATTATGTGCTGATTGTTATTCTCACAGGTGCACTCTTAAGATCTTGAAAGTATAGCAATTGTGGGCTATGTCGATCAAGTTTTACTTTACGGATACTACCTTACAGAATCAACTTCTTACTCGTATCTCCATTTAGCCAGATGTCAGGACCAGGATGAGGTTGCTCTGCCCATGCTCATATAGGCCACAAGTTGATATTGTTAAGATAACTTGATTAATAGAGATTTATCTCTGGCACGTGTACTGATAGAAGAAAGCCAGTCCCCACAGCTTGGAAAATCATGTTCCTTTTGCCACGTTATAGATTCCCTAGCCAATCAAGAAAGGAGCTGCAGTTCTCAGATCTGCAAATATCACAAGTGAATAGTGTTTGGTCGTACGAGGCGGTAAATTCTCTCTCTCTCTCTCTCTCTCTCTCTCTCTGTCTCTCTCTCTCTCTCTCTCTCTCTCTCTCTCTCTCTCTCTCTCTCTCTCTCTCTCTCTCTCTTTCTCTCTCCCTCTCCCTCTCTCTCTCTCTCTCTCTCTCTCTCTCTCTCTCATTGGCATCACATAGAATGAGCATTCACTGGATAGTAGTAGACAAGATTTTCCTCTTTGGTGTGGATTCGGCCTGTTCATTTTGCTGCTTTGCTCTTAATGTGATTTAAAAGACCCCAAATATCAATGCGCTTTGGGATAGTACGTAATTTATCAGTCATTCTCTTTGTGATCACTCAACCTCGACGTCACTACATCTCCCATGCTCATCTTTCCATCAGAACGTTTGGGCATGAACTCAAGAGTGCATATGCTGAATTTTAAATTGAGAGTATGTGGAATCCGTTGAGAGACTAAGTCTAATCCTACTCGTTTTGGATTTCTTCTTTTGTATATTCACCGGAAGGTTCATTGAATGAATCATATTTAAAGTGCTGCATCGCACGCATTTCCTTTTACTTCTACAGAGTTTTCAATAGTCGAGGACTAGTAGAACTCTATGATATGTGTCGATTCCAGTGCATTCACATACATACAAATAGCCACTCCAATCAGTAGAAACATGACGATCATTATTTGAAATTTATCAACCAAATAATCATGAAATACAGAATGAGGCTTTCTTAGTTTATGCTCAATCTGGACCGAGTATCAGTGATTAGCAAGATAAGTGTAGATCAGAAGGTGTTCTGAAGGTAATGTTTCTCTTGTTTGGTCAAAATATCGTTGTTTTAAATATATAAATTTTTTTTAATGGAACTTTAATGGAAGCCTTTAAAGGGTGCACGCATGTATATAGGATCTTGTATTATTCTTAGGATCAGGAGGACGAGAAAGAAATAAGAGATGTTTTAACCTCTACAAGGGCCAAAGTGCACGTGATATAAAATCATACAATATATGAATGTGTTTACAATTATCAACCAAAAAAAAAAGAGAGATGCATTTTATAAATAAATTCATATGCAATATGGTGCAACATTGAAGCTGTTGATGTGGTAATGAGATGATGGAGTGGAAAATTGTCTCCTATAAGATTCGAATCATGACATTGCAAGGAAAAATTACATCCATCTTTGATAATCATAGGAATAGAATGCATCTGGGGTGTGGTCATTCATCATAGTTTGAGATATGCGAGTTTTGTTTAACTTTTTTGATATCAGATATATGTTATCTAGGTAGTTGAAGCCATTAATGAGATTGTTCTTTCGACATATTGAAGAGTGAGTCTAAGCTCTTTGGAGAGGTCCAATATTGACTACATTTGGGAAAACAGTTATCCCTTCTTGGGCCTTTTATAGTAAGGAGTGATAAGTGATCCACCAATAGGAAGAGGGAAATGGTCACAATGTACTCCCATAAGTAGGTTACACATAGGTTTCCCTTATTTTTTTCATGGTCAAATGTGTGAAAATTACCTTGACTCGGCAATTTTTGTTCAAAAGTGATTCAAGAAGTCATAGAGATCAACTATAGCCCTTGACTACCCTTGAAGATCCAAGGGCTAAGCTTAAGGGGAAAATGTCATGGCAACATTGATTTTGGACCCTTGGACCTCATGGAGATTTTGTGGTTGTGAATGCCCACCTAGAAGAAAAGGTCTCCATCATGGCAATCCTTGAATTGTGCCTAAATCAATGGTTGATATTCATTTTATTTGAATGCATGCACCTTTGCATGATAACCATTGAATCTTAGTCAAATCTAATGACCAAGGAGGTATCTAGGTTTCCAAAAGTGTTCTCATCTCCACCCTTAGATATAGTAAAGATCTAAAGTTCCAAACAACTCCTCATCTCTCAAGGGTCATTTCAAGCACTTATTTATGCGTATTTGTTTGAATTCTTATGACTTCTACTCGTCTGACCATGTATTTTTTTTTCTTGCTCATGTTAATCTTTACCATACATTGATTAGATCAAAAGATGATATGTTCTCTATTTTGGGCCATTGAATGCAACCTTTAATTCATCATTTTTTAGCAGTGATTACCATTACTGGTTTCTATGTCCCTTAAGATCATACATTATTATCTTTAATCCCTAAAATTAGGAATGCTTACAAGGCTCAAATGTTGCTCAATTTTTTGTGTAATGCTTGTTGAATTTTAAAATATTGTGTGAATGGAGTTCATGAACTCCCCTATAAATAAGATTTAGATAGAATATCATACCTTTATCTATTAGGGTCAAGATGGTATGTACTCTGCCTTTTGAACTTGGAACATTAATACCTTGAACAAGGATAGTGGTTTGCATGTCAAATGCTAACTCTACCTCCTCTCATCAAAGGGATAATTGTGGGACACTATCTCTAAATTCTAATCTAGTTTGAGGGGACTCAAAGTTTCTCGATTGCTACTCTGAGTCTATAGTGGCTATTAATCTAGATGTTTAGGAAATTCTATAAATCCCAAATTTGCAATTCACATGAAGTTCCATTAAAAATACTACATCATTAAGGGAAATAAATTTTGTGAACACTTTCATCTCTCTCTATTTCATATTTCCATGTGTTCTCTTAGATCATTCTTTCTAATTACCATATTATAAAACAATTATGGATGTTTCACTAGTGCATTGAATGATTAGAAGCTAAATAATATTTTAGCATGATCAATTAGCCAAGCAATTGATAAAGAGCACAAAAACCTCATGTACCCTAAATTTGAAAAGATCTTGGAAGTCACAAAATCATAAAAGAAAAATTTCTAGATAAATATAACATACCCTAAGCATAAATATTTCATTCAAAGTGTTTCCTCAACCAAAATTGAATAAATTAAATGCGTTCCTCTCATGGTTTGTCCCAATTAGAGTTTTTATTGTTCACCAACTTAGTTAGAACAGTACAGAGGATCTTACTTGTAATTTTCACTATTCCATTTGCTTGTGGGTGGTAAGGCACCG
Source organism: Ceratopteris richardii (assembly GCA_020310875.1). NCBI lineage: Eukaryota > Viridiplantae > Streptophyta > Polypodiopsida > Polypodiales > Pteridaceae > Ceratopteris > Ceratopteris richardii. The sequence goes on from CM035409.1 coordinate 53,315,599, forward strand.
ATTTCTTGTGAATAACCATGAATTCTTGTAACAAGTATTCCATGACCTCGTTCAAGAAGTGGGTACCACGATCACTGACTAATTCTATTGGAAACCCATATCTCGTAAAAACATTCTCGAACAGAAATGTGGTTGTGGTTTGTGCATCCTTCTTCCTAGTGGATTTTACCCCTACCCATTTGGTTAAATAATCTATGGTGTAGCAAAACACACATAGGTGATGTTCCTTTGGATGAAAACCATTATGCAAAGTGTCTCCAAGATTTTTATGTGCCTACAATCATGAAGAATATAGTATTAGTTGGATAAATGGTTGAAAGAGGGTATGTACCCAAGTTTAACAACAAAGCATGCTTTGTGGAAGATTCAAGTGAAGGTTACAAGCCGATAGCAAAAGGCAAGAGGGAAAGAAGGATATTATCCATGGAGGTAAAACTACCCTCATCACATATAGTCTATTCGACATTTGATAGCAAGCAAATCGCTCAGTTCAATGTGTGGAATAAGAGGATTAACCATGTCAATCTTAAAAAGATGAAGGATATGCAAAGTAGAGATGTGATGAGTGGTCTTCCAAATCTTTATTCTCAATCTAGGCAACATTTGTGTGAAGCATGCCAATTCAAAAAGAAAAAAAGGCTTCCATTCAAGAAGAGTGCACAAAGGAGCAAATTTTCATTGGACCTCATTCACATTGACATATGGTGACCAACCAAGGATATTTCATTGGGAGTTAATAGGTATTTTCTTATTTTCATTGATGATCACATAAGAATGATGTGGTTATATTGAATGAAATCAAAGGTTGAAGTGTTTTGTCACTTTAAATTTTTCAAAGCACTTTTGAAAAAGGAGATGGGTAGATACATAAAGATTCTTAGATTAGATGGATGGGGAGAGTACTCCAAGGAGTTTTCTGAATTTCTAAATCATAATGGAATCTAAAGGAAATATACATGCAAGTATACACCCGAGCAAAATGGGGTTGCAGAGAGGGAAAACATTCATATACTTGAAGCGGCTAGATCAATGCTCGACGAGATGAATGTGCTCGATTGCTTTTGGGAAAATGTAACAAGTATATCCATCTACATCATGAATAGGTGCCCCACTTTAGGTGTGCATGCTTTGAGTCCATATGAAGCATGGTATGTTAAGAAATCGAATCTATCTCATCTCAACATTTTTGGTTGTGTATGTTATGTGCATGTGCCTTATGAATTGAAGCATTAACTCAAAGAAAAAACTAAATGGCGTATACTTATTGCATATTCAAGTGATAAAAAGGGTTTTAAATGATATGATCCTAAAACTAAAGAGTTGAAGGTGTATAGAGATGTTATCTTTGGTGAATTTTTTCCTTGGTATGGTGTGAAAGATGAATTTCAAATTGAATACATATATGATGCCAAGAAAAGACATATAAGACCAAGAAAGTATGGGGATTTCTAGTCCTTCAACTTTGAGCACATCATCAAAGGGAAGCCACACATCTCAATGGAAATAAAGATTAAGGTGCAAACCTAATTCAAGTGAAGAAAGCTCCATCATAAGAAAAGGCAAGGAGAAAGCAGATGATTGAGATAATCCATTCATAGAGATGTATACTAGCAGTGAAGGAGAGTTTGAAAATATAGAGACTCTAGGTGTAAAGAACTCAAAATCAAGGACAAAAAGGTTCATTTCAAACCCTCAAGAAAGAAGTCTCTCAACAAGAGAAAGCTATCCAATTCAAAGATTATCTTACGACTCTTTCATTTCCAAACATACATGAGCCAAGCAGTTGCATGTGAAGAGCCTAATTTTTTGTGGATGCAAACATGGATGAACAATGGAACCAAGAAATGCAAGAAGAAGTGAAAGCACTCAAGCAAAACAAAAATTTTTCATTGGTGCCTAAGATCAAGGACATGAAGGTGATAGGCAACAAATCGGTATACAAGGTAAAGAAGAATTTGGATGGAAGCTTATCTAAGTATAAAACTAGGTTGGTCATCAAGGGTTTTGCATAAACCTATGGCATTGAATTTAGTAGACTTTCAGCCCTATACCAAGATGACTACAATAAGAACTCTCATTGCAATTGCAGCCTCAAAGAGTTGGAAGATTCACAATTAGATGTCAAAAATGATTTATTGAATGGTGGCCTAGAGGAGAATGTTTTCATGGCGAAGCCTAAAGGCTTTGAAGATCAGAGGTATTCTCATCATGTGTAAGTTAAATAAGGCTCTTTATGGTCTCAAGAAAGTCCCCAGACTTGGAACCAAATTCTAGTGGACTACTTGAAAAAAACAAAGTGATGCAGGCTCATCATTTTACATGAAGAAGGAAGGTGATCTTGTTGTCTATGTTTGCATTTATGAAAATGATCTTATTCTTATCATAAATGATGAAGAAAGCATTAGAGAGATAAAGAAGATGCTTGGAGAAGAAGTCAAGATCTCAAAACTTGGAAAATTGAAGTAGTTCTTAGGCATAGAGGTAATCTACATGGAGGAAGGTGCATACCTCATGCAAAGCAAGTACATTCTTGATGTACTAGCAAAGCATGTCATGTGTAATTGCAAACCAATTGCAAATCCATTTGAGGTGAATGTATATTTGAGTGCACATGAGATATTGAGGATTTTACTTTGCATATATCCATTATAGGAACTTTGAACCATGCAACTCTTACTAGGCTAGACATCAAGCATGTAGTAGGGGTTCTTTCATAGTTTCTGAAAACTCCCAAAGCACAACACTTAATGGCACCCAAGAGCATTCTTAGATACTAAAGGGCACTATAAATGAAATTTTATTTTATGCTTATGATGAATATTGTTAGGTGAAAGGTTATTTTGATGTAGATTGGGCAGGCTCGAAGGACGATAGAAGGAGTACAAGTAGTTATTATCTAGTGATGATTGGAAGCAATACTATCTTCTAGAGCTCTAAGAAGCAACCAATAGTAGCCCTCTCTTTAATTGAAGCTGAATATAGATTCTTAGCCTTTGTTAGTTGTGAACATACATGGCTAGAGAATGTCTTTAAAGACGAACTTGCAAGTGAAACAAATTCCTATCATGTGTGACAACATGAGTAGTGTACAACTAGCCTAGAATATAGTTCTTCATGATAGGTCCAAGCACATTGAAGTATACTACCACTTCATTAGAGAGAAGGTTATTGCAAAGGAGGTCAAGGTGGAGCATGTGAGTACCAAATATCAAATTTTCAGACATTTTTACAAAAGATTTGGAAGGAACGAAACTGTTGAAATTCAAGTGAAGCATTTGTATGAAATATTTGAGTTGAAGGGTTGATGGGGAGTGTTAAAAATCAAGCCTTAAACCGTAGATCAATTTATAATAGGATGCCTCATCATTGACATGTCCTTGAGAATATTGTCAAGTACTCCCATAATTGCATCATAATCTTTTTTATGCATTTATACTATGCATGCATAGTGCCACATTACATGGCAATGCACAAGATGCATACTTGAACAAATCCAATGCACTGCACCTTAATCCATCAATTACCAAGGCTAAGTAGAATATTGGCATGTTGCCATTTTCTTTTTTAATTATCTTCAAATTTTAAGTATTTCATTTTGTTTTCTATGATATGCAAACCCTGTAGAATAACAAGAGTAGCTTATTTTTATTTAATTCTCTATTCCATTTTAATTCAAAAGAGGGTTGCACTAGTGTATAAAATGGTTTTCAATCAATTGATAAAGACACTCAAATATATTGGCCTCATCAGCAACAAAGCCCTTGAGAGCCTCCTCAAGTACCTCAGCTTGCACAATGTATTCTCATTTCACTTTTTTTTTCCTAGTGCCTTGACTGGTTTCATCCATGTTGGTCGTGGGAGTTGAAACATGTCATGCCCTTCTTCAGTGACTCTCCCACCACTGACTGGTTTAGGTTTGTATTCTTCTTCAAACGTGGGTTCAACTCGTATGGTCATGATCTCTTTGACCTCAGGTTGGTCAGGTGGGGAGTCTCGCCATGTGATTGCAAGTTGTTCAGTCAACTAATTTTGTAATTTGGTGACTCACACCCATAATGTGTGTAACTATTCCAATACCTTAGAGAGTGTTGTAGTGTGGCTGGTCTGTGTTATAGGTTGTTCTTGTAACTCCAATGTAGTGTAGTCAGTCCGTAGTGTATTGCATTCTTCTAATAGATGACCATAGTCTTCTAATAATCAATCGTGGTACAAGGAACAATTTTATGGTTTTGGAAGGGAGATCTTTGAAGAAACTCGGGCTGAGTGGCTCCTCTAGATGGTCCATATCCGCTTCAAAATTCTCATGATTTTGCTCTTCGAGACATTGATTTTCCTCCTTTGCTGCTAGGAGATGATGGCGGAGGAGTTCCATGCTTTGTGTGAGTTGAGTATTGTGGGTTACCTATTAGCGAAGTTGGTCCTTATTCTCCACGAGTGCCTCTTTTGCTTTCTGCTCCAATTCAAGCTGCATGGTATGTTAAGACTCCTTACTCTCGTGATCGCGTGCATTGAGAGAAGCATTTTCAATAGTTTGGGAATTTAGATTCGCTTGGAGCTGATTTGTGGTTTGCTACAACACATGATAATTCTATCCCAAGGAGGAAAACTCTTCCGTAACTTGTTTCATACAATTAAACATCTGATGAATGGCATTGTTGATAATTGATGATGAAAATGATGAAGTTGAATGCATGAGAGTATGCTGTTGAGAGTGAGATGTAGAGGGGAAAGGAAGGGGATGGGATGGTGTGGATGAGTAAGTGAAAGTGGAAATGTGCATGGATGAAGGTGGTGTGTGGTGACCAATGTGTGTTGGGTGGTGATTGAAGTGGAAGCCGTGAGTGGCGGTGCTGTGGAAGGTGAAATATCCATGTCAGTAGACATGTATTCTATTGTGCTTATGGTGTAGATGGTGTGATGGTGTGTGATTGTGCTGGTGGAAACAAATTAATTATAGGGGTAGATGATTGACTTAACATAAGGGGTTCATGTAGTGTAAGCCAAGAAGGATAGAGGTAAGTATGTGGGTCATGGAGTGGAGGAGGGAAGATAGGCTGGTAGGATTAAGAGGGTTGAATGTTGGGAATATTGTGGTGGGTGCTGTGAGGAAGGGATTTAGTGAGGTTGATGGGGATTGCTATGTGGCAGGTAGGAAAGGATTATTTACATCTGCTTGCGGATTGGGCCTAAGTGTAAGGGGACTAGAGGTGGTGATAAGAGCCGGGGAGGGTAGTAGTACAACCTCATGGGAAGGACTCACAATGGTTGGTGAAGCTGGATGTGGGGGATGAGGGTTTGGGTCCAACATAGTGGCGGTGTCCTAGTTGGATGGAAATGGAGGGAGTGTTGGAGAGTGGGGTGGTTCCATGGAGGAAGTTAGGTTCCTAACGGGTGTTGAAGTCACTAGTTGTGCTTGCTCGTCATGTGTGCTTGATATGCCTAGGGAAACTAGGACTTGGATGAACTCTTCAGGCAGTGAAAGTAGTCGCACGTGGTGTGGGTCAAAACATCACTAGGGTTTGCATTTCAGAAATTTGAGTGCTTCCACTATGCCCATAGTTTGAATTAGCATGTTAAATGCATCAAATAAGGTTGCTTCAAATCCACAGTTTGCCAATTCTTGTTGCAAAATGTTATGGTTTTTTTGTCTTGTTAGTTGACTTTTGGCCCATACAACTTGCATGGTAGTGTATAGCCTCTGAATGAAAATAGTATATGTAGTTGCATGCAATGTATCCATGTACCTAATACTTTTGCCATCGTGCAAATCATGTTTAGTTTCCTCGTGCTGCTACTGCGACACCAGGTTGTCCACTTGGTCCTGATGGCTTCCACCCTCATCGTCATCTTTATCAATGGCTATTTGATCATCATCTTCTTGCTCCGTTGTGTGATGGCCTTCTCATGGTCTATTTGGGAGCTAGGGTAGCTCAAGCGCTCATATTCTTGTGAAAATAATTGTGCTTTTGAAATTAAAAACTCTTTGGATAATGCATCATGCATTTCAAAGTCAAAGGTGGTGTTGAGAGTGTCCATTTTTGGATGTGGTGTTGAAAATGCAAAGATGTTAATGCAAAGATGTTTGTTCCCATAGTAGGTTCAAGTTCAAAGAGTACAATTCTATCGCTAACCAATCCCTCAGGTGTTGGCATGCGTGTAACACAAGGTTAATGATCAAAGATGTCTTTTCCCATAGTAGGTTAATGTTGGCATGCTTCATTAGCACAAGATTAATGATTAAACTATGCATGAAATAAGAAGAAAGCATCATTAATGATATACACACACTTGATCACATGTATAATCACGTCACTAATCAACAAACTAATGTGTCACAAGCATCAGGAAAGAAAAGAAGAAATACACATTGAATGGATATGTATTGTCTACAAAACTCAAGATGCTAAGTTTTGTGCTTCTTCATGAGATTCCTTGTGTAGGTGTAGTTTTGGAAATGCATAATTGTTTGAACATGCAGATCTTGGTGTTTTTATTGCAAATCTAGTTACAAGACTCCACATGGGAACAATCTGGTTGGGTTTCTGTGGCCTGATGGTGCTGGGAGTACCAAATCTGCACATATATTTGTAGTATTAAGACTCATGTATGGGATACAGATAGTCTATATTGGTTGCTAGTTATGGCAACAGAAAAAGAATCTTCATGAAGAATTTTATCTAAAAGAGCAAGTCTTGTAGGACTTGATGCTCCCTGAAGTGGAAACTAAAAGTTGGATTAAATGTTTATTGTCTGTTTCTTTTTCACATATAGTCTTCTTGCTTTATATGTGTTAATTTCAGGTTTGGGAGCTCCTTGGAGAGGCTTTTTTAGTCTTACAAAGGCTGCACAGTAGGACATATGTAGGGCTGATTGCCCCTAAGGGGATTCTGTTGCTCAACACTTAAGCCCTGAAGACCTGAAGACTTGAAGAACCGCACAGTTGAAGAATTGAAGACTCTACACGACCCCGATCAGCTAGGTATGATCCTTTCATCTTAGCTTTGTCGAGGACAAAAAAGCCTAGGAGGGGGAGAGTGTTGCGGAGTCAAGGTGCTGCAAGGAGGAATGAAGACTTTATGGAGTACTTAATTTTTCCATTATTGTTTAAATTCCTTCATGGGAACTCCCTTTTATCCATCTTTTCATAAAAATACATAAAAAAACCCTTCTTAGACTCTAGTACACTTCTTTTTATAAAAAACCTTCTTTTTGGATATTCCTAGTTTTGAAGCACTTTTTGTATACGTGCAAGCTTTTTTCATAGCGAGTCTCAATGTGGTGTTCAAGGAGGAGTAGCTACATGCAGTAGAAGAAGAAAAGAAAGCTTCCACTCTATCATCAGACGAAGAAGTAATCCACTATGAACTTAACTTAAGAGCTAGCCCTTCTATGGAAGAGAAGGAGGCATCATCCTCGGATGATGAGACTATAAGTCACCAATCTGCGTCCACTCAAGTGGAAAAGCCATTGCCACGATGGGTGAGACAGCTTTATGATTCCAAAACTCCCATTCCATAGTCAATTGAATAGATTGCAAATGGTCCAAGGTGATCACAGAGAATAGAGGAACAAAAATAGGCAGAGGCCCATATTGTAAACTCAGCATTGATGGCTGAGATTATTGGCAACCAAATAAAGGAGCCGAAAAGTGTGGAAGAAGGACTCCAAAATCTAGATTGGAGAGTGGCTATGCAAAAAAAATACAATAATATTATGAAGAATGGAACTTGAGAGCTAGTGGAGCGACCTGCAAAGCGGAAGGTCATCAACACCAAGTGGATTTGAAAGATAAATTACAAGGCCGATGGTACTTTAGAGAAGTACAAAGCTAGACTTGTTGTACAGGGCTATTCCCAAGTTGAAGGCATTCACATTGATGAATCTTTTTCCCTAACAGCAAGGATGACTACTATTCCACTAGCACTAGTTATGGCTGCACATAAAGAATGGGCAGTATATCACATGGATTTCAAATTAGTGTTTCTGAATGGAGACCTCAAGGAGGAGGTATATATGTCTTAGTCACTAGGGTTTGAGGCTTCCTATTTAGAGAACAAAGTATGTAAGCTAAAGAAGGCATTAAACAAGCCCCAAGAGCATGGTACCAGAGAATAGATAGATATCTTTTGGATATAGGGTTCAAAAGATGTGCTTTTGATGCTAATTTGTATGTTCTAAAGAAAGGGGGAAAGACAATTGTGCTTGTACTCTATGTAAATGATCTTGCAATCTCCCAAAATGATAATACACTTCTCAAACAAACAAAATATGCCTTGAGTTTAGAATTTGAGATGATGGGTTTGGGCTTAATGCATTACTGCTTAGGTTTTGAAGTCCGGTAGTGTAGCTCAGTGATGAGCAGCACCTCCTTTAACGTCAATCGGGGAAGACGTGAGGATGGTATGAAGACCACGAGCAAGTGGAAGCACAAGTGCGTGAGTGAGAAGCACACAAGCATGCACACACATACACGCACACGCGCACACACGGCAAGAACAAAGAGAGTAAGACAATGGAATCACTTCTATTGCAAGAAAGTTCTCATACAAGCTCAAACTACAAGAAGCTAGCCCAAAAATGAGCTCTCTAGCTCTATTTATAGTTTTTGACTAGCTTTGGCCCTGTCCAGACCTAGTGTCCGGCCTAGTTAAAAATTAGGTTCCAGGGCGTATTTGAGGGCTCAAACGAGATCTAAAAATTATGAAAATTGGCACGCAACTACTTCTAAGGCTCCCCAAGCTCGAGGACTCCTCGGCTTGTACAAAATGGAGCTACAAAAAGGTGAAATGATATTTACAAGGGTTTTTAGTGATGAGAATCACTTAAAAATGATGTAAGGGTTTTGAAAAAAAATGAAGGGTTGCCTTAGTGCTAGATCTGCATGTGTGTCCGTACTTGCTTCTTCCCGTATACTGTCAACACTCTCCCCCCCCTAGCGTCTGTCGCCTCTGACAGACCTCTGCTCCACCGTTTGATCAATGTACTCTTGCAAGAGGTCGGTTGCCACTTCTTGTTCCTTAATGCGTAGTCCCCGAACCAAGTCTCTCTGGAGGGTCTCCCAATTGACTGGGCCCGGTATGTCCGGCTGTGGCGTTGTGTAGAGTTCTGAGTGCATCATTTGTTCGCATGCAAAGAGGTGTAACAAATGGGTGGGCCGTGGCGCGAACACCTCTGAGTGTGCTTCCCAGAACCCCGTGGTGAACATTTCATCGAAAGTTTGCTTGTAGCAGGCAGGGAGATATCTGATGCGTGCGTGCCATGCATAAGCAACTCGTATGCTCGGGGTGGTGCTCATATCATATAGCAGGTCATAATTACCATTCACAAACCCGGGAATCGGAGGTCGAATATGACAGACATTTCGGAAAGTTTTGAGCACAACCTGCATCATATCGAAGATCTTGAGCATCATCTGGGCAGCCACATCTGGCATAGGGTGGAGGCGTGGAAGCCAATGTCTGATGGTAGCCATCATGTAAGCTACAGTAGGCGTGCCGTTTGGGGGTGCAATGGCAGGGTAATTGAGCCATTCTTTGCAATTGGCGTTGTTCTTGACTTTGATGGCGAATGACTTCCATGTTCTCCTCCATTGCACTGGTCCATAGCAATTGTTATACTTCAAATGCATGGGTGCGTGGTCCCATGTCCGTAGCATCTTAGGATAGGTTTCCAATAGCTTTTGCCTCCAGATGGGTTGGTGTATTTTCCCTTTGCGCGCCTCCTCTGGAATGTCCTCAGGTTCAAATTGTTTTGCGAAAGTTGGGTACTTGTTGGTCTTACGTTTGATCTCGGCGTTGTAGTCTGCCAACAGTACAAAGTATGGCTTATATTGTAATTCTGAGCTGGTTATTAGTCTTCTAGGGGCCAGATGTCTGAAGTAGTCTGATTGAAGTATGGTTTCTTCAATGGTCTTCATGGCCAACATCTGGTAGGAGATACGTTCTTCATGAGTCTGCCCCATTTCTTCTACCTGTTTCATCCATGCTGATGGGGGTTCCTCATAAGTGTCTTGTCCTTCCTTAGTGATTGTGCCTCCGGGAAAAGGTTGAGGCTCATAGTTCTCTTCAAATGCTTCCTCCACTGGAATGATAACTGCTTCTTCTTCTATGGGTTGCTCAGGTGGGGAAGGGGGTCGTTCATATTGTAGCAACTTAATCTTTAACTCGGCCACCTGCTGACGTAGCTCTAGTACTTCACTGGCTACTGATAATTCCGGCTCTGGTGAGGTTGCAGCGTTGGTCATCTCTTTAGGTTCTTGTTGGTGTGGTGCAGGCACTTGGGCTTTCTGTAGGTCTTTGACTTGGTCAGCAAGCTGATCATGAGCTTCTAGGAGAGTGGCATAGGATTCTAATATTTGTTGTATATTCTCTGAGGGGATGGCTTGGAATTTAGCCGGGTCAATGGGTGCCCCTGGAGTATTTTCCATAGCTGCTTCGAGGTTGTCTTGATTTTGTTGTTGTAGTCTTTTGTTTTCTTCTTGAGCAGCCGCTAAATGGCGTCGGAGTAGAGCCATGTTTCGTTGTAGTCTAGCGTTACGGGCTAGCTGATCTCTAAGTTGTTCTTCAGATACCCTACTCTTCTCTGCATGTGTGGACTCGAGCTCCACCTGATATTGTTGGAGGGTAGTCACCTCCTGCTGTAATTCCGTATTAGATAACTCCAGGGTGGTGACACGTGCCTGGAGATGGGCTGACAAAGTACAGAGTTCTTTATTGTTTTCTTCTAGTAACCTGTATTCCTGTTTAAGTTGGGCAGAAGCTTCGAGCATGGTGTTGAGTGCATGACTGAATGAAGTGGGTGCAGGGGTAAAGGTGGAAGATGCAAGGGGTCGGGAGATGGGAAAGGGAAAAGTGGATGTTGTGCCTACAGTGCTTGGAAATGGCGACGTGAGTGAAATGATACGTGGTGATGTTGGAATAACAGTGGTGGTGGGTGATCCTGTGGATGGTGAGATGTCCATGGGATCGGACGTGAGAGTGTGTGATTCGTGCACTGTGAATACAGGAATGGTGGGTGGTGTGATAGTGGTGGCAGTGAATGTGGGGGAGTGGGGTTGGGAAAGGGGCTTTTTATTATAATTATCCACCTGTTGGAGTATATTTACAAGGTTTGTCCAGAACGAGGGTTGTGTGACTTGGGTTGAGTGTGAGGCAGTTGCTAGGGGAGTGGTGGATAGGGTTTGGGTGTGGGTGAATGGAAAAGGATGGGATGAGGTCTGGCTATTGGCAAGTGGTTGTCCAAGGGCGGGGAGATAGGAAGGGTGACCTATTATGGTTTGATCGGTGGCCAGATGACCGGTGTGGAGTTCAAGAATTTGGGTGGAAGTGCTGGATGTGGGTAAAGGGTAGGATGTAGAAATGGAGGTGTGTACAATGGTTTCATGATGGGTGGATATCGGTTGTTTCGAAGGGATTGTGGAGAAGGGTTCTGAAGGGTGGATGGAAGGTGGCGGTGGAGATGGTACGTGAGTAATTACCTCTTGTTCGTCAGTGGGACTTGGGCTCATCATGTGAACATCCTCTGAAATTATAGTAGGCAAGGCGGTAGAGGCGTCCATTTGAATCATTTTCCCGCGTCGTGGCCGTGTATCAATCCTTCGCTGATCATAGATAGGGTTTTCCTGATAGACCATTGTCCTCAATGCTTCCCCGATCCCACATGTCTCTGCTAATAGATTCAATGATTCCACAAAATGTGAGTCGACATTCTCGGTTTGGAGCATCTGGTTCACTAGAGCTCTATTCGCCTCTTCTGTCATCTTATGTCTTCTCTGTACCTGCTTGATGGTCTTGTATAGCCGTCTGAGTTGTGCCGTGTAGGCAGGGGCCTCTTCTCCACTGTCTTCTGGTTCATTTCTTTGTGCACCTTCCTGAACTTGTGTATTTGGGTCCTGAGAATGTTGTGCCACTTCTTCCCCATGTACTCTGCTGGTCTCGCCCCGTGGCTGTTCTCTTTGGACTGATGCACCCGGATCAACATTGTCAGGGGAATCTTCACTGTCGGAGAGGGGGACCGTCTGCAGGAATCTTTCAAAATCGAAGTTTGGATCTTCCGTGAAGGTGGCCATAGATGCAAACTCTGCATCGGTAGGTAGTGGAGGGGCGGATGGAACGGGTTGTACCACCTCCCTAGCTTGAACTCCTTGAAGATGGATCGTGAAAGGTGTGACTTGAGCTTCTGGTCGGGGAGAAGCTTCGGTCATGGCTTCTTGAGGGATCGTTACCTGGGAGAGCGATCCACGCATTCGTTTTGCAGGCTGGCTCCCTGACTTCCGCCCTTTGAACAGCTCCAGTTGTGCATACTTTAGGGCTCGGGCAACTGGCACATCATATGCAAGACATCTGTATATGATTCTTGTAAGCGCACAACAGCCATGTAGAGTAGGCTTCCTCACACCCCGCTTGCCTGCCTCATACACTTCATCTAAGATCCATACCGGCATCTTAATGGGCAAGCTTCCTGTCTCTGCTAGATATAGCCCATACCATATTTTCTTGTGAGGTTGAGTGAAACGGTCCTGAGCGGGAAATGCGAAGTGTTGGAGGCACATCCGCAAAGGTATGGCGATGTTGGGGGTGAGGGCGCACATTTCTTTTAGTTTCTTGATTCTATTGCTTTTCATCGACTCCGGTATCAAGGGGTCGCGGTCAGAAGGTACATGCGTGCCATACATCTGAAGTGCTTCCCTTATTAAAGTAACATTCAATTCAAACTTCCTCATTTCCTCCAGATTTGACAAGGAGGGCACCCAGAATGTGCCTGAATGATCCTTATCCCCTGTCGGCTTCAGCGTGGCAATTAGGTAGTAGCACCTGAGGAAATCTGGTTTAGGCAGAGCTGCACTGAAATAAGTTTGTAATCCTGCTTTTTGCCAGATATCTTGAAGTGGAGCTGCATTTTGCAATGCTTCGAATTCTCGTGAGAAGAATTGGAAGGTCCACCACACTCCTCCACATTCCATCTTGGATTCCCAGATATGATCCGCGTCTCCCAAATCTCCTGGCATCTCATTGAACCAGTGAGAATGCCCCTTTACTCTTTCGGTTAGGCCGTTTGGTGGATCTGGAATAGGAATCCTCCGCACATTCACGAACTCCTCAGGTCGAGCTGTTGGTGGGGCCTCCACCGGCATGGCATCCCAATTGATTGGAGCACCAGATCCTGCCTGAGAGCTTGTGCCTGCCGTTGTTGCCATGAGAGTAGGTTGCTTATCTTCTGGAAGACGAAAAGCACATTAGTGTTGCATAGGAAACAAGCTGTAATGGTGTTCCCTTCACAATACTAACATGACAATCCCGGAGGTCAGTGGTTAGTGGTGAAGTGTTTGTGATAGGTGTGAGTGGTGATTAGAGGTCAGAGTCATCCTAGATGCATACTTTGGTTATGCAATGGGCTCAGAATGCTCCTGTGTTAGAGTAGACGGATTTACAGAATTGGGTCAGGGGGTTTAGTACACAGTTTAATTCTCCACACTTTGATAGAGGAGTCGTAGCTCTTAGAGCTAAAGACAGGTGAAGGTTTCTGGATGAGAGTGTGATGTATTTGGGACCTTTTGGGTACCCATTTCCAGACATTCCTAGGGTTGATGGGAGTGGGGACAGTGAGAGGTGTAGGTATCTTTTCATTTTCTGAGTTGTTGGTCATGAGTGCTTGTGAAAGTTGCTTCATCCTAGTGCCTGAAGGTGAAGTAATTTGGGCTTGTAAGCAAGCCTTGGGCACCCATATCTGTCTAGCATTAGGGGTGGCCTTCATTGACCGCTTAGGAACCCAAATAGAAATGGTATGCCTAGGGGTTATCCTAGGGGGCTTCTTCACCTTGTTCCTTGATGGTGAGGCACGTTTCTTGTCTCCTTGAGAGTCTGCTATTAGAGCTGTGGGTTTTCCATCCTTGCGTATCCAGATCTGCTTCACGCCACGAGATGCTCCATGTTGCACGGGTTGGCGCTCCTGCCTCTTGATCAGCAGCCTCCTTCGTGTCGAGTGATGTTCGGTCTGCTCGTTTAGAATCTTCTTTGGGTCAGTTAGGAACTCCTTATTGGCTCCTGTACCTTCAGTAAGATTGACAATCCTCTGCACCATAGAAGTTTGTTCAAGAACAACATTGTTATCTTCATGTGGGTTCCTGGAGGGACCAGGAGTTGGTGCCTGTTCTATTGTTTTGAGTGTTTGATTTTCTAATTCAATCGTGAGACGGCTTTGGCCTACCCAAGCCTGAAGAAGTCCACTTCTTAGGTTGAGGTTGACTGCGTGATCATAGATCCAGTCTTGGCATAAGACAAGAGGTTCGGTCAGATCCTCGTCTTCACACACTAGCACTTTTGCTGGCATGAGGACCTCTTGTATGTAGAGGGGAAGATCCACCTCTCCCATACAAGGGGTTTCAACACCTCCTAATCCTATCAGATATGCTTCTAGGGGATTTACCTCCAATTGCAGCTGCTGGCAATAAGAAAGCCGAACTGCACTTGTGGCTGCTCCTGAATCAATTAAAGCCCTCACGCTTGTTGTGCTGTCTCTTTGTCCTATTTCTAGGGTCACAAAAGGTCGTCGGTCCACTATCTTATGGGTACGTTCACCTGAAGCCTCACACATGGCCATGTGATAGCCTGGAGACTCTTGAGTGTCAGTCACAGGCTGATCCCTCCCTTGTCTCCTCAACTTCATTTGTCTGATACGCTCTAAGGCCTCTTCCTGTGCTTCTTCTGGAATTCGTTTTTCCTCCTCTTTACGTTGCTTAGCAGTATTGAGTCGACTTAGCATTTCCTCCGTGAGGGGTTCCTGATACAGCTTGACTCTGCACCCGCTAATATAGTTTGGGAGAACATCCCCCTCTAGAGTGGCTAGTTGTACTGCTCCACTCGTGGAGATCCTATTGATGATCATAGGTCCGTAGCCGCTCTTTTCTAGCTTTCTTGCGTGTTGTTTCAATGTGTAGACTAAAACTAGATCTCCTGCTTTCAAGCCCTTATCCTTCACATGGGCATCAAAGTATGCCTTTTGCCGTTTCTTTGCAGCATAGATGCCTGCTGCTGCTCGTAGCCTCGTCTCACCTAAACGCTCTAGATCAAAGATCCTAGAGGACAACTCGTGTCCATTCCACTCATGCTCTTGTGCTACTCTTAAAGCTGGAATTAGGAAATCTAATGGTAGCACCGCATTTTGTCCGAAGACCATCTGAAATGGGGTGGCATTGAGTACCGTTTTGTAAGCAACTCGGTATGCCCAAACAACATGATGAAGTTGTTTGTCCCAATCCGAGCGTTTATTATTTACAAGTTTCGTCAATACGTTACATAGGATCTTATTCGTGCTCTCGGCTTGTCCGTTAGCTTGTGGGTGATAGGGTGCAGACTTCTTATGTATCACCATGAATTCTTGAAGGAGATTTTCAATGACCTCATTCAAGAAGTGCGTACCTCTATCACTAACCAACTCTATTGGTAACCCATATCTAGTGAACACATTTTCGAATAAGAACTTAGCCGTCGTTTGAGCATCATTCTTTGTCGTGGCTTTTACTTCCACCCACTTTGTAAGGTAATCTGTAGCTACAATAATATATTCTGCATGGGAGTTTCTAGCTGGGGGATTGATGGGACCTACAAAGTCTATACCCCACTTTGAAAATGCACGTCCTCCCATCATTGGCCTTAAAGGCATTTCATCTTTTCTTATCGGATATTGGGCACGTTGGCATGTGTCACAACTCTTCACATAAGTATGTGCATCCATATGAAGAGTGGGCCACCAAAGTCCTGAAAATAGAATGGTCTTAATTACTCTGTCAGGCCCAAAGTGTCCACCTGCAGTACCGCTGTGTGCCGCTTCTAAGACTTTCAAATAGTCTGATTCATGAATGCACAGTCTTAGGTAATCATCCTTGCCTCTTCGATATAGGTTGTCTCCTACTAAGGCATAGTCTTGAGCCTCTTGCTCCATGCTCCGTTTTCTTGCAAGACTAGCCTGATTGGGTAATGTTCCCGATCTCATGAACTCGACCAACGGAGCACTCCAATCTGGGATTAATGACACATGATAAAGAGTGGCATGCTCCACTGGGGGTCTCTCCTGGCACCCTGGACAACTCTGGATCCACTCTTGTATTTCTTTGTCCATGCTAGGCCAGTACACTCCTAAGCGTCTTAGATTCTGCAATGTTCGTTGTTTAGAGTAGTGATTTCCTAGCAATCCCTCATGGGCTTGTTGCAACCAACTAGTATGTTCATCGTCCTCGACACAACAAGCTAATACGCCCTCGGTATCTTGCTTGTACATACTTCCGGCCAATATTTGATACTTTAGTGATTTTACAATTTCCTCTTTGCTTGTTTTCACATTCTTATTTGCAGGCCCGAAGGTTAGGACTGGTACCAACTTATTTGCCCATTTAGGAACAACTTCTAAATTGAACAGATAAGCATCGGGCAATTCATCAAGCACTCCTTGCGGTGGCTCTCCTGAAGTGATGCGAGAAAGATGGTCTGCCCTAAGATGGGTTCTACCTTTCCTGACAACAACTTCAAAGTCGTATTCCATTAGTAAGAGGAACCATCTTACTAAGCGGCCTGTATTGCAAGGTTTATTGACCAAATATAGTAAAGCTTGATGATCAGTGAAAAACTTGAACTTATTGGCCAATAGATAGTGTCTAAACTTCTTCACAGCATATACCATACCTAGGCCTTCCCTCTCCGTTGTGGTATAATTTCGTTCAGCTGCATTTAATTGCCTACTAGCATATGCTATTGGCAAATCTAGGTTTCCTTCACCTGTGGGTTGTGCTAGCACACATCCTATTGCATGATTGGAGGCATCTACATGGACATGAAAGGGTTTGCTCCAATCCGGAGTAGTCAATATTGGTGCTGTGCACAAACGTCTTTTCAACTCGTTGAAGGAATTCTCGCATTCCTCATTCCACTCAAAATTTGTTAACAACCCATAAAGAGGTTTAGCGATGATGGCATACATGTGGATAAACCTACGGTAATATCCACAATGGCCCATGAAGGCTTGTACCTCTTTAACATTCCTTGGTCTTGGCAACTCCGCTATTGCTCTTACTTTGTCCTCATCTGTTGAAATTCCATTCTTAGAAACAATGTGACCTAGGATCTTACCTTGTCGTACCATGAACACACACTTCTCTGGGTTCAGACACACTCGATAATCTCTACACTTGTTGAAGATTTTTCTGAGCTTAGGGATGTGGTAACTTCTTTCTTGGGAATGAGCGCATAAATCATCCACATATACTTCTAAGCTCTTCCGCAAGAACTCTTTGAAGACATGACACATGAGTCTTTGGAATGTTGCAGGTGCATTGGTGAGCCCAAATGGCATCACACGAAATGCAAAGATTCCCCATTCTGTGGCAAAGGCCGTTTTGTGTTGATCTTCGGGGGCAATGGCTACTTGGTTGTAGCCTGAAAATCCATCAAGGAAGCTATAAACTTCCTTGCCTGCCACACACTCCAAAAGGTGTTCGGTGATTGGAAGTGGATAACTATCTCTGATCGTAGCGGCATTAACTTTTTTAAGGTTAATGCACACTCGCAATTTCCCATTCTTCTTGGGCACCACTACAATGGGGGACACCCATTCAGTGTGCTCAATCTCATAGATGAATCCAGCTTCAATCAGCCTGTCAATTTCCTCCTTTATTTTGGCTGCATAATTGTCATTATATGTGTAGGGCTTTTGTTTGGTGGGCTTGGCATCAGCGGTCATCGGAATCGTATGAGAGCAAATCTCTGGATCTACTCCTTTCAAGTCTCTATAGTGCCATGCGAACACATCCCTATATTCCCTTAATAGAGCTACCAGCTCTAATTCTTCTTTTGCACTTAGGTCGTCTCCTATGTACGTACATCGCTCTTCGTTCCCTTCAATGGTCACTACAATTTTTTTGGTCTTTTCTTTATTGTCATAAGCTTCTCCTATAATGGCCTCTCTCTTAGGCATTCGTACCAAAATTTTTCGGTCTTCCACTTCATATTTCTTGAAATTTTGTGGTACTTCAAACAATGATTCTTCCTCTTCTTGTTTCACTGCTTTCATTTTCTTTTTCTTTTGACCTCCTTCACTTCCTTTCTTTGAATTTATCGTTTTAATACTCGCAAGGGGTTCTTCTTCTTTTTGGGTTAACACTCCTATGTCTTCTAAGTAGTGTTCCTCTGAGTCAAAGTAAGTATCCATCACAATGGATTCTAGATCATCGTCATTCTCTTCTTCTTCTATGAACTCACTAGGATCACACTCTTCCAACAAGGGCTGACACATGAACACTGAAATATCATAACCCTCCTCATCACAATGGGGTGTCCATTGTTCTTCATTGACTGCAATGTCCATGGTAGCTAAGATTTCTGCCCAACCATGAGGCTCAAATTCCTCATCTGGAAATATCATCGGTGTATAGGCTGGGTCTTTTATTGGTCTATCTCCTGGGGGAGTTCCTTCTTCTCTCGCTTTTAGGCGCTTTTCCTCTTCCTCTGCGACCTTGCACATCCACAAGTGAGTATCTTCATGCAGCCATGATGGATCAGGTGAACTTCCAGAATGCACGGAGATAGAATCTTCTTTCACTTTGTGGATAGGATTCCACTGTAGGGGTGGTACATCTCTGAAGGTGTAATCCTTCAGATTGACCTTGGTGGTGACCCCTAAGTGCTGTAAGTACAAGGAGTTGGTTCCCCAATCCTGTACTATTTGCAATTGTCGTAGGAAGGGTCTTCCTAGGATAATCTCGTAGACATTATTTTTCTCAAAGTCACATATAGCAAATGTATGTTCAAACTCTACACCACAAGTGGTTAGAGTTATCCCTTCAAGCAATCCTAGAGGTCTTTCAAAATGACCATCTGCCATTTGAAGTTTCATTCTCGTTGGTCTTAAGGTGGGTTTGCCCCATCGCTTCCACAAGGAGGTGGTCGCAATAGCAACACCAGCACCCGAATCCACAATTGCTTTGGTTGTGTAACCTTGATAGGTGATCGGAAGATAAGTGTTACCTTCTTCACCTTCGCTCATGTCCCCTATCTTGTCGAGAGGTATCTCTGGAACTTTTTGCTTAGAGCCTACTTTTGGTATATTGGATTCAAGTTCTGGAACATGATCCTTCACATGATTCCAGAGCTCCGGTTTTGCCTTGAGCAGCTCCTCTACAGTGAGATGACATTGAACCTTAGTGTTCTTCACAACATCAGTGTTCCTTGGAATCACTGAGTCTTCATTTCTTACCAATATTGTGGGAGCTCTGATCTGGAGAGATTCAGATTCCCATGGGCCTGTGAAATGAGGCAACTCTTGTAAAGAATTAGATTCAAAATCTAATCTCTCATCCTCTTGTTGCTCTGTTTGATCTCCATAGATAGACGGAATGTCTTGGGGAAATTGATCACGAAGATCATCAATCTCAGGAATAGGAGGGGAATCACCCTTCTCCTTGGCCCATTTCTCTTCTTGTATTTCCCGCAAGAACTCTTGAGAGTACTGTTGAATTGAAGGAGGTATTCCAGCATCCGTGGAATTAGGAACATAAGCTCCCTTTGGTGGTGAGCTTCCTCTTTCAACAATTGGTTGAGCCTGTGGAGGTAAAGAAACTTGTGATTTGTTTACCAACTGCTCTAATCTTTCTAGTAAGCCTTGGAAATGCAAATCCGGCTTGACAGAGTTTGTCTGATTGAACTTTTGACTAGTCTCAAGTATAGCTTGAGCTTGTTCTACCATTTTCATGCACATTTTCATCCGTTCAATCTCTAAATCTGCTCTAGGGTAACTCTTGTCTAGGTTTGCAGCTGTTGGCCCTTCTTGAAGTCGAGCCTGGTAGGCCTTGAACATCATGTCCAAGCCTTCAGGAGTGGGGTCAGCTAATACTGATCCTACTCGGGGTGGTGGGTGGGTTACGTGGGGTGTATTAGAGGGTGGAGAAATGGAGGGTGATGGGGATGGTAGTGGTGGAAGTGTGTGGGAGTGCGGTTGAGATGTGATCTCTGTGATTTTTGCCTTGGTTTCTCTCAAGCTTTCTTCAAGTTCGTTTATCTTTTTTGCCCATTGCCTCTTCATTCTTTCACGACTATCCTTCCAGGCTCTAGTCCTCTTTTTGGTTATGCTCTCTGTTTCACTCACCTCGGGGCTCTTCTCGGGACCAACACCTTGGTGTTGTTGAAGTGCCTGGGCTCTTGTGATCACCTGCACAGGTGCAGTGGAAGTCACACTCCCTGTGGAGTCTACAACTAACCCAACAACATTGATAGGAGTGATTTTAGGCATGTTATTAGGGTTCTTTGGGCAATCTCGTAGGAGATGCTCTTTCCCGCAGTCTTGACAGAAACCCTGAATGGTTACTGGTTGAGGTTGTGTAGGGGCAGGCAGTGGACAATCACGTATAAGGTGATCTCCCTGACATCTGAAGCATGGTCCTCTAGGAAATGGGGGTCGTACCTGCCTAGTTTGAGGTCTAGAGTTGGGGTTTGTGTACATGACATTAGCATACTCAGGTTCCCCACTACTTTCACTTGGGTCCTCATAATAGTATGACTCGTTATGCTCGGGTGACTACATGTAGTAAGCCTGTGGGCTATCCATATGTGTGGAGTCAAAACTATGGTCACTTGGATCACTGTCTGATAGCAATGGGGTGACTGGGACTATGGCTCTATTCGGATTTTCTTCAGTAGATGCATATTTCACTGGGATCACATTGGTTGGAGCAGGGGGTTGCTGCACTAGGACTGGTTGAGGTCTCTGCTGCCCTTGATAAGGTGGCTGATAAGTTTGCTGTGGTCTGTTGTATTGTTGTGATGGGTACTGATTCTGGTATCTACCATGTTGTGGGTATGGCTGAGGGTAATTTTGCCTAACAGTTTGTTTGTTATATGGGCAGTCTTGTGCAGTGTGGTTGGTGTACCTGCGCTCTATGGTGCAGTACTGGCTACTAGGATTCGCCTGGGGTTGGGTCATAATGGGACATACACTTGCCATATGTTCACCGCCACAATTGTAACACCGCTTAACTGGGGCAAATCTCGGAATTTGCTTGTTAGAGACACCTAGTTTTTGGGCTACCTTTTCTGCAAGTTCCTCGATGGATGTGGATTGACCAGATGTCAGGTTACTAGAGCTATCAGAATCCTTATAGATTTTTGATAGTTCTAATTCCTCACCTAGATTGTCCTCAATGTCTATGCACATGCGCACGCACTCTTCTATCGTTCTGGGGTCCTTCAGGTACACATATGACCCGAGCTTAGTGCTCAACAATCCATCTAGGAACAAGGCCACTTGTTTGGCTGATGTGGGTAACTCCGGCATCGGGCATCTCTCCAGGTACTGTCTAAATCTTCTTCCAGCTAGTCTGACCGTCTCTTGAGGTGTTTGTTTGAAGCTGTGAATTAGTGAGGAGGTGTTATGCCTGATTCCACTCTTAGAAAACTCAACAATAAATGCCTCTAAGAGCTGGTCTATGTTTCTGAAATGCCTCTCATTTAGTGGTTGAAACCATGTAAGGGCGGTGTTCCTAAGAGTTAGACCGAAAGCATTATATTGTGTGAATAGGTCCTCTACCTGTTCAGCTTTCAATACTTGCCGAAATTCTGCCACGTGGTCATAAGGGTCTCCCGTGCCATCGAAGTAATTCTTCATGGACTTCACCAGTTGAGTTGGTCGCAGGGTCCTAGTGTGTTCTCTCGGCCTTGGCAAAGGAAAATCATCAATATTCCTTTGATTCCCTGGGGTTCTATGTCTCTCAGGTTCCTCTCTATTCCTTTCTGTTCCCGTTCTTTCTCTTCCTAGGGAGTTGGCAAAACTTACCTCAGGTTTGTCTCTACTTCTATCTCTTTGAGCCCCATGAGCTTGGGAAGTCCCAGCTCCTTGGTGACCAAAGGACACATTAGACCTTGGTTGGGGAAAAAAAAATTCACCCTTCCATGTGTAGGCATGTCTGCCATGCTCAGTGACCACGAAGATTCTCTCTGATGCATTGTCTAGGTAGGTTACTTGGCCTGGGCTATCAGGGTCTTTAAACTCATAGATTGTGAGGGCACTCACTTCCTGGGGTTGAGCAGATTTGTATCTCCAAAAAGCCTCATCGGTTTCTCGGTTTAAAAGCAGATCTATGCTTTTATTATCCTGTGGAATCCACTCTGGAGTCATGATTCTGGTCAAGACAGATTTACCACGGGGAGTTCTTGGCTCTCTCTCTAAGTTCCCTTGCTCTATATCACCCATGTCGGTCTCCGCAATCACATTTCCAAACTCATCAGTTCTATCAGGAAGAGTGGTGACTACATACATAGTTCCCTCTTTATCTAGGTATGCTCCATTCTCAAACTTGACTACCGGGTGGTCTAATCCATGGGGTTGATCGGGGTTCTTAATCTGGACCACCGATCTTCTCAGTCCGTCTTCGTAGATGCGAGCACCTAGACGATTCGTCCTGATGTATTCCAGCTGAGTCTTGTATGGTCCTTCTGGCTTTTCTAGATAAGCCAACCCTGAACTACCTACTGGTCTCTCCATGTGATAGGACATCTCAGAATCACTTGTTTCTGATCTGGGAGTGTATGGGTAATCACTCAACTGTTGGGCCCAAGACCTGGCAGTGTGATTGACACTAGCTTCAGAAGATCTGAGGCTTTGTCTGTCTCGGCCTAAGTGTCTGCCTGATCTAAGGTTCATATGCCTGATTTATCTACCCCCTGGGACCCAAGCACACTCTCGTTGCAGGTTAATTTTGCACCAATCACTTTGTTCTTTTGAGTTGAATATTATGTTTATGGTCTTGTTTGAAATCGCGTCGTCAGGAGTACTTAAGTGAATTTCCGCACTTGATAAGTGATCGATTCCCGTTTACCTTTTGTCCCTTAGGGTTTTCGCACTTAGGACCTATTTACTTCTTGCACTTGGTTGATTAATACTCTTGGACTTGATTCGTGCCTAACGTTGCCCTAATTAATTACCACACCTAAGTCGTACTTAGCCTAGGCTAGGAATTGACAAAGGAGGGTGGAGAGATCTTCCAACCTCAATTAGCTGGTTGACCAGACTGCTACACAAGCCCAGGAAGCCTTCTCCCAAGCTTGGTACTCACCCTTGCTAGCTTGCTTTGGATTGCCTTGAGTGCACACAAAGTTCCTGCAAAAGCTCACCCGTTAGTATAGCTCTATTACCACAAGTAATTGAAAGACACACATCAATAATTTTAGTCCCCCTGGAGTAACTCACTGTACCCCCTGAATCTGAGGACCACTTAGTTCCACCTAAAGGTCAACTTAAAAATGCATGTTCTAAAACTCCGCGTATGATTCTTACAAAAACCAGTCGAGGTCCATGTAGGATTCTCAACGAGCTTTCCAACGAGACCAAAATCTCATCAATCGGAGTTCGTATGGTCAAGTTATGACCATTCAGGCACTAAAGGGTCAAAACAGGCTCTCAGGGTTCAGGAGATCCCTCTCTGGTTTCTAGGCCTTTTGCCCACTTCCAAGGTTCTAAAGTTATACCAAGGTGCCTAAAATTAAGCTCAACTTCCCTTCCAATCACTCAAAAAATAACCCTAAATTTTCATGCGTTAAAGGCCGTGTATCGCGATAGGTCGGGTCGAAGTGTCGCGATAGCTCGTGAGGTGTCGCGATAGGTCGAAGTGTCACGATAGCTCGTGAGGTGTCGCGATAGGTCGAAGTGTCGCGATAGGTCGAAGTGTCGCGATAGGTCGAAGTGTCGCGATAGGTCGAAGTGTCGCGATAACTCGTGAGGTGTCGCGATAGGTCGTGAGGTGTCACGATAGGTCGTGAGGTGTCGTGATAGGTCGTGAGGTGTCGCGATAGGTCGTGAGGTGTCGCGATAGGTCGTGAGGTGTCGCGATAGGTCGTGAGGTGTCGCGATAGGTCGTGAGGTGTCGCGATAGGTCGTGAGGTGTCGCGATAGGTCGTGAGGTGTCGCGATAGCTCGGGATATGGTGAATTTTTCTGTTCTGTCTAGTGATCCTGGGAGCTCTAGGCCTGCGCAGTGTCGTGGTGCACTCAGAATCGTGATTGGGTGAAATTTTCGGAGTGTCGCGATAGCTCGAGCTCAACGCCTCGGGGACTGTGCAGACAATTTCTATACCTGTTGAGCTTGCTGGAGATGATGATGGAGCTGCCACCTGCAAGAAACATGCAAAAAACACACAAAGACAAGCACACACACTCGCTCTCTCTCAAACTCGCACACAACAAATGAGGGAATGATAAGGAAGAGGGAATATGTAGTGGAGAAGGAGGTGGAGGTGGAGATGGAGAAGGAGGTGAAGATGAAGATGGAGATGGAGAAAAATCAGAAATTTACCTACTACTTACCATTCCAACGCGTCCTCTCTACGTCTTACCATCACACGCTCGTCCTCAAAGCTCGATCCCCGGCAACGGCGCCAAAATTTGGTGTAGCTCAGTGATGAGCAGCACCTCCTTTAATGTCAATCCGGGAAGACGTGAGGATGGTATGAAGACCACGAGCAAGTGGAAGCACAAGTGCGTGAGTGAGAAGCACACAAGCATGCACACACATACACGCACACGCGCACACACGACAAGAACAAAGAGAGTAAGACAATGGAATCACTTCTATTGCAAGAAAGTTCTCATACAAGCTCAAACTACAAGAAGCTAGCCCAAAAATGAGCTCTCTAGCTCTATTTATAGTTTTTGACTAGCTTTGGCCCTGTCCAGACCTAGTGTCCGGCCTAGTTAAAAATTAGGTTCCAGGGCGTATTTGAGGGCTCAAACGAGATCTAAAAATTATGAAAATTGGCAGGCAACTACTTCTAAGGCTCCCCAAGCTCGAGGACTCCTCGGCTCGTACAAAATGGAGCTACAAAAAGGTGAAATGATATTTACAAGGGTTTTTAGTGATGAGAATCACTTAAAAATGATGTAAGGGTTTTGAAAAAAAAATGAAGGGTTGCCTTAGTGCTAGATCTGCATGTGTGTCCGTACTTGCTTCTTCCCGTATACTGTCAACAGGTAGGAACTAGGGAAGATCTTTATTTTACAACAGAAGTATGCAAAGCAGGTGTTGAAGGCATTTGACATGGAGGATTGCAAAGAAATCTCTACACCAATGGAAGTCAACACAAAATTATCTATTGAAGATATTTCACCTCCGGTAGATATTGGAAAATACACAAGATTAGTCAAAAGTCTCATTTACTTGTGTAATAGCAGACCAGATATCTCTTATGTTGTTGGCGTAGTAAGCAGGTTCTCTAACATGCCGTGACTAACACATTGGAAGGCATGCACGCAGATACTTAACTATGTCAAAAGAACCATTGAGTATGGTATTCTTTACGATGAAGGAGCATCTCTTAGTGGATATTGTGACTCAGATTGGGTAGGGGATATTGATTCCAAAAAGTTAGTTTCTGGATATTACTTCTCTTTAGGTTTTGGAATTGTTTTTTGGATCAATAAGATGTAGTCGATCATAGCAGATATTTTCTACCAAAGTTGAGTACAAAGCGGCGTGTTTTGCTGCATGTGAAGGAGTTTGGTTGAGATGGGTCCTATGGCATATAGGAATTCAAGGACAGGAGGCTAGAAGGTTGAGATGTGAAAACTAGAGCTGCATAGCCATTGCCAAGAATCCTATTTGTCATGCACGTACTAAGCACATAGAAATCTAGTACCACTATGTGTGTGAGTTGATAGAAGATGGAATTGTGGAGTTGTGCTATTATATAAAAAAAAAGAAAATGGAGTAGATAGTTTCACCAAGGCTCTAGGGAGAGAGCATCTGTATCAATATCTTCTTGAGCTTGGCATTGGACCAAGAAAGTAGTTCACCGTAGGTGGACATTGGGGAGGTGTGCTAGATATACTCAATACTCCACCCGCAAGTGATTGTAAATGATCCATGATACTCTAAGTTGTATGGCCACCTTTATGAGGAGAAGCTAGTATGAGAGTCCAAACATTTGTGATGAGGTCAAAACAATAGTTCTAGATGATCTATGTGAGTCTAGTCAAAAGGCTAGCCAGGGCATGTATTTCAGTCACACCAGAGTTCCGGAGGCATGACAGTGTAGTAGTCAACCAATCCGAAATTACAATGTTGGGTTTGGAATTCCAAAGGAAGTCCAAAGGTATGATAGTTCTGTAGTTAACCTATCTGGAATTACGATAACCAGTTCGATAGTCCAAAATTACGATAACTAGTTTGGTAATCCAAAATTACGGTAACTAGTTCGATAGTCCAAAATTATAGTAACCAGTTTGGTAGTTTGGTCTACTGCATGTTCAGTCCGGAGGATTACTCAATCTTGTAATTACATGATTTGGGTTGTCCCGAAATTACAGGTGATCCCAATGGTTACACCTAAAACATAGCATCAAGCGATGTTGGGTCGTGAGGGATGCTTGGATGGTGGATCAGTCCATCCGCCAAAATTGTTCGGCACACGCAGGGTGTCTGTAGCGGACTCAGGCTTATGAAAATAAGGGTTCTAATGACAAAACAATTTAAATTACCTATTTCTATGACTGAAACTAAGGTCTTTAAATAGTTTAAATAGCTATGGACCGTAAGGACGGCCAGCCCTGTATCTTTCTATAGCTTCTATTTGATAAGGTGAAACTAAGTTCTCACCGGTAATTTGATCTTTAATTATGTCATTTTCTTCAGTTTCAATTTGATCTGAGCTCGGTTTTCGAACTAATTTAGGTGGGAATAAGTCTTCGTTGTCCTCCGGTTCTGGCAAAACTATAGTAAATAACGGTAACAGTCGAGAAACAAGACGATCGTATTCTAACGTGCGTAAAGACTCGTTAACTATTTTATCTTTAATAATTTCAGGTTCTATAATTTCGTTATTATATGAATTCTCAATTGGAGATGGTAGCAATGTTCCTATAATTAAGTGACCTAATTTGTGCTTAATATCAGAATCATTTTTAGAACTACTGGTAGTTCCTATTCCTTTCGACATACGAATGAAAAATTAAGATCTCAATAAAGTTGCAAAAAAACAATATGAAGAATGTCAATATCAAACTATTTCAGTCTATACAAAGGCATATATTCAGTGCTACTATAATCTTCTAATCCTATACAACTTAGTAAGTTTGAAATTGTGAAATCTTGTATGCTTGTTTCTTTATCAGCACTCCTTGACACTTCGCAATGGTTTTAATTGGAAAATAAGATTTAAATGAATCTTCAATCTTGCTGCTTCTCTTCACTTTACTTCATTAGCTTGAACTCATCAATGTTTCTGAAAAAAAAACATTAGGTTCACTGCACTTCATTTGCTCTTCAATTGCTCATTAATCTTCAATGCTTCTCGACACTGCAAAAAACATTAGCTATTAGTAATATTACAAGAAATCAATAAGAACATAAACTTACATTATTATACACATGCATATACTCATGCAAATGATTTAATTCTCATAAACATACACATGCATTATCACATATGCTAACATAAACTCAATCATTTAATGTTTGCTTAACTAATGTTACTTACATTCCTACTTGTACTTGTACTTCAACAAGCATAAAATAGTAGAATTTCTCTCTCTCCCGTTCTCTCTCTCTCTCTCTGCCTATCTCTCTCTCTTTCTCTCTCTCTCTCTCTGCCTATCTCTCTCTCACTCTCTCTCTTTCTCTGCCTATCTCTCTCTCTTTCTCTCTCTCTCTCTCTCTCTCTCTCTCTCTCTCTCTCTCTCTCTCTCCTTCTCTGTGCGCACTGTCGCGCTGCAGCAGAGGAGGGGAGGGAGAGATTCTCTCACACACATACATCACACATACACACATACACACACACGTCACATACACACATACACACGTCACACATACACATCACATACACACACATATACACACACTTCACACATCACACATAACACATACACACATAACACACACACGTCACATACACACACATACATCACATACACACACTTCACACACACACACATACATACACACATCACATATATACTTCCTACATACACACATACATCACATCACATACACACACTTCACACATACACATCACATACACACACATATACACACACTTCACACACACACATACACACACACGTCACATATATACTTCACACACACACATACATACACACATCACATCACATAACACATACACGCACATACACATAACACATTCACACATAACACAAACACGCACATACACATA
This sequence comes from Ceratopteris richardii, assembly GCA_020310875.1. Lineage (NCBI taxonomy): Eukaryota > Viridiplantae > Streptophyta > Polypodiopsida > Polypodiales > Pteridaceae > Ceratopteris > Ceratopteris richardii. The sequence continues at coordinate 53,343,797 of CM035409.1, forward strand.
ACACATTCACACATAACACATACACGCACATACACATAACACATTCACACATAACACATACACACACATACACACACACTACTGCAGGGACTCAGACCAAGCCACGGAATAGGCATGGTCATGCTTTCGGCCGGACAATCATTCATGCAGCAGCATGGGGCATATCAAGATCATCGTACACAGCAGGACATGACGGCTCAATATCCCGAGCACGAGGAGGGTCTAATGAGAAAGAAGGAAAAACAGAAGAAAGTAAAGAGCAGGAGACAGTACCTGCAAAAAACATTAGGAGAAACTTGAGCTCAACACACATTTAAATACATACACAAGTCCTTCCTAATCCACTCTTTTGGTTTTAACTTTTAATCTACAACCACACTTTAATCTCCTTACTTTCACCACACTTTAAATTGACTTTATTTACACAACTCACTTACTCCATTCTTTTAACCTTTTTCATATACACCATTCATTTAAAGTTTCTCTTTAACTTCCTTTAATTGCATCATTTATTCCACCCACTCTTTCAATCACTTTAGTTACACATCTTCTATAAACCATTCTTTTTCCTAGTACTCATATAGACCACTAGTTATTTATCCATTTAATTTACCATTTTTAATTTAATTAGCCTATATTTCTTATTTTAAATAAACCATTTAATTCAATCTTAGTTTAAGGGTTTAATTAATTAGAACCTTAGTATTTCAAAGTATACACACTATTAAATTAACAAATTAAACCATAAATTAAATTTGTAGGTTAACCAATGTTAAATTATAGATTAATTTCATTAAATATTATTTGTTTCAACCCTTCAAACTAAGGCTAATCTTCATTCTTGCACACTAAACCCCTTAAAACCCTATTAAAACCCTTTGAAAATCATTAATAACCCATTAAAATCTTTCTGATCCCTTGTAAACCCTAACATGAACCCATTAGAATCTTTTGAGACCCTTCAGATGAACCTAATTGACATAAAATCATATGAACTTAGAAAACCCTAGGGTTAAATACCCATGAATCAAGCATGTATAAATATGAAATACTCATTAATTGAGTAATTAGGATAAGCCCTAATTTGAACATATTTTCTTCATCATTTCTTGTACCTGCAAACACTTCAAAAGTAGTTAATTCAATCTAGAACAATTGTTCAACAGTGAAAAAGAGGTTTAGAATTCACCAATTAAGTTGTTTTCATTTTCTCTGGTCATCAACTGGAAGATGTAAATCTTCCCGACAGCGATCCCAGAGATCATGCCTAAATCAGAGGGTTAGGCAAGACCAATCACTGAGGAGAAATTGCGGATACACACACTATAAAGCCCTTCATCCAGATTTTGTCTAAATTTCCATTAAAGCTCCATACTAGGAGCGCTTGGGTAGACAATATCATCGTTATTTATTACTGGTAGCGATTTGAGAATTTGAGTTCTCTGTCTCTCTATCTGTGAATAGTTTCTATTTGTCTGTTCTACTTCTCATTACTCTACCTGACGATCCGATTCCACTACATTTTCTAGATCTTTATACATTTTTTTAACATCTCTAACTTCAGCTGGTGTTGGTTCAACGTATAGACTAGGACTAAATCTCTGATCTTCAAGCCTTTATCCTTTACATGTGCATCAAAATGGCTTTTTGTCTCTTCTTGGCTACATATATTCCCACTGTTGCTCTTAACCTAGTCTCCCCTAATCATTGTAAGTCCATGATCCTTGATGATAAATCTTGGTCAGTCCATTGATGCTCTTGTGCAACCTTAAGGGTGGGTACCGAAGAATCCAAGGGAAGCACTACATTATGACCAAAAACCATATGAAAGGGAGCTGCATTAAGTACCCTCTTGTAGGCCACTCAATATGCCCAAATAGCATGGTGTAACTGTTTTTCCCAATCTCAACATTTGTTGTTTACGAGTTTAGTCAATACATTGCAAAGGACCTTGTTAGCACTTTCTACCTATCCATTGGCCTAGGGATGATATGGTGCATACTTCTTGTGAATCACCATAAAATATTGTAACAAATATTCAATGAATTAGTTTAGAAAGTGAGTCCCTTTATCACTCACCAGTTCTACAGGCAATCCGTACCTTGTAAAGACATTCTCAAATAATATTTTGTCGTCATGTGTGCATCATTCTTTTTGGTAGCCTTAGCTTCTACCCATTTGGTGAGATAATCTGTTGCTACAATGATGTATTCAACATGAGTGCCTTTAGTTGGGGGGGTTAATGGGTCCCACAAAGTCTATGCCCCACTTAGAGAATGCACGTCCTCCCATCTAGGTTTAGTGGCATCTCATCTCTGCACGTTGGAAACTGAGCTCTTTGGCAAACATCGCATCTAGGGAATGTTTTCATCCTCAAGTAAACTACCATTGCTTTGGTCCATTCTAATGTTAGATCCACATGATATAAGGTAGCATGCTCGACAAGTGGTCTAATGCAACAGATTGGGCACTCCTTGCATATCCTATGGACGTCTGCTTCCATCGAAGGCCAGTACACTCCTAATTTATGCAGGGTCTATAGGGTCTGGTGTCTCAAGTAGTGTTGCTCTAATGCACATGCATGTGCTAATTACAACCATTTATCATACTCTACTTCTTCTACACAAAAAGAGACGATTTTCTAATTGTTTTGCTTGTAAATATTTCTTGCCATTATTTGATATCTTTGACTTAGTAACGTCCTTTTTCTTGGACTTGACTCTAGGATTCTTGGGTCCAAAGGTGAGAATGGGGACAAGTGGCTTGGCTCATTCAGGCACCACTTCAAGATTAAACAAATATGCATCTGGTAATTCATCTGCTATCCCTTGAGGGGCTTTTCTAGTGGTCAATCATGAGAAATGATCGGCTCTAAGATGGGTCTTCCCTTTCCTAACTACCGCTTCAAAATCATACTCCATTAATAGGAGAAACCATCATACCATTCTTCCAAAGTGTTACAAGGCTTGTTCACTAGGCATAATAATGTTTGATGGTCTGTAAAGAATTTGAATTGGTTTGTCAGTAAGTAAGTTCTGAATTTCGTTACTGTGTAAACCATTCCTAATCCTTCTCTCTCAGTGGTGGTGCTATGTCTCTCAACTTCATTCAACTGCCTACTTGCATATGCTATAGGAATGTTTGATGGTCTTCCCTTTCCTAACTACCACTTCAAAATCATACTCCATTAATAGGAGAAACCATCATACCAATCTTCCAAAGTGTTACAAGGCTTGTTCACTAGGCATAATAATGTTTGATGGTCTGTAAAGAATTTGAATTGGTTTGTCAGTAAGTAAGTTCTGAATTTCGTTACTGTGTAAACGATTCCTAATTCTTCTCTCTCAGTGGTGGTGCTATGTCTCTCAGCTTCATTCAACTACCTACTTGCATATGCTATAGGAAGGTCTATCTTGCCCTCACCTGTGGGTTGTGCTAGTGCACACTCGATAGCATAATTGGATGCATCCACATGTACATGGAATGGTTTACTCCAATCCAGTGTCATCAGAATTAGTGTTGAACACAAGTGTTCTTTAAGTTCATTAGATGATCTTTCACATTCATATATCTAATCAAAATTAGTCAAAAGGGATAGAGAGGCTTCACAATGATTGCATACATGTGTATAAAGTGTTGATAATAACCACAATGTCCCATGAAAGCTTGTACTTCCTTAACATTGTTTGGCCTAGGTACCTCTGCAGTCACTCTAGCTTTCTCTTAAGTTGTAGAGATTCAATTCCTTAACACTATGTTTCCTAGAACCTTGCCTTGCCTGACCATAAAAACACACTTTTCTAGGTTTAGGCAGACCTAATATTCTCTACATTTGTCAAAGACTTGTTTTAATTCAGGGATGTCTTTTTTTCTAATGTTGGAATGAGCACATAAATCATCAACATAGACCTCCAAGTTCTTACACAGGAACTCCTTAAAGACATGACACATTAGTCTTTGAAAAGTAGCAGGTGTATTGGTAATCCCAAATGGCATTACATGAAATGCAAATATACCCCATTCAGTGGCAAAGGCCATCTTATGTTGGTCTTTTGGGGCAATGGATACCTAGCTGTAACTGGAGAATCCATCAAGGAAGCTATATACTTCCTTGCCCGCTACTCTTTCCAATAGGTGTTCGGTGATAGGAAGCGGATAACCATCTTTGATAGTAGTTGTGTTAACTTCCTTCAAGTTAATGCAGAAACGTAATTTGCCATTCTTTTTGGGCATCACTACAATGGATGAAACCCATCCTATGTGCTCAATTTCAAAGATAAATCTTGCTTCAATTAGTCAATCAATTTCCTCTTTTATTTTAGCTACATAATTATCATTGTATGTATAAGGCTTCTGTTTCGTGGGCTTAGCTTCTTGATTCATGGGAATTCTATGCAAGCATATATCAGGGTCTAAGCCTTTTAGGAGGGCAATCAATGTCTGTTCTTCTTCCTCATTCACGTCATGTCCTATATATGTACATTTATCTTCTCCTTCTTCAACGGTGACTATAATCTTCTTAGTCTTTTCTCAATTCTCGTATGCTTCTCCTTAGCTAGATTCTTGCTTAGGCATTCTTATCATAATTCTTCTATCTTAAATTTCATATTTTTTTAAAAAACTTTGCCACTTCCCATAGGGGTTCCTCTTCTTCTTGGGTAGGGGATTCCTTTTGTTCTTTCTTATGCTTCTTCTCCATGGTTTCTGGCAGTTGGGTGAGTTGCTCATTTTCAATGCACTCCATCATATTGGGGTTAGTGGCTTCCACCATATAAAGGTATTCATCTTCTAAGGAACACAATGGATCCATGATAATGGACTCTAGATCTTCATTACTTGCATCGAATTGATCATGAGTCACCTCACTACATTGTTCTAATATAGGCTCATGTATTATGGGTTATATCATGAAGATAGAGATATTCTAGCCATCCTCATCACAATATTGTTCTTTGTACACCATTGTGTCCATTGTGGCTAGGATCTCTACCCATCCATGAGGCTCAAATTCTTCGTCAAGGAGCACTATAGGTGCATAGGTGGGAGCTTGGAGGGTTCGCGGGTGGCATTTTGTGCCTAGATTTCTAGCTTCTAACCTCTCCTCCTCTTGTACTGTAGCTTTACACATCCATAAATGGGTGTTGGCATGCGACCATGATGGGTGTGATGCCAAGGATTGCATTGACTCAGTTTCATCATGTGTTTTATGGATGGTTTTCCACTCTAAAGGGGGTACATCTTGATGGGAATAATCTTTAAGATTGACTTTGGTCATCACTCTAGTGTTCTAAGTACAAGGAGTTGGTTCCCCAATCTTGTACTATTTTCAATTGCCTCATGAAAGGACGTCCCAAAATCATCTCATAGGCGTGGTTCTTTCCAAACTCACATATGGCAAATGTGTGCTCAAACTCTACACCATAGGTGGTGAGGGTTATTCTTTCTAGCAAGCCTAAGGGTCACTCAATATGACCATTATCCATTTGCAATTTCATTCTCATTGGCCTGAGTGTTGGCTTGCCCCAACACTTCCACAAGGAAGTGGTGGTGATAGCCACTCTAGCACTTGAGTCTAGGATTGCCTTGGTGATGCACCCTTGATAGGAGATAGATAAATAAGTATTTCCCTCTTCTCCTTTGCTCATATCCCCAAGTTTGTTGATGGGTATTTCTAGTGGCACTTTCCAGGGGTGGGTAGTAATTGTGTCTAGTAATTGATTTGCTACATGCTTCCACAACTTGGGTTTGACTTTTAACAGCTCTTCTAAAGTGAGATGACACTATACTTTAGTGTTCTTCACAATGTTGTTATTCCTAGGAAGAACTAATTCCTCATTCCTAATTAGTATGATGGGTGCTCTCATCTAAAAGGAATTTGATTCCCAAGGTCCAGTTAAGTGAGGGAGTTCATGTAAGGAATTAGATTCAACATTTGTTTGCTCACTAAATTGTTCCTTCTCTTGCTCTCCATAAATTGAGGGTATATCTTGAGGGAATTGTTCCTGTAGATTGTCTATCTCTTGAATTGGTGGGGAAGTTTCTCACTCCATCCTCCATTTATCTTCTTGAATTTCCCTCAAAAAACCTTATGAGTACTCATTTATGGAAGAAGAAATCCTATACTCCATAGAATTGGGCACTTGTGATACCATGGGTGGAACTTCTTCCCATGAATTCTCGACTCATGGGGTTTTCTTAGGCTCGATATTCTTTGTGCTAGACAACATTTGTTCTAATCTTTCTAATAATCCTTGAAAGTATAACTCAAGTTTCACTAGGTTGTTCCAATTGAAATACTAAGATGCTTCCAACATGTTCTAGGCCAATTCCACCATGTTCATGTAGAGTTTAGTTCTCTCAATTTCTAGGTTTGTTATGGGATAGCTTGTAGCTCAATGATGAGTAGCACCTCCTTTAATGTCAATCCGGGAAGACGTGAGGATGGTATGAAGACCTCGAACAAGTGGCGGCACAAGTGCGTGAGTGAGAAGCACACAAGCATGCACACACATACACACACACGCGCACACACGGCAAGACAAAGAGAGAGAATCAATGGAGTTCTTTAGATTACTTTCACAAGCTCTTACAAGTTCGTTTCAATGACAATCTAACCTCAAAAATGAGCTCTCTAGCTCTTTTTATAGTTTTTTACTAGCTTTGGCCCTATCCAGACCTAGTGTCCGGCCTAGTTAAAAATTAGGTTCCAGGGCTTATTTGAGAGCTCAAACAAAGTCTAAAAATTATGAAATTTGGTACGATAGTACTTCTAATACTCCTCAAGCTCGAGGACTCCTCGGCTTGCACAAAATGGAGTCTATTCTACCAAAAACGGGATTTACAATGTTTGTGTAGTGATTAAAATCACTTGAGTTGTACATAACCCATGGGAAAAAATGATCTGGCCTTGTTGCCGTATTGTGCATGATTCCTCTGTTGCTTTGTGTGCCAACACTCCCCCCTTCCTAGCGTCTGTCGCCCCTGACAGACCTTTGTTCTCGCGGGTGGTCGATGTAATATTGGATGACATTGGTGGCCAGTTCATGTTCTCCTATCCTTAAGCCTCTTGCTAGATCGGCTTCCAATGCCTCCCAATTTATTGCACCGGGGGTCTCTGGTTGCGGGGTGGTGTAGTACTCTGAATACATTGCTTGTTCACAAGCAAACAGTTGAAGCAGATGTGTCGGCTTTGGTGCGAAAATCTCCGAGTGATACTCCCAGAAACCTGATCTGAACATTTCTTCGAAGGTCTGTTTGTAGCAGGCGGGGAGGTATTTGATGCGCGCATGCCAAGCGTAAGCCACACGGATACTAGGGGTGGTGCTCATGTCATACACCAAGTCGTAATTTCCATTGCTAAACCCCGGGAGACGTACCTGTGGTGCGGCTGCATTTCTAAAGGTCTTCAGCACTACTTGCATCATATCTAAGATTTTAAGCATCATTTGCGCTGCTACATCGGGCATGGGCTTCAAGCGCGGCATCCAGTGGCGAATGGTTCCCATCATATATGCTACCGATGGTGGTCCTTGTGGTGGCGCGATGTACGGGTAGTTCAGCCATTCCTTGCATTGCGCATTGTTCTGTACCTTGATATTAAATGCCTTCCACGACCTGCGGCGGGGGACTGGACCGTAGCATGGGTTGTACAGGAGGTGCAACGGCGCGTTGTTCCATTTGCGTAGCATTTCCGGATAGGTCTCTAAAAGTTTCTGCCACCATGTTGGTTGACGAATCTTGCCTTTTCGCACCTCTGGAGGAAGGTCTTCGGGTTGAAATTGGGTCGCAAAAGTAGGAATCTGACCCGTGACTCTTTGTATTTCTGCATTATAATCAGCCAAGATAATATAATACGGCCTGTATTGGAGTTCCGATGAAAGAATCAGGCGTCTCGATGACAAGTTCTTGAAGTAAGCTGATTGTAACACAGTCTCCTCTATGACCCTCATGGCCTGATTTTGCACGACGGTGCGCTCTTCATGCGAAGTCCCTATTTCCTCTACTTGTCGTAACCATGGCGGTCGTGGTGCCTCGAACGTGTCCTGCGCTTCTTCTGTTTGTTGGCCTCCTGGGAATGGTTGCGGATCATATTCTTCATCAAACGTTTGTTCCACAGGAATTTGCACAACTTCTTCGTCCGTGGGAGCCTCCGGAGGGGACGATGGTCTCTCATATTGTAGTAGGCGTGTTTGCAATTCAGTTACCTGTTCCTGGAGATCTTTTATGGCCTCTGCGTTGAGAAGCGAAGCCGCAGAGGGGGTGGTTGGAGGGGCAGCTGTTGGTCCTTGTTGGTGTTCCTGCTTCAGTTGTCCTAGCTCCTCCGATAGCTTATCATGTGCTTCGAGCAGCATGGCATAATCTTCCAATATAATCTTGATATTATCGGGGGTCACTGCTTGAAACTTGGATGGGCTGATGGGTGCCCCCGGTGTGCTCTCAATAGCTGCCTCCAGGTTCTCTTGATTTTGTATTTGCAGACGTCTGTTCTCTTCCTGAGCAGCCGCAAGATGGCGTTTAAGTAGTGCCATATTTCGCTGAAGTTTTGAGTTGCGTTCCAGCTGTGTCCGTAGGTGACCTTCTACCACCTGCACTGCTTCCTGATCTACGTTCTGTAGCTGTACCTCCAATATATTGTGGGCTTCTTGGAGGGTGTGGAACTGTGTGTGGAGGCGAGTGTTCTCCTCTTCTAGTGCCGCGAGGCGGTGCTGTAGTGTCGCTGAGTGCTCTTGCAGGCGTTCGTTTTGTTGCTGGAGCTGAATGTAATCTGTTCTTAAATTTGATATACAAGCCAACATGGTGTCCAATGCATTTCCTATAGATGAGTGGGGGGTGTTTACCGTGGAAGATGCATGGGAAGGGAATTGGGGAAGGGAGACAGTGAATGATGTGTCTATGAAAGTTGTGTGTGTGGGTGAAATTGGTGGAGGGGGAATGGGAGGAGGTGAAACCGTGGGTGGAGGTGCCGTGGGTGGTGAAATGTCCATACCTTCAGGAGTGGGTGTTAGTGTGGGGCCTGCCATATACATTGGTATGGTAGGTGGTGTGTGTGTGGAAGTGGTGAATAGATGTGACGTGGGGTGGGGAGCTGAAGAGGTAGGGAATGGTTGAGAGCCTGGTTGAAAAGCTCTAGCAAAAATGTCCTGGAGGGATTGTAGAAATGGAGAAAGGGATATCGGGGGTTGGGGTCGTAAATTTGAGAAGGGTGAAAAGGGTTGCGTGGTAGTAGGGAAGCCCATGAATGTGGATCTGGGGTCAGGGTGGCCCGTGGCTGAAGGCATTGGGGATGGTTGTCCTAGGGCAGGCTCGGGAAGGGTTTCAGTGGGTTGTGTGGTGATGGGGTTTGCGTCAAAGATCGGGTTATCAGTGGTAGAGAATAGGGTGGCACTAGAGATGGGAGTACGAAAGATGAAGGTTGGGTCAGTGGGTTGAGTGGTCGATGGGATTTCCACTGTCTCTGTTCTAGGAGGTGATGGTGGGGGAGTAGGTGGTAGTGGTTCGGTGGACTCCTCATGGGTGGCGGGGTGCTGTTGACTAGCTGTTTGGGAGGTTGGTGTAGTAGTTGGCTCTTCTGCAACTGTAACGGGAATTTGGATATTTTTACCTGAGCGAGGTCGTGTCTGGAACCTTCGTGGGTCATATTGAACTGAAGGCCTCTGAATGGCAGTGCGCACAGCTTCTACAACTCCATATGTTTCTGCCATCAATAAGAGACCTTCCCTGTACTCTGAGTCAATTCTCGCTTCTTCCAACAACTGAGTCATAAGTACTCTGCTGCTCTGTTCAGTGAGTAACTGCTGCGATCGCACTCTTTCCATAATCTGATACAGCCTTCGGAGTTCTGCTGTATATGCTGGGGCTTCAGTGGTCTCTTCTTCATATGCTTCTTCTTCTTCCGGGTGTCCGTGTTGTTGGCTTTGCTGAGCGTCACTCCAATGGACATGTCTACCGTCTGTAGACTTTCTTCTTCTTCGTGAGGATGTGCCCTGCTCCTCTGCCTCTGAATAAAACTCCACATCAGAGAATTGTGTGCTTTGTAGGAATGCTTCGAAATCCTGGGGGTCCAGTCCTTCAGCCTCTCCAGTGGCAGCAAATTCGAATTCAGGTGTAACCGGAGGAGCCGATGGGGTAGGTTGTGTCGTAGTGTCAGATTCCGACCTGGGTATCCTAATGGTAAAGGGAGGTACAGTGCCCTCTCTTAATGGTGATGCCTCAGGAGTAGTCAGGACTTCCCGTGTCTGGACGCAAGGGATCGCGCCCCTCATGCGCTTGGACTGATGTGTGGATGTCTTGAGCCTTTTAAACATTTGTAATTGTGCCCAAGTTAAGGCACGCTCAATGGGGACATCATATGCCAAGCATCGGTAAATGATGCGTGTGAGTGCACAGCATCCGTTCACCACTAATTTCCTAGAAGCCCGTTTGTTCGCTTCATACAACTGATCTATAATCCACACTGGTAGCTTAATAGGTAACGCACCTGCTTCCGCCAAGTAGAGAGCAAACCAGATCTTCTTGTGTGGTTGCGTGAATCGGTCTTGACCGGGGAAGGCGAAATGTTGCATGCACATTCGGAGAGGGATGGACACATTTGGGGTGAGTGCTGCCATGTCTTTCAGCTTCACTAGTTTCCTGTCCTTCATGTTGGTGGGAACAAGAGCATCCTTTTCTGAGGGCACATGCGTGCCATGCATATTTAAAGCGTCGCTTACCAGCTCCACAGTAAGTTCAAACCTCTTCAACTCGTTGTTGCCCAGCAATGAGGGGAGAACAAATGATCCGGGTTGGTCCTTATCTTCATTAGCTTGTAATGTGGAGACCAAATAGTAACATCGGAGGAGATCGGGTTTAGGTAGTGGGGCTTCAAAATATTCCGCCAATCCTGCTCGTTGCCATATGGTCTGTAGATCTTCGGTGTTCTGTAAAGTCTCGAACTCCTTGGAGAAAAATTGGAATCGCACCCATGATCTGTCATACTCGCATTTAGACTCCCAGATATACTTGGCCTCACCTAATGGACCGGGCATGCCATTGAACCAATGAGAATTGGCATGAACTCTTTCCGTGATGCCTGTAGGTGGATCTGGCACCGGGAGTTGCTGAAGGTGTTGCATCTCCACTGGTCGTTCAGTCGGGGGCACGTCCACAGGTAGGCTATCCACATCAATTCCTGCAGTGAGTATCCCTACTTGTGAGCCCGAACCTGTCGCTTCTGCCATTTTTCTTCTTGCTTTCTGATTCTGTGAGAATATAGAATCATGTGTTAACATCGTAATGGACAAAATAAATCCGTTGTTGTCCCCGTTACAACATTAACATGAGGTAGATGGTGAGTTAGTGGTTAGTAAGTGCACGAAGACAGTGAGTGTAGTTAATGTTTGTGTATTCCTAGGAGACGACTGCAGTTAGTAAGTGGGTATGAATTTACAAATTGGGGTCGGGGGGTTTATTACAGGTCTTAGACTGCCAAATGCAGTGGATGGGTTTTGCTTTCGGTTTCGTAGAGACTCTAGAGAGCTGTGTCGGTGTCGCTGTTTGGGAATGGGGCCTTTTAGGGACCCACTTATAAGTGATTACATGCATGCTCATGGGTCTTGGTGTGTTCCTAAGTGTTGAGCACGAGGGAATACTGGTTGTACTTGTAGATGGGTTATGCTGCATAGGTTGTGGCCTTGGCGTAACTACTTGTGCCCACAAGCAAGCCTTAGGCACCCAAATTTGTCTAGATTGTGGGCTTGCCTTCATCGACTTCTTGGGCACCCAAATAGATTTTACTTTAGCAGAAGAATGTCTGAAAGACTTCTTATTAGCGTCGTGTTGTTGGTTACTATTAAGAGGCTTTGCCCGTGTAGTTGACGGTGGTGCAACCGGTCGTTCGCCTTTCCGCACCCACACCTGGTTTATTTTCTGGGGCATTCTGCTGCGCAAGTACTTTTGATCTCGGACATAGGTAGTACTCTGCTTCTTCTGCTTGTGATCCGCCTTTGGTTGCTGCCTCCTTCTGGCCTTTGGAAAAGAAGGGAGTTCCGTTGCATCCCTGACTCCTTTTTTGCAAATGTCATTCCTCTGCAACACAGGGTTTTGAACAAGAACAGCATGGTCATCTTCATGTGTACCCCTGGAAGGACCAGGAGTCCGTGCCTTTCCTAGTTCCTTGAGTGCTCCATTGTCTAATTCTACTGTAACTCGACTATGATTGACCCAAACCTGGAGAAGTCCACTTCTTAGGTTTAAGTTAATTGCTTGGTCATAGATCCAATCTTGACCCAAGACTAGAGGTTCAGTGAGATCTTCATCTTGACACACCAGTACTTTAACTGTCATTGCCTCATCATGAATGTAAAGGGGAAGTTCCGCCTCGCCCATGCAAGGGGTTTCCACTCCTCCCAATCCTATAAGATATGCTTCCACAGGATTGACAGTCAATTGTAATTCTTGGCAGTAAGAGAATTTAACAGCACTAGTGGCTGCACCTGAGTCAATCAAGGCTCTTACGGTCCTTGCACTCTTTCCTTGTCCTATATCTAAGGTTACGAAAGGACGTCTATCAATTATTCTATTCGAGCTTGTTCCTGCAACTTCACACATGGCCATGGGATATCCTTGATCTACATGGTCAACTGTTCTAGTCTGATCTCGGCCTTGTCTTTGTAACTTCATCCTTCTGATGCGTTCTAAAGCCTCTGCTTGAGCCTCTTCTCGAATGCGCTTTTCTTCCTCTTTGCGTTTCTTAGCAGTGTTGAGTCGGCTGAGCATTTCCTCCGTGAGGGGTTCCTGATACAACTTGACTCTGCACCCGCTAATATAGTTTGGGAGAACATCACCCTCTAACGTGGCTAGTTGTACTGCTCCGCTCGTGGAGATCCTATTGATGATCATAGGTCCGTAGCCCCTCTTTTCTAGCTTCCTGGTGTGTTGTTTTAGTGTATAGACTAAAACTAGATCTCCTGCTTTCAAGCCCTTATCCTTCACATGGGCATCAAAATATGCCTTCTGTCTCTTCTTGGCTGCATATATTCCTGCAGCGGCTCTCAGTCTTGTTTCCCCTAATCTTTCAAGGTCAAAGATCCTAGAGGAGAGCTCATGACCTGTCCATTCGTGCTCTTGTGCTACTTTCAATGTAGGGATCAAGAAGTCCAAGGGTAACACAGCGTTTTGACCGAATACCATCTGAAAGGGGGTGGCTTGGAGTACCGTTTTGTAGGCAACTCGGTATGCCCAAACAGCATGGTGTAGCTGTTTGTCCCAATCAGAGCGTTTAGTGTTCACTAATTTCGTCAGTACATTGCATAAAATCTTATTAGTGCTCTCAGCTTGTCCATTAGCTTGAGGGTGATAGGGGGCAGACTTCTTGTGTATTACCAAGAATTCTTGGAGTAGATTTTCAATCACTTCATTTAAGAAATGAGTGCCTCTATCACTTACTAGTTCTATGGGTAGCCCATATCTTGTGAACACATTCTCAAACAAGAATTTGGCAGTTGTCTGAGCATCGTTCTTTGTTGTAGCCTTTACCTCTACCCACTTGGTGAGATAGTCTGTTGCCACAATGATGTATTCCGCATGAGAACCTTTGGCTGGGGGATTAATAGGACCTACGAAGTCTATTCCCCACTTAGAGAATGCACGTCCACCCATCATAGGTTTCAGTGGCATCTCATCTTTGCGTATGGGATACTGAGTCCTCTGACAGACATCACACCGTTTCACATAGGTATGTGCATCCATGTGAAGGGTAGGCCACCAGAAGCCCGCAAATAGTATTGCCTTGATCACCCGATCTGGTCCAAAGTGTCCTCCTGCTACACCTTGGTGAGCAGTTTCTAAGATCTTAAGATACTCACTTTCGTGGACACACAGTCTCAGGTAACCATCCTTACCGCGCTTGTATAGATTATCACCAACGAGTGAATAATCCTGGGCTTCTTGTTCCAAACTCCTTTTTCTAGCTAGAGTCATGTCTGGAGGGAATGTGTTTGTCCTCAGGAATGATACTAGTGGTTCGCTCCAATCTGGCACAATGGATACTTGATAGAGAGTGGCATGTTCCACAGGTAGTTTAGTGCAACAGATTGGGCATTCCTTGCACAACTTTTGGACATCCGCTTCCATAGTTGGCCAGTGCACTCCGAATCTCTTTAGAGTCTGTAAAGTTCGTTGTTTTGAATGGTGTTGCTCTAATGCACCTACATGTGCTAATTGCAACCATTTAGCGTACTCATCCTCTTCTACGCAACAAGCCAAGATCCCTTGATCTGTGTGCTTGTACATGCTTCCGGCCATGATGTGATACTTTTGGGCTTTTACAACCTCTCTATTCCGTGTGTTTACCACTGGATGGTTAGGCCCGTATGTCAAGACTGGTACCAATGGCTTAGCCCACTGCGGCACCACCTCCAAATTAAATAGGTAAGCATCAGGAAGGTCATCTGATACTCCTTGTGGGGCTTCTCCAGACGTGAGTCTAGAGAGATGATCTGCTCTCAAGTGAGTCCTCCCTTTTCTTACCACGACCTCAAAATCATATTCCATTAGCAAGAGAAACCATCTTACTAATCTTCCCGTATTGCATGGCTTGTTTACTAGGTATAACAATGCCTGATGATCAGTAAAAAATTTAAACTTATTTGCAAGCAAATAGTGTCTAAATTTCTTGACTGCATATACCATGCCTAATCCTTCGCGCTCTGTAGTGGTGTAATTCCGTTCAGCCGCATTCAATTGTCTACTGGCATAGGCAATTGGAAGATCCATATTACCTTCACCAGTAGGTTGTGCAAGCACACATCCAATGGCATAATTGGATGCATCCACATGAACATGGAATGGCTTATTCCAATCTGGTGTGGTCAAGATTGGTGCTGAACATAATCTTCGTTTAAGTTCCTGGAAGGAATTCTCACATTCATCCGTCCACTCAAAGTTAGTCAGAAGTCCGTACATGGGCTTTGCGATGACCGCATACATGTGGATGAAACGTCGGTAATACCCACAGTGCCCCATGAAAGCTTGTACTTCCTTGACATTCTTTGGTCTAGGTAGCTCTGCTATGGCTCTCACTTTTTCTTCGTCGGTAGATATGCCATTCTTTGACACTATGTGTCCTAGAATCTTGCCTTGCCTTACCATAAAAACGCACTTTTCTGGGTTCAGGCAGACCTGATATTCTCTACATTTGTCAAAGATTTGTCTGAGTTCAGGAATATGGGTTTGTCTAACATTGGAATGAGCACAGAGATCATCAACATAGACTTCTAAACTCTTCCTTAGGAACTCCTTAAACACATGGCACATCAGCCTCTGGAAGGTAGCTGGTGCATTGGTAAGCCCAAATGGCATTACTCTAAAAGCAAAAATGCCCCATTCTGTGGCAAAGGCTGTCTTATGCTGATCCTCTGGAGCTATGGCTACTTGATTGTAGCCCGAGAATCCATCAAGGAAGCTGTACACTTCCTTGCCTGCCACTCTTTCTAACAGATGTTCTGTGATGGGAAGCGGATAGTTATCTCGAATCGTGGCGGCATTAACCTTTTTCAAGTTAATGCACACACGCAGCTTGCCATTCTTCTTGGGCACCACTACGATGGGGGATACCCATTCAGTGTGCTCAATTTCATAGATAAATCCAGCTTCGACCAGTCTATCTATCTCCTCCTTGATCTTAGCAGCGTAATTATCATTATATGTATAAGGCTTTTGCTTAGAGGGTTTGGCATCTGAGGTCATGGGGATGGTGTGCGAGCATATGTCCGGGTCAACCCCTTTCAAATCCTTGTAACTCCAAGCGAATACATCTCTGTATTCTCTTAGCAAGGCAATCAATTCGTGCTCTTCTTCTTCTGTCAGGTCATGGCCTATATATGTGCATCTCTCCTCTCCTTCTTCTATAGCCACTACTATTTTCTTGGTGGTTTCTTTGTTATCATAGGCCTCTCCTGATTGTGCCTCCCGTTTAGGCATTCTTATCATGACTCTCCTGTCATCTATCTCATACTTCTTAAAATTTTCGGGGACCTCAAACAAAGATTCTTCCTCTTCTGGTAAGGCTTCTCTCTTCTTTCGTTTCTTTCCTTCTTCCTTAGGGGTCATATGCGTTGCTAATCTTACATCATTTGTAACCTCTCCATGCCTCTGGGGTTGAAATTCTATTTCATGGAAGTATTCTTCATCTGATGCAAATGGTGGATCCATAATGATTGACTCTAGATCGGAGTCACTTGCATCCTCAATTGCATCAGGGCTAGGTTCGCATTCTTCTAAAACTGCCTCTCCCATGATTGGCTCTATGGAGAAGACTGAAATATCATAGCCATCCTCATCACAGTGAGGTGTCCATTGTTCTTCGTTGATGGCTACGTCCATTGTTGCTAAGATTTCTGCCCAACCGTGAGGTTCAAACTCCTCATCTGGAAAGACTATAGGTGCATAGGCTGGGTCTTGAATGGGTCTATGAGTTTTGTTCGCACCTACCTCTCTGGCTTTCTCTCTCTTCTCTTCTTCTACTGCTACCTTGCACATCCATAAGTGAGTATCTTCATGCATCCATGAGGATCCAGACCCTATGGAATGCACCGATTCTGTGTCATCTCTGGCTCTATGGATGGGATTCCATTGGATAGGAGGGACATCTCTGTGAGAGTAATCTTTGAGATTGACTTTGGTCATAACACCTAAGTGCTGCAGGTACAAGGAGTTGGTTCCCCAATCCTGTACCACTTGCAACTGTCGCATAAATGGTCTTCCTAAAATCATCTCATAAGCATGATTTTTGCTGAAGTCACATATAGCAAAGCTATGCTCAAACTCGACACCACAAGTGGTGAGAGTTATTCCTTCCAGCAATCCTAAGGGTCTCTCAATATGACCATCGGCCATCTGCAATTTCATTCTTGTTGGCCTGAGTGCTGGCTTGCCCCAACGCTTCCATAAGGAGGTGGTGGCAATTGCAACTCCTGCACCTGAGTCCAAAATCGCCTTGGTGGTGTATTCCTGGTAGGTGATGGGAAGATAGGTGTTCCCTTCTTCACCTTCACACATATCTCCTATCTTATCCAAGGGAATTTCTGGCACTGTCCTATGGGATCCTACCTGGGAACGAGGTTTTGCTATCTCTGGAACTTGTTTGGCTACCTGTTTCCATAATTCAGGTCTAACCTTGAGTAGCTCTTCTAACTTGAGATTACACTGCACGTTAGTGTTCTTCACTACCTCTATGTTCCTAGGTATGACTGAATCGTCGTTCCTTACCATGACTGTGGGTGCTCTCATACATGTGGACTTTGCTTCCCATGGACCTGTGAAGTGGGGTAGCTCCTGTATGGAATTAGACTCAAAGTCCAATCTCTCATGAGACTGAGTACTCTCATGTTCCCCGTAAATAGATGGGATGTCTTGTGGGAATTGGTCGTGTGCATCATCCACAAGTTCAAAGGGAGGGGCGACTTCACTTTCATTATCCCATTTGTCTTCTTGAATCTCTCGTAGGAAATCTGGTGCAAACCGATTCATAGAAGAAGAAGTGTCTGGCTCCGTGGAATTGGGCACATAAGCAACCTGGGAAGGAGGGCTTATTCTATCGTTGGCTCTCTCCTCGTTCTCACGGATGGCTGGAGCGCAAGCTCCCTGGGGAGGGTTACTCCTTCTATTACTTTTCCGGACAGGCTCATACGCTCCCTGAGAAGGAGTGTAGGCAGGCTGTGGAGGTACGTGAGCTTCTGAGGGAGGCTCATGTGCCTTTTGGGGGGGAAAATAAGTTTCTTGAGGAGGCACATGGGCTGGCTTATCCGTTCTCTTGCCCTTTCCTTTCTTTGAGGGTTAGGATCCTTTTCTGACTGTGCAATTAGCCTCTCTATTCTTTCTAAGGAGGGGAAACTGTCTGGTTTAGTGGAATTGGCCACATAAACTTCCGATTGGGAATGGTTCATGTTTTTGCTTGCTTTTTCTTTGTCTTGATTTTTTTCTTCCTTGTCAGATCTTGCAATTATCCTTTCTAACTTTTCTAGGAATCCATCCAAGTGTAATTGCGTTTTGGCTGAGCCCGAGTAATTGAAAAGGCGACTGGCTTCAAACATAGTCTGAGCCAGTGCGACCATTTTCGCACACAGTTTGGTTCTTTCTATCTCTAGGTCAGCTCTAGGATAGCACTTGTCATGATCCGTGACGTTTGGCCCTTCTTGGATTCTGGCCTGATATGCCTTAAGCATCATGTCTATGTCTTCGGGAGTGGGATCAGCTAATACTGATCCTGTTTGGGGTGGTGGGTGGGTTACGTGGGGTGTCTTAGAGGGTGGAGGGATGGAGAGTGATGGGGATGGTAGCGGTGGGAATGTGTGAGAGTGCGGTTGAGATGTGATCTCTATGATTTTAGCCTTGGTTTCTCGTAGACTTTCCTCAAGTTCACTCATCTTCTTTGCCCATTGCCTTTTCATGCGTTCGCGGCTATCTCTCCAAGCTCTTGTTCTCTTTTTATTTTGGCTCTCAGTATCGCTAGTGTTTGGGCTCTTTTCCTTGCCTACCCCTTGGTTTTGCTTCACTGCTTGAGCTCTCGTGACTACCTGTACGGGTGCAGTGGAAGTAACACTTCCGCTGGAATCTACCACTAACTCAATAACATTGATGGGCGTGATTTTTGGCATATTACTGGGGTTCCTTGGGCAATCTCGTAAGAGATGCTCTTTTCCACAATCTTGGCAGAAGCCTTGGATCGTCACTGACTGGGGTTGTGTAGGTGGAAGCAAGGGACAATCACGAATGAGGTGATCTCCTTGGCATCTGTAGCACGGTCCTCTTGGGAATGGAGGTCTTACCTGCCTAGATTGAGGCCTAGGGTTGGGGTTTGCATACATGACGTTCGTGTAATCTGACTCCCAACTAGGTTCGTTCGGCTCTTCACTATAGTAGGACTCACCATGTTCTGGAGACTGCATGTAGTAAGCCTGGGGGCTATCCACATGGGTATAATCAAAGCTATGATCACTTGGGTCATTTTCAGAGATCAAGGATGTTACAGGGACTATAGCTCTATTCAGGTTTTCTTCTGCAACAGCATACTTTACTGGAATCACGTTAGAGGGGTTTGGAGGCTGTTGAGCTAGCACCGGTTGGGGTCTCTGTTGGGCCTGATATTGTGGTTGGTAGGTTTGTTGGGGTCTAGCATATTGTGGTGGGGGAGGATACTGGTTCTGGTATCTGCCTTGTTGGTAGGGTTGAGGGTAGGGTTGCCTAACTGCCTGCTTGTTGTATGGGCAATCTTGCGCAGTGTGGTTTGTGTACTTCCATTCTATGGTGCAGTACTGGCTACTAGGGTTAACTTGGGGTTGAGCCATAATGGGACACACATTTGCCATGTGGTCGCCACCGCATGTATAGCACCTTTTCACAGGAGCAAACCTTGGAATTTGTTTGCTAGTTACTCCTAATTTCTGGGCCACTTTCTCTGCGAGTTCCTCAATTGATGTGGATTGCGTGGAAGAGTGACTAGATGCACTATCTGAATCTTTGTAGATTTTGGAAAGCTCTAGTTCTTCCCCTAGGTTATCTTCAATGTCAATGCACATGCGTACACACTCTTCTATAGTCCTAGGGTCCTTCAGATACACATAGGATCTTAATTTCGTACTCAGCAATCCATCAAGGAATAAGGCTACTTGTTTAGCAGATGTGGGTAGCTCCGAAATAGGGCACCTTTCAAGATATTGTCTAAATCTTCTTCCGGCAAGTCTCACAGTCTCTTGAGGGGTTTGCTTGAAGCTGTGAATCAGTGAGGAGGTGTTGTGTCTTATGCCACTCTTGGAGAACTCAATAATAAATGCTTCTAGGAGTTGGTCTATACTCCTGAACTGGCGCTCATCCAATGGCTGAAACCATGTAAGTGCCGTATTCCTAAGGGTTAGACCGAAGGCATTATACTGCGTGAATAGATCCTCAACTTGTTCAGCTCTCAAGGCTTGCTTGAACTCCGCCACATGATCATAGGGATCTCCTGTGCCGTCAAAGTAATTCTTCATGGACTTAACTAGCTGGGTGGGTCTCAAAGTTCTTGTGTGCTCTCTAGGCCTCGGCAGTGGGAATCCATCTACATTTCTTTGGTTTCTGTGGGCTCTATGCATCTCAGGTTCTACCCGATTCGTCTCCGTTCTCGTTCTTTCTCTGCCCACTGGATTGGCAAAACTTACTTCTGGTCTATCTTTACTTCTGTCTCTTTGCATACCATGAGCCTGGGATGTTCCAGCTCCAGGGTGACCATAGGATACATTTGATCTTGGTTGGGGAAAAATGAATTCGCCCTTCCAAGTGTAAGCATGCCTGTCATTTTCTGTCACCACAAAGATCCTCTCCGAAGTGTGGTCTAAGTAGGTCACTCTACCTGGGCTATCTGGATCCTTAAACTCATAGATCATGATTGTTCCTATATCAACTGGGTGATCCGGTTTATACCTCCAAAAGGCTTCGTCCGTTTCTCGATTGAGAAGCAAATCTATGCACTTGTTATCTTGGGGGACCCACTCAGGCGTGATAATCCTAGTGAGAACTGATTTACCTCGAGGGGTTCTAGGTTCCACTCCCATGTTTCCTTGTTCCAAGTCACCTAAGTCCGCTTCTGAAATTACATTTCCAAACTCATCTGTCCTATCTGGATGACTGGTGACTACGTATATGGTTCCTTCCTTGTCCAGGTATGCACCGTTTTCAAACTTGACAGCTGGGTGCTCTAGTCCTATGGATTGGTCAGGGTTTTTAATCTGGACCACAGATCTTCCTAGGCCGTCCTCATAGATGCTCGCACCTAATCGGTTGGTCCTAAGGTATTCCAATTGTGTTTTGTAAGGGCCTTCTACCCTGTACAGGTAGGGCACACCTGAACTTCCCGTAGGTCTATCCATACCTTGAGACATCCCTGATTCACTGGTATCAGAGCTAGGGTACTTCGATTGGTGGCTCAACTGCTGGGCCCAGGACCTAGCAGTGTGGTTGACACTAGCCTCTGAAGATCTAAGGCTTTGTTTCTCTCTTACTAGGTGTCGTCCTGATCTAAGGTTCATATGCCTATCTAAGTAGCCCAATTCTTTGCCCAGAGTACAACCTCGTTGTTGATCAATTGGTACCAGTCACTTGATTCTTTTTAGTTATTTCTCGTGTTTAAAGTCTTGTCTGCTATTACGTCGTCCGGAATACTTGAATGTTCTTCGTACTTTCACGTTGATCGTTCCACGTTAGGTTCTTTCCTTTATGTTGTCGACAGTACAGAGATTAAGTTTTTAGCTTGAACTTGAGTTTTTAGGTAGTCTTCAACTTGATAGTGGCCTATCGTCGCCCTGACTTACTCCTACTTCTAATCGTTCTTAGCCTAAGCTAGGAATTGACGAAGAGGAGTTGAGAATATTCCGACCTTTCTTGCCGAACCTGGCTCTTTAGTGCTTGAGAAGTTGATTCTCAAGCGTGCGCAACACCCTGGCTTGGATACTCTCAATTGCTTCTCAATAGACCTGCATAAGTCCCAAGATTAGTTCCAAGTAGACCTTTCGATTGACAGACAATTTATTTCAGACACTTTTTTAATGACCCTTGTTCCCCCTTTTGTATTGCTAGAAATTTCCTCTAGAGCTCCCTTGGTGTTCCTACCCCTCTGTGTGTCAACTTCCAAATATCCTATCTGAAAATCAACGCGATATTCTTATAAAAAACAGTTGAGGGCGTGTAGTATATGTCACGAGCTTTCTGACAAGCCCTAGAGCTCAGAAAATGGATCTCGTACGCAAAAGTTATGACCGTTCAGGGTTTAGGGGGTTACTAGACAGACAGAACCTTTCGGGGGTTTTAATGCATTTTCTAAGGCCTTCGTAAGTATATGAGTACATGAAAGTGCAAATATGCCCAAAATTTAGCCTAAATTTCCAAAAATTCACTCCTTAATTTTTTGCCGAAAATGCCTGTCTATCGCGATAGACGGTGTCTGTCGCGATAGACACAATCTATTGTGGGGGCTGTCTGTCGCGATAGACGGTGTCTGTCGCGATAGACAGTGTCTATCGTGGATTTCTGTCTGTCGCGATAGACGGTGTCTGTCGCGATAGACGGTATCTGTCGCGGATTTCTGTCTGTCGCGATAGATGGTGTCTGTCGCGATAGACGCTATCTGTCGTGAAATTCTGTCTGTCGCGATAGACGCTGTCTGTCGCGATAGACGCTGTCTGTCGCGATAGACGGTGTCTGTCGCGGATTTCTGTCTGTCGCGATAGACGGTGTCTGTCGCGAAATTTCAGTCTGTCGCGATAGACGGTGTCTGTCGCGGATTTCTGTCTGTCGCGATAGACGGTGTCTGTCGCGATAGACGCTATCTGTCGTGAAATTCTGTCTGTCGCGATAGACGCTGTCTGTCGCGATAGACGGTGTCTGTCGCGGATTTCTGTCTGTCGCGATAGACGGTGTCTGTCGCGATAGACGCTATCTGTCGTGGGTCTCTGTCTGTCGCGATAGACGGTGTCTGTCGCGGATTTCTGTCTGTCGCGATAGACGGTGTCTGTCGCGATAGACGCTATCTGTCGTGGGTCTCTGTCTATCGCGATAGACGGTGTCTGTCGCGATAGACGGTGTCTGTCGCGATAGACTGAAAAAACGCAAATTTTTGAAAAACTTCTAATGATCTAGAGTGCCCTCAAGGTGTAGGTTACAGTGCTAATCATGCATTCACAAAATGTTAAGATTTTCTGTCTGTCGCGATAGACAGAGGTTGTCGTCCCGGGACCTGTGCAGAGCCTGTCGTACCTGCGCACACTGCTGGGGATGATGGTACAGCAAAAAACCTGCAAAATAGCTCAAGAAACATGCAAAAACAGCGCATGCAAATTCGCTCTCTCGCTCTCTCTCACAAGTGAAATGAGGGAAATGAGGTGGAGATGGGGATATAGTCAAAAAACTGAAATTTTTGCGATGATGGAGGTGGAGGTGGGAGATGGTGATGATGATGATGGTGATGAAGATGGTGAAGAAAGTAAAAGAAATTCGATGAGAGTGAAGAAAATACCTACCACTCCAACGCGTCAACTCTACGTCTTACCATCACACGCTCGTCCTCAAGGCTCGATCCCCGGCAACGGCGCCAAAATTTGGTGTAGCTCAATGATGAGTAGCACCTCCTTTAATGTCAATCCGGGAAGACGTGAGGATGGTATGAAGACCTCGAACAAGTGGCGGCACAAGTGCGTGAGTGAGAAGCACACAAGCATGCACACACATACACACACACGCGCACACACGGCAAGACAAAGAGAGAGAATCAATGGAGTTCTTTAGATTACTTTCACAAGCTCTTACAAGTTCGTTTCAATGACAATCTAACCTCAAAAATGAGCTCTCTAGCTCTTTTTATAGTTTTTGACTAGCTTTGGCCCTGTCCAGACCTAGTGTCCGGCCTAGTTAAAAATTAGGTTCCAGGGCTTATTTGAGAGCTCAAACAAAGTCTAAAAATTATGAAATTTGGTACGATAGTACTTCTAATACTCCTCAAGCTCGAGGACTCCTCGGCTTGCACAAAATGGAGTCTATTCTACCAAAAACGGGATTTACAATGTTTGTGTAGTGATTAAAATCACTTGAGTTGTACATAACCCATGGGAAAAAATGATCTGGCCTTGTTGCCGTATTGTGCATGATTCCTTTGTTGCTTTGTGTGCCAACATAGCTCTTGCTTAGTTCCTCTTCCTTAGGACCCTCTTTTAGTCTTTCTTGGTATGCTTTGAACATCATATCCAGGTTTCAAGTATAGGTTTAGCTAAAACAGAACCAACTCTAGGTGTTGCGTTTATCAGGATTGAATCTTGAGAAGCTAATTCTAAGATTTTGTACCTAGTCTCTTTTAAGATTCCTTCTTATTCATTGATTTTATTACTCCCTTTTCTCTTAAGCATTTCTCGAGAATCCTTCCAAGATTTTATTGTTCTCCCACTAGATTCTCCAACTTCACTATTATCTGTGGTGGCATCTAGGATTGCCTTAGGGTTGTGCCATGATCAGGCAAGCATTAACCATGTGGTCTCCACCGCATATGTAACATCGCTTGACTAAGACCATCCTCGGTGCACACTTGCTTGAGACTCCTAATTTTTGGGCCACTTTTTCCACCAAGTCCTCTATCAAATTAGGGTGCTTAGAGAAAAGATTTGTGGAACTATCTGAGTCTTTGTAGAATTTTGAGAGCTCCAACTCATCTCCTAAATTATCTTTAATGTTTATGCAAATTCTCACACATTGTTCTAGTGTTCAGGGCTCCTTCACATAAACATATGATCGTAGCTTAGCACTTAGTAAGCCATCCAAAAATAGAGACACTTGTTTGGCTTGAGTGGGTAACTCTGAAATAGGACATCATTCTATGTATTGTCTTAACCTATGCCCAGCTAGTTTGATTGTATCTTATGGACTTTGTTTGAAACTATGAGTTAAAGATGAGGTGTTGTGTCGAATACCACCCTTTTTTAGTGATGAATGCCTCTAGGAGATGATGGATATCCATGAATTATCTCTATTGTAGGTTTTGGAACCAGGTTAATGCAATGTTCTTTAATGTTAGTCCAAATGCATTATATTGAGTGAACATGTCGTCCACATGTTCAGCTCCCAATACTTGTTTGAATTCATCTACATGGCCATAGGGATCACCTATTCCATTGAAGTGGATTTTACTAATTGAGTTGGCCTCAATATCTTTGGGTGCTCTTTGGGTCTAGGTAGAGGAAAATCATCTCTAGCCCTTTGGGGCCTATGTTCTCTCCTTCTTTCATGTTCCACTCTAGTAAATTCTACACCCAACCAGTCTCGTCCTATAGGCTCAGTGAAGCTTACTTTGGGCCTTTCTTTGCCCTTTTTCCTTTGAGAGCCATGAGCTTGGGAAGTCCTAACTCCTTGGTGGTCTATGGAAATGTTTGATGTTGGTTGGGGAAAGACAATTTCTCCCCTCCATGCGTAAGCATGTCTACCATGTTCTAAGACCACAAGAACACTCGTTCAAATGCACTATCCATGTACACCATTTTTCTTGGGGTGTCAAGGTCTTTGAATTCATAGATGGTGATTATTCCTATTTTAGTGGGTTGTTCAGGTTTATATCTCAAGAATGCCTCATCTGTTTCTTTGTTAAAAATAATTTGATACTCTTATTGTCTTGGGGAATCCATTCTAGGATGAGCACTTTGGTCAGTACAGATTTGCCTCTAAGAGTTCTAGGTTCTTCTCCTGGTTGTCCTTGTTCTATATCTCCCAACTTAGAAAATTTAGCGGTCCTATTAGGTTGATTGGTGATGATATACATGGTTTCTTCTTGGTCTATGTATGAATTTTCCTCGAATTTGACTATTGGATGTTCCAATCTAATAGGTTGGTCTAGTTTCCTCAATTGGACAACCGACCTTCTCAAACTGTCCTCATAGATGCAAGCACCTAATTGGTTGGTTCGAATGTACTCCAATTGCATCCTATATGGACCTTTTGGTATTTGTAAATAGACCACCCTTGAGCTATCTATTGGCCTCTCCATGTTGTAAGACATCTTCGACTCACTAGTCTCTAAGCTCAATATGTAAGGGTAATTTCTCAATTACTGTGCCCAAGATCTTGGAGTGATATTAACACTAGCTTCCAAAGACCTTACACTATGATGATCGGTCTTTCCTATGTGTCTCCTAAACCTCAAGTTCATGAATTTGATTCCTCAAGGCACTCAGCATGTAGTCTAATGATTCTTCTTTGTCAGTTTCATTTTACTTTCCTCTTACTTTCTTGTCTTATCACTTAGAGATCATCAAGTATCTTTTTTTTTGCCTTTTTTTGGTGCTTTTGTAAGTTATGGCCATGTGGAATCTAAAATTCCCTTATTTTTTTAATGTTTTAGGCTAAAGTGATTATAATTTGAACTTGAATCCCTTGGAGTGTCTTAAATTTTGATCTCCTATCATCTCTTGAATCGAAACCCTATGATTATGACTTATACAAAAGAGTTCACAAAGACAAATTTGGACACTTAGTATCTTCACGTTTGATCTTAGTACACTACACTCTAGCTCCACGTGCTGTTTTCCAGCCAAGCTGCTTCTCAAGGCTGACCCTGATGATATCACGAGTCCTACAAGAAAATTACACAATTTCATAAGTTTGAAAAAAAATTGATTAAATTTGCAAAAAGCCCTAATTTTGCCGTTCAGGAGGATTGTCTTGATGCTTTGACACTACTGTGATGGCGTGAGCCTATTGTGATGGTCTGACGATGTCGTGATGTTGTGAGCCAATTCTATGGTTCGACATTGTCGTGATGGCATGAGCCTATCATGATGGTTCTACATTGTCACGATGGCATGAGCCTATCGTAATGGTCTAACATTTTCACGATGGCATGAGCCTATGGCAATGCTTTGACACTATCTTGATGATGTGAGCCTATCATGATGGTCTAAAAAGTGTGAATTTTGCAAAATCATATTTGGTTCCTTGGAGGCACTAGCGTGCTCTATTTTCTGGTATAGATGTAGAAAATCCAAACTTGGTGGACCATCACGATGATATGAACTTTGCATAAGAAATGGAGATGAATAACATATAATCTTACCTATTTTGTTGCATGAGCACATTAGTAGAGATGTCTACTTCAAGAAAAACTCTCAAGCTCACACACTTAGTTCTCTATCTCTCTCTCTCTCTCTCCCTCTCTCTCTCCCTCTCTCTCTCTGTCCCACTCTATTGCAAATGAGGGAACTGAAGCGAGGTAGGTAGATATGGTGAAATTTTTTCGGGAGTGAAGGGGAAAAAAATGAAGGTAGGGAAGGTGAAATGAAAAAAAAACCAATGCAAAAAGAACAACAAAACACTATCTACTTACCTTCCAACACCACTCTCCTAACACTCTTACCATCACGCATTCGTCCTTGAGCTCGTCCTTGGAAACGGTGCCAAATTTGGTGTTGTTTTAGAAACGAGAAAGCACCACATCAAGAAGCTCCACTCCTTAATTGTCAATCCATGGAAGAGTTAGGATGATATGGAGATCGTGAGCGAGTGATGTGCATGAAGATGAAAGTGAGAAGCACACTAGTGTACACACACACATGGAAGAGACAATAGGAGTGACAATGGAAGGCGAAACACTATGTTTCATCATTCAATCTTGCTTACAAGTTTTCTCTTAACACTCAGTGGCTACTAAATAAGATCTCTAGCTCTCTTTATAGTTTTTCACTAGCTTTGGCCCTATTCGGACCTAGTGTTTTACCTAATTAAAAAATAGGTTCAAAGGCTTGTATGATGGTTCAAAACGAGGTCTAAAAATGATGAAAATTGGCATTCAAGTTTTGCTAAGGCTCCTCAAGCTTGAGGACTCCTCAGCTTGTACAAAATGGAGCATTGTATGAGAAAATTGTATGTTCTATGTCACAAAGATTAGTGATTAGAATCACTATTAGTGTTTGCATCAAAGATTGATCATTTTACTTGAATAAGTCATGAAAAATTAATGAAACGATCCTCCTCTGATCTCCATGCACCCCTTCTTACATGCTTCCTCTGCGTCGATGCTTGTGGCCATTGCTATTGCAAACAAAGTTTCTAATAGTGCATTAAAAATCATCCCCCTATCGACCTTAAGCTAATGGTCAATTGACGAGTGCAAACAAAAAATGCTCCGATTAGGACAAGCAATTGCACCACATAATTTATGCATATAGAGTTGCTTACAAAATAACGTTAGGAATGATACCATTCAATTTAATGTATGGATAGACTTCTATATTACCTATATAAATTCTCATTTTTACATTAAGAGTTACAAAATTGAGTGGAGTTATCATGAGCTATCCAACCATGTGGAGTTGCTAGAGCAGTTAGAAGAAACACAATTGAGAGTCGTAGCAGGCATTTATGCTACTAGGAGAAGGCAAAAATCTTATTATGACATTCACATTAAAGATAACGGTTTAAAATAAGGAAACTATGTTTTAATGTACACACTAAAAAAACACACCAAAAAGCTTCAAAAAAGATGCCATGGAACATCTTTTATAAACAAGATCTCCATTGGAGGTGTGGTCCAATAAGAAACTTTCAAGGGTGATATTTTTCCCAAACACATTAGTGGATGCCATGTCAAAAGATATATTGGACCTTTGACTGATGATATGATGTCAAGAATACAAACTGCTAAAGATAAAAAATCCAAGGAGAAATGAGAATAAGAGAAGAATCTTAGGAAGAAGCTAGGAAAAGGATCCTCTGTTGTAAGCAATTGATGCAAGGCCTTTTTGACCCTCTTCCTTCCAATCCTATTCAACTTTTCACACTAAACGTAATAGATGACAATCCAATGGAAGTGATGCCATGTATACATGCCATATTGGGACTAGAGTTAATGAAGGAACAATGGCACATAAAGAATGAACCATATCTAAGAGTGTGATTTGTATGGAATTAGCTTGGGCTATGTAGGAAGGGATTTTTCAAGCAAATGTCAAGATGGTTGATGTGAAAGGTGTTGATATATTTAGGTAGTGATGTGTGTGAACACTCTAGGACCGCCGGGGCACTTTTTTCCCTCTTTAGGAGGTTTTTTTCCCCCAGCTTGTATATACGCCTATTGCCCTAATGGGCTACTTATCTTTGTACATTCTCTAGTAATACATTCAGTCTTGTGTGTTGTGCTCCAAGCTTCTTCTTCTTCCTTGTGCTGTTCGCGTGCTTCCGCAGACGTCTAACTCCAACAATTGGTATCAGAGCAGGTCGTTGCTTCTTCTAGGGTGCCTTCGACACTCCTCCGTTTGCAGTCTCAGATTCGCACAAAATTTGGTGAGCATACTCAGGGTGTTTCCGAGATCAAAACTGCTTCGCTTTGTGGTGCCGAAATCGCGATCTGAGCTCGTTTCGGCCTCCGAACGCACTATCATAGTGCTTGTGCAGGCTATTTCGTCCTTTTTGTCAAAGGCATATACCAGTTTCTATTCGCCAGTTTAAGCATCTCGAAGTCTGCTACAGGTCTAGCAGAACTCGTCTGGGCAGTTCTGTTCAACTTTTTGAGATAGAGTCAATTTTCTACATCAAGGTATTTTAGTCACCGGCCATGGCTGAAAGCAGTGATGTATTCCGTATGTTGGTTGTTGAGGATAAGTTGGATGGTACCAACTACCCATTATGGGCTTATATGATGCGACATGTACTGGTTGCAAAAGGATTGTGGAACATTGTGCAGGGTGTTGAAAGACGTCCTGTTACACCTGTAACGACAGGTACTGCAAATACAGGTGTTGGAGCTGATGAAGATGGTGTCGAAGATGATATTCCGTAGATTCCTGTTCGTGCTGCTGTTTCTGTTGCACCTACTGCAGAGCAGATTCATTGGGATGGCAGAGATGCCCAGGCACATGCATTGATAGCTTTGTCTGTCAAACGTGCCATTATTCCTCACATTCACTCTTGCAGAATAGCAAAGGATGCTTGGGATACACTTACCACTTTGTACCAGGCTAGGAATGAGGCTCGTGTTGCTTACCTCCGAAAACAGTTGGAGAGTGAGCACATGAATGAAGGTGATTCGATGGACAGTTTTCTTACAAAGATCAAAGACCTGAAGGAACAATTGATTTCTGCTGATGAGGTTATACCAGATAGCTCACTTGTGCAGACCGTTCTGAATGGCCTTCCTGATTCATATAAGAGTTTTGCCTCTACTCTTCGATTGATGATGAAAGGCAATCCGAATGCCTTGTCATTTGAGGAATTAGTCTCTATTCTGTTGCAGGAAGATCAGTCCAGGCAGAACAGGTCCATTATGCGTGTTGCAGATCAAGCTTTCCTGGCTAGTCAGAAGGGCAAAGGAAAATGGAGCTCTTCTACTAGTAAGCAGAAATCTGCAAATGCTGTACAATCGAAGAACCAGGATAAAGATGAGAAGAAATCAGAAAAGCAGAAATTGTTCTGCAAGTACTGTAAAGGAAATGATCATATTATAAAGAACTGTCCACAACTGGCTGCTAAAGAGGCAAAGAAGAAAGAGGCTGGAATGGTTGTTGCAGAGGCCTCTACACCAAAAACAGAGTCTGCAAATCTTGTGCAGGAAGAAGAATGGGCGTTTACTACTGTCTGCAGTTTTGACCCATCTTCTCATGATCAGTGCATGTCTGCAGTAGACTCAGATGTTTGGTACTTTGACAGTGGGGCAACCAAACATATTACCTCGCAGCGCAGTTTCTTCTCTTCACTCGAGCCTGCCCCTACAGGGAATACTGTCACATGCGCCAATAACTCCTCTTATCATGTTATGGGAGTTGGTAAGATCATTCTGACTACTGCTGATGGTAGTTCTTTCACTTTGTCAGATGCTTTATTTGTGCCAGGGATCAAAAAGAACCTGTTATCAGTTTCTGCATTAGCCAAGATTGGCTTGGTTGTGAAATTCGTTGATGACAGGTGTACGGTCCATGATCTCTCAAATGGCGATGTGATTATTGCTTCTGGCATTTTATCTCGTGGGCTGTATAAGCTCATAGACTATGAAAGATCTGTGAATGATTCGGCATGTGCAGTTCATGATTCTCAGACTATGTCAGATGCAAAGCTTTGGCATGCACGCTTTGGTCATCTGAATTTTGCTAGTTTGTTACGCCTGCAGAAATCTGAAATGGTGTCCTCTTTGCCCAAACTTGAGGCACCTGGAAAACATGTTTGTGAAGGCTGTATTTTGGGCAAAATGCAGCGTTCTTCCTTTCCAAAAGATGGTTCAGTTCGGGCTATGCAGAAATTGCAGCTTGTACATAGTGATGTCTGTGGTCCTATGCAGACACCCTCTTTTGGAAATTACCTTTACTTCGTGACTTTCATTGATGATTTTTCCAGGCATGCATGGGTATATCCACTCAAAGCAAAGTCTGAAGTGTCCATGTGCTTCAAACAGTTGTTGGTTTTGGCTGAAAATCTGTCAGCATGTAAAATGGGCACCCTCCGTTCTGATCGAGGGGGGGAATATATGTCTTCAGATTTTAATGCATTTCTGGCTGAACGTGGGATAAAACACCAGTGTACAGTGCCGTATACACCTCAACAGAATGGAGTTGCTGAACGAAAGAACAGGTCACTCATGGAGATGGCGAGGTGCATGGTCAAAAGTCAGGCTTTACCACATAGTTTCTGGCTTGAGGCTGTCATGTGTGCATCATATGTACTGAACAGGTGTCCCACCAAAGCGTTGCAGTCTATCACTCCATATGAGGCTTGGCATGACCGCAAGCCATCTGTTGCTCATCTGCGTGTTTTTGGTTGTTTGGCATATGCATTAGTGCCTGAACAACATCGCAGAAAATTGGATGATAAGGCAGTAAAATGTATTTTTGTTGGGTACAGTTCTGAAAGTAAAGGCTATCGTCTGTATCATCCACAGACTAGACGCATTCTGGTTAGCCGTGATGTTGTCTTTGTGGAAGATGCTATTCAGCCATTGCTTTCATGTACTAAGGAGACATCTGTTAGCTCCAAAGACATGTATGATACTTTGATGCCTCTTTTTACAGGTGGACAGGCTAGCGCTGGTCCTAATGAGGCAACTTCTCAGCCTTTGCAGGTTTCATATGATGATGCAGATCATTCCATTTCTGATGCAGATTTACATGATGCACTTGTTGATGAGAGAGCTGATATTGAACAGGCAAAAACTATGCCAAAATGGCTGGTGCAGACTTTGCGTGACAGCAAATTAGATGCACCTTTGTCATATCGTACTCGTTCAGGCTCTCATAGTACCTCCTTTGCATCAGATTGCTATGCTATGGCTGCATCTAGTCTCTGTGATGAGAATGAGCCTGTTTCTTTTTATGAAGCATAAAATTCAGAAAATTGGATGGCTGCTATGCAATCTGAATATGATGCTATAATGAAGAATGGTACATGGTCTTTATGTGACTTGCCTCCTGGCAAGAAGGCCATTGGCACTAAGTGGGTATACAAGCTGAAGCGTAAACCTGATGGTACAGTTGACAGGTATAAGGCTAGGCTTGTTGCAAAGGGTTATGCGCAGGAAAGAGGCATTGATTTTGATGAGACCTTTGCACCTACATGCCGTATGACTACTGTTCGGAGCATTTGTGCACTTGCAGCCCATCATGGTTGGAATGTACATCAGTTGGACATTAAAACAACATTTCTAAATGGTGACTTGCATGAAGAAGTGTATGTTTTTCAGCCCCGTGGCTTTGTGCAGAAAGGGCATGAAAACCAGGTGTGCAGGTTAAAGAAGGCGTTATATGGTTTAAAGCAAGCACCACGTGCTTGGTATGAGAAAATACATGCCTATCTGATTGTGATGGAGAATGTTAATCTCCAAAAGAACAACTTATTCTTGTGATTAGAGCACCTCTATACCAAGAATAAGTCAAAACCTTTCACACATTTAGAGGATCAACTTCTAATTATCAAAAGATAAACAAATCTGTGAAGAAAGTGATACACAGAAAAGTCTGCTGCACTATTTCCTTATATTGACTTATCAAACGTGTAAAGTTTTTGATGAAACTTTGTATGAATCATCTCCTAGAGATTGCGCAACTATTCCAAGTTGAATTACTCCAAAAGATTAAGTGTAGCTTGAGAAATCTACTTCTCAAGTTACCTATGTCAGAAACTGTACTTCTGAGAAGTCGATTCAGACACCCCTAACTTCTTAACTTTGATTCTCACAATATCTAACCCGTTTTGCCAAATGCTTTTAGCCACGAGTAGATCACCTTCCAACTTAAAGATTAAGTGCTTGCTTGCACAAAACTTTAAACTATGGAGTGAGCACTGACCAAAAGATTAAACACGAGATTTGCGCCTGTTTCAGAGAACTGTAGACATTCAACACATATGAATGTTCCTATTCACAATTCTCCTAGCCTGTTTACAATTGAACTCTGAAATTCAGGTCACAAGCTCATTAACTAACAACTTAGATATCCTCAAAAGGATTTCGCTAATGATCAAACACAGAAGGAGCAGACACGAAAAGATCGGGCGCAATATTTCTTCATTAACTCAGAAAATTACAACTGAGTGATGAGAGCAAACACACATTCACTTTCCACTATCTCATAGCTTCTATCTTCCTAATTCTTGACTTGTAACTATTGTCACATATGCTCTCATACATGCCCCGACTTTTCTCAAGGTATTTATAGATAATTTGTACATAATTCTTACTGAACAAAAGATCTAAGTCATCTATGACTATGCTAATGTACATATGTGTACAAGACAACATTCTGACTTCTTCTTAATTTTGCAAATGTCTTCCTTTGCTTCATTATGATCATAAGCATTCTCCAAGATCTGTATAATCACCAATTTGTGATTGGTTTGCTCCAACAGCTCCCCCTCAATCACTAATTGTGATTATTCCATTCTTCTTCACTCCTGCCATCTCCTTGAATCTCTGTAGCTTAGGTCCATCCAAGCTTTTTGTCATCATATCTGCCACTTGTTCTTTTGTTGGAGTGTACATCACTTCAATCTCTTTATCAAGTACCTTTTCCCTCAAGAAATGATACTGTATCTCTATATGCTTAGTCCTGGCATGAAAAATAGGGTTAGCTGCCAAATACAAAGAACTCATATTGTCTCCAAAAATTATTGGAGTACTATGATCAGTCTCAAAACTTTTCATCAAGGTCTTCAACCATATAACTTCTTTTGCAGCTTCTACCATTCCCTTATACTCAGCCTCTGTGGATGATAAAGCAACTGTGTGTTGCTTCTTTGAACACCAAGACACTAACTTGTCTCCAACATAACATAGATATCCATGAGTAGACCTTCTATCATCTGAGTCACCTGCCCAATCTGCATCACTAAACACTTTGATTCTTGTGTCAGAAGTGAAACCATAATACAAACCTTCACTTAGGGTTCCCTTGATATATCTGAGTACCCTTTGGGCTGCAATCCAATGAGTCTTCTTTGGACAATGCATGAATTGTGACAACACACCTACTGCATATGATAGATCTGGCCTTGTCAAGGTAGCATAGATTAGACTACCTACCAAACTCTGATATTTCTTCATGTCATTGAACTCTTCACCTCCATACCTGCTTAATTTATGATTTACCTCCAATGGAGTGGTTGAGGTCTTGCAATCTTCCATGTTAAACTTGATCAAAAGATTCTTCAAGTATCTCTCTTGTGAAACATATACTCCATGTTGAGTATACACAATCTGCATTCCTAGAAAATAAGATAAGTTTCCCAAGTCACTTATCTTAAACTCCTTCTCTATTTGCTTCTTGAGTTCATTGATTCCTTGAGCATCTGTTCCTGTAACAATAATATCATCAACATAAATGCACATGTAAATATATCCATTTTCACTTGCCTTCACTAGCAAGCTACTATCTGCCTTTGATGCTTGAAATCCACATTCATTCAAGAACTTGACCAATCTGTAATTCCAAGCTCTTGGGGCTTGCTTCAATCCATATAAAGCTCTCTTGAGCTTACACACATAATCTGATCCAATTGACTCCATGAAGCCTTCTGGTTGCTCCATATATACTTCATCTGCAATGTAACCATTAAGAAATGCATTCTTCACATCCAATTGTGATAATTTCCATCCTTTGCAAGCAGCAATAGCAATCAATGTCCTAATTGTAGACATCTTAGCAACAGGACTAAAGGTTTCATCATAATCTACCCCATAGGTTTGGGCATAACCTTTAACCACAAGTCTAGCCTTATATCTAGACACCTTACCATCTGCAAACCTCTTTGTTTTATATACCCACTTGCATCCAATGACCTTCTGATTCTTTGGTCTTGGTACTAATTCCCAAGTTTCATTTTCAAGTAGAGCATCATACTCTTCTTGCATTGCCTTCTCCCAATTCTGTTTACCTTTGGCTTCTTCATAAGTGGTTGGATCTTCTTCTGTTTTCACAATGTAAGCATAATCTCTTGTTGTTAGGAAAGATGTATCATAGCTATACCTTATAGGCTCTTTCCTTTCCCTTGTAGATCTTCTGATTTCTGCACTTCTTGATGTTTCAGCCTCATTTGATTCTGGATCAAATCTTGGCCCTTCTTCTACATGATCCTGCACTCTACATCTAGAGTCAACTTCATCAACAATTTCTTCACATACCTTTACCTTTGCCTTTCCTTTCCTTTGAATTTCTTCAACACCTGCATACTCATTTGGTGATCCTGTATACCATGTGTTTTGCTCATCAAATGTTACATCTTTAGTAACAAGAAATTGCTTTGTGGATGGACTCCACAATCTGTAACCCATCTGTCTATCATCATATCCAATAAACACATACTTCTCTGCTTTTGGTTCTAGCTTATGTCTTAATTGTGAAGGAACATAAGCATATGCAATACATCCAAATACTTTACAATGATCAAGACTAGGCTTCTTACCCCACCATGCTTCATAAGGGGTTCCTCCATCCAAAGCTTTGCAAGGCAACCTATTCACAAGGTATGTTGCAGTGTTAATAGCTTCTGCCCATAAGTAATTTGGACAATTCTTTTCCTTCATCATGGCTCTTGCAAATTCTACAAGAGTCCTATTCCTCCTTTCAGCTACTCCATTTTGTTGAGGGGAGTACCTGCAAGTCACTTCTCTTTTGATACCTGCATTCCACAAATAATCATCAAACTCTTTTGAGAAATACTCTCCCCCTCCATCTGATCTTAACCTCTTTAGCTTTTGTCCTGTGATCCTTTCTGCATAAGCATGGAAATGTTTGAATGTCTTGAAGACTTCTGATTTGTCCTTGATTACATACAAAGTAATCCACCTGGTTGCATCATCAACAAACAACACATAATATCTGGATCCATTTATGCTATAGTCCCTTGAGGGTCCCCATACATCTGTATGAACCAATTCAAGCATATTTGAATACTTGTACCCTGATTTGTTATAAGAACCTTTATGTGCTTTACCTAATTGACAAGCTTCACACTTGTACACCATATGTTGCCCTTCAATGTTTGGCAATCCAAGCACCACCTGATTCTTTGACATCTCCTTTATAGCTCTCTCATTGAAATGACCTAGCCTCTTATGCCATAGGTCTAATTCAGACACCTTTTGACCTCCATAGGTAAACAATGCATGTCCCACATTACCTTGGACTTTGAGAGTAAACAATCTTCCTTCCTTTTTACCTGCAATTATGTTTCTATATCCCTGATTTGGATCTTGTACATAGACACCATCATTTGTAAATCTTACCTCATATCCTTTCTCCACAATTTGCCCTACACTTATCAAATTTTTAGGAATAGTAGGGACATAAAGTACCTTGCTCAGAAGTGTACTTCCACTCTTTGTCTTCACTGATCCAATGCTCTCCACTTTATGTTTAGTATTGTCACCTGTTTGGACTGTATGTCCATTCACCCTTGCTTCCATATCAGTCATCAAGGATAGGTTCCCACTCAGATGGTTACTGCACCCTGAGTCAATATAAAACACTCTTTGATCTTCTCCCATTGATTCATGAGTTGCATTCAAGATAAGAGTCATGTCTTCCTTCTGATCTGATGCATAATTGTAATAATTATTGTTGTAGGACTGAGATTGGAAGTTTCTTCCACCTCCTCTACCATATGATGTCCTACCACCTCTTCCTCTGAAATTGCCTCTTTGGTTTCTGCCTCCTCTACCTCTTTGACTATAATTCTGATTGTTGTATCCTCCACTTTGATTGTTATACCAACAATCATTTGCCAAATGATTTGTTCTGCCACAAATCCAACAAGCTTTAGCATTATCTTTGTTCTTACCTCCTCTTCCTTTACCTCTGAAATTTGTCTTCCCTTTTGTGAAGTTGGCTTGATTTGAATTCCCTTCATCATCATTTGATTGCTTTCCCTTGCCATTCTTTTTCTTATCTTTGGAGTACATAGCTTGACTTGTACTTCTATCATTGTCTCCTTTAAGATCCTGCTCAAAAGTTAGCATGTGTCCTAGCAATTGATTAAGGTCAGGAGTAAAGTGATCAAGTGACAATTCTATGGACAATATAAAAGGCTTCCACTTCTCATCACCTCTTAGACCTGTAAGTATTTGTCTTACCAACTTTTCCTCTTCAATATCTTCATCCACTGCTCCCAAGCTATCTGCAATATCTTTCATTCTTGCCACATAATCTGAAATTGATTGTGAGCTCTTCTTCTTGAAAGTTGTGAACTCAGCCCATAGTGAGGACTTCCTTGACTTAGTTGTATTTTGGAAATGCTCTTCCAAGGCATTCCAAACATCTGTAGCACTTTCCAAACCTCTGATGTGAGGTAGAAGGTAATCATTTACAGCCATGTAGATGATACTCCTTGCTTGAGCATCCTTTCTCATCCAAGTCTTTAACATTGCAAGTTCTTCCCTAGTAGGAATACTTGGATCTGCAAATTCTGGTTTTTCTTCATCTCCTGTAATAAATGATATAAGATCTTTGCTCATGAGGTGTGCTTCCATCCTCATGGACCATGCTGGATAGTTCTCCCTATCTAGCTTATCAATCTGCAAGCTTTCTCCCATCTTGTATCCACCTGTGTATTGAAATCTTCAAGCTTTACAAACAATGTATGTACCTTTACTTCGAATTGAACTCCTTTTGCCTTTCTTGATGTCAATTTGTCTTCTCCTCGAGCTTTGACTCCAAGCTTTCACTTCTTAATCCTTCAAATGTTGAATCTCTTGAATCTGCAGCAGTCGAGATCCTCCTTTTCTTCAAATTGATGTCTCCTGCTCTGATACCACTGATGGAGAATGTTAATCTCCAAAAGAACAACTTATTCTTGTGATTAGAGCACCTCTATACCAAGAATAAGTCAAAACCTTTCACACATTTAGAGGATCAACTTCTAATTATCAAAAGATAAACAAATCTGTGAAGAAAGTGATACACAGAAAAGTCTGCTGCACTATTTCCTTATATTGACTTATCAAACGTGTAAAGTTTTTGATGAAACTTTGTATGAATCATCTCCTAGAGATTGCGCAACTATTCCAAGTTGAATTACTCCAAAAGATTAAGTGTAGCTTGAGAAATCTACTTCTCAAGTTACCTATGTCAGAAACTGTACTTCTGAGAAGTCGATTCAGACACCCCTAACTTCTTAACTTTGATTCTCACAATATCTAACCCGTTTTGCCAAATGCTTTTAGCCACGAGTAGATCACCTTCCAACTTAAAGATTAAGTGCTTGCTTGCACAAAACTTTAAACTATGGAGTGAGCACTGACCAAAAGATTAAACACGAGATTTGCGCCTGTTTCAGAGAACTGTAGACATTCAACACATATGAATGTTCCTATTCACAATTCTCCTAGCCTGTTTACAATTGAACTCTGAAATTCAGGTCACAAGCTCATTAACTAACAACTTAGATATCCTCAAAAGGATTTCGCTAATGATCAAACACAGAAGGAGCAGACACGAAAAGATCGGGCGCAATATTTCTTCATTAACTCAGAAAATTACAACTGAGTGATGAGAGCAAACACACATTCACTTTCCACTATCTCATAGCTTCTATCTTCCTAATTCTTGACTTGTAACTATTGTCACATATGCTCTCATACATGCCCCGACTTTTCTCAAGGTATTTATAGATAATTTGTACATAATTCTTACTGAACAAAAGATCTAAGTCATCTATGACTATGCTAATGTACATATGTGTACAAGACAACATTCTGACTTCTTCTTAATTTTGCAAATGTCTTCCTTTGCTTCATTATGATCATAAGCATTCTCCAAGATCTGTATAATCACCAATTTGTGATTGGTTTGCTCCAACAGATTGCACATGGTTTTGAGAACAGTCCAACTGAAAGCACCTTATATGTTAAGCGTGCTAATGATGTGCTTTTGATCATTGTTGTCTATGTAGATGACATGCTGCTCACTGGTCCTCTTGAGAAGCATATTGCTGATTTCAAGGCTGATTTGCATGCCTCATTTGAGATGTCTGATTTGGGGCATTTGCATCACTATTTGGGCATTCAGTTTATGCAAGTTGATGGTGGAATGGCTTTGTGTCAAACGAAATATATTGACACATTATTGCAGCGTTTTGGCCTTGAAGACTGTAAGCCTATTGCCACTCCTATGGAGACAGGTTTACGATTGAGTCTTCATGATGCTGGAGATGCATTTGATGTTGTTCTCTATCAGCAGGCTGTTGGATGCTTGATTTACTTATGCATTACTCGGCCAGATATTCAGTTTGCTGTCTCACAGATGAGCAGGTTTATGCATTGCCCAGGAGTCACGCATTGGAAAGCGGTTAAGCGCATCTTTCGCTACTTGAGTGGTACTCGGCTACTTGGGTTGTTTTATCCCAAGGGGGGATCACTACTGCCAGATTTGCATGCTTTTTCTGACTCAGATTGGGCTGGTTGCTATGACACTCGTGTGTCCACCAGTGGTTTTTGCTTCATGCTTGGTAGCTCATGTATATCTTGGTTGAGCAAGAAGCAGCCTACTGTGGCCACTTCCAGTTGTGAGGCTGAGTATAGGGCAGCTTTCACAGCGACTATTGAGTGTGTGTGGCTCAGATGCCTTATGGCTGATTTGGGTGTTGGCCAGTCTTCTGCCACCACCATCTTCACTGACAGTCAGAGCGCATTGGCAGTTGCGAGGAACCCTGTGTTCCATGCTCGCACTAAGCACATTGAGGTGCATTATCACTATGTCAGGGAGAGGTTCTCTGCTGGGGAGATCAGCTTGGCATATGTGCCCACGCAGGAGAACATTGCAGACCTTTTCACGAAGGCTCTGCCTAGGGAGAAGTTTGAAGCTTTCCGCAAAGCTTTGGGCTTACTTCCTTTTGTGGAGTGATTTCCACATAGCTCGGCACTTCCTTATACATGAGTGCCAGCTCCTTGTTCACCGCATCACTCCCAGGGGGGATTTGTTGATATATTTAGGTAGTGATGTGTGTGAACACTCTAGGACGGCCGGGGCACTTTTTTCCCTCTTTAGGAGGTTTTTTTCCCCCGGCTTGTATATACGCCTATTGCCCTAATGGGCTACTTATCTTTGTACATTCTCTAGTAATACATTCAGTCTTGTGTGTTGTGCTCCAAGCTTCTTCTTCTTCCTTGTGCTGTTCGCGTGCTTCCGCAGACGTCTAACTCCAATAAAAGGGAGAAAAACAAAAGTCTTGGAGAAACTATTATTTTGATAAACATTGATGGATTAGTTTCTTTAATTTTTTTTTATTGTGGATGAACCATACTAAAAGACTAGATAATGTTAGGGCAAGACTGGTTAAACAAGCATTTTGCGATAGTAGATTGTTCTTGAGGATGTATGATTGTTGATAATGGATATATACGTGGAATTTGTTATTTTTTGATCCACATCAATTAACACTCAAAATTGAATGCTTGATTGCACCTCATGATATGCATTCCTCTGAGCTCCAGATGGACATATCTTATGATGATCTTTCCAGAGGACCAATATCAATCCCGACAGAGGAGAGGTTAATAGAAGAGCCAAAGCCAAGAAGAACTAAGAAGCCAATGCCATCATTGTGCAATAGCCCAACCCAACAAACACGATAAGTTTGGGTGCCTAAACAATCTATTGAACCTCAACAAGGAAGGTCGTAGATATGGGTGTCAGAGAAAATTTTACACACAACAAACAAAAGATAAAAAAAGCTAGGATAGAAGCAAAGGAAAGAGGTCAATGGGAGATCAACTCACTTCATCTACAGTACTAAGAAGACATTCAACAATGAAGCGGTTTCAGAAGCCAAAGACACCAATGGCTCCCTCAACTAAGAGACAAGTTTTCGTACATACGGAAAACCTAATTTCTTGAACATAATTATGGATTACGTTTGACAATGAGAAACAATGTGTGTATATGAGCCACATTTGAATTCAACATTCAAATGACTAGCTAAAACGTGATTGGAATATTTTGGTAGAAGCATTCAACAACTATCTACTAAAATCAAGGAGAAAATCTTATATATACTTCAACGACGAAGTCACAGGATATAGAAAATATCTCACTCAATTCTATAGTGTCCATTATAATTATCTCATATCCATTTTAGTCCTCTAACACCTCCAAGAATTGTGCTTTACATATCTATACATATACTTTAAGTTTCATCATCTTCTTGAACTATTGTCCATTATTGTCTGTCAACTATCTAAATATGCTCACTTCATCGAGTCATTTAAGTAAACATGTCGTCTTACTGTTTCATTCAATTCTTGAATCATAAATGAAAAATCCTTATGAGCTTTTATATGTAATATTTTTATCATTGGAGACTTTTGTGGAGAGATATGAATCAATCTCTATGACTTTGTATGTGTACTGTCTGTTTCCTAAAATGTTGGGACCACACTTGTGAGTTCTTAAGAATATTTCTCTCTCTAGTCATTCTAAACTGTGAAATGACTTGAATTAGCTTATTTACATTCCGATTTGAAATTGTGCAAAAGGATTCTAGCCAATGCATAATGGGTTAGGAGCATTCAACATTTTTTGAGTGCCTTCTTCCATAAATAGAAGGTTTTGTCTCATTCTCAAAATCAAAAAGTAGTTTTTATTGCCTCAAACATTTGGGATCATGCTTAGAAGAATTATGGTCATATTTATGTGTCATTTGAAAGCTTAGGATGACTACTATTGTTTCCAATAAGAATAGGCTAGTCAAGATCATGATTTGGCAAAGATCCTCTCATCTTCATACTCTGCCATCACCTCCTCATAATGGTATCAAAGCATCATCATAGTATATAGTATATACATTATGGGTGATGGTTTTCCCTCTTAAATTGATAAACTGGATCAAGTTAACTACTCAATATGGTATGTAAGGATGGAAGCATATTTTCAAGGAAGAAATCTAATGGATACATCTCTAGAGATGAGCAATCCACATGCTAAGGACCAAAGGAAAACCAACAGAAGAAGAACAAGAGAGGTTGAACACATGAGGGCAAAGCATGCTTTGGCAAGTTCATATATCCTAGACTCTATTTTTTATTTCTTACTTCCACGCATTAGGAACCATATGACTTCATAAGAAACTTGGAATGCACTTTAAACATTCTTCTCCTCAAACACCAAGGCTAAGAAGAATAAATAGTGGATGGAGTCCACATCTCTCAAGAAGAAACCCAAGCAGAATGTCACCACATTTTTCACCAAGATGAAAGACATAGCTAATTAAGTAGGAAGCATTGGAGAGGTCATAAATGAAGATCAGATAGTCAAAAAAATGCATCAATGGAATCAAAGCATATGATAAGTGGGAAGAATTCACTAGTGCCATGGACCTATACATGGACATACAAGTGCCATACTTTAACACACTCTTGGGATAACTCTTCACTCATGAATCCAAGATTATGAAGAATGGAGATACACAAAAAAAGCAATCAATCATCTACCATATACACCAATAAATGTAGAATTAAAGATGCCAAAGGTAAAGGGAAGAAAGCTGATGAAGAAGCAAGCACCTCTCAAGCTAGCTTTGTAGATAAAGGGAGACATTCAACAGGAAGAGGTAGAGGAGGTAGAAAAGGCAAGGCGATATCTCA
Source organism: Ceratopteris richardii (assembly GCA_020310875.1). Lineage (NCBI taxonomy): Eukaryota > Viridiplantae > Streptophyta > Polypodiopsida > Polypodiales > Pteridaceae > Ceratopteris > Ceratopteris richardii. The sequence goes on from CM035409.1 coordinate 53,386,386, forward strand.
AACCTCCTCGTCGTATGCTATATGTGTACTTACCAATCATATCGTCGAGAAATGCTTCAAGAACCCAAGGAACCAAAGAGGAAGAGGATACAATAGTGGAGGATATGAAGCACCTAGAGGCACATACAACAACAACAACAATGGTTGCAATGATAATAATAACTTCAACAACAACTATCAATAAGGTTACAAAGGAGAGAGAGACTACAATAATTATACTCATGATCAAACAAAATAAGACTCTCTTCTATTCATGTACTTTATATATACCTTACATGTTCAAATCATGTAGCAATGTAACACTACTCTCAAATTTGGAGACCCCAAGCACAAGCATGAAGTGAAAATAGGAGATGATAGAAGTCACTCTCTAGAGAAGATTGGGAATGTGAAGAAATTAAATGGTAACATGAATTTGCTGAGAAAAGTTCTTTATGTACCTAGCATCACCAAGAATCTGATAAGTGTAGGTCAAATGTGGAGAAAGGATTGCAAGTGAGGTTTACAAGTTATGGAGCCTATGTAGAAGATCCATACCAAGGATTCAAGAAGATTTCCAAAGGTGAAAATATAGGTAGACTATTCACCTTGGAACTCTAAGATACAAAGAACATAGCATTGCTCAATTATGGCACACAAACTCTATTAGAACTAGAGGTTTGGCACAAAATTTTGGCTCACATTGGAGAGAGGATCTTGAAGCAAATTAATAAACATCAAAGTCTACCTTGACTTCCAAATATCACAAAGCAAAATATGGTTTACAAATGCAATGCATGCCAATTCGGCAAGTCTCATAGACAACCTTTCACAAAAGAGGGATACATACATGGAGATATCTTAGAGCTTGTTGATACTAATGTTTGGGGACCAAGTAAGAAGCCATCTATCTAAGGGTCAATGTATTATGGGTCTTTCATTGATGATTCTAGCAGATGGACTATACTCTATTTTATGAAGCATATCTTACACTTTTCCAGAATCAAACTGGTAAGGCATTGAAGAGGCTAAGGTCTCATAGAGGGGGAAAGTATTTCTCGCATGAGTTTGATTCCTTCTTACAAGAAAGAGGAATCAAAGAAATATCACAACTAGATACACAAATAAGTAAAATGGTATAGCAAAAAGAAGAAATTGGACCCTTGCGGAAGTAGCAAGGTCATTGCTTAATGAGAAGAGGTTGCCCAATTATCTATGGATAGAGGCAATATCCATTACCACTCACCTTATAAACATGTTACCCACCATTCCAAAATATTTGGATGCATTGCATATGCACACATACCTTCACAAATTAGAGTGAAGCTTGATCCCAAGGTAGAGAAATGTGTGTTCATAGGCTATGAACTAAACCAAAAGGGTTATAGGATTTATAATCCTAGTATTAAAGGATTCATAGTAAGTCGAGATGTAGTATTTTATGAAAATAAATATTGGCTTGAAGATGATTTCAAAAAAAATCAAATTGCCTTATGTCTTGGAGGATGATTTTCCAACACTATCAAGCAGAACCCACATGAACTTGAAGAATCAAGTGAATCAGAGGATGATCAGAAGAAACCTATAAGGGAGATCAAGTCTCGGAACTCTAAAGGTAAAGCCAAAGTGCAGGAATTAAGAGATGTAGCAAAATCATCTCAATAAACAATTCGAAGGTCCACAAGGGAAAAGAAGAAGGCAGGAAGGTACGGATATGATACCTCATTAGTCACTAAGAATTTTATTTACATAAGTTGGGACATGAACTCTGAAGAACCCTCATCATATGAGGAAGCCTATAAGAATCAAATGTGGAAGCATTCCATGGAGGAAGAGATTGAAGAAATGTAGGAGAACAACATTTGGACTTAGTGCATAAGACATAAACCATGAAGGTCACTGGATCCAAATGGATCTAAAAGGTAAAATGAACTTTGATGGAACCATAAATAGATACAAGGCTAGGTTTATAGCCAAGGGATATGCTCATACTCAAGGCATTGATTATAAGGAGACCTTCTCTCCTATAGCAAAGATTTCTACAATCAAAGTACTCATGAGTATTACAACTACCAGGAATTGGAAGATATACCAGATGAATGTCAAGAATGCCTTCTTGAATTGTGGATCTTAGAGGAGGTATATATGGCTCAATTGCTTGATTTTTAAAACTCACAGTTTCTTGAGTATGTTTGTAGATTTAGAAGAGCTCTATATAGGTTGAAGGAAGCTCCAAGAGCTTGTAATCATAGACTATTTACTTACCCATAAAAAAAAAAGGATTTGCGATTAGTGAGGTAGATCCTTCTCTATTCATTAAAAGATCACATGGAGAAGCCATATACCTCTATATATTTGGATGACATTATTGTGATAGGTAATGATTCTAAAGGCATAAGGTAAATCAAACATCAAATGAACAAAGAGTTCAAGATAAGTGATTTAGGGCTCTTCACATACTTCCTTGGATTGGAGATCATATACACAGAGCATGGTATGTATCTTACTCAGAGAAAGTACATCAAAGATATGCTCACAAATTTCAAAATGAAAAATGCAAAGCCTATAGGTACACCTATGGAAGTGAGTTCCAAATTGGCTTCTCATGAAGGAGATCTCATTGAAGATGTAACAAGATATCGAGGCCTAGCGGGGAATCTCAATTATACTACTCTCATAAGAGTAGATATCAGTTATAGTGTGAGGGTTCTAAGTCAACCCATGGACTCACCTAGGAAGCCACACATGGATGCAGCCAAAAGGATACTTAATTATCTTAAAGGGAAATGAAGGCCTATTCTATTCATATAACTTTGATATAGACATTAAGATCTTTTCTAATGCAGATTAGTTAGGATCAACAGATGATAGGAGAAGTACATTTAGCCATCTTTCATTTGCAGGTTCTAAAATCATTTCTTGGTCATAAAAAAGGTAGCCTATTGTTTCTCTCTCATCTAAAGAATCTTAGTATAGAGAATTGGAAAACGTAACTCAAGAATCTATGTGGATTAAGACACTATATGTTGATCTAGGGATGGAGTCATCTACTCCTCACATATTTGGTGAAAACATGAGTTCTTTGCATCTTCCAACAAACCCTATTCATTAACCAAACACCTCAGGTCCATTATAGCTATGTTAGGAGAAGATTACAAGCAAGGAGATTGAGCTTTCATATTAACTCAACAACAATGTGCATACACAATCACTAAAGTGTTGGATGAGGAGCAAATCTAAGTATATTAAAATCAATGACTAAAACAATGTGCGTGTATACACATATCCTTAGATCATTCCTAAGGATAAGTCTCATTATATTTTTTACCTATTGTAAAAGTCTTTTATGATGAAAAATTTAGAATCAAAGTAGGTCTAAAGGGATCCAAAAACCATAAGTCTAGATTTAATTTAAATTTCAAATGAGTATCTAAAGAGTGATTGGAATATTTTGGTAGAGTCACTCAACAACTAGAATCAATCAACAACTATCTACTAAAATCAAGAGGAAAAGCTTATATATACTTCAATGAAGAAGTCATGGAATATAGCAACGCTCTCACTTACTTCTAGAAAGACCATTTTACTTTACTATTTTAGTCCTCCAACACCTCCAATCATTTTACTTTACATATCTATACATATACTTGAAGTTTCATCATCTTCTTGAGCTACTATGCATTACTATCTGTCATCTATCTAAGTCTGCTCACTTTATAGAGTCATTGAAGTGAGCCTATGGTCTTTTTCTCTCATCCGATTCTTGTATCATAGCAATTAACATCCTTATGGGCTTTTGTATGCAATATTTTGATCATTAGATCTTTGTGTGCAAACATATAAATCAATATCTATGAATGTGTATGTGTACAAACTGTTTCTTGAAATTTCAAGATCACACCTATGAGTTCTTAAGTATATTTATCACTCTCTAGTCATTCTAGATTTGTCATATGACTTGGAGTAGCTCACATACCTTCCCATTTGAAGCTTTGCAAAATGTTTTTTCCTAATTCATAATTGGGTAGAAGCATTGAGCATTTTTCTAAGTGCCTTCTTCCATAAATAGAAGGTTTTCTCTTTTTGCTCAAATGTGAAAGTAGTCTTTCTGGTCTCAAACTTCTGGACAATGCTTTGAAGCACTATGGTCATATTTATGTTCCATTTGCAAGCTTAGGAAGTCTACTATAGCGTCCAACCAAAAAATAGGTTGTTCTAGAGTAGGATTTTGCAAAGATCCTCTCTGTTGTTCTCTATCATCACCTCCTCACATGAAGCAAAAAACATCAACCCATAAGAGGAAGAACATTATAAAAAGATGGATCCCTATGAAGAAGATTGATCAACTATCACTTGATCATCAAGTGATTTAGTGATTTCAAGATCCAGTAGATACCACTGAACGGATCTTACATTAACTTCTTCAAGTATGTAGCTCCATAAGAAGCCTGGATGTGTAGAAACCATGTGCTAATTGAAGAACCCTGTCTTTTGCACCATTTAGGTCATGCAATTCTAAAGTAAATATTAATTATAGGGCCTACCTACATGGTTATGCATAGACACAATTTTGAATCCCATGCACCATTGTACACATGTATTATATTTGTTGTTTACTAACCTCATTTCTTATTGCTAAAAAAAAAACAAAAAAAGAGAGAAATGAAAAAAGAAAAGAAATGGAAAAAGGTGAAAAAAATTAACATGAGAGATAATCATTTGCCATATTCAATCAAAATTCTACTATGATTCACCACTATAATCATGAATACCAAACTAGTGTGGATTTGGAGAAACCATCTACTTATGCACTTTCTTTCTAGAGACAATGATGGAAAAACACATTCATGTCAAGTATGTTTTTCTTTTAATCTTACTTACTAGTTTGGGGTATCCTCTCCATCAACATACCATGGGCACTTAGCTCAAACCCATTCTTTTCACCATTATTGTGATTTGCATCCTAGAGTGCATGCATAGGGCCACATTACATGATTGTGCACAAGGTATTCGCTTTATATTACCCATGCACGTGTGTTACTCTAGAACAAGAGGATGAAGTTATTTTGTAGCAGAAAAATTACCTCAAACTATCAAATCCTGCACATGATATCGAGAATGAGGTTTTATCCTCTACTGGGTCTCCCAAGTTGATAGCTTACCTAAGAGCTAAGAAGTTGTGGAGCAATCCAAGGAAAATAGAAATCTCAATTATCCTCCAATAATGCAAACCCTAGGACATTATGAACACTAAGAAATGGTGACCATTCAACAAACATGCAACAAAGGCCCACGTAACCCACCAAGAGATAGGAGAGAATGACCATGGAGAAAAAATGGATGTATTACACAATGGGGAGAAAATGGACAAATCAGACAACACATGAGAGTGTGACTACAACAAACCACCCCCTCGAACTATGCATGATCAACAAGACTAATATAGAGACCAACAAAGAGAACCATATTGTCCACCCCCTAGACAAAAATACAAACGAATGAACCAAGAATCACCTAAAACAATCCTATAAATCAATGACCAGCACCTCCAAACATAGTTCCTGTAAAATATAAAGAAGAGAATATGGAGAAGGATATAGGTCCTATGAATTTCACCTCCATAGTCATATGGTCAGATGGACCTTATGTTAATGCATATTTGGATATAACATCTAGACTTAAGTGGTACGTGAAGCCAAAAAGAACTAGAATAGATTACCAAAAAGTACTATGAGCTAGAGAATTATTAATTTCTTATATGGCCAAAGATAGTACATCTTAAAAAACTAGATCAAAAACCACTTAGCCTAGATATGCATGCTACAAATGTGGTGATCATTTCATCAAGTATTGATCATAATCTCCTAAGCAAAAGAGTGACAATAGAAATTCGAGTGTTCAACTAATCTTAAAGACATGATTCTAGAAAACTTGATAACATCAAGCTCATCGAAAAGATTTTATGGCAAGAGAGAGAGAGAGAAGGAAAAAATCAAGAAGAAATAGAATAAAAAGATGGAAGATATATAAAACCTGAAGAAAGTTGAAAGAGACCTTGAATCAATAAAAAGCAATATAGCCACAACTTAGTAGTTAGCCAAATAGGAAAACTGGAACATTAGACAAAGGAGAGTCTAGATGAGTTCTAGTTGATCAGATACTAGAGGACCTGGATATGCTATTCAAATCCTATCACGCAAAAATTGATGTAGGACCTAGTATAATGGAATGCAGACAATGCTACTTGGATGTAGAGTTAATAAAAGAGAGATTAGAAATATGTAGAGAAATAATATAAGTAGATCAATAGTCACTAGAAAAGGTCAACTATTTCTCAATAGAGACACATGTTCTGAAAATTGAGTACCAAAGAATTGTACAAGATGGAAATAGAAACCAAGAATCAAGAAGTGCAAAGAAAGAATGAAAGAGAGGGAGGGCCCAGATGAATCTATTTCAATGATCCCTTATGTAGAAAAAGACTAACCTAAAGATGTGTGGAATAAAGTGCAAGAACGAAAATGGAATAAATTTGGAAACCAAAACCTCTTCCTAAAGAAATGCATAAAGAGGATGAATTTTCTCTAGAGTGTGAAGCCAACAAAGTAGATTCTAGCTTAAGAGAATTGCCTATTCGATGGGATCATATGAAATGAATTATGATATTATGAGGGCGCCTTCAATAAGATGGAAGAAAAGTTTAGAGAGAGTGAGTATTAGAAGTGCTAAAGAATTACTTCAAAAAAAATCTAGTTGCATACTCACAATAAAATAATTGTTGAAATTGAACCCAAAATTATGGCATAAGATAGTCAAGAAAGTGCTACATCCATCCAAGGAGAGAAAAGTAGAGATATAATATGAAAAATTAGAAAAAGAGGTGAAGAAAGTCCCAATTGATGAATCGGGACAGTATAGTGAGGAAGACTAAGGGAACACTTGTCAAACCATTGATTTCAATGGGTGCACTATTAGAGCTATACTTGATATTGGGGTTGGAGTAGCTACTACAACCAAGAAGACATGGGAAAAATGGGGTAAACTATTATTATGATCTACTCAATTGAAGTTGACACTAAATTATGGGCACATTGAAAACCCATTTTCTTGTTGGTAAGAGTGAAATTGAAAACTTCTTGCATGGAATTCAAGCATACATTGGCAATCTACAAATTTAGGAAGGCCAATAATTATTGGATGATTCTAAGAAGGCCATTCATAGGACAATCGAAAGTTGTGTAGGATTGGGTTTGTAATTCCATATACCTTTATCATCAAGGTATTTTTGCTAGAATCAATCTTATGAACCATTCCTATAGAGAAATTCTACCTTTACAATGGAAAACTATTCATTAACCTATATATGACTACAATCTAGTGGAATCATAGGACTATGGTGGTGATTATGAGTGGTTACGATGGTGATAGAGGACCAATACCCAAATCATCCATGAGGCATCTTAACCACACACACTCAACAACAATCTAAAATATTCCTTATACTCAATCTCAATACTAGAAGTTACCATAATATGATACTTCTTGCTCAACCAAGATATCCATAAGGTACCAAGCATGAATCAAAAACAACTTGTGACACACAAAATTTCATAATAATTAGCCCAATCTAAATAAACACATGTAAATTTACAAATATCAATCCATCCTTGGGCTGAAAAAATCCACGCTGTTGAGTAGCAAATAAGTAGAAAAATATATGCTTAATTGTCTACCAATGCTTGACACCTAGGTCATGCATAAGTTTTCCATCTGAGAAAAAGAATTGAATTTCATGAAAAGTAATGCATACATAATTAAGAGGGATTCATACATAAATTGATTGTCATGTAGAGGCATGCAAATCAGCCTTAAAGTCAAAAATATGCATCTCATTAGGTCTAGTGAACAACATGTCATGAATTAAAAAATAGTGATGAGAAGCAAATAATATGGATTCTTCACATATAATAAATGTATTTTTCTAAAGTTGGTGTGCTAATAATAATTCATGTACTTTCTCATGCCAAGCAGATGGTGACTATTTTAATCCATACAATGGCTTCTTTAACCTGCATGCTTTGTTCTCATACACTTTTTGCATAAACCCATAGTGCTTAAAAACATATACTTCTTAATGCAAGTCCCCATTTAAAAATGGATTTTTGGTGTCCAATTGATGTAAATTCCAACCACTATGAGGTACAAATGCACAAATGCTAATAATAGTTATTATATGACATGGAGGAAGAAAGTTCTAGTCAAAATCAATACCATCTTCTTGCGCATAACCTTTAGTTATAAGCCTAGCCTTGTAGCAATCAATGCTATCATTAGGTGTAAATTTCAAAATATAGACCCATTACATGCCCATGGCCTTCTAACCACGGTGAAGCTTACATAAAGACCAAGCATTATTGTTCACGGTAGAATCAAATATTGATTGCATAGAAACCATCCAATTTTTTTATTTTTGTGGTTCATAAATAGAAGCATTACATAAAGAGAATATACAAGAATGACCTAATAAAACAATACAACAAGTAAAATATATAAAGATAAATACACAAAGAAAACCCTAATGTCCATGAATGAGCGACTTGGCAAGAAACAAATGTGACATCACTTTTGATAGGTAAGTTCGATGAATCTCACTTTAAAAATTTCCATGACACATATTGGCATAATTAATATACATGTCAGAGAAAAGAAAAGTGGTATGTGCCATCCTCAATTATCACATGTTGAGCTTGATATGTCAACACTACCCCTTAACCTCAACATCATGTCTTGTAATCCCAACATCTTCCAAACGTTTTTCAAGCAACATGCTCATCTCTCCTTAGATAGACAAGATCAATATCACATGAAAATACTTTCTCTTTAATGAAGTTATAATGTAACTCGATGTGCTTTTTTCTATCATGAAAAATAGGATTTCATGTTAATTGTATGTTGTTAAGATTATCACAATAAATGATAACAAACTTATGCACTTCTACATCTCAATCTGCAAGTGGCATCTCTAGCCATGATGCATCACATGTTGCATTGCATTACCTCTATACTCAGCCTCTATACTCAACAAAGCAACATTGGGTTGCTTCTTAATACTCCATTTAACAACTACACTTCCAAGTGGAAATAGAAAATCACTAGTAAATCTTTTGTGTGAAACATTGCCAACCCAATTTGCATCAGTGTATCCATGAACTTACAATTCTACACCATCTTCATAAAAGAGTGGATAATCCAAAGTAGCACTCACATAACATAGAGTGCATCTCAAAGTACCTAAATTTTGTTTCCTAGGAGCCTACATAAATTGAATTTGAAGCCTCTTTGTGTATCTTAGATCAGTCCTTGTAATTGTAAGATGGATCAAACTTCCCACAATTCTCCTATACATAGTAGTATTTTCCAATGATTCACCTAAAGTAGCCCCCAATTTCAAATTCTTATCCAATGGCATAGATAATTTCTTAAAAGTAGTGATGCCATACTTTTTCTGCATACTAAAGGAATATTGCCTTTGGTACAACTATATACATGTTTATATATGTATAAATTCAATGCCCAAAAAATAGTGCAACACTCCAAGATCTTTCAAGTCAAATTCTTTCATAAGGATTTTCTTTACTCTTGAATGGTTTCTTCATTATCACAACATACAATCAAGTCGTCAAGAGAAATTTCCAAAATTATGATGCCATCACCAACATTTCTTGCATATAATGAGTGATCTACATGACACATACAAAAACCAATTGAAGTTAAATAATCATCAATTGAAGTTAAATAATCATCAATCCTTGCATGTCAAGGGCAAGGGGCTTGTTTTAAGCCAATACAAACCTTTCTCAATCTGCAAACATATCTAGGATGCTTTGGATCCTCATATCCTTGTGGTTATTCCATGTATAGTTCTTCCTACAATTCACCATGTAAGAAAACATTCTTCACATCCATCTAATGCAAAATACATTCCTTTGTTGTAGCCAATGCAACAAGTGCTATAAAAATAGCCATTTTAGATACAATAATGTTTCCTCATAATCAATTCCATATGTTTGTACATATTGTAAGGAATTGAACTCACAACCTCTTGGTTAGAAATGTGATGGGCTAACCACTTGCCCCAAAAGCCATGGTTGAGGATTACTTCCTAATCCTCTCTCTTAGGGTGTAGTTCAACCATCTCCTATCTGTCAAGGGTGTGGTTCAATCATCTCCTTCCTATCACTTTATTACATTCTTCCCCCCTTGCTCAATCATTGTCCTCAATGATCTGCTCTTGTATCCCTCTAGCCTCGGTGATCAACCCCTTGAACTCCCTAGGTACCCTTGAATTGATGTCCTCAACCTCCCACAGTTTCTTGAACCTTGTTTGCAACCTTCGTCTCTTGAACCCTTGCTCTCAACCTTGGTGTCTTGAACCTTCTTGTTCGCAACCTTGGTGTCTTGGGCCCTTGTTCTCAACCTCAGTCTTGAACCTTGTTCTCACCCATCTTTGGTAGCTTGAACCCTCAATCACGTGCCACCCATGGTTTCTGAAGGACTTCACAGTTCCACACTATCTCATTAGATTTGGAAAGTTCATTCTAAGAGCTTTCCAATGGTATCTTACATGCCTCAATCCGACCTACGGATTGAGAGATACACTCTAATCTTGGATGGTCTCACCTTTGAAAGCGACGCACGCGCTTTCCTTGCCCAAGCCTACTTCCTAGGCTCTGATACCAATGTAAGGAATTGAACTCACAACCTCTTGGTTAGGAATGTGATGGGCTAACCACTTGCCCCAAAAGCCATGGTTGAGGATTACTTCCTAATCCTCTCTCTTAGGGTGTAGTTCAACCATCTCCTATCTATCAAGGGTGTGGTTCAATCATCTCCTTCCTATCACTTTATTACACATATCCTTTTTCTATGAATCACACTTTATACCTGCTTATCTTGCCATCAACATTATGATTTACCTTGTAAACCCATTTTTAGCCTATGGGTTTGTTTCCTTATGGAAATGGAACTAGTGTCCATGTCTCATTTCCATGACTTTCAGCCATCTCTTCATCTATAGCTTTCCCCAAATATGCATTTCTGATTGCACCTCCAAAAAAAGAGGGTACAATGTCTTCTATTACCATAGTCATATTAGCACAATCGTGAGACATGTATCTATCATTTGTTAATTGCTACACTGAATTTTGCATCCTTCCATATCTTCTTGATCATGGATCACTTCTTGTTGTTTTTGTATCATCCACATGTGCCTTTCTTACTCTTGGAGTCTTTACTGAGGGTAATCCAAGTTCCTCATCAAGACACTTTTTTGAATTGTTTAAAACTTCATCAATATTCTCAAAACTTGTAGATGTCTTATAACCAATAAAAATGTTTTTTACCTTTCTTGAATGTATTAGATGAATTTGATGGATTGAAAATTCAACAATCTTCCACTTCACAAGTTTGAATTGGAATTATTGTTAGGTGACACATCTTGTCCACTCAAAACTTGAGATTCTACACAAGTTCTTAACATTTCCTTTATCATTTGAGTTGCATCAAGATAGAAGCTTGTCATCCCCTAACATGTGATTGGGTTGTAGCATCTATATCCCTTTTGCAAAAAGGAGTGCCCAATGAAGATGCTTTTTTTTTTTTTTGCTTTTGGTTAGAGATTCATCCTCAACTCATTTGGAACATGTACATATGCAATGCAATTAAATACTTTCATGTGTGACAAGTTTGACTTTTTACATGTAAACTTCTCTTCAGGTGTAACTTGATGTACAACAACATTTGGAGTTCTATTCATGATGTATGCAACAGTGTGCACAACTTCTATCCAATAATGATGAGGCATGTTTTTTTCAATCATCAAGGCTCTTGATATTTATAATGCCTATTTTACATTCAAAAACGTCAACCTCTTGGTGGCATATATGTGCATGAAAACTGTGTTTGAATTCCATGAATCTTTAGGAAAATACCAAATTCATTTTATATGTATTTAGCTTCTCCATCGGATCTTAATGTAGAATGTATTTCCATGTTAGCTTTTCCACCTTAGCCTTGAAATTCTAAAAATGAGTAAACACCTCACTCTTCTCCTTCATGAAGTATACCCATAGTTTTTTTGTATGTTCATCAATGAATGTAACATAAAACTTGCAAGCTCATATGAATTTGTTCTTTGCATGAATCCAAACATCTATAAGAACTATATTTAGCACATTCTCACTAACATGCATGTCATGTAAAAAACATGCTAATTGATTATTTACCAAACTCACAAAAACACTCGAAGTAGTGCATCTACTTGAACACTATCAAACTACCTGGCTTGATAATACATATTAAAAAAACATATTTTTCATGTATCAATAGTACATCAAACTACTTGAAATTCTAGACATTATGTACTTTGAAGATAGCAAATAGCAAAAGTTTATAATTTTGAAAACTCACCTATTTTTTATGTGGACCCTCTTGAAGATAAATGTACAAGCTCATTTCCACATGAGCTATGCTTGGATAAATTTACCAAATATAAAGATAAAGGAAAAGAAGAGAAAAGAAAAGAAACAAAGGGTCTAGTCAAAATTCATGATGAGTAAAAGATATAGTATCTGCCTTGTAGTTAGTGGCATGTAGTGGGCAAAGTGGTGAGTTAAGAAGGAGGCACAAACTTCTTCACATGCTCATTGGTTATAAAAGTGGAGTGGGAGCACAGTCTAAACAAGGAGAGAAAGAGGCAAGAGCTCCCAATAGTCGGATCTAGTCATTTTGTCATTTTGTCTTCCCATAGACTCCTTCTAGCTGCACATCATTTTGTACATAACTCTGTTGTGAAGCTCATATCTTAGTGTATATGTAACCATTTATTATGTTTAAACACTCATTGGAAAGCTTATCTCGTGCACTTTGTGTATCTCCAATATCTATTTCAAATCATACACATTCTATGAGATATAAATCAAAGAGTGAAGTCTAGTATTTTAGCATACCTATGTAGACAGGTAGTCTATTTTGGTTAGCTATATTTTGCAACCAAAACCTGTCCAAATTGCTTGGTTCTTATCTTTTTAGAAAGCTCTTTGCATGTACTTTCTTTTACCAAATATCTCATTCAAAGAATTTATGTTCTATGAGATATCCATTAGATAGGGAAGTCTAGTTTTTTAGTATACTTATGTGTGCAGGGTGTCTATTTTGGTTAGTTGAGTTTCCTAACCAAAACTCATCAAAATCTTGATTTTTAGCTTTTTGGAAAGATATTTGCATGGACTTTCTCTATTTTAAATATCATCCTCAGAGGATATATACTCAGGGAGTTATCAGTCCAAGAGTGAAGTTCAATTCTTCAGCATACTTGTGTGGATAGGTAGTTCATCTTTGTCAATTGCATTTCTTAATCAAAACTTGTCCCAATTAAGTCATTTATAGCTTGTTAGAAATCTCTCTTTGTCTACTTTGACTAACTAAAGTCACAGGTCCATTTGAGTTTTTTATTGAGAGCAGCAAGCTATCTAAGGTGTAGCTATTTGTCCAAGTGTTGGACATACAAGGGTTCACTACACGTGTTCATTGCGCATAGGAGAACTCATTCTCCATAGTTGGTATCAGAGAAAACTTGGTGTTGAAGCTTCATCAACAGAGCTAGAGTTAAAGCAAAGCAAAAGAGGAGCTATAAGACAAGGGGGAGCTTCACAAACGCAAGAGCAAAGGACAATATATCTATTCAAGGTAACTCTTAAAGTTTTTGATGGTCTTCAATGGGTGACTTGGGGCAAGAAGTAGAGAAATTGGATAAGGATAACTATCCCGTGTGGAAGTTTAGAATGACCAACTACCTAATGGGCAAAGGCTTGTGGGGTATTGTGAGCAGCGATGATGCTAAAGCTCAAATCAATCAAGCTACGGCCACTGAAGTCCAAAGGAGGCAAGGAAAAGAATGGGAAGAGAGAAATAGGAGAGTCATGTTCCTCATTTCACAAGTCATTACTAATGCCATGGTACGGCATATTCAACATCTAGAGAAAGCTAAGGATGCTGTTGAAAGGATGTATTCAACAAATACCAAAGCTAGGAAACTTGAACTCAAGAATGAGTTGAACAGAATCAAGAAAATTTCAAGTCAATCCATAGCTGAATATACTTTGAAGATTAAGGATCTAAGTGATGCTTTAGCTTCTATTGGCACAACGATTATAGAAGAAGATTTTGTGTGCTATACTCCCAATGGATTGAGAGAAGATGAAAGATGGAAGCCTATTATAACTTCCATTAACTTGAAAGATGCATATCCAGGTTCTTAAAAACTAATCCCTCATCTTGTCACAGAAGAGCTTAGCTTTGGTGGTCCCAAAGGAAAGGACAACCACAACCAAATGTTATATGCAAATCAAGGTAAAGGAAGGAACTCAAGAGGAGGCTCAAGAGGAAAAGGAAGAGGTCACAACATTTCCAACTACAATCAAAACAATTCGGAAGACAACATGGATGTATCAAATGCCAACACACAAGGAAGAGGTCGAGGTAGAAGTAGAGGAAGAGGCCGAGGCTCCCACAATTCTCATAAAGGTATAACATGCTATCATTGTGGTAAAGTAGGACACTATGCTAGTGATTGTTGGATGAAGAATGGAAGAACAAATGGAGGCAATCAAAGGAGCCAAAGCAACTATGTAAGCACCTCAAGTGAAGGAAGCAAGAACACACTACTTGCAATGAGACATGAGTATAGAAGCTCTTGTGAAGATGACAAAAAAATGGTACATTGATTCAGGTTGTAGTAACAATATTTCATGCCAAGGAAGTTTGTTCACTAATCTACAGGTACCAAGTGGAAAAGGATGTGTTGAAACAGATGATGATACTCAACACATGATTGAACATATCGGAAATATAAGGCTTGGAGACACAAGTAGAGCAAAGGTACTATCTAATGTTCCTCATGTTCCTACAATTTCAAAGAACTTGATTTCAGTAGGAAAAATGGTAGAGAAGGGTTATCATGTCATATTCAATGAGAATGGGTGCTTCATAAAGAATCCAAAGGAAGGCTTCAAGGTCATTGTTCGAGGTAGAAGAGAAGGAAGGATGTTCACTTTGGACGTCCAACATCCACATGGAAAGGTCATGTACATTCAATGTGGGAACAAGAAGATTTCAGAGCTAGACTTATGGCACAAAAGAGTAAGACACATCAACATTCCAAAGCTGAAGGACATGAGCAAACATGAAGTGGTAAGAGGTCTTCCAAAATTTAATAGCATTGGACTACATGAGTTATGTGAAGCTTGTCAACTAGGAAAGCAAACGAGGCAGCTATTAAAGAGGAGCAATTATGTGGCCCCAAATGTCTTGGAATTGATACATACGGATGTATGGGGATCAACCCAAGAGGCATCAATGGCTAGTAATAGATTTTTTTATCACCTTTATTGATGATCACTCAAGAAAGGTATGGTTGTTTTGTATGAAGCAAAAATCAGAGGTGTTTTCTATATTCAAAAGATTCAAAGTTGAAGTTGAAAAAGAAATAGGAAGGTCTATCAAAACCTTAAGGTCTGATGGTGGACGAGAATACTTCTCCAAAGAATTTTCAGATTTTCTACAAGAGAATGGGATCAAAAGGCAATTTACTTGTAGGTATACACCACAACAAAATGGAGTAGCTGAGAAGAAAAATAGGCAAATTGTTGAAATTGCAAGATGCATGCTCAACGAGATGAAGGTACTATTGTACTATTGGGCTGAAGCTACCACAACTGCCATTTACTTGATGAATAGGTGCACAACATCGGGAATACATCACTTGACTCCAGAGGAGGTATATTCTAGTAGGAAATCTGATCTTACACACCTCAAAGTGTTTGCTTTGTTCACATTCCACAAGAAGTTAGAAAAAAGATGGACCCAAGGTCAAAAAATGCATTTTCATCAACTACTCAACAGAGCAAAAAGGATACAAGTGTTACAACCCTAGAATAAAGGAATTAAGAGTCTCTCGAGATGTTTTTTTTTAATGAACTAAGACCATGGTATGAAGATAAAGGAAAGGAAAAGATTCTTGAAGAAGATTGTGATAATTATGCAGGAACAAATCAAAGAGAAGTTCAACAATCAAGCACAAAGTTTTCAGGTCCAGAGGCATCTACATCAAATGAAGAATGTTCAACATGGAGGGGGAGTCATTCTTTGTCTCCAAATTCAGCTCATAGTAGAGTTGAAGAAGCAAGTGCTACTCCAAACAGTGAGATAGATGTAAGTGAAGAAGAATATGAAGAGGTAATCACTCTGAAGGTAAGTTTGAATAGATTAAAGAAGCAAATTTCTAAAGGCAATGAAAGAAGATCTTCAAGGACAAGGTATCCAACTCAAAGGCTAAGTTATGATAGTTTCATGGCAAAACATTTTGCATACATGATGCAAGTAATCAAAGACAAAGAGCCTGAGACATATGAAGAAGCTTGCACACAAAAGGAATGGAAGCAAGCTATGAAAGAGGAGATCAAAGCTCTCAAAAATAATCACACATGGGAGCTAATGAGAAAGAAAGAAGGTATGAAGGTTGTTCCAAACAAATGGGTGTTTAAAGTAAAGAGGAATGCTGATGGTTCACTAGCTAGATATAAAGCTAGATTAGTTTCCAAAGGATTTAAAGAAACACAAGGCATAGATTATGATGAAGTTTTCAACCTTGTTGCAAATATGGGAAAATCAAAACATTAATAGCAATTGGTGCTTCAAGGAGATGGCCATTATATCAACTTGACATCAAAAATGCTTTTCTCGATGGAGAATTACAAGAAGAGGTATACATAATTCAGCCGGTTGGATTTGAAGCTGAAAACCATCCAGAATTTGTTTGCAGGTTGAAAAAGGCACTTTATGGTTTGAAGCAAGTACCAAGAGCATGGAATCAGATATTGGTAGAATATCTAACTAAGTGTGGATACAAGCCAAGTAGTGCAAATCCTTCATTGTACATGAAGAAGGAAGAAAATAGAGAGGTATATATTTTCATATATGTCGATGACCTCATCATAACAAGAAATGATGTTACAGGGATTAAAGATATCAAAAGGAAGCTTGGTAAGGAGTTTAAAATTTCAGATCTTGGAGAGCTAAAATAGTTTTTAGGAATTCAAGTTGTTTATGGAAAAAGTGGCATCTACTTGATGCAAAGGAAGTACTTGTTGGATGTTCTTTTCAGATTTGGAATGAGTGAATGCAAACCACTCACTCAACCCATGGACACAAATACAAAGATTTTCTCAAATGATGGAGAACTATTGGAAGATGTAATGACATACACAAGCATTGTAGGATCATTAATCTATGCAAACATCACAAGACCTGATTTATCTTATGTTGTTGGTGTACTTTCTCAGTTTATGCAAGCCCCGACAAGTGAACATTTAAATCCAGCCAAGAGAGTGTTGAGATACATAAAGCATATAATTATCATGATTTGTTTTACAAGTTTAATGAAGAATTTATGGTTGTGCCTTTGGAGTCAAACAGTCTTCTTTTGATGAGCAGTACTTAGATATCTTAGGTCTCCACATCCATTTTGTTCTTATGTCTAGATTTTTCTGATTATTTCTTAATCTCCACCTTTCAACTGTTTTTCCAACAGATTTAATTTCTTCAATTTCCTTCTGTTTTTCTCTTAATTTGATTTGATCATGGAGAAGTTCTTTCTGTGAGTCCTTTGTATCTTCTATTGGAAAGGTAAATCTTTCCAATTCTGAGTCGTAGATTTCCTGTTGAATTCCCTGTTCTTCATTACTCAGCAAAAACATTAAAAACCTTTTGTCATTTACTTTCAAATTAAGCTTCATCTTTTCAAAGTTTAAAATTACTTTACCTTGCCTCATCCAAGGTTGTCCTAAGATCATTTTCTTAGTCATCATATGATCAGGCCATCTTCACACTCTATTTTCATATTTTCTTCATTAAACTTAACTTCAATAGATTGTGAAGACAAACTTTGTATTATCTGTCCATCTAGTGTTTTGATAAATGTTTTGCTTCTATTCCTCTTGACCTTTAATTTGTTTAACAATCTAGAACTTATCAAATTGACTTGTGCACCTGAATCTAACAAAACCTTGATTTGCTCATTATGAAAATTCATTGTTATGACAGGCAAATGCTCGCTCACCACCCCTGAAGGTGTTTCACATAAGAAAACTTCTCTAATCTCTTTAGATTTCCTAACTCTTTCCTTTGCTTCTTGTTGAGCTTCTTTTTTCCTACTTTGAGCTTGATGTATTCTTCTCCATTCAAGAGTGGTTAATGGAAGATCATACCTTTTTATTCTACATCCACTTATGAAATTAGGCATGATTTCTCCATCTATATTAGCTAATTGGACAGATCCACTATTGCTGATTTGGTTGATAATATAAGGCCCATGTCCTTTCTTTTGAAATTTTTTCTGATGCTCTTTCAAGATATATGACAGAACTAGATCCCCCACTTGCAGATCCTTTTCTTTAATATGAACATCATGATATGCTTTCTGCCTCCTTTTATCTACATATATGCTCATAATTGCTTGAAGTCTTAAAGCTCCAAGTTTTTCCAATTCTACCACTCTTTCAGATTATTCATGTCCAGTCCACTTGAATTGATTCCCCACCTTTAATGTTGGTATGAGAAATTCTAATGGCAAGACTGCATTTTGTCCATAGACCAAATTAAATGGTGTTGTTCCAATAGTAGTTTTATATGCCACTCTATATGCCCATAGGACATGATTAAGTTGTAAATCCCAATCATTCCTATTTGTATTTACTAATTTCGACAAAATAGTACAAAGCACTTTATTAGTGCTTTCTGCTAATCCATTTGCTTGTGGATGATAAGGGGCTGACTTTCTGTGATTAATCATGAAATACTCAGTTATATTTTCAATTACTTGGTTTATAAAGTGAGTCCCCCTATCACTTACCAATTCAATTGGTAAACCAAATCTAATAATAATATTATCATAAAGAAATCGTGCAGTGGTTTGAGCATCATTTCTTTTTGTAGCCTTAGCCTCTACCCATTTGGTCAAGTAATCTGTGGCTACAATTATATATTCAGTATGAAAATGTTTTGCAGGAGGATGGATAGGTCCAATGAAATCCAATCCCCATTTGCTAAATGCTCGTGTTGAAATAAATGGCACTAATGGCATATCATCTCTTTTACTTGGTTGATTTACTCTTTGAAAAATGTCACATCTTTTCACATATGTTCTTGCATCAGGAAAGACAGTTGGCCACCAAAAACCAGAATATAAAATGAGTTTCACAGTCCTTTCACTTGAAAAATGTCCTCCTGCTACTCCTGAATGTGCCATCTCTAACATTTCCATATACTTATCTTCAGGAACACATATTCTTAGATATCCATCCATTTCTTTCTTGTAAAATTGGTCTCCTATCAATTGATAATCCTTAGAAATTGTCTGTAAATTTCTAGAGTCTGCACTAACTTTTACTGGCTCTAATGGTTTATTTCTTCTTAACTCCTCAATTATGTGTGTACTCGAATCTGGATTTTTACAAAACCAGTACAAAGTTGTAATTTCTGAATTTTGCAAAGATTGGCATTTAAGACAATTGGAAACATATTTCTCCACATCTTGAATCTTTGTAGGCCAATGTACACCCATTCTATTGAGATTGTTTAAAGTGACCACCATGGAAGCATGAGTACATGGATTCCAACAATGCACTTTTCTTAGATATTACTACTGCTCATCTTTTGGAGTACAATATTCCAGTATACCAATATGATTTATATCATACAAGTGCCCAACTAGTAATACAAAGTTCCTACTTTGTAATACCAAATGTGTGTTGTTTTCACGTGTTCTACAAGGCCCCATGGTTAACAAAGGCACCAAAGTCATTGCCCAATCAGGAATACGTTCTATTTTGAATAGATATGCATCTGGTAATTCATCATCTAAAGGTGAGTTTGGCTCTCTGGTTTGTATCCTGGACAAATGATCTGCTCTTAAATGAGTTTTCCCTTGTCATACGACTACCTCAAACTCAAATTCCAATAATAGTAGGAACCATCTCACTATCCTACCCGTGTGACATGGTTGTTCACTAAGTAAAGTAAAGCTTGATGATCCACAAAGAATTAAAACTTGTTGGCTAAAAGATAATATCTGTACTTCTTTACAGCAAATATCATTCCCAATCCTTCCCTTTCAGTGGTTGTATAGTTTCTTTCAGCTAAATTCAATTGCCTACTAGCATAAGCAATTGGAAAATCTAATGTGCTTCCTTCTATTGGTTGTGCCAAAACACATCTTAAAGCAAAATTTGAAGCATCAACATGAACATGAAAAATTTGATTCCACTGTGGGGTTTTTAGAATATGTGTTGTCACCAGACAAGTTTTTAAAATCTCAAAGGCTTGGTCACATTCTCTCGTCCATTCAAATTTTCTAATTAATGCATACAAAGGTTTTTCAATATCTGCAAACTTGTGTACAATTTTTTCTATAATATCCACAGTGTCCCATAAAAGTTTGAAGTTCTTTTACATTTGTCGGTTTTGGTATATCTGCTATGGCCTTAATTTTCCTCTCATCAGTTGAAATTCCATTTCTAGAAACTATGTGACCTAACATTCTCCCTTGCCTCACAAAGAACACACATTTCTCAGGATTTAAACATACTCTGTAAGTTCTACATTTCTTGAATATATTCTCCAGATCTTTAAAATGATCTTGTCTTTTTAATGAAAAAGTGCAAAGATCATCAACATAAATTTCCATTATGTTTCTAAGAAATTCTTTGAATATGTGGCACATCAACCTTTGAAAGGTTGTTGGAGCATTGGTTAAACCAAAAGGCATAACCCTGAATGCATATATTCCCCACTCTGTGGAGAAGGCAGTTTTATGTTGGTCTTCCAAAGCTATAGGCACATGATTATATCCTAAAAAACTATCCAAAAAACTATAGAACTCCTTGCCTGCAACCCTTTCTAAGAGATGGTCTGTTATTGGTAATGGATAGCTATCTCTTATAGTTGCTGCATTAACTTTTTTCAAATTGATACATACCCTGAGTTTCCCATTCTTTTTAGGTACCACAACTATAGGAGATATCCACTCTGTGTACTCAATTTCATAGATGAATTTGGCAGCCAGTAATTTGTCAATCTCCTCCTTTATTTTAGCAGAGTATTTTTCATTAAATGTATAGTGTCTTTGTTTGCTAGGTTTAGCATCAGGAGTAATAGGAATCTTATGTTCACAAGTTTTAGGATCAATTCCTTTCAAATCCTTATAATGCTAACACATCCCTATAATTTTTAGCCAAATTTATCAATGCTTCTTCTTCTTGATTTGTCATGTCATCAGCGATGAAAATGTGCCTATCTTCCCCCTCTTCTTGAGTAATCACCACCTTCTTAGTCTGTTCTTCATTATCATAAGACTCCCCCCTTTTTCTTATCCCTTTTTGGTTTCATTTTTAGAAGTAATCTGTCTTCCACTTCATAGGTCTTGAAGTTTGAAGGTACATCAAATTGTTGGTCCTCTTCCTTAGTCTTTTTATTTATTTCATATTTCTTTTTGTTCTCCATTTCTTTGTGTATACATTTTCTATAAGTTCTTGAGATTTTGTCTTTTATAGGATCTCTAGCCTCCACTTCTTCTAGAAATAGTGTTTTTCCAGTATTTAACATTATCTCTTCCTTCAAATTCTCCTCTGCTTTTGACACATTTATCATTTGTATTCCTATATGAAAAATATCATATCCCTCTTCATTTTGAAATTTGACTCCTAAATATTCATCATTGGCCAAATCCATTGTAGTCAAAATTTGATTCCATCCATAAGGCTCAAATTCTTCATCTTCAAATTTTTGTGGAATGTAACTTTCATCTTGTGACTTCCTTTCTCCTTGACAATCCTCTTTTCTTAGCAGCCTTCTTTTATGTATATGATTCCTTATCACATTACACTTCCAAATTGGTGATTCTTTCTCATTCTGATCTTCACTTCCAGATTCTTCACTTGATTCTTGATTATGATGAACTTTGAACCATTCCTGAGGGGACATATCACAATACTGCCCATTTCTTAAATTTACTCTAGTTACCCTTCCTTTACTTTGAAGATATAGGCAATCTCTACCCCAATCCTGCACAATTTGCATTTGTCTCATAAATGGTCTTCCAAGGATAATTTCATATGAGGTAGGTTGTGGAAATTCAACTATGGCAAAAGTATGCTCTATCTCTATTCCACATATTTCCACAATCACCTTTTCTCAAATTCCTAGATGTATTTCTATATGTCCATCTGCAAGTTGTAATCTCATTTTGGTAGGTATCAGCTCATTCTTTCCCCATTTCTCCCAAGTTTGTTTAGTCATGATTGCCACTCCGGATCCACTATCAAATATAGCCTTGGCATTATTGTCACCAAATTGTATTCTCAAAGTTGAGTTCCCTTCTTCACCTTCACACTATCCTCCTATCTTATCAATAGGTATATACAACAATTCTTCCATTTCCTTTGGTTGTGGATCTAGGCACTTTGACTTTGTTTCCCAAGTTTTCATATTATGTTGTAAATGAGGATTTTGTTTTACTAACTCTTCCATTGTGGTTTGATATAGAATTGTATAGTGTTTGTCTAGATTGATTTGGAAGGTTATTTGTGAATTTTCTTCCTGAACTAAATGTTTCCTAATTTTTGTTGCATTTGACTCTTCAATTGTTTTTTTATGATTGTCTATCCCTTCAAACTTGTTTTGTGCTTCCTGTATGATTTTTTTACACCTCTGCATTCTCTCATCCTCTATATCTGGCATTGGATAAACCAGCACATGATCTGTAGGATTTGGTCCATCTTGAATTCTACCTTTGTATGTTTTTCACGATTCTTTGTGAGAATTGTGTTTTTCACGATTCTGAGTGAGAATCGTGTTTTTTCACGATTCTGAGTGAGAATCGTGTTTTTCACGATTCTGTGACCCCAGACAATCGTGATTGCTCACAATCGTATAAAACATGATTTTCTGATGAAAATCGTATTCTGGGGATCACGATTTTGAGTTTTTCCACAGAATCATGATTCTATGCAGATTCTTACTAATTTTTTGGATTTTGATTTTTTGAATTCCTCTCACACCATTAGGAGCGCCTTACCAAAAAATTAACATGCAATAAAGAACCCACAAGAAAATGACAACTTATAATGCAAAAAATCTAAAATTATTGAAAGTCGCGATTCTGTATTTTCAAAGATTTTCTGTTTTTCTTATCTTAACCAAATATTTTCAACTTGAATATATGTGGAAAATCAATGTGGAGAAAGTTACCTTGCTGCTTGATCAAAAATCTCCCAAAAACTCTAAGTTTGCAGGGAATCGTGATTCTGCTACTGCTCTCTTCACACACTCTCTCACTCAATGACTAATTTTGAAGTGAGTTCATGCTTTTATAGGCTTCAGACAATCGTGATTGTGAGTATTTTTAACAAATTTGAGTTCCCTCTTTAATGAGTTTTGTTCTTGTGCAAGTTTGTTGTTTTATTTATAAAATCTTGTCCCCTCAAACAAAATTTTCATGCTTTCTCCTATTGATGAAAATCGCAATTTTGTGTCCAATTCTCAAATTTGATCACTTGATGCTCAATTCTTACTAAAATTTTGATTTCCTTCAATTGTGCAACTTATGAAACCTTAAAATGACTTACCTTAATGCCTAGTAGTCCAACTGAATCAATTTCATTATCTTACTGAAAATCGCGATTCTGAGATGAGAATCGTGTTTTTTCTGAACTTCCCTGCTTTTGCACTTTTTGAATTTTCTTCTCACATAGTATTCTCACATAGTCTTCAAGATTAACAAAATTTGCTTGGTACTTTGTCAAAAAGAAATCTACATATGCAAAGATAATCACCTTTCACTTCTCCTTTCAGCAAATTAAATCATTTCTTGCTACAACACCTGCACTTAACTCTAAAAAAGTATGAGCAACTATCAATTTGCATGAATTCACATACTTCTTTGTCTCAAAAGGTTAATTCATGCTTTCTTTCCCCAAAAGACAAGCCAAAAAACCTACCTTTCCAATTTTTCTTACTTGATTATAGAGTAATACCTTTCCAATGTGTTTAAATACCATCAACAATGGAAGATCCAGCAAGGTCCAAAACTTCAATGAAGCTTTTGCTTTGTTCCCCGGTGACGGTGCCAAAAAATGTTTGTTGTTAACCTTTGGAGTTGTCCTCTCCAATCATTATAGCACAAAAGATTAACTACACATCTTTAAATTGTCAATCTGAGAAGTATGCAAAGACCACAACCCCTTCTAGTTAATGGAATCCAAGAATAAGAATTGACATAGCTGTTTTCTGAGAGATTTGTAAAGAAGAAAGGAAATAAACTAGGGTTTTGATTATCTTGAGTTCTGCAACAGCTTTTTCAATTATCTTTGTGCCTTAAGTGTGCCATTTTTCAAGTAGAATACAAATATGAAGTCATATTTCCAAAACAGTACCTGTATCATACAAACAAGACAATCACGATTCTGTAAAAATTGAGAAATTTCAATTCCAGCATTGATCTTCTGCAATTTCTTGCTCAATCTACTAACACTAACCTATCTTCATACACTTCACTCAAAAATACACAAGAAGAGTTCACAAATTCCATGGATTACACAATGAGAAGACTCAACAACTCAAGAAGATAATCATGAGAAGTAGAAGCACGATTTTCTGCAGAGAAGCTCTTCACATGGATAGCATGAAAATAATACAACCAACCCCTTCAAAATAGAAGAAATTATCTTTTATACTTTTTCAAGTGTCCCTTTTCACACTTGAAATTTGATCCTCTTTGCCTTCTATCCTAAAAATATGCTATCAAAGAGCTTCCAAAAATTCTAAGAAAAATACATATGATTCTACTTTACATGAGGAAGATTCTTCCCAATTTTTACATCATTTGGATAAATATATCTACAAAAATTGTCAAATTACAAATAATTTCCCTCAAAATATGCTTCCTCTAATAGAGAGTTATCTCTCTAGCATGTGGTGGTCCTAATAGTAAGTTTGTTGTATCAAAGCTCAATGGTGGAGCTTCCATGGTGAGCTTCTTGGCACACCATCTTCCTAGAAAAAAATGCTACCTTTTTATAGTATCACATATTTTTCTTCATTTTTGGATGATCAAGTTAGTCTTTGCTTGGTCTCTCTTCTCAAATCTATATAAATATTGTTCCTCTATTTTTTTTCAATCGCTCGATGAAGCAAATAAAAAATTGTTGTGAAAAAGGACTTTTGTAGGCTTTCGGAGGTCGATCTTGAACTCCAGACCTGCTAGTTGAAATGTGGCAATGGTGATGCACCATAGTATATTCTCCTTCTCGAGATCTCCACAATGATACCCTCATAGTAGAGAATCAAGCTCTAGATGTTGCACATAGTACTCTACACATGGCCCATAGAATACACAGAAAACACAGTTTAGAGAGAGCACAAACATGGATTTCTTAGGTGTTACAAATGGAGACTAACTTAAAGTTTGTGGCTAACCAGGCCATTATATGTTTTATTAAAGAACATATACAAAAGTGCATGTTGGCCATTTGGCCTTTCACATGGAAACTAACGGTAACAATCTTCCACTAAAGGCCAATATGGCCAAATTGACTATGGGAGGAAAAATGAAGAATGATATAGAATACATGTGTGTAAGTATACAAACTATACCTCCCACCTAATGGGCATGTTACACAGTATACAAGTAACTATGTGAGATCATGAATCAAGTAACCACCATCAAGTGACAATAGTTTTGAAATCTATCCTGTGGTGAGTCGAGTATGAACCTTCTCAAGAATAATGTGCTTAATGGCTAAGCAATCTCTAATGAAGTGATATCTCACCTTGATGTGCTTGGTCTTTGCATGATATACTAGATTCTTAGCCAAAGCAATGGCACTCTAGCTATCATTGAGCAAAAGAGGCACATCCTAAGGTAGACCAATATCACAAGCAAGATGAGAAAGTCATAGTGCTTCCTTACATGCCTCACTTGCTATAACATACTCTACTTTTATAGTGGAAATAGTTGAACATTCTTGAAGATGACATCTCCAAGAGATAGCACCTCTAACAAAATGAAAAATGTGTGAAGAGATATGGTGGATGCAATCCAAAGATGAGTAGGTGCTGCTACAACCAGCTTCACACCAGCCAACCGAGACTTCAGAGTTGATTAGTAGACCCTTTGAGCTTCTTAAATCCACCAAAATATCAGCCAAGTACTTTGGAACATGTATCCCAAAAGTTTAAGTCAAGACAGACTAGTTGCGAAATGACTAGCTCCCAAAACTTGCTATTTTTGGACATACACCTGCTGGAAAAAATGAACAATGCTCTCAACCTGGTAGGAATTAGAAAAATTCCTTTTGGGCAGATCAAATAGACTTATCAAGCTTCCAAATCCAAGTTAAAACACTTCAAATGATGGACTGAGCACTGAGAACAAGTTTCAACAATTTCTGGAACCTCCCCACAATTCTCGGGGCACTGCAGAGATAGACCAGTAAGCAGTAAAATGCAGATATCTCCAAAAGTATTAATCCAATGACCTTGAAACATTATATGCACAAAGTAGAAAGTACAAGCTATCCAAGGCAAGTTAAATCACTGAAAAAGGTTCAGTAGAACTCAAGATATGACCTTCTGAAGTTACTGCTCTGAGTGAGTATAGCAGAGAACAAAACAGAGAAGTAGATGATGATAAATGTATAGATTCACATATGATTACAACCACATTGGCAATGAATCTTTGCATAATGGGAGTAGAATGATAGATCTATGGAGTAAGCTCTTCAATCTCTACAAAATGACATCAAGTGGTCACGTACAAGGCTTGCTAATCGCCTCTTCCTTCTTGCTCCTTTTATAGCTATTCTTGGAGGGAGTTTTGAATTCGAATTCGAATGGCTCCACCTAAAAGTGATCCCCAAAGTTAGGAGAGATTCCCTCAACTCTAAATTTCGTGGTTTTAGGTAGTTAGAGCCATGAATTTGCTTTTACATCATGGATGAGGTAAGCCATCCTTTTTTTTTTCTTTTTTCAAATACAAGAGATAGCAACGAATGATAGCTTATTTTGTCCAATAGCGACTTGATTGAAAACAAGAGAAAATTTAAGGGGGGAAATGCATAGGCTTTCTTGCACTTTAGGCAACTTCTTCACTTTTGACCTTGAGTTCTCCAAAATGTACACATAAGGGAGGATTCACATGAACCTTCCAAACACTTCAAAAAAATGTACTTGTGTTCATGGGCAAGAAAATTATGAGTATATATGTTGTGCAATACATGTGCACCCAGTGTCTAACAACTCCTTGGCCATCTGTACACCACCTGTGCATTGCTTTTCTAAGTTAGCACCACTACAAGCTCAACATGGGCTCTTTGATATCTTGTTCTATATTATGCCATCACCTATGGGTGATGTCCATAAGATTATACATGGCCTGCTGAATCTTATGCCTATCATCCACGATATGGCATAAGCGGAAGCACTGCTCCCACTTGCTAAGACATTATTTTACAACATCAATGGTCCATGCACTATTGATTCCATGGTGGAATGGAAGCTTAAGGTCCTTAAGCTACCATCTAGCCTCTCTAGTTGGGACGCCCTCATCCATAGGGTCCCAACGTCAGGCATAGCTTCCTCTCTCTTAAAGCCATGAATTTTCTCTAAGATAGTCTGAAGCGTGCTTTCTAAATGTGATATTTTACCATTCATGGTCACCCTCAGAATGTTGTCCCAGTGAAAATCGCTCAAATTGAAGAGAATCTTGAAAGAGCAATAGTACCAACCACCCCATTGACTAGTACTGAGACTTATGATCAATCTTATGACCTTAGTCAGGGAAGTTATTTCATTTATGAAAATACTATGACTGACTATGGACAATACTATGGATCATATACATATGGATCGGATGGTTATGATAACTCTGACGGATATGATCAGGACTATGTGTCATTAATGTACAGTGCTCCTAGAGCTCCAGTACCACTGCGACCAATGAATAGACCACCTGCCCCTAGAGGACCATGTTATAGATGCGGAGGTGATCACTTTATCAGAGTGTTTACATTGCCTAACCCACCACCACCTAAGAGAGTTTGGGAAGGTTATTGTAGTGATTGTGGCAAGGAACACCTTTTTAGGGATTGCCCTAAAAATCCCAATAAAATCAATCCCATTGCACAAATAAATGTTATAGAAGTGGTACAGTCATTAGGGAGAGATACGGAATATATTGTGCCATTGAAAGCCATAACTAGGGCAAAAACAAGATAGACCCCGGAGAAATCCAAAGAAAATGATCACCAAAATAAAGAATCAAATCCCACACAAGCAGTGGTAGATTTTGAAGATTCTAAGAAAAGTGCTAAGTCTAGACGAACCCAAAGATGGAAGACTCGTAGAGAAAAGATAAAAGATAAGAGGTTGAAACAAAAGTTAGAGAACAAGAATAATAAACAAAGCTTAGAGGAAAAACAAAAGCCTGAAGGAAACCCTAACAAGGAGACAGGAAAGCATAAAAAACAAGAGGCAGGATCAGTTTTAGCTGATCCAATGCCAGAAGAGTTAGCCATGTGGATTAAAGCATATCAAGCACGAATAAAGACTGGCCCAACCATTGAGCAATACGATAGAGAATACCCAAGAGGTGACTTAGAGAAAGAAACATTGGAGATATGTAAGAAGTTAATTGAAGTGGCTTAGCAAACCTTAGAAAAACCTGTTCAGCCCCTACCAAGCACAAGAATTCCTGAAAAAGAATTTCAGGAATGTGTAGCACCTAGTCATCCTAGGGAAGGGAAGAAAAACAAGAACTATGAAGAAAATTGTTGTAAAAGTAAAGAAGAAAGATCGGTAATCCCTAAAGTAGACATAGAATGGCCTAGAGACTTGTGGGCAAGAGTCCAAGAAGATAGATGGAAGAAAACAAAAGGAATTGAACCACCTTTTGAGGAGTTAGAAGCAGTAGGCGAGCTTGAATTGTCAATCCTTGAATTAAACCCAGAAAGATCATCTCAACTTGACAACAACAAAGATGAGGAAGATAGTGTGAATGTATTACTAAACTATATGGGGGGTATGAACATAACTCCGAATTATATCATGTTCCCTCAGTGAGGAGAAAGGAGCAGAACCCATCAGTCTGACATAGTACAACACCTTAGAAAAGTAAAAAACCCATGTACTCTGACTCTGGAAGAACTCTTGAAAGTGAAGCCTCAATTGAGAGAGAAAATCACCAGCCAGTTAGAGACAAAGTCAGACAAGAGCGAGATGCGAGAGGAAGTAGCTACTGTTAAAATCCCAATTGATAACGTTCGAGATTTCAGTGAGGGATATGAAGGAAATACATGTCTCCGTATCACTTATAGAGGATATACAACAAAAGCCATATTAGATTCAGAAGCTAGAGTAGGAATTGCTACCAAAGAAATATGGGAGAAATGAGGAAAGCCAGCTTTGCGACCTACCAGAATGAAGATTCAAATGGCAGATGAACACATGGAGCGACCCTTAGGATTATTGGAAAAAGCATTATTTATCACTGGCGGAGTCAAATTCGAGCACACCTTAGCAATATGTCAATTCAAAAAGGCTAGCAATTATGAGATGATACTTGGAAGGCCTTTCATGAGACAGCTCAAGGTAGTGCAAGACTGGGGAAAAGACGTAGTGTACTTGCAGCATGGAGGAATGACGAATAGGATAAATAACCATACTTATACTTATCAAGATGTCCCTCCTCTGCAATGGAACCCGATACACAAGGAATATGATAATTTATCCATTCATAGTGTAGGATCTAGTAGTCAACCATGGATGAACGAAGATACTCACCTATGGATGTGTAAGGTAGCTAAAAGGGAAGAAGAAAGGAGACAAAGATGGCAGCCAGGACAAGGAACATCTAGACCTGTAGAAGATCCCGCCTACATGCCTCAAATATTCTTAGATGAAGAATTTGAACCCCATGGTTGGATGGAGATTTTAGCCACCCTAGACGTATGCGTAAATGAAGAAGTAATAACTATGAATGAGTGCATAGATGAGGAAGGATATGATGTAAATCTATACATGGACATTCTCCAAGAAGCAGATGAAGGAGAAGTAATTGAAAAAGAATGGAATGAAGATTACGAGACCATAGAAATGGAACTGGAACCTATTGAGGAAGAAAGGAAAAGGAAGGAAGAGATTGAACCTAGTCTAGATGTGACTCAAGACACGCTATAACCAGTAATAGACAAACCAAACATAGAAAAAGAGAAAGAAGATAGCACACCTCAAGATCAATTCGAGGTACCTGATCATTTCAAGAAATTTAATGTAGAGGAGAGAAAGATTGCTATTCAAATGCCAAAACGAGAAGCGCAACCAGGGATAGCATACGACAATAAAGATCAGACCAAGAATATTGTAGTAGCTATTGAAGAAGGAGAAGAGAGATGCACTTTCATAGGACAAGATGTCTCGCCGGAGGAAGAACAATAATTAATACAACTTATAAGAGAGTATCGAGATGTCTTTGCATGGACTTATAAGGACTTAAAAGGTGTAGATACTTCTATTTGTGCTCATAGGATCCCTATGACAACAGAAGCCAAGCCCTCCAAACAAAGATCATATACCTATAATGATGTTTATTTGGAAAAAATTAAGGAGTAGATAGATAAATTATTGGATGTGGGCTTCATTTATGAAATTGAACACATGGAATGGGTGTCACCTTTAGTGGTAGTATCAAAAAAGAATGGCAAATTAAGGGTATGCATTAACCTTAAAAAGGTAAACGCGGCCACCATACGGGATAGTTACCCATTACCCATCACAGATCATCTGTTGGAAAGCGTTGCAAGTAAGGAAGTCTATAGCTTTCTTGACGGCTTCTCAAGATATAATCAGGTAGCCATTGCTTCTGAAGACCAACATAAGACAGCCTTTGCAACTGAATGGGGAGTCTATGCATTTAGGGTTATGCCTTTTGGTCTAACTAATGCCCCAATCACTTTCCAAAGATTGATGTGCCACGTGTTCAAGGAATTCTTGAGAAAAATTATGGTGGTATACGTGGATGATTTATGTACCTATTCAGCTATAAGATCACAACACATCCCAGAACTAAGAAAAATATTTGCCAAATGTTGTCAAAATATTTGCCAAATGTTGTCAGTATAGAGTATGCCTTAATCTAAAAAAATGTGCCTTCATGGTTCGACAAGGAAAGATCTTAGGCCACATTGTCTCTAAGAATGGAATTTCCACTGATGAAGACAAAATCAAAGTAATTCTGAATTTGCCAAGACCAAAGACCGCTAAAGACGTACAAGCATTTATGGGACATTGTGGATATTATCGTAGATTCATTCACATGTATGCCATAATTGCGAGGCCTCTTTATGGATTGCTGACTCAATTTACTTGGACAGAAGATTGTGAACAGGCATTCAATGAATTAAAGAGTCGTGTGAGCTTAGATCCAATTTTAAAAGTACCAGATTGGAATAAACCATTTCATATTCATGTGAATGCCTCCAAGTTTGCCATTGCTTGCATCTTAGCACAGCCATCAGATACCGGAAAGTTAGACCACCGTATAGCCTATGCTAGTAGACAATTAAACCAAGCAGAGCGTAATTATACCACTAGGGAACAAGAAGGCTTAGGAATGGTATATGGAGTGAAGAAATTTAGACACTACTCATTGGCAAACAAATTCAAATTTTTCATTGATCATCAATCTCTATTGTATCTAGTCAATAAGTCATGTAATACTGGACGACTAGTACGATGGTTTCTATTGTTAATGGAATTTGATTTTGAAGTAGTAATCAAAAAAGGAAACACACACATCCATGCTGATCACCTATCTAGGATGACACATGGAGAACCTTCCACAGGAGTGCTAGATGATTTGCCAAATACTTATCTTTTCAACCTGGAAGTATGTCAATGATGGGCAGAAAAATTGATTCCCATACTCACACATGGACCTCAACATAAGATCAATTTAGACAAGAGCCAGGAGTTATGGAAAACTAAAAATCTCCATATCATAGCTGGAAGCTTATACCACCAAGAGTCAAGTGGATTACTTATGAGATGTGTAGAGGAAGACGAGCAAGAAATGTGGCTTCAAAAAGCACACATGAATCAATGGAAAACCCATCGAAGTATTAATGGAACCTGGCAAGAGCTTAAGATATTAGGCATATATTGGCCAACCATGCAGAGTGATACACATAATTATGTCTCTACATGCCCCATTTGTCAAGAAAGAGCACCTGAAGAGAACTCTACTCTATGTTACTCTACAGTAGCACCTAGATGGAGTATGCCCCTAGTGAAATTCTTGAAAACACAAGAGTACCCAGAAGGAGCTAGTTTGGCAAGAAAACGTGCCCTTGAAGAACAAAGCAAAGACTATGTACTCGTAGGTAAACACCTTTTCAAGAGAGGAAGGGATAACCAATTAAGAATGTGCATCCATGAAGACGAGTATATTCCAGTCTTGGAAATGACGCATACAGGAGTTGTAGGAGGACACTTTTCTATAGATAAAACTCCAAAAATGATTCTCTTTGCTGGATTGTGGTGGCCAACTCTATATCAAGATGCATCCATATATGTCCAAAGATGTGATACTTGTCAACAAACAAAGTATCCTATTAGAAGAGATGAAATGCCATTAAGACCTATGATAAGTGCCAGCGCATTTACCAAATGGGGAATAGATTTTGTAGGACCTATTAGCCCACTAGAAAAATGTTCCCATGCAGAATACATAATTGTAGCAACGGACTACTTGACCAAATGGGTAGAAGCCAAGGCAACTAAGAAGAACGACAGGGAAAAAATTAAGGGCGAATATTAGCCCAATGGCAAATATTTAGATAAATTCATTATTTTTTGCTATATTTAGTGAATAGAGAACTTTTAAAACTAGCCCAACTTTCTACAAACCCTAGTTCTAACTTTTAGAACTTTAGCCTTTTACTCTATACGTGTGGCTGCTCATCAGTCTTCAGGTTCGCCCCACTGTCGAGTGTCATGTGGCTGCTCATCAGTCTCAGGTTCGCCCCACTGTCGAGTGTCGACTCTCGAAGTCGTCTGCAGGCGGCCAGGTGCCCGTGGCTACAGGTACAAGAGAGAGAGAGAGAGGGAGGTGTACAGGTGCTCACTGCTTAGCCTTTGACTGTACAGTGTACAGGTGCTCACTACATTCTCTTTGCCAGAACTTTGTTCGTAAGTCATGATACATCTCTTTCTATCCATCTGTATTTGTCCAAGTTGAAAAGGCCAAATGGGTTACCAATGGCTCAAGTTGTGGACTTCTCTACAATGATATCTAAGGCACGGGCAATGCATCGTCTTCCTTTTTGAAGTGAACTTCATTGTATCCTTTTTTGGTCAAAACTTCTCCTATTTTGATTTGATGAAGAAATTGTGCATAACTCTTTTCTTATTCTTTTGGTCTGTCGGGAAACTCTTGATGGTGTGCAGAGTTCTACTGGTTTTGCTGAAACTTGTATTTTCTCAGTTCTTAGTAATCTCAATTGCATGTCTTGACCGAGTGCTCTTCCAATTGCAATGTGCTAGTCTTCTTTTCTGTATAGATCATTCCATCTCTTGTCCCTCAGGTGAATACACTCCAAGATTTTGAGTCCTGAAGATTATCAATCTCTAGGGAGATTTTCTAGTCTGCATGCAACATGTGTTGGATAGACTTCAAGTGCTGGTAAAGATTGGTTGCATTTCAAAGGCATTGCTTCCCTGTCTAACTTGATCTGGGAGTTGGAATCATCCCACAAAGAGGCTCAGTTCTCACATGAACAAAATTGTGAAGCCGAAAAGTTTGGCTTTATCAGTCTCTGGAAGGAAGGGACCAAGTTAACAGAGAAACAAAATCTCTCCTCTTCAAGATCGATATTTACAAGATTTATGATTGGCTTTAATGAGATGTCATCCTCTAGTCTTTGCAAGATTGTGGCATGGAGAACTAGTTGTCTGCTCTCTGATTGGTATTGCTGTCTGACAGGTAATGCTACAGCTCAAGTAAGCTCACTATATCTTCTATGCCTACAAGATTCATTAGGTAAGGCTATCTTTTAAACTCTTATACTTTGTTGTCTCTGCTGATGCTTTAGACTGATCCAGTCCATTTTCACTGGCCATGCTCCAGAGATCTTTTTAATGGAGAACAAACTTTGAATTTTTGAGAGTTCAACACAATCATTAGTGATTGTGAGGAAAAATGGGTAGTCTTCAAAGGGTAGGGGGAATTCAGGCTTATCATTCACTACAGCTTTTTATAATCACGGTAGAGAATTAGCAGCTATTACTTTGCTTGCTTTATCATCATTCAGTATCAAACAAATAGAATAGCGGTAGTAGAACACTACTCTTCATAATAGCTAAAGGATAGGAGTGGAGGAAACGATTTCTTATAGCTGATTGTCTACATAAGTTTGGATTTAATGTTATACTCGGTCATTTGATTTGCAGTTAATGTGCCCTGTCTCATTGTGCCCATGGAATGAAGGCTGTAAACAAGTTACAATTGTTTCTGTATATTGGTCAGGGCTCAACGATTGTAGCATTGGTGCAATAATGAAGAGAATTGAATACTTAGGGTCTACTTTTGGTTCTGAATTTTGTTCTCAAAGCCTAAAAGCAGAGGTTTATTAAACTTATTTTCTAGAGGCATTATAATAAACAGTGCATTGACTCTGAATGGACATTCTTAATCTTCTTCTCACAGCTTAGAAGCAGAGATTCATTAGACTTATTTTCATATGATTATAACAATAATCAGTGCATTGGCTCAGAACAGTGTGCATTTCTAATTGACAAGGAAAAGGTTGCTGTATTCTAATTAACAGTACATGCTACAGATGCTGCAAAGCATGAATAATGCAATTATAACTTTTGAAGATGCAAATTGTAAATCACTGGAGGGACCCAGAAAAGAATGCATGATATGAAATTCTGCTCCTTACTCCATGGATCTTGTTTGCTATTAGTAGAGACTTCTCAGTTTTTGTATTGATATCAACATTGAGAAACAAGTGAGCAGATTATTAGTAGAATAGTGGCCTTCATAGTAATTGAACAAAGGTATTTGAGGACATGATTTGGTACAATTGATTTTCTGCATAAAATGGGCTTTAATGTTGACTTCATTAGGTTATGATGGTTAGTTAATGTGCTGGTCTCACTGTGCCTGTGGAATGAAGGTTATAAACAAATTTATACTTGTTTTTGCATATTGGTCAGGGATTAGCAACAGTAGCATTGGTATGTAATGAAGATAATTGAATACTTTTGGTCTGTTTTTGACTCTGAAGAAAGGTCTGCGGAAAATGACATTAATTAAGATGTTGGTCCATAATGTTTATGCTCAAAATTAAACTTTTTAACTCTTTCTCCCTCTCTGCTACTATTGGGTTGGTGAGATAGGACATGCAAGCTGTTACATTGATCAGGCTCTGGTGATAGTAACAGACTTTTGTCAAGGAATAGCCCTTAGGAAAATGATAGGAGAGAAGATTGCCAAAAGTGGTAATATCAATGCTGTTAGTTCATGTACTATGGCTTAAACAGATTTGCTGAATATTAAGTCGATCTCTCAATTAGTGGTGATAGAAGTGGCAGATTCATCTGTAGTGTCAAACTTAGGGTATTAGTGTGGAGTTGTTTGCTAATTCTAATTGATCCAACTAGTCTCTCTACTTGTTTTGTCTCTGTTGTTTTTGTGAATCATCAACATATTGAACGTTTTTTATGTTTGTAATGTTAAGAGCATTTCATCTCTTTTTTTAATTTCTTTTTTCTCAAAGTTTAGGTCAAAGGATGAAATCCCCTTATAAAATCATAGATTTTCTTTCTGTGGATGTAGAAGTATATGTCATGAGGCTAGAGGAAAACTAATGGCCTAAGAAAGGTACATACTGTTTTGAATTTTTTGTTATGTTTTCATAAGGTACATATTGGTTGCATAAAAAAATACCTGACATTGAGACGGAGTTGATTTAGCTTTATTGGGATGAGTATTTAATTGAAGACATGTGAGTTTTATCTTTTTGAGTGTAGCTTACAGTTGCTGTGGCAATCGATATCATCTTGCTTCAAATGGCTGGGAGTTCGCCGTCCTCTCAATATGTCGTCAATGTTCTTGATGGGAATAATCATCCATCAGGTATGTACTCAACTCCCTTCAAATAGTCTCTCTCTCACTCAATATATAGTATATATAATTTGTATATACTATATATATGTGGTAGATGTAGGGCATGTGTATAGGTTTAATAATTATATATATGTGGTAGGTCTAAAGCATGTGTAGTAGAGTTAGGGTTTGTAATATGTATGTATATATAAAAATGGATCTATAGAAAGACATAGGATTAGTGTTGGAAGATTTCAAATGCTTCTCTCATGGGTGTGTTCATGTGTGTGTCTTCTATATATCCAGGAACTGCTAAGATGCAATCAAAGGAAAAAGGAAAGGTTGTAATGGATTCAAGACCTAAGAGAAAATCCATTTCTGATTTTTATTCACTTAAAGGAGGGATTAGTGGCTCGAATGTCATGCGCTCTTCATGTGTAGCAAGCTCATCCCTTGAGCCTACAATTTTACCCCCGATTGCATGCTCTAATATCTCTGTGTCAGAGTCGAAAACCTCAAATGACACTTCTATGTCTAAACGTATGAAGAGAGGGAAGGGTCAATGGGATATAGGAAGGACTTTTAAAATAGATTGGATAACAAAGTTTCCTTTTATTGAGCCTTTGATAATTGAGGGTGAAGAAGAACCAAAATTTGCCACTTGTATAACATGTAGTTGGAAATTAGGTAATGAAGTCAAGTTACAATTGAAATTAGATACCATTGAAAAACATGTGGGTAAAATGTATGAGAAAGTAGAAGTAGAAGGGAAAATGGAAAACATTGTTAGATGGAAAACAAAAGATGAATGTAGGCATCTACAGAATGTAGACGCCTATAATTCTCATTTATTGCTTTTGGAGCAAAGTAATGAGAATAAAAGATCCTTTATGCATCTTTTTGAGAGAAAGCTCAAATCAGATAATGAAGCCATATTAATGCAATTTTCAATTGTGCTACATATCTTGTCCATTGGAAAACCAATGTCTGATTATCCTAAGTGGAGAGTTCCATTGAATTTCATTGGATTACGAATTCAAAGTTTTCCGACACAGTATTGGACAGAATCTTCAGGATGGGAATTTGCAAAAGCAATGGGAGAGGTAATCAAATCAAACTTGAAAAAAAGTTTATCGGATGCTACTTTTATTTCTATTTCCCTTGACGAAGTGACAGCAAGGGATTGCACTTCTTGGGTATGTATCCATGCATATATTGTGGAGAATTATGCAAGAAAATCCAAATTTATTGGTGCTTTTCAACTAAAGGGAAGTGCAACTTCTAATTTGTTGGTGCAACTTGTTTTAGATTCCATTTCAAATATAGGAGGGATGTCAATTAGTGATATTAATCAAAAGATAGTATGCATTGGTGTTGATGGATGCTCAGTTATGCATGGGCTTAGAAATGGATTGTGTGTTCAATTGCAACAAAACTATACACCATATGCTTTAGGTATACATTGTATGTCTCATCGTACAAATCTTGCATTTAAAATTGTGTCAGAATTTGTTTTCGTACAAAAAGTTGAAGATCTTGTACACCAGGCATATGCTTTCTTTTCAAAAAGTCCTAAGCGTATTAAAGAGTTTAAATGCTTCTCTGATGGGATAAGTAAAGGAAGAAAATTGAAAAAAAATATTGAGACCAGATGGATTTCACTTATTGGACCTGTAGAACGTCTTTTTGAAGAATATAAATCAGTCATCGGTGTGGTCAATATTATGTCTTTAAGTAAAGGAATACAAAAGGGAAAAGCTCACACTTTGTTGCAAATGCTAAGTGATGTGGAAACTCTTCTCTATCTTGGAGGAATGTTACCATTGTTAAGAGAAATGAATAATTTGATAAAAGTTTCTCAATCAAGAGATATTTATGTAATGGAATACGCAGTAGCAAGAAAATTGACTTGTATGCGCTTAGAAACTTTGTATTCTAAGACATCGGGTTTTGATTCACAAGAATTTATCGAGTGGGAATTGTTGCTACAAGTTTGTGTAGAAGATAGTTTTTTGCAATACAATAAGAAAGGTTGGTTGTGCATATTTGTGAAAGATAAACAAATTCCTCTTTATGTATCACGAAAAAGTCAAGGAGTATGCATCAGGAAAAAAGTTAATCAAACATTCTTTGCTATCCTAGTGGATAGTGTAAAACAAGGGTTAAGATCCATATGTAATAAATTGACTTCTGAGATCAGAGAGAGATTTCCTCGAGATGAGCTCTTAGAAGCAATGGCCATAGTTCATCCTTTATATTGGAATCATGCAAAAGACAAGAGCTTACTAACAAATGACTTTAAAAGCAAGGTCCAAGTATTATCCGATCATTTTGGAAAGAATGCATATTTGGGAGATAGGATTCTAGAAGGAATTATAAATCCAAATCTTTTAAAAAAACAATCTGGGATATTTGGACAAACGATGTGGGAGCAATTTGACTTCGTCAAAGATCCTTCAAATTATGGTGCAATGACAAAGCTATGGAAAAAGCTCGATATATCTCCATTCTTGAAGGAATCT
Organism: Ceratopteris richardii; assembly: GCA_020310875.1. Lineage (NCBI taxonomy): Eukaryota > Viridiplantae > Streptophyta > Polypodiopsida > Polypodiales > Pteridaceae > Ceratopteris > Ceratopteris richardii. The sequence goes on from CM035409.1 coordinate 53,425,164, forward strand.
ATGTCGGAGTATTTTAAAGTAGCAAATTTGTGTCTAACAATGATCCTTGGATCCGTTGAAGATGAACGTCTATGGAGTAGCTTAACTTTCATAAGAAATGCAACGAGAAATAGATTGAATAAAAACTTGGATACATGTCTTAGATTGTTTGTTTCTAAGAGTGACCTTGAAACTTTCCCTTTCGAAGAAGCTTATGTCATATGGAAAAGTCAATGTCAACGAAGAAGTGAATGTGTAGTATCAGGCGAGAGGAAACACATGGAGGACGTTGAACCTTCTAATATTTTTCAAATGGACTGATACTGATTATAAAAAGGTAACTTTTTTATTTGATTTCTTTTTGAATATTATGGTGAAGTATAATTTATACTAATGTTTCTTATTGTTTTGACAGGTTTTGAAGATATCGAGGACTTCAATATTTGCCGATTTTTGTTTTTTTATTTTTTTTTAATATCTGAAATGATGAGATTCAAAGGTTCCTATTGTTCAATGTTCATGCCTATTTATGTATCTATGTATGTATGACTCATGCATGTGCCATGCTTGCATGTGTGTATGTTTGTATTCATGTATTCTTGCATGTATTCTTGTATTCATGCATGTATGTATGTGTGTATGTTTGTATTCATGTATTCTTGCATGTATGTATGTTTGTATTCTTGTATTCCTGCATGTATGTATGTGTGTATGTACATATGGATGCATGTGTGATGCATGTAATATGTATGTGTGTATGTACATATGGATGCATGTGTGATGCATGTAATATGTATGTGTTATGTATATGTGATGCTTGCATGTATATATTATGTTTTTATTCATGCTTATATGTGTGTATGTATGTGTGTACACTGAACACTCCTTTTAGAGGATTTGAAGGCTTGCACATTGAACTTCTTGGAATTATGGGACCTATCTCTGATCAAAAATTTGGTAATCTAATGTTGTTTCCAAATAGATGTGTGTAGAAGTATGTATGCACGTGTGTGTATGTGCAGGTGTGTGCAAGAGCTAGGTATGCATATGTCAGGTCATGTATTTTGGTCATGGTCATATATTTTGGTCAGGATTCAAAGTCTTCAAAACATTATTTCATGATATTTCACTCATGATGAAACATGATGATTTTTTACTTCATTTTTTTCCTTTTTGATAATAATATGTACTGTGAATGTTGCAAGATGTCTAGCTTTACACATATTAGACTGTCAAAGGGATATTTACACATATATGTATCCATGTGCATGGGTGTGTTGACTGGCATGTATGTGGATCTCTATGTATATGTATGCTTGAATATATATGTGTGTATGCATTTATGAATCCATGTGTATGGGTTTGTTGACTGGCAGGTATGTGGATCTGTAGGTATATGTATGCTGGAATATATGTGCATGTGTATATATATGTTGACTGCCATGGGAAAAAGAGTGACAGCCAAGTGTTGTTACAAGTTTGTGTGTCCTGAAAGCCTGCAGTATAAATGTGGCCATAGAAGGTCTTTTAATCCATGCTCTGAGTTGTGAGATGGACTATGAGTCAGATCAGGCCATAGCAAACACTCTTGTTGATTTTTACTCGAACATTGGAGATCTAATTTCTGCACAAATAATATTTAATTGTTTATCAAGCCCAGATGCAGAGTCTTTTGGAGCATTGATAAACATTTTGCCAACCAGGTATGTAACTCATTTGCTCTCAGTCTTTTTGATGAAATGCAGAAGCAGGGATTACTGACAGACAGGACAACAGTACTGAGCTTATGTATATATGTGTGTGTGTTTCTATGTGTGTGTGTTTCTATGTGTGTGTGTTTCTAGGTAACTCCTGTTGATGAAACAAGCCAACAAAAGCTTCTTAGTCCCTGCCAACTGAGTGAATCTCAAGATGCATATTTTGTAATGCTTTTCAATGGGAGCACCACCCCCAGAGGGTTCAAAATGAGGTAATTGCTTCCACTTTCAAGCTTGTAGATCCTGGCTGATATTCTGGTGTCCGAATTCTAATCTAATATTATTGACCAAGGAGGGAGACGGGGGAGGGATACGCACAGAGAGGAGGCATGGGTGAGGAGCAGTAGCAGCAGGAGGACGAGTGGAAACTCTACTGATCCATGATCTCTTTATATATGCATCAAGGTTTCCTTGCTTTTTACATCATCTAAAGTTTCATTCCTTGCAAATGGTGAGATGTACATTATGAAATACTATTTACCTATAAGACTTTTGATCCTCTCATTAGTCTGTACATATTTCTAATTTGTATATTTAAATACATGTGTTGAAGTACATCTAGTTGATTATCTTTTGTCTATGCTTGAAGATCAGCATATATCTGCTATTAAAAATCATCAATTGCTGTGTGTATTTTGTCCTGCTGATGCATGTTGTTGCTCTCCGAATTCTCTATTAATCGGATGTTGATCCTGGTAGTTTTCACTTGTTGATTCTTTGTTCAAGTTTGTCCTATCTTTTGTTTGCATTTTGTGATGATGGTTGTATGATCTTGTGGTTGAATAACATGAGCTTATAGTTGCAGTTTTGTATGAGGGTGAATTTGGGGTTTGCTTAGATTTCTATTATGAAGCAGATGGCTTCCATATACAGGTGACATAGTATAAATAATGCATGTTGAAATAATTCATTTCATCAGCTTCTTTTGATTATTCAAGATGAGCTGTATATGAGGTATATCGGACCAGACCTTACATATGATCAATCTATGGAACTGTTGGTAGATGGGGTCTTAAGAAGTTCATCTGATGATAGTGATGTGTCAGGATGTTTTGGTTCTTCATATAAGATGTAGACAGTCTGCTGGTTCTCTTGTGCCATAGTATTTCTGTACAGGAAATTGTGATAAGCATGGCTTTAGGAGGACTGATGGTATAGTCTAGTCCTATGCATTCTTCTCAGTTTCAGCTTATGCTTTTATATTGAAGTGAATCTCTCTTAAGTTGTTCATTACTGGACTTTTGGGTATGATTGCCTACTACCAAATAAATGTGCAAAAAGATAGGATACAATATTTTATGCTTTACTTTTATGCTTGTGCCATCTTCAGACCTCACTTGTCTAAGAACTGCTTGTGATTTGATTGATAATGAAAATCTAGGATTGTTCTGAAGTGCATCAACCAGAGCAATGCTAAAAACTGCATCATTGTGAAGTAACATTAGCCTTCAAGGCACTGGCATAGGTCCCAGCATCTGTAATGAAGCCTTTACTTTGTATACATTCTAAATAGGCCAAAGCTTTCTCTCCCTAACCTTCTTCAGCATTCAGGGTCACTCAGGGTCCCCACATCTGCACAATGTAGAGTATAGCAGATGATTCAAGGGGCTACCAAAAGCCATAGTTCTTGATACTAAATATGCAAGAAAACATTCTCTTGGTTCCTGTCAGATGAGGCATCATAGATATCAAAATCCTATGCATTCATCATTCATTTCTCCCATACCATGGAATCTGTCATGATGTTCCATAGAGTATTCCTAGATCTGCAACCTACAAAGCACAGTCGATGTGTACAAAGAAGCCATAATTTTGTTTGATCTTCTTGTCACTAAACATGCAAACACATCTTTTTGCATATGCAAGTTTGCATAGGCTCTATTCAATCTGTCCTCTACTGCAAATGTTGGAATTTGTACATGTATGCAGGTATGTATATGCTTTGATCGATATGTATCAGGTATGTATGTGCACAGGTATGAAAGTCAAATTATTGGCTGCTTACTTACCACATTAAAATGTAGCAAGGTACAATTGATTATGTAGGAAGCCAATACAATTTCAACTTTTTATAATGGAGCGATCCTCCTCGATATGAGTAGACTATTTGCACCTTTCAATGGGTTAGTAGTATAGTACTTACATAGTATATATATACTACTTTCTCTCTCTCTCTCTCTCTCTCTCTCTCTCTCTCTCTCTATATATATATATATATATATATATATATATATATATATATATATATATATATATATATATATATATATATATATATATATATATATATATATATATGTATGTATGTATGTATGTATGTATGTATGTATGTATGTACACACACACACATACCAATATGGGTAGTGAAGTTGAAGAAAAGTATGACCAATGATGGAAGAAGGTAGCAAAAGTGAAGAGGACTAGAAAGGTAAGATAGGGGAAGAGGTGATTTAGCATAGTGAATGATATCAAATGCTCAAACATTTGTATAGTTTTAAGGGAAGTTATCATCAAAATTCAAATAAACTTTTATATTTCAAATGGAAGGTATCATTAGAATTCATAAATTTTTTAATTTTCAAGAAGGAAATTATTATCAAAATTCACCAAAATATTTATAATTACACACACACACACACATACACACACATCTCAATATGGGTAGTGAAAGTGAAGAAAAGTGTGACCAACGATGGAAGAAGAAGGTAGCAAAAGTGAAGAGGATCACAAAGGTAAGATAGCAGAAGAGGTGATTTAGCATAGTGAATGATATCATATGATCAAACATTTGTGTAGTTTAAAGAGAAGTTATCATCAAATTTCAAATAAACTTTTATATTTCAAATGGAAGTTATCATTAAAATTCGCCATTTTTTTTATTTTTCAAAAGGAAATTATTATAAAAATTCGCCAAAATATTTATAATTATAATATGAGATGCTTAGAGAAATTCGCCCATGTTTATATACTTTTGAGTGAGGGGGGTGGTCTTATTTTTTACCCTGAAGAACGATGCAAGGACCATGACTAATTTTCTCTTTGAGAACATATTCATTAGATTTGGATTGCCAATAGAAATTGTGAGTGATAGAGGCACACAATTTGTCAATGAAGTGATAGAAGCCTTAATGAATGAATTCCTAGTGATTCACAAGAAATCGGCTCCCTATCGCCCACAAGCCAATGGACAGGCAGAAATTTCAAACAAGATCTTGTGTACAGTTCTCACAAAGATTGTTAACAATGGAAGATCTGATTGGGACAAGCAACTACATCACACTTTATGGGCATTCCGAGTAGCATACAAAACAACTATAGGAACTACTCCTTTTAATCTAGTGTACGGCCAGAATGCAATTTCGCCAATCGATTTCATAGTTCCTACTCGTAGAGTAGCATTGACCTATGAATGGATTGGACATGAGTTATCTAATCAATTGGACCAAATCGAGAAGCTACATGAAACTAGATTACAAGTGGTGGCAGGCATTTATGCTACAAAAAGGAGACAAAAGGCATACTTTGATGCTCATATTAAGGATAGAAATTTGAAGGAAGGAGATTTAGTCCTGTTATATACTTTAAAGCAACATGCAAAGAAGCTATAAAAAAGAGGATTATGATATCAACTAGTGGAGCCATCAATTTAGCAACCCTAGATGGAGAAGTACTACTAAACTATATAAGTGGTTGTTGAGTGAAGAAGTATTTAGAGCCATTAACAGAGCAGATGTTGTCAAGACTTCTAGCAGCAAGAAATAGACGAGAAGAAGACGAAAAAATACGTGAGGAAGCACGATAGTAAGCCCTAGAACGAATAAGGAAATGGAAGGAATGGATGAGAGAGAGGGATGAAAGATATTGGCTAAGAGAGAAGTCTATCCCAATGGCTAATTTTAGAGTCTCATAAAACCTAGGACATCAAATGAGGCAACCATATTTGAACCTAGGAGTGGGAACAGAGAAGTACCACTTTGGTGGATGCCCTCATTGACACAGGAGCAGCTATCAGCTGCATCAGATCCTCTTTGACTCATCAGCTCAAAGCCCAATTACATTCAACCAAAGCACACCTGATTGGAATAGGAGGTAAGTTTAAAGAATGCATAGGCAAGATTACCTTATCATTGCACCTAGGAAATAACACAATGCAACAAAAACTATTAGTGTGCCATGATCGATATTTATTAGAAGAACTTTTGTTAGGCCAAGATTGGATATATGAATATGAGGTAACTATCCAAATAGCCTTGGGCTACATATCAGCCAAGATAGGGCATCGCGAAGTATTCAGTTTGTTAGAAGAACGGCATGTCAAAGCCACTTGTCTAGCTCCGAGAGATTAATTAATCATGCATGACGATGATTGTACATCTACCTCTACTGTGGAACCCCCACCTCCAAGCACTTCACCTGTGTTTATACCAATTCTTATCTCACACCCCCTCATCATCCATTGGACCTTTCTACTAACATAGTTTCCATGGAGAGCCCTAGTGAGGAATTGAGCACAAGAGCTACTAGTCAGAGTTATCAACCCAAACCTGTCCACATTAGAATATATCCCATTCAATGAACTAGACAGGCATGGATTCGAAAAGATCAAGTAGCAGCATATCACCAAAAACAAAGCCATCACCTACAAGGGAACCAACAACAGGTCAAGACTTCAAGCCAAGCTGGATCGGAGGTCTACAGAAGATTGTCCAATTATGGATCCCAAAGAAACTGATTGCTGCTCAACCCTTTAGAACGCAAATGTAGATTCCCAAATCAACTGTGCCAACGAAGAAAACTAAACTAAAAACACCAGTATGAAAGAAGGATCCATCCAAAATGAAGTCAAAGGAGCAAGAAAGACACGACGACTCGAAATTGCAGAAATAGAAGTACTCAACGAAAGCAACTCAAAGACATGAATGGCTAGCAAAGAAGAATCACAAAACGACAGCTACACAAAGCACAACAGGAGACAAAGATGTAGTCAAGAACAACAAAATAAAGTTGAGTTGGATACCCAAATCATGATCGTCATCTACAAACCCACCAGCAGCTTCTTCTTGCACACATCTTGAGTTCCATACACCTCAAACATGCATTCAGCACATAATTCTTCATCTACTTATTAGTGATGCACATTTCCCTCCAAGGGAATAGGAGAGCACTTGTACAATAACCTTAAGGAAAATAATTAAGCTTCGGGTACTCACTAACATTTTTGTTTTCTTTCAATAAAAAATAAGAGAAAAAAATATATAAATGGAAAAAAAATCCCAGGTACTACCTTTCTCACACCCACGGGGGAAGGACAACACAAGTCACTCGAAGAATTGTTCGATTCATGGAGATTAGTTGGAAATAAGTCATGCAACCACTTTTACACTGATTGTGGTGTGCTTTAAGTGCAGATGGCATCACCTGATTCAGAAGTTGCACAAGAGGAAGAGGTCCTGCTTCTTCCGTTGGAATCAATTACGAAGGCAAGAGGTCATTGGTCCCACGAAGGCCAACCGGTGGCAGACCTCATGTTTTTGGCCACAATTAAGATTATGGAGAGAGACCATCAGTTTCCATTGGTATCGCAGGATTTTCAAACTCTACAACATGGATTATCAAGCATTACAGAAGTATGGACAAGGGTAGGAATTGATGCGTTTTTACGACTTCTAATTTATTTACTAGATTTTCAACTATGTACTCAGGTAATGAACACGCTACAAGCAGTAGTGGATATGCCCTCAGTACTAGAAGCTACATTTTTGAATAAAATTGGAGAATGGAAACATGTTCGATTTATGCATGAGCTCATCAACAAAGCTTTTGGATGGAATCAAGACGGACTGACAAATCTCAAACATGAATGTCACGACGCTAAAAAGAATACTTTTATGGAAATCAATAGGACGGATATTGAAGAATCAGTCCGTGTGGTGCATCAACATTTCTGTTTCCCAAGCATGAACAGATATACAGTGCCTCAAAAGATTGTAGTTCAATTGCTATCTCATGCTATGAAGCAAATCGGGAACCAAGTTAACTTTACACCATACATATAGGAACGTTTATTCAAAGCAAAGAAGAAATGGGACCATAAGAAATTTTTGAATGGAAGCTCTACCTTGACGCTATTGATCTATGAAGCACTAGAAATGAAGGAATGCCTGTGATTAATGCCGAACTCTATTGAAATGGCGAGATATGTGAAGTTTGCAACAATTCCAAAGAAGAAGAAAGCATCCATATCCAAAGAGGAAGTGGGAACAAGTTCGAAAAGTACGATGCATGGAGCCAAGGGGGTTAGAGAAGAAGAAGCATAGGAAACCCCACAATCGAAGCGAAAACATCTATTACCAAGGGTCTCGTTAACTCAACCTCCTATAACACAAAGTAATGAAAGAAGAAAAAATCAAAGGCAAAGACTTGGAACAGATCATCAAGCTGTTCAACATACCGTATGGGCTATTGAAAGAGCAGACACGTCGTTATATAAGGCAGATTACACAAAAAGATCCAGATGACTAGCTGAACTTCAAGACAAATACATTCACTTACACTCAAGAAGAATTTGAAGTGGCACAACTAGTATGGAGAATAAATTTTTTGGAAAAGAATCCAACATTATGAGTGCATTGGCAAGCCACACCATATTTATTTCAGGTGAATCCTTCTTTTTGCCCGATGCCATGTCAACATGATGTACAAGAATTTTTTGATTTACAAAGCATTGGTAAGCTCAATAAGCAATGGTTGAATTATCCTTTGCTTCCAAGTCCGCCACACAACTACTTACCAACTAAAGAATACATGGCGAGATCCATCGAGTTTTGGCTAAACCATTATGCGACAATACCTAATCTCACAATAAAGATGACCAATAAAATCCTTGGTATGATACTCATAGTACTCAAAGTTTTTAAGCATGCAGAATATACATCTTTGAATCTCATCGGCATTAACCAAGGCACAAATATCCTCATTTTTAATCTATTAGTTATGCCTAGTCACCCTACAATTATGGCATATTATTCTCGACTTATGTTTTTGCCAAGTCCATACATGGAAACTTTTGAGGAAGCATTTTTTACAGGATTTTTTGAGATTGACTCAGAAATTTTCTTGAAGATGTCAACTAATCTGAATGCTAAACTTGTGGCATATGAATTAAGCTTCTTTGTAGACCATCGACAGCCGCCACATGATAGTGTAAAAGTAGAACAAATGGAAGCAACTCATGATACGTGAAGACAATCTGCTTAATGAAACAGAGCAAAAGTTATCTAAGACGTACTCCCACTGAATTCCAAAGCCTGTCAGGGACAATAGAGTTCAGGAGGGGGTAGTGTTGAAGGAGAGTCAAGCAAAAGAAAAAAACGAAGAAAACTAAGAAAGAAGCTTCACTAAATAGCATATATCAGAAGACATATCTCTGCAGGAAGCCCCGCAGGAGCACACAACACCCATATCTGCACAGAGCCCCATAAGGGCATACAATAGTGGGAAGTACGCAACAGGCAAGGACGGATCAAGACTAGCAATTATCCATGAAGAAGTGCAAGAAGATATTTGACAGATCTAGAGCCCCAGGAAGGTGCTTCAACCTCTTGATCTTTGGGAGGTTTGGATCGAAGGCTGAAAATCTAGACCTTCATAGCTTCCATTGGTTGCATGAGTGGTAGCCCGTCTTAACATAGCGACCCAGATTCAAAGAGGCGATTGGAAAATTAGACTACAAATTAATTGTAGTTTATTTCCAAGGGTTGCGAGGGGTGAAAAGAAAAGAATAGGCTAAAAAATGCATCAAGTCCCAAAGGATGTGAAAGAAGATTCAAGATCAGGGCCTTTAAAACGTAATGCCAACCTGAAAAGGAGTCAAGGCCGACCAAGTGATGCATGCGATGGAAAGAAGTAAACAAGTTGCAGACAAGAAGCAAAGCCTATCAAGGGACGACAAAGATAAAGAGGGGAGATTGTTACAGAGTAAAGAAGAGCAGAGATATAGAGAAAAAGAAGGGCCCCAAAAATTTTTCGATGCAGACACTTTATTTTTGTAACATAGTCACTTTGTTATATATTCTCCGATGTAAATGCACTAGAGGAGTCCTCTAGATGCATACCCATAGATATTTGTATCATTACCTTTGTAAATTAGGAGGGAATTAGTCTTTTAGTCAATAAAGTGCCAGTCTCTTGTGTGAAAGGACCATTTTAGGGCACAAGTATATAAGTCATTTTGTGAATCTTTGTAAAGACGTTTTGCCATTGTGAGAATGAAGAGCCAAAATTTCGAATTTGTGTCTTCTCCTCTCTGTATCTTCTTCCTTGTGAGCTTGCATGCATGTATGTGACTTGAACAGAGTGTTTTGAAGTGTTGTCTATCCATGGTAGTGCTTGTTTTCTATTGGTAATGTGTGTGAGAAGTGTAGGAAGTGTTGAAGCATAGGTAGGTCATTCCCACGACTCAGTATTTTGTTCATAGCTTGAAGTAGAAGTGTCAAAATCGAGTGAAAAGCCATCATTGGATGTGTCTTCTCGAGAGCTTCGAAACAAACTGGCTATTTCCTATATTTAGAGTTTAGAGCTGAGAGAAAAGCTCGATTTACTGTTGGTCACCGCTCTAAGTGTCGTGACACCATATCCAACCATGAAAGCTTGAACGTAATAGTTTATACTTGTTTGCACCTTGTTAGTTCACATTTGCATTGACCATCATTTGAATGCATGTCCTCATACACTCGGCTAGGTTATGATACTTCTTGGATTGATAATTAAAGCGTGAATCCCCACTATATGCACTTGTAGGGGATTGAGGTACAGTCTCATTCTCCTCAAGTCCCTAAGTCAATACTTAGGTACACACATGGCACAATAATGGGGCTATGGTAGTGCCAAGGTTGTCACCATCAAATATTAGTAACGTGCATCATGCAGAAGTTACTGCTTCTTCATAATCTAATGTTCTAGAGGGTAGTAAACGTAATAGTTTATACTTGTTTGCACCTTGTTAGTTCACATTTGCATTGACCATCATTTGAATGCATGTCCTCATACACTCGGCTAGGTTATGATACTTCTTGGATTGATAATTAAAGCGTGAATCCCCACTATATGCACTTGTAGGGGATTGAGGTACAGTCTCATTCTCCTCAAGTTCCTAAGTCGATACTTAGGTACACACATGGCACAATAATGAGGCTATGGTAGTGCCAAGGTTGTCACCATCAAATATTAGTAACGTGCATCATGCAAAGGTTACTGCTTCTTCATAATCTAATGTTCTAGAGGGTAGTAATACTATGGTAGATCCTTGGCAGTTATTATACGATAACCGCTTGGGGATTTATTGGAACTAATCTGTGCCTTTCGGGATGCTCTATTGAAAGAAGTATAGAAGCCAAGCACAAGCAATACTAATGAAGAACAAACTAAAGTCAATACGGTGGATACAAGTCAGGATGAATTGGTAGATTATGCAATACCTCTATTTCTATATGGTATAAAGGCAAGTAGATTTCTAGAGTTTTGATTGATGGTGGATCCAGAGTAAATATCGCTATTGTACCTATTTTTAGATAGTTGGGATGGAATGAGATCCAACCTGTTCCATTTTATATACGAATGCAAGATCAATCTCGTGTGTAACCTATTGGTCTTATCAAAGATATAGCCATTAAGATCTAGAATGTTCCTTTTAAAGTAACTTTTGTGGTCATTGAGTTAATTGGTAAAATTAATGATTGTAATTTGTTAATTTGATGACCTTGGTTAAAACCATCAAAGGTTCAACAAGATTTGGGATCTTGAGCAATCACTTTCACTTTGTCATAAGAAATATTCTATTCCTTTAGAAGATAAGCAGCATTATCTAAAGGCTCAATTACCATCAATTGTAGAACCACCACATATGATGGTAGGACTAGAGGAAGATGAAGAGATCCAATTTTTGGAAGCTAATCGAGATTTGTGGCGTGTAGGACTAATTGATATCCCTAAAATATTAATCCAATTCTAGCAAGATCATGTTGCAATTGTTGTACAATTGGAATTTGAGCATGTCCAATCTAACGAAGAGACATTGTGGTTCTCTTAGAAAGATGTGTTTACTCAGACTAGTGTTTGCATTCAATAAGATCATATTGAGCATGTAAATTTAAGATCCCATAGTCTAACTCAAAAAGTGAAAATTAATGCTAGTTTGCTTGAAGGATTTTGAAAGGATTTAATTATGCTTTTGTCTGAATTTAAGGATGCATTTGCTTGGAATTACTATGATATGAGGGGATTAGATCCCAGATTTTATCAACATAAAATCGTGTTAAAACCAGATGCATCTCTAGTAATTCAACAACGGTATCTTATGAACCTGACTCTTGCTAAAAAGGTTAAAGAAGATTTGGATAGAATGTTGAAAATAGGATTTATTGTGCCTATGAATATCCAAAATCGGTATCTCCTATTGTGATAGTTCTTAAGAAGAACAAATAGCTACGCATTTGTGTTGATTACCATAAGCTAAATGCAGCAACGATTCCATAACCATTCCCATTGGCATTTCTAGACACAATGCTTGATGAAGTTGTGGGGAGAGAAACGTATTCATTTCTCAATGGATTTAGTGGTTATAATCAGGTGAGAATGTTAGAATCTGATATTTTGAAAATAGCTTTTATTACTAACTAGGGAGTCTTTGCATGTATAGTTATGTGGTTTTATGAAATGCTCCTAGTACTTTCTAGAGATGTATGCAAAAAAAATTTTGCCCCATATGTAATTAGTTTCATGAGGTTATTTTTGGATGATTTTTCAATGTTTTGCCAACAAGTTGATCATCCGCAACACTTAAGGTTGTGTTTCACTAAGTGTAGAGAAGTACACTTGAGTCTCAATCTTTAATCATTTTTTGGAGTAAAATGTGGCAACTTTCTTGGCCATGTCATTTCCAATACCAGAATTGCACTATATCCGAACAAAGTAAAGGTGATATTGGAAGTGCCACCACCACATTCTCCTAAGGAGGTATTACGGTTTTCATGCCAAACTCACTGGCATGGGTGGCATTTATGTTGTTTAGCTCATATTGCTATGCCATTAAATGTTTTTGCTCATGTGAAGCTTACTGCTTTCAAATGAACTTTGGAATGTGATCTAGCATTTCATAGATTGAAAACTTTACTTATACATGCACCAATACTTCAAGGTCTAGATTGGTCCCAAACTTTTCATGTCTTTATGGATGCTTCAAATATTGCTATTAGTTTGGTTTTGATGTAGAAGGGAGGATGTTCTTAGTTTAGGCCTATATATTATGCTCGTCGACACTTAACTCTAGCCAAGCACAACTAATCAGTTACGAAATGAGAATGTTTAGGACTTGTTTATTCTGTCAAGAAATTTTGACATGATTTATTAGGTCATTCTTTTACTTTTCTTGTTGATAATTCTGCTCTACTTTATTTGGTCAAACAACAAAATCTCATCGGTAGATTACCTAGATAGGCCTTACTATTCTAAGAGTACGACTATCATGTAGTTTATCGTCTTGGATCGTCACATATCATTGCAAATTTCTCATCTCGATTAGATAATGGTGAACCTCCAGATGAGATTGATGATTCTTTTCTAGATGCAGATCTTTTTCATATTACAGATAATAATGAACCAGAATTAGGAACCCCTACTTGGTATGATGAAATGATGTCTTTTCTTGCAACTAGTGTTCCTCCTTCTCATTTACGAATAGCAGCTCAAAAAAAGTTAGCTTTACGGAGCAGATAATATTCTATTGTTCTCGATCATCTATATTATAGAGATATAACCAAAATTTTGATGGGATATGTCCCACCTCATGAAGTAATAGTTGTCATTTCGAAAGCTCATTCTAGAATTTGTGGTGGTCATTGTGGAATTGATTTAACAATAAAGAAAATTTTTCAAAGTGGGTTATGGTGGCCAACCATTCACAAGGATGTTCATGATCATGTACAACTATGTGAGCCTTGCCAACATACGACTAAACCTAGGATATTCATCATTTTTCTCTACAACCTATTCTTCCTTTGGAACCATTTCAGAAATATGGTTTGGACTTTATTCATTCTATTCGTCCTCCCTCCGGTTCAAGAAAGACCATTTTGACTTGCATAGGTTACTGCACCCGATGGGTGGAAGCTTGGAGCTTGAGACATTTAACCATAGGAAGTGTTGCTTTAGTTTTAATCATTGACTTATTTCCTCATTTTAGACTCCCACTCAAAATAGTTTCTGATTGTGGAACTCATTTTTTGAATCATCTTATTAATTCTATCATAGATTATTTATGTATTGAGCATAAGTTCAATCCCCCATACTATCCTTGAGCCAATATTTTGGCACAAAGTACTAATAAGGTTCTACTTACAATGCTTCAAAAGTTTTCTCTTGAATATCCAAATAAGTGGGAACATTATTTACCCTTAGCTCTATGGGCATACCATACCTCGTACAAAGTTTCAACTGGATTTACACCTTTCAAGTTAGTTTATGGTATAGAAGCTATCACTTCTATGGAATTTACGATGCCTAGTTTACGTATTGCGGTGCATAATCATTTATTATTGGAAGAATCACTGATATTTTGGATGGATATTTTACGACAATTGGAAGAACATTGCTACACTAGCTTTCTACTGATGCAAGAAGTACAACTTTGACAACGGCATTGGCATGATCGACAGTTACAGACACCTATTTTTTGGATAGGAGATTTAGTCTTATTTTTTAATTATAAAATGAAGAGGCAAGCAAGAAAATTCAAACTTCAGTGGATAGGTCCATTTTGGGATTCATGCAGAAATTGGTCCAGCTACTTTTTAGCTAGAAACTTTAAGTGGTGAAATTTTACAAACTCCAATCAATAGGTCTAAGCTTTGACCATACTGCATGTAGTGGCATCGCATTTATTGCATTATATTGTATATGACTTTCTTTTCTTAATAAGTGGAATTGTTTGAATATAATCTCGCTCGCAACTCTGCATGATTAGTGGAGTATCAATGCTGGAAATTCGAGATCGGATTAGAATATATTTGTAATCATTGAACACAAGGATGCAATATTTCGTGACATATACACAAATTCAAGCACATGCACGCTATTCAATCACATGCAGAATTGCAATAGCTTTGATACTTCCCTACTTAAGCTGATGAGTGAACAGACTTAATTTTTTACTTATTACTACTTACTATGAAGCTCTCTAGTTTTCGCGCATGCATTCTGTACATTCCTACAACTATGACAGGCACAATGCTACCCAATACATTGAAACTAACTGACATGAGTATGCTAGTAATTCCTAATCACCTTATGCATTCCCATGTTGATTGGTTCCAACAATGACTTACTGGAATATGCTAGATTCCCTAGACTACTCTATAGAACCATCCTATGATGAATTCTTTCATTCAACAATGTCATGATCAGTTAGAGGCAGTCAATGGCCATTGTATTTTCTTAGAGTCTCGCATTGATACAAATGTACGCATGTTCATTGATCCATCCCTCATTGTAATGAAGTTGAAAGTCAGTAATCATGGTGTTACAGCTCCAACAATGCTTGTTTCCAAAGGAGGAAATGGAGTGCATGTTCAGCAAAGCATGTTCTAGTGAGTATAAATACATACGAATCCCAGATACCAACCCATGGAAGCCCCTTGCTACGTTGGTTGTGTTTCTACAAACTAAGCATTATGGGGTTTCACAGTCCCTATATTATCTAATGATGGATGTTGCAGCTTCTACCAACTCAACACAAAGATAGGAGTCTTGTTATCTTTTTTACTTCCAGTAGCACTTGTTTCTATGCCACACATATTCAAAGTGTAGATGAATCACTTTTTATGTGAGCTCAAATCCGAACAGGAAAACAATTGGTTGCAGATGATACTAACCTGTTGAACATTGAAAAGAGAGCTCAAGTGCATATTGTGCAAGAGGCACTCTGTCGTGCCGGGGAGGAGAGAGCTAGGCAACTGCATGAATAGACATGCATAAGTACAACGAAAAAACCAAGAGGGTTTGGCTATAGTTGCAAAAGTAGAACAACATTGGAGAGCTGTCAAAGATGAAGTTGAACAAAGAAGGCAAGAGCAACAACAGACGCAACAACAACAACAATAGCAACAACAATGAAAATCACAACAACAAACACGACAACCTTTGGCACCTCAACCAATGACTTCTCATAGGATAAAAATGAATCAATTCTCATAGACTAGTAAGTTTGCAAGAACTGTTAATTTTCCTACCTTTAACAAAAGATGTCCAAACCCATGGAAAACACAATCAGGGCGAGTCCAACTACCAAATACCAATGATTGGATGTTCATCCATCATCGATCCTTGGTTTGTGAAGGATTTTCAAATTGAGTCAAGAAAAATTGCAAATCTAGCTCGTTTGCTGGCCTTTTTTTCATTATAGATGGAAAAGGATGAGCAAGCTCGAAATATTGTCCAAGCACAGATGGAACAAATGCATGTAGAATTGTCGTTGTTGAAGCAATGGAATGCAGAGTTACAAGATGCTTAGGCTGGTCGTGCCAATATTCTAGAAGAGGAAGTGTAGGCTTTGAAGTCCAAAATAAATGATTTGGAAATACATATCAAAGAAATCTTCGAAGATCATCAAGAAATTACACAGCAATTGCAAGCCGTGTAATATGAGCTAAGCCGTGCAATTTTGTAATTACCTGATTTGTGGTAATTCTATAAATTATATTTGTAAATGTCCTTATTACTTCCCATGAATGTTAACCGTCATTCATTGTTGTAACCGATCAAGGGAGGTTAAAGTGATTTCATCATGTATTCTGTAACATAGAAGCAAAAGTGTTAGAAATGAACGAGAGAGGTGAAAGAGTGTGTGAAAGCCAGAAGTTAATTTTGTATCTATTGTATTGTTAGAATCACTATAATGTAGAACACTTTTCTCTGATATATTCTGTGTTGTAATGTATTCTTTGTTTTGTCTATTCGGAATTTATTTCTGTTCAAGCAATGTTTTGAGTTGACATTCAAGGAATAGAAACGCACAGGAAATTATTTCTACTAATCCCCATTCGCCCAACCCAAATTATTGTGAAGAGAATATCGACAAACGGCACCTATTATGAAATGTTCTTTTCTTTTTATGTTTTAAAGTGTTTTTTTTTTTAAGCTTATGTGTGTATATTTTCTTGTTTTTTTTGTCTTTCTAGCCTTTGCAAGAAAGAACAAAAAAACAAGAAAATATGTGTTAGTATGCTTTCTACTTATGCATCAAACACTCATGCATAGAAATTTTGAAAATTTAGGTAGCATTTTAAGAGAAAAATGATAATCTTATAAAAAAAAACAAATTTCTCTACACTCACTTTAATGATAAGTGTGCTTATGGGCACACAATAAGAAATAAAAGACCATAGGCCAGCACATGCCGTATACAAAACACCACGTGCTTGTGGCACAAATATCAAATTTGACATAAGAGTACAATATGCTCTTTCTTTCCCATCACAATGTTGATATATTTTGGTAGTGATGTGTGTGATAATTGGCTACTTATCTTTGTACATTCTAGTGGTAATACATTCAGTATTGTGTGTTGTGCTCCAAGCTTCTTCTTCTTCCATGTGTTGTTCGTGTGCTTCCGCAGACGTCTAACTCCAACGATTGGTATCAAAGCAGGTCATTGCTTCATCTAGGCATTGTTGACACCCCTCTAGTCACAGTCTCATAATCGCACAAAATTTGGTACGCATACTCAAGGTGATTAGGACATCAAAACGGCTTTGCTTTATGGTGCCAAAAACATCATTTGAGCTCATTTCGGCCTCCGAATGCACTATCGTAGTGTTTGTGCACACTATTTCATCTTTTTGTGCCAAAGACATATACCAGTTTCAATTCACCAGTATAAGCATCTCCAAGTCTGCTACATGTCTAGGAGAACTCATTTGGGTAGTTCTGTTCAACTTTTTGAGAAACAATCTTTTTTTTTGCATCAAGGTATTTTAGTCAGTGGCCATGGCTAAAAGCAGTGATGTATTCTGTATGTTGGTTATTGAGGATAAGTTGGATGGTACCAATTATCCATTGTGGGATTATATGATGTGTCATGTATTAGTCGCAAAAGGACTGTGGAATATTGTGTAGGGTGTTGAAAAACATCCTATTACACCTACGAACACAGGTACTACAAATACAGGTACTTAAGCTTATGCAGATGGTGTCAAAGATGGTGATATTCTACAAATTCTTATTCGTGTTGTTGTTTCTGTTGCACCTAGTGTAGAGCAAGTTCATTAGGATGGTAGAGATGCTTAGGCACATGCATTGATAGCTTTGTCTGTCAAACATGCCATTATTCCTAAATTTGCTACCTCTTTTTACAAGTGGACAGTCTAGTGTTAGTCCTAATGAGGAAACTTCTCAACCATTGCAGGTTTCATGTGATGATGCAGATCATTCTATTTCTGATGTAGATTTACATGATGCACTTCCTGATGAGAGAGCTGATATTGAGGAGGCAAAAACTATGCAAAAATGGTTGATGTAGACTTTGCGTGACAGCAAATTAGATGCACCTCTATCATATCGTACTCGTTTAGGCTCCCATAGTGCCTCTTTACTCGGCCAGATATTCAGTTTGCTATCTAACAGATAAGCAGGTTTATACATTGCCCAGGTGTCAAGCATTGGTAGGCAATTAAACGCATATTTCACTACTTGAGTGGTATTCAACTACTTGGATTGTTTTATCCCAAGGGGGGGTCACTTTCACAAGATTTGCATGCTCTTTCTGACAGTGATTGGGCAGGTTGCTAGGACACTCATGTGTCCACTAGTGGATTTTTCTTCATGCTTGGTAGTTCACGTATACCTTGGTTGAGCAAGAAGCAGCCTACTGTGGCCACTTCCAGCTATGAGGCTGAGTATAGGGAAGCTTTCACAATGACTGTTGCGTGTGTGTGGCTGAGATGCCTTATGGTTGATTTGGGTGTTGGTCAGCCTTCTGCCACCACCATCTTCACTAACAGTTAGAGCGCATTGGTAGTTTCGAGGAACCCTATGTTCCATGCTTGCACTAAGCACATTGAGGTGCATTATCATTATGCCAGGGAGAGGTTCTCTGCTGGAGAGATCAGCTTGGCATATGTGCCCATGCAGGAGAACATTGCAGACCTTTTCACAAAGGCTCTGCCTAGGGAGAAGTTTGAAGCTTTCTGCAAAGCTTTGGGCTTACTTCCTTTTGTGGAGTGATTTCCACATAGCTTGGCACTTCCTTATACATGAGTGCCAACTCCTTGTTCACCGCATCACTCCCAATGGGGATTTGTTGATATATTTTGGTAGTGATGTGTGTGAACACACGAGGACCACCGGGGAACTTTTCCCTCTCTAAGAGGTTTTTTCCTCCCGGCTTTTATATACGCCTATTTCCCTAATGGGCTACTTATCTTTGTACATTCGAGTGGTAATACATTCAGTATTGTGTGTTGTGCTCCAATATTCTTCTTGTTCTTGTGTTGTTCATGTGCTTCCGTAGACGTCTAACTCCAACACACAATACCTGCAATAAGATCATGCTACCATACTATTTTGCATTTTAAGAAAAAGTGCAAAGGTTCATAAGCATATATGCAAGCATACATGCATGTACAGAATCCAAATGCTTATTCTATATGATGATCGATGCATAAAAGAGACTTAAAATGAAATTATTGACAGGAAAAAATTACTTGTTAAATGAGGAAATCCAATTTTAGAGGTGATATAGAGGTTGGAATTACTCATAAATTATCTTTCAGATGCTCCCAAGTTGGAATCGATTGCCCTCAAATTGTCTCATGTGATGCTCCTAGCATATGAAGAATCAAGTTCAAATATCTATACAATAGACATGTTAAGTCCAAAATATGTCTTGCATGCATTTTTTTGATAACTCGCAAGGCACCAAATCCATAGAATTTTGAATCACTCAATTCGGAGGTTGGATGAAGAAGATACGCCCAAAACGGTGAAGATAGGTGCTCAAAATGAGCTCTCTAGAGAAAGGTATGTGAAGAATTACACTCCAAAAGAGGGAATTTTTTAGCTCCCGAGCACCCATCACATTCTTCTATTCCATGTATGAGTTCTTTAGCTAGATTTTTGGGTATATATGGCAAATCTCTCACCTTTTCATGCCACAACAAGAAGAAGAGTAGAGATGGGAGAATTTCTCTTCCACACACATAGATACACGTGTGCACTGTTCCAGAGGGCCTCTGGTGGCATCTGTGCTGTTGGAGGCTCTAGTGGGGTGATGTTCACATGAAGGTTCCTTGGGGAGAGCTTAGTGCTCTTCTTAGGAGCTCAAAAGATCTTATTTTTTTCAAGGAGGTCTCCACAAATAAGCTCGTCATTGATGACAATTCCCCAAGAAGATAATGAATATACAATTGGTGCCACTATGCAAGAAAACTCCAATGTTCCCCAATATCAAGAGGCCCTGATACCAAAAATGAGAGACTTTACTCATTTTATCACTAAAAACTCTCCCAAGATCACTCAAAATGAAGTCTAAAAAGGTTGTATGTGAAGCTCTCCTTCCATGCCTTATATGCTCTTGCACCCAAGATAGTAATGCTCTAGTGTGGACATGTAGCCCTCATGCATAGTCATTCACATTAACCCTTAGGAACCTTAGGATATCCTCCCAAGCTAGGGACCTTGGCTATGCTTAGCCCTTATTCTTCACACACAAATAATGGTCTCTATAGACTGATGTCTAACGCATAGGTACACACACATCACTATGAACAAGCTACACTTTATGAATTGCTCTAATTGAACCATCTTAGGGAAGGAGGAATGTTGTATTTTTCCCAAAATAAAACCTTCACATAGATGTTTAGAAGGTGCCTCAAGTTTGGTTAGAGAGGAAACCATTTCAAAAATTTTCAGGCATAGCAAACTAGCAAAATTTAGATGACCAAAGTGTGCATGCCAAAGCTTTGCATTTGAGATAACCTAAGAATCATAAATTGCACATCCTAATCATTCATAGATTTTGCATAGTCTATGAGCTTATACACTCAACATAAAATGTCACAAGCAATAATAACATCATCATTCTAGAGATTATGAATTGTACATCTATCATCAACAAATTTGACAACCAAGCCAATCTTGGCTAATGATGAAATTGACAGCAGGTTTTTCTTAATCCATGGCCCATATAAAGCATTTGAGAATGTGAACTGCCATCAACAATAGCCAAAATGTTCTTTCGAAGTCCCATTAGAGGATAAGAGGAGTTGTTAGCACATGGGACATTATTCTCTATAAGAGCATGCTCAAGTGAAGTGAAGAAACTATGCTACACAATCTCATGCAAAAGTGGAATCATGCATGCCTACACAAGTATGATATGGCAAAGGTGCATCTAACTTGCTATCTCTCAAATTTTGGACCAACCATTTAGGCATAGCTTTTGCCTCTTCAATGTGAAATTTTTCATCAATGTGTGCATCATGTAAATATGCATAAAAAATAGAATGTCCTTCATCATTATTTGAAACCTGTAAAGGCTAAGAAATTGCCTCATTAGAAGCCAATATTTGATTTCTACTCATGAATAGAGGCAAAAAAGTGGCATACACAACATTTGAGCTAACTTATGTCTCCTTGATACATGAAAGTAAGGTATGAATTGCATCTTCCACAACAAAAAAAACATCACGACTAACCATAATGCCTTTAGTATGTGGATGATACAAACAATAGCCTTTGCTTTTAGAAGCATACCAAACAAAAATAAATTTCATAGCCTTATCATCCAATTTTCCACAATGTTGTTCATACACTAATGCATATGCCAGGCAACCAAAAACATGCAGATGAGGATCAGATGCCTTACAACCATGCCAAGCCTCATATTCAGTGATAGACTACAATGCTTTGGCAAGATACCTACTAAGACCATGCTCAACCAAAAATGCATTAAACTCGCAGACATATGCCCCCCCCCCCCCAAATCAAAATGCAAGATGCCCATTTTACATGTTGACAAATTTTCAATCATAATCAAGAACAATTTCAAGCACATAAATACTTTAGACTTTGCTTTCAATGGATAAACACATGCATGCCTAAAAAAATTAATCAATGAAAGTCATGAAGCATAGGTAATTCCTAAATGAAGATGTATGCATATGACCATAGACATTTATGTGAACAAGCTGCAATCTATGTGCAACTCTCATTGAACCATCTTTGGGAAAGGAACAACACTGTATTTTACCCAAAATACATCCCGTATAGAGCTACCTAGAAGATGCCTTAAGTTTGGGCAAAGAGGACACCATTTCCAATTTTTGTAGGCAAAGCAAACTCGTGAAATTCAGATGATTGAAGCATGCATGTCACAAGAAAACTTGCAAAATTCAGATGATGGAAGCAAACTTGGCTAGTGCTAAAAGTGGTAACATATTCTTCTTGATCCCTCACACATATAAGGCATCTAACAATGTGATACTACTACCATCAACAATAATAAGAATGAATGAACATTCCAACTCCCATGGTTGATGGAGAGTGTTAATCTCCAAAAGAACAAGCGACTCTTGAAGTTAGAGCACCTCTATATCAAGAGTAACTCAAAACCTTCACCAATTTAGAGGATCAATGATCAATTATCAAAATTTTGATCAAATTGTGAAGAAGATGACTACACAAAAAGTATGTTGCACATAACTCTCTCATTGACTTATCAAATGTGTAAAATTTTTTATAAAGCTTTGCACAAGGTGTCGTCTATAGTTTGTGCACCTTCTCCAAGTTAAATCATTTCAAAAGACTCAGTAGATCTTGAGAAATGATCTCAACAAGTCACCTATGTCTAAAACTGTTCTTCTGAGAAGTCGATTCAGACACCTGTAACTTCTAACACTTGGTTCTCTCAATCTAGAACCCATTTATGCAAATCCTTTTAGCCATAGGTAGCTTACCTTCCAACTTAATGAGTGCTTGCTTGCTCAAAACTTTACACTGTGGAAGGAGAACTGATCAAAACATTAGCATCGAATTTTGCGCCTCCTGCAACTTCTCTTCTTTCCATTTACACATGTAAATGTTCCTACACTCAATTCTCTCAGCCTGATCACAATTAGAAGCTGAAAATTTGTACAGAGGTCAATCAACTATAGACTTAGACTTGTACAAAAACATTTCACAAAAGATTCAACACAGAAGGAGAATACTCAGAAAGATCGGGCACAATATTTCTTCATTCTTGGAAAATTTTTAAATCTGCGTGATGAGAGAGATCCTACTCACTTCTAAAGTGTCTAATGACATCTAATTCTCCTCAAATCTTGTTCTTACACATTCTCTCATATTTGCCCCGACATTTTCTTTGTATATATAGGCAAATATTTACAAGCTCATGACCATACAAAAGTATAAGATGAACTGAATCTAAATTAATGTACATATGTATACACATCTTCATCCTCTGAATATATATACTTTCTCCATGCTTCATAACTTGATCTTTTCTTCAGCCCTTGACTTCCAAACCTTCATCAAAACTTCAATTGTTGATTGCCCTGCACCAACAGCTCCCCCTCAATCATCAATTGAGGTTTGCTCTATCTTCTTTATGCCTGCCATGTCTTTGAATCTCTGTAGCTTTGGTCCATCCAAGCTTTTGGTTAGCATATCAGCTATCTGATCTTTTGTTGAAGTATGTATAAATTCAATTTCTTTATCCATCAGCTTCTCTCTTAGGAAATGATACTAAATCTCAATATGTTTAGTCCTGGCATGAAAAACAGGATTAGCAGCTAAATACAATGAACTCATGTTATCTCCATGAATAGTGGGTATACACTGAGTGATGCCATAACTCTTCATGAGAGTCTTTAGCCATATCACTTCCTTTGCAGCTTCCACCATACCTTTGTACTCTACTTCTGTAGATGACAAAGCAAATGTGTGTTGCTTCTTTGAACACCAAGAAATTAACTTATCTCCCACATAACATAAGTATCCATAAGTTGATCTCATATCATCAGGATTACCTGCCCAATCTGTATCACTATAGATCTTGATGTTCGTATCTGATGTAAAGCCATAAAACAAACCTTCTTTGAGTGTACCCTTAATGTACCTCAACACTTTTTGTCCTGCAATCCAATTTCCTAGGACAATGCATGAATTGAGATAATACTCCAACTACATATGACAAGTTAGGCCTAGTTAAACTAGCATAGATCAGACTACCAACCAAACTTTGATATAGCTTCATGTCCTTGAACTCTTCTCCTCCATATCTGCTCAATTTGTGATTCACCTCCATTGGAGTAGGTGCTACCCTGCAATCATCCATTTTGAACTTGATCAACAAATTTCTCAAATATCTTTCTTGAGTTACATACACTCCATGTTGAGTGTATGAGATCTCCATGCCCAAGAAATATGACAAGTCTCCTAAGTCACTAATCTTGAACTCTTTCTCCATTTGCTTCTTTAGGCTTTGAATGCCTTTCTCATCTGTACGTGTAAGAATTATATCATCAACATATATGCACATGTAAATGAACCCATCATCACTTGCTTTAACAAGCAAGTTACTATTTGCTTTAGATACTTGGAAACCAAGTTCTTTCAAGAACTTCACAAGTCTATAATTCCATGCCCTTGGGGCCTGCTTCAAGCCATACAAAGCTCTCTTGAGCTTACATACATGATCTGGATACCTTTCATCTCTGAATCCTTGTGGTTGCTCCATGAAAACATCATCTGAAATATAACCATTTAGAAAAGCATTCTTCACATCTAGGTGACATAACTTCCAACCTTTACATGCAGCAATAGCTAGGAGTGTCCTGATAGTTGTCATCTTTGCCACAGGACCATAGGTCTCATCATAATCTACACCATATGTCTGAGCAAACCCTTTCACAACAAGTCTAGCTTTATACCTAGACACACTTCCATCTGCATACCTCTTTGTCTTGTAGACCCATTTGCATCCAATGATCTTCTGACTATTTGGTTTAGGAACCAAATCCCATGTCTAATTCTCCATCAATGCATCATACTCTTCCTGCATAGCTTTCTCCCAATTTTCCTTTTGCCTCTTCATATGTAGAAGGGTCTTCATTTGCCTTTATCATATAAGCATAATCTTTGGTAGCCAAAAAAGAAGTGTCATAGCTATACCTTGTAGGTTGCCATTTGTGTCTTGATGACCTTCTGAGTTCTCCACTTCTTGAGGTTTCTGGTTCATCACACTTTGGATCAAATCTTGGCACTTCTTCAACTTCAACCTGTACTTCATTGTTCTCCTCTTCATCAAATATCTGAACCTTTGATTTGCCTTTCTTTTGATTCACAACTTTTTCATCACCTGCATAAATATTGATTGTACCTGCATACCAAGTACCTTGCTCATCAAATGTAACATCCTTTGATACAAGGAATTGTTTTATGGATGGACTCCACAACCTATATCCCATCTTCTTATCATCATATCCAATGAACACATATTTTTCAGCTTTAGGTTCCAATTTATGCCTCAATTGTGATGGCACATATGCATATGCCAAACATCCAAATACTTTGCAATGATCTAGAGTAGGTCTCTTACCCCACCATGCCTCATATGGTGTCATACTGTGCAAAGCTTTACATGGTAATCTATTGAACAAATATGTAGTTGTATTTACAGCCTCAGCCCACAAATAATTTGGGCAATTTTTCTCCTTCATCATGGATCTTGCAAACTCAACAAGAGTTCTATTTCTCCTTTCTACTACACCATTTGTTGAGGAGAGTGCCTACAAGTAATTTCCCTTTTTATACCTGCATTCCACAAATAATCACTGAAATCATTAGAGAAATACTCTCCCCCTCCATCTGACCTTAGTCTCTTCAACTTATGACCTATAATTCTCTCTGCATACACATGATAATGTTTGAATGTATTGAATAACTCTGAGTTATCTTTGATCACATAGATAGTGATCCATCTGGTAGCATCATCAACATAAATCACATAATACCTTGAACCATTGATGTTGAAATCCTTTGATGGTCCCCACACATCTGTGTGTACCAACTCAAGCTTCTCTGAATACATAAAACTATGCTTGGAATAAGATTGCTTATGAGCCTTACCTAATTGACATGCCTCACATCTGTATGTCATATGTTGACCTGCAACATCAGGCAATCCAAGCACTGAACCATTGTTAACCATATCTTTAATACCTCTTTCATTGAAATGTCCAAGTCTTTTGTGCCAAAGATCTAACTCAGAGATCTTATGTCCTCCATAGTGAACAAAGCATGACCAACATTACCTTGAATCTTCAATGTGAACAATCTTCCTTCTTTCTTTCCTGAAACAATTTGTTTATACCCATTGCTAGGGTCTTCCACAAACACTCCTTCATTAGTGAACCTAACTTCATAACATTTTCAACAATTTGTCCTACACTTATCAAATTCTTTGGAATTGCAGGAACATACAAAACCTTAGTCAAGAGAGTACTACCATCCTTGGCCTTCACTGATCCAATTGACTTCACAATATGCTTTGTATTGTCACCTGTTTGAACTACATGATTAGTTACTTTACTATCCAAATCAGTCATCAAAGCTATGTTGCCACTCAGGTGATTGCTACACCCTGAGTCAATGTAGAAGACTCTTTGGTCTTCACTTTGCCTTTCACAAGTTGCATTCATTATCAATGTTGAATCCTCCTTCTAATCTGAAGCATAATTGTAGTAGGTATTGTTGTATTGTTGACTTTGGAATCCTCTACCTGCATTTCTTCCAAAGTAACCTCTACTACCTCTACCTCTGAAATTACCTCTTTGAATTCTGCCACCTCTTCCTCTTGAATTAAAGTTCTGATTATATCCACCATTACTCTGAGTATTATGCCAACAATCATTAGCTAAGTGATTTGTCTTACCACAAATCCAGCAAGCTTTGACTCCATCTTTATTACTCCTGCCTCTTCCTCTACCTTTGCCACCTCCTCTTCCTCTTAGGAAGTTAGCTTGGGCTAGTTGTACCTTCAAGGCTTACGACTAAGGTGGCGACCAAGGCATAGACATTGGCATACCTTGTCATCCGAGTCACCGAAGTCACCGTTGGCGCCGTTGGTTGTGTGCGAGGGAGGACCTCAACGATCAAGGAATATAGAGGTTCCCGGTACTTCCCGGGAGGTCACCCATCCCAGTACTATTCCCCCCTAGAGCTCACTTAACCGTGGCAATCTTTTGCCACTAAGCTACACTATTGTGGTGTCTGAAGAAGGGGAAAGACTAAGGTTGACATTACCTTGAACAAGTTTTGGTCCCTCAAAGCTTCATTCTTTGCGTTCAAAGCCTATTTCTGAAGCATTTTTGGGGTGTCTTTTGGAGCCATTTTGGAGTACTTTCGCACATAGTTCTCTTCACACAGGTCCAAGAACATCAAGAATAGCGTTCTTTGTACTTCTCAGAAAATAAATATCAACCTTTGGGGTTGTATCTTCAGCACACTCGTAAAACTACAGGTTTCTCAAGAGGGGTTTTCAGTTTTGGTGGGAGCAGCCGCTGCAAATTTATGTAGGTTTTTTAAGCCTAAAACATCAGAGTTGACAGACACTTGCAGGTGTTATTGGCTAGTTTTTGGGCTGTGTATTCAGCCTTTTAGTGTCATTTTACTGCATATATTGAGCACATACACACCATGTACGCTTTTGTGGATACCGCTTATGTACGTCCATGTGGTCATTGATATAGCGGTTACGTTCTTTGCATAAAGCCTTTTACGTTTGATAAAGAGGGTTGGGGTGAGGTTTTCTTAACTAGGAGACACCCAGATGTCAGGGTCTCTTCAGTGATGCGGGTGGAAGACTTACCCAGCCTTGCCATAGGAGATGTATGATAGTTGTTCATAGGTGCTCGATAAGCCTAGTTGGCTTCTATTGGGTAACTGATTATATGCAGTGGAGTCAGTGATTCACTATGCAGGTAGACATGTCAGTGCTTGCAATTTTATGATACTTTGACACTCGTCATATGCTAATTCTGCAGAGGATACTCTAGCAAAATTTTTCCAGATTTCTGGTTTAGTCAACTATACAGTGGTCGATTTACTCCTTGATACACTTATTTATTGGTGTTTGGACTGTTCTAGCTCCATTATCATTCTATTCCGTTCTCTACCATCATGGCATCAGAGGTCTCACGCACATCCGATGGATCAGGGTCTAGTGCTAGTGTTCCGAGGAGGAGCTATAACTTGCAGGGCAAAGACCATTTTGAGATCCGAAAAATTGATGGCACAACCTTTGCTCTATGGAAGAATGAGATTAAAGATGTGTTGATTCAAATGAGGCAATGGAAGCCAATAAATGGGATTTCAAAGAAGCCTGCTGACATGGATGAAGATGATTGGGATGAGTTAGATGAAATGGCCAGGTCTACCATTCGCTTGCACCTAGAAGATAATGTTTACTTTACAGTATTAGACTGTGAAAGTGCAGAGGAGCTTTGGAAGAACTTATGCAATACATATGAAAAAGAGACGGCATCAAATAAAGTGTATCTGATGAGAAAATTATATGACCTTTCTATGAAGGACACAGATAGTGTTGCTGCTCATCTAAATGAGTTTGATGCTATATTCTCCTAGTTATAGGCTCAAAAAATGGATATGGATAATGAAATGAAAGCAGTATTGCTGTTATGCACCCTGCCATCATCATGGGATACGTTTTGCACAGCTATTAGCAACAGTGCACCTGGTGGTAAAATCATCTATGATGACATATGTGGAGCACTCTTGAGTGAGGAGATTCATAGGAAATCTATGGTTGGGACTCAGAGTGGAGATGCATATAATGTTCATGATTCTTACCAAGGAAAGAATCAGCAACGTGGCAGGAGCAAGAACAAGGAAAAGAATGGTCAACGAAATAAGAGTAGAAGTAAATCAAGGAAGAGGGATATCGAATGCCATTATTTTCATAAGAAAGGACACATGAAGAAAGACTATTATGCATTAAAGAATTCTAAAGGTAAAGGACAAAATGTTGATGGGCATGTTAAACAGTTACCTGCACCATCTACTTCGATTGTGAAGATTGAAGAAATTAATGCTATTTCTAATGATGCTGATGTGTTGACACTTGATAGTACTGTGCCATCTGAGGCACTTATGGCTGATTCTCTTTCCCACACCTGGTTGCTAGATTCTAGTGCTTCTTTCCATGTGACACCACATAGAGAATGGTTCTCTAATTATGCAGCAAAGTCTCTTGGTACTGTGAGACTTGGTGACTCTTACCAGTGTGATGTTGTGGGATTGGAGATGTGGTTGTGCAGTTCATTGATGGTTCAAAATTTACTATGCATAATCTACACCATGTACCTCAATTATCACGCAGTTTGATGTCAGTTGGTCAACTTGATGACCTTGGTTACAAGGTGGTCTTCTATGCTCAATCCTTTCGTATATCAAAGGGCAATATGGTTATTGCAAAAGGAAACAAAGTTGGCTCACTTTATCCTTTATTTGTATCACAAAAAGAACACTTGTTAGCTGTTACTGAACAACCTATGGCTTGTATTTGGCATGGTCGTTTGGGCCATATATCTCGTAGTGGAATGGAAAATATTTCTCGTTCTGGCTACTTACCTATGTTATCTTTCTCTGATTTTTCATTTTGTGAGCATTGTCAATATGGAAAGCAAACCAGAAATGTGCATAATAGAATGCACATTGAACCTTCAATTCAGCCTTTAGATCCCGTTCATACAGATGTGTGTGGTCCTATGCCCACTAGGTCCTTAGGTGGTTCCCTTTACTTTGTCACTTTCATAGATGATGCTACTAGAAAAGTCTAGGTATATCCTATCAAATCAAAGGATGATGTATTCCCTACTTTCAGAAAATGGCTTGCTTCAGTTGAGACTGGAAAAGGAACTAAGCTTAAGGCTTTACGTTCAGATAATGGGGGTGAGTATACCTCACATGAATTCAGCCTTTTCTGTCAGTCTAGAGGGATTCGTAGAGAGTTTATAGCTCTTTATACCCCAGTACAGAATGGTGTAGCTGAGAGGATGAATAGAACTAATCAAGATAGAGTAGTCTCTATGTTGCATCATGCAAACCTCTCACAAGGTTTTTGGGCAGAAGCAGTATTGATTGCAGTTCATGTGATTAACCTTTCACCTAGTATTGCCAAAGGTCTGAAAGTGGCACAAGAGTTATGGACAGGGAAACCACCATATTATGATCATCTTTGAGTTTTTGGGTGTGAAGCATATGTTCATATACCCAAGAATCTTAGATAAAAGTTGGACCATAAGTCAAAGAAATGCATTTTTCTAGGATATGGTCAAGAAGGACAATTAGGATATCGCTTATGGGATCCTGAAACACGGTCAGTGATCAGAAGTAGTGATGTCATTTTTAATGAGTCTAAGATGCATAAACAGCCCATTAAGGAGGTTGAAGTGAGAAGAGTGGTGTTTGAGGATACTAGTCCTCCAGTTAGCATGCATAAAAATGTTGCACATAGGGATGTTCAAGAGAATGTCCATTCAGATCAGTCTGCACATGTTCCTGTTCAGCAACCATTGAGACGTTCTGCACGTGTCTCACATCCACCTGATAGGTACGTTCCACGTTTAGATTTTGTTATGCTAACAGATGTCGATGAGCCTTCTTGCTACAAAGAGGCTATGCAGACAGAGGATCATGTCAAGTGGGAGCGTGCCATGAAGAGTGAGTTGGATTCTATTCACAAGAATGGTACTTGGGACTTAGTACCTTTGCCAAAGGGTAGGAAAGCTTTACCATGTAAATGGGTATATAAGCTGAAATTCACATCAGATAGTGCTTCTCCAAAATATAAAGCACGACTTGTTGCAAAAGGTTTTAAGCAACAACATGGTGTTGATTTTGAGGAAATCTTCTCTCCAGTGGTCAAGATGACTACTTTGCGCATGTTGCTTGGATTCGTTGCAATGGAGGACTTAGAGCTAGTCCAAATGGATGTGAAAACAGCTTTCTTGCATGGAGATCTTACAGATGAGATCTATATGGAACAACCTGAGGGTTATGTAGTTCCTGGCAAGGAAAGTCTAGTTTCTAAGCTCAAGAAGAGCTTGTATGGACTTAAACAGTCTCCTAGACAATGGTACCAAAAGTTTGATGCTTTTATGAAGTCCCAAGGCTATTCTCGGAGCAATGAGGATCATTCTAGGCCAAATGGCCACCAGACACTTCTTTGTATATGTTCTTTAATAAAACATATAGTGGCCTGGTCAGTCACAGACTGTAATTTTGATCACATTTGTAAGACCTAAGAAGTCTGTCTTCGTGCTCCCTGTGTACTGTGTTTTTTGCATATTTTGCAGCCTCTGTGCGGAGTACTTCGTGCAGCCTTAGGAGAATTTTCTGCTCCGAGCATATTGTCGTGGAGCTCTCGAAAAGTAGAGCGCACTGTGGTGCATCGCCATCGAAATACTTCAATAGTATTCTTTGTAGGGGTAGGCTCAAGTGAAGTGAGGAGACTATGTTACTAGGTAATATGTTTGGTTGCACTACTATCAAAATACCAAACATCAAAGTGCCTACATACATATGCTACTCATGAGAAGAATGTTCATAATTGCAATGAGTAGTAAACACCCATTCTTCATTCTAAACAAGGTTGGTCGACCCAAGTTTAAATATAGAGGCCTTTGCCACAATCATTCCAACACCTTTCTTCTTTGCCTCTTTTGCAATCAGTTTAGGGAAACTTCTAATTAGATGATCATTTACCTTACAATCCTTGAAAAATTGTTTCTACTTTTCTATTTTCTTGCCATCTTTATCTTCCTTCTTTGACTATGCAGTATTGGCAAAAATTTGCTTACTAATAGATGACATTTTCCATTTTGACTAGTCAAGAAAGCTTGATTTGCAACACACATAATTGATCTTTTATGTCTAGATTGATCTTCTTATAGCAATTTAGAGACTGACTCCTCAAAATTTAAGGCATTTGGATTGCCTTTCATCATCATATGAAGAGTAGAAGTAAAAATCTAAGAAGAATATGGAACACCATTAATAATAGTCTGCACAAGTGAACTATCTAGTAAAATTTGATTGCTAGAAATCAACTAATCTTTCAAATCCTTGATCTTTATCAAAAAAGTGTTCATTTAATCTCCTTCATTCATATGCTCACTCTTCAATTGTTTTTAAAGGTAAGCAACATGAGCCTCTTTTCTTGCATGTTATAGTGTGTATGCTTGCCAAATTTTGTGCGATTTTAAGACTCTGACCAGAAGGTTGTCATGATACCCTAAAGAATGTGACAACTTGCACTGATACCAATTGTTGGAATTCAAGGACTATCTAAGGATGCAATAGCATGAGGAGGAAGAAGAAGCTTGGAGCACAACACTGAATGTATTACTAATGCACAAAGATAAGTAGCATGTTAGGGTTATAGGTATATATATCAGCCGCGGAAAAAACCTCCTAAAGAGCGAAAAATGTGCTTATAGATATGCACAACACTAAAATGTTAGAGGAAAAGTTTGAGGTGGTTCTTCCTCTAGTAAGACATATCTATAATCTTTGCATAATCAAAGAAGAAAGACAAATATGAAAAGAATTAAGATAAGTAGAAGAATAATTTTGTTAGTACTATAAGGCGAATGATCACGTTATGAGAACTATCCTAGGATTGCTACTAAGGAGGCAAAGAAGAAAGCCATAGAAATGCATGTTGCACATGCTTCTACTCCTAAGATTGAGTCCATTGACTTGGTGCACAATGAAGAATAGGCATTTACTAATACCACATCATCTGACCATCATTGCATGTTTTTTGTGGAATCAAATGTATGGTTCTTTAACAATGGTGCAACCAAACATATTACCTCTCAATATTTTTTCTTTATCTCACTTAAGCCTAGCCCTAATGAGAATATTATTACATGTGCAAACAAATCCCCTTATCCTGTCATGGGATTTTGAAAATTTTTCCTATTGTTGCTAATGTAGTAAATTCACATTCTCATATGTAAGAGTACAAATCATGATTTCTGGTGAGAAAATCACTATATCCGGTATGCTATGCCATGGGTTCTATAAGCTCGTGAAATGTGGAAAACATATGGATGTGAAGTTCAAAATTTGCAATTACTATTGATAGGTGTCTTCTTTGCTTAAACTTGGAGCATAGCTTGTAAACTTGTATGCGAGGATTGCATTTTGGGCAAGATGCATTGTTCTTCTTTTATCAAAGCTGGTATGGTACAATGAGAGCTAAACATAAATTGTAACTTTGTTCATAGTGATGTTTGCGGTCCTATGCGAGCATGTTACACCATCTTTTGACAACTAGCTACACTTTATTAAGTTTGTATATCTATCCGCCTAGGTTAGGACCAAAGTTTGTCCTCTACATGCAATCTCTAAAGAGGCATTTTTTGCAAAGTAAGGGTCTTCATAATGAAAAACACATTTTTGAATGAACTACATTCAACAATCACAAATTTTGCATTATGATAGCTACAAAGAAGCAACATGGCATATAAATAGAGTTATATAACATGGCATAAGTGATTTTGACAAGAAACATAGTGATAAGATACTTTCTATAAGTGCGTTTTGATCTTGTACATGCATGTTGCAATAAGCTTTGACGTCATGAAGAAGCTATATTTCTAGATAATATCATGATATTTTGTAAACATATTAGAGATTGTTGATGGAATATGTAGAAAGATGAAAGATTAATGAGTAGTCATACTCTTATTGGAGCCCATTATTACTTGAAAAACATGTATGCACCTATGATAATTTAAGCACTAGTGGTGACCTTCAAATCCCAATACTTTTTTTATGGTCAAGGTCTTCATCTTTATTTCTAAGATTTGACCAATTTATCATGTGAGACTGTCCAGTGGTGGAGTTCTATCATAAAAACTCAAACATTCTTCCTTTTTCCTCACAATAAGGAGACCATCACATTAATATAAGATTGTATAAGAATTATGGAGGAAGACTACCTAAGTTGATGAAGACATGCTCTTATACTAGGTGGGAATCCATGCAATATTCATTTTGGAATCTTGGGGAATCCATATAATATTCATTTTGGGGTCTTGTGATATAAAGATGCCAGAATATCTAAACACATGGTTCATTTTTATCATTTTTAATTAGTATATATCGTTAAGTAAAGGATTCTCCAAGTCTCTCTCAAGATAAAGCTATAGAGATTTCTCCAAAATTGATGATATTCACATACATCTAGATCTTTCATAGTGATTTTATTGGGATGGCATTCCAATAATGAGGGGAAAACATATGATCTTAGAGGAGAGTTTTTCTTTTTTTCTTTTTAATTTTAAGAGGAAGTTCGACCGAAGCCTAATCTCCCTAGGCTTGAATGTATTGAAAAAAAATTTATACAAGTAAAGGGCATAGTACCCCAGACCCCCCTGTATCCCACAAAACAGGGGTTAGACTACCGAAGCATCACAAGAAAAGAGCTTCCCGAAGGCATTTAGTTTCAATGGCTCGAAGGCAATACAAGAGTGGACTGAACACACTCGCCCGGGCATGTCCAATAGCCCATAGGGATTGAACACAAAACCTCCGCCTCAAGAAGTGAGTGCCCAAACAACTCGCCTACGATACACGGACTCAAGAGAGCTTTCCACAAAACTCAAAATCTTTCTTTTTAAATGGTAAAGAAGTCGATCACATCTTCGCTTGATTTAGCCATCGTAGAAGTGTGTGACAATAGGAGTAAGTGGCTTGGTATACTCTTTCATGCAAAGCTGGTATGAAGTCATCTATACTTGCATGGTTTATATATAGTAGAGGGGTGCTTGTGTACGTTTTCCTGTAATTGATGGTGATTTGCAAATTGCGATAGTCATCAACCTGAATCACAATGCGGGGGGGTGAATGCATGTGCTTAGCCGTCGTCTGGTGCAGCGTGCCCGTTTCCTGCATCGGAGATTCCATGGATTCGAGTATACTTATCCTCCAGCTAGCAGATCTGGCCGCGGAATATTTTCCTTGGAGACCTTGCAGTACGCGAAACAAGAAGCGCTATGCCGTTCTGCAGATGACTTCCCTTTGCAAAATGCAGTTCATGTCTCAGCTCCCAATGAATTTCTGTTGTTGGATACACAGGCGATTTTCTCTTCGTTGGTTGCACTTTTGCGAACCTGCGGTGATAATAGATTCATCTCAGAGGGTAGAAAAGTCCATTCGGCGCTCATTGAAGATGGACTGGTGCAGCGCCGCTCTGCCCAGGACCCTCTTTTCCAAATGTATGCGAAGTGCAAAGCGATTGATGACGCAGAGAATATCTTTTATGGCGTTGATTGCTTGAGCATTGTATCTTGGAATTTGATGATCAAGTCTTACCTGCGCAAAGGATGGGGAGAAAAGGCTTTTCAACTTTTTGAGAGGTTGCAACAACAAAGCTTTACCCCTACTAAGGTCACACTCATCTGCCTGCTTTCTGCGTGCTCGGTTGATAGAAAACTCTTCACTGGCAAAACCATACACACACGCATGCTGATGTTCGAATTTGAGGACAGCACAGCTATCTATACATCGCTTCTTAACATGTACGGGCGATGTGGCAACATAGAAGATGTACATAAAGCTTTTAGTGTTATTGAAGATCGTGATGTCATCACATGGAATGCTATGATTGATGCGTTCCATGAGCATGGAATTTATGAAGTTTCTTTCACCTTATTTTCCCGAATGCACGTGGAGGGGATCTTTCCTAACAGGGTTACCTTTATCAGCATGCTTGATGCTTGTCAACGTGTAGAAGCCTTAAATGAAGGCAGATTGTTGCACCGATATGCCACTGACAGCGGACACATGTCTGAAGTGTCTGTGGTCACAGCAGTAATTAGTATGTACGGTAAAGGTAACAAACTAGAAGAAGCAACTTTTTTGTTCAAACATTTTACTGAGAGGGATACAGTTTTGTGGAATGTTATGATAGCATTGTACTCACTCCATGGGAGATCTAGAGAGGCCTTAAATGTGTTGGATCAGATGCTACTTGAGGGCTTTCTACCAACCAGAATTACTTATGTCAGTGTTTTCAATGCGTGTGCCATTCGAGCTGCAACATTTGCAGGTCAATGCGTCCATGCTTGCATTGTTGACACTGAGATGGAAAATGACATTGATATTGTAAACTCCATGATCAACATGTATGGCAAGTTTGGTAACATTGAAAATGCTCTTTCTGCTTTCCAGAACCTTAGCAACATTGATGTGGTTACTTGGAGCACCATGATTGCTGCCTATGCAGAAGTAGGACAGTGTGGGAATGCTCTACAAGCTTTTGAGGAGATGCAGCAAAGAGGAATCACACCAAATGCAGTTACCATAATCAACATCCTACATGCATTTCAGTCAGAGGAAGACATTGATGAACTCAAAGGAATTCATGACTATATGTTGGGCCATGGTCTGAATGAAGATGTCATGATAAGTACAGCTCTCATCAATGCTTATGGAAAGTGTGGTAACATAGTAGCTGCACAAACCGTGTTTCATACGATTGTGAAGCGTGACATGTGCTGTTGGACAGCCATTATCTCTTCTCATGTTCGGGTTGGGCAGTATAAGGAAGCATTGATGTTGTTTGATCAAATGAAAAAATCGGGGATAATACCAGACACCATTGCAATAGCAAACATCTTGGCAGCATTTTCAGATATTGATGACTCATCATCAGACTGTGAAAGAATGCATAATTTTATGATGCTTCAAGGTATTGACTTGGATGATGTTCTAGGAAGTGCAATGCTCACCATGTATGGAAGAAGTGGGAAACTGGTTCTTTCTGAAGCACTTTTTGAAATTCTGCCTAAGAACGAGGTAACCACATGGAATGCCATGATGTCTGTATATATTCAACATGGGCTGTTTAAAAAGGCGTTGGATCTCTTTTATCAGATGAGCATAAAAGACCTCCAGCCAGATAAGGACTCGTTTGTGAGCTCCCTTACAGCATGCGCTAATGAAACGTCTTTAGCAGATGGAGAAAAGGTACATCATCTTCTTTCCAATGCTGGGATTTTCTTGAATGATGTCATAGGTGCCTCTTTAGTAAACATGTATGGAAAATGTGGCTGTCCTGGTATTGCAAAAACTGTTTTGGATCAAATGCCAAGATATAGTTTGATACTGTGGAATGCTGTAATTGGATTTCATGCTCAGTACGGTGAAGGCATGAAGGCCATTCAAGCTATACAGGATATGTGCAACCAAGGTTGTAGGCCAGATATTATATCCTTGGTTAGTGTTCTCAATGCATGCAGTCATACTGGTCTTATTGATGAAGCTCTCTTGTTTGTGAGTTCAATGGAAGACACATTTTCTCTCTCTCCTTTGGCTGATCATTATATCTGTGTCATGGACATGCTTGGAAGATCAGGGAGACCAGGAGAGGTAGAGGTATTGATAATCCAAATGCCTTTTCAACCTAAATCTGTTTTATATATGTCCTTACTTGGGGCCTGCCAATCACTGGCCAATGTGGATCTGGGGAAGCGTGCTGCAAAGTGCATGGCTGAATTGTCATCAGAAGATTCTGGCCCTTATGTAAGCCTCTCAAATATTTTTGCTCTTCAGATTCCAGAGAAATCAATAAGGCAGTCATCCCTTAGCATCCTTCTGTAGTGTAGAACTGCCAAGTAGAAATTTTTCCTGCAATGAGTTGGCATTGCACTATAGTATATACAATATTTAAAAAATGAAAAAAAGGTAAGTTTGACATCCAGTGAATCTGGAATAAACAGGTAGCAAATTATAAATGACGGTAGGAGTATGTGTTTCACAGAGAGGGTTGGGGAGAACCTATCAGGATCTGAATGCTGTTGGGAACAGCTTCACAAACAAGGTATATGTTACTAGACCGTAAGGATAAAGGAGGGTTTTGGGAGCCCAAAACTATCAAGGTGCAATATACACAATCTCTCTCTCAGCCAGATTCAGCAAGCATTGGAGTTTAGGTCATGCATACATAATGACTATACAAGTCCAAGGGCCCTTAGGACACAAAAGGCGAGCTCTGAGGAATACTTGAAGGCGACAAATTTCAGAAAACTTTCAGTTATCTAAAGTTCAGCTCTTACCTATGGGAAAGAGAAGCAATGTGTTCATGTTAGATATACTCAATACTCCACCCTCAAGTGATGTCAAATGATCCATAGTGCTCTAAGTTGTAAGGCTTCCATTATGAGGAGAAGCCATTATGAGAGCTCGAATATTTATGGAACCCTAACTTCCAAGTTAGATGAGGTCTATGTGTGAACGTAAATGGTAATAGATGATCTTTGTGACCATGGCCATAAGGCTAGGTAGGGCATAAACTTTTGGACCATTGGGTTGCTATTCAATGTGAAAATAAAGGTCCTGTGGTGTCGGACACTTTCCTTGCAAGAGATTGACAAATTACGACTACCACGTGCTAGAGAGATGACTCTCCTCCCAACTTTATGCCTGTATATATAGCTGCTCGAATCAACGAGGACCACAAATGTAATTAGACTCCACAAGTGCATGTGTAATCTCCTCCACTCCTTTAATATCTTCCATTAGAGTCTATTAGTCGTAGGAGTGATCTCGACCACTGCTTTAGTACCTTCCACTAGAGTCCATTAGTGATTGGTGTACTCGCCACTCGAGTCAAGTCTCTCTAGACTCAAGTTAATTCATGTTAACTTGAGTTAGAAGGCTCTAAAGCTCTTTGCGCAAAATGCTCTCCCCATGCTCCCCATGGTGGTTGAACCCAAGACTTCCTTCTTCACAACCTTGAGACTTAACCACTAGTCTAAGTGGATCATTTGTTTAAGAGACCATATGAAGTTATGCTTAAGTCTAGTCTTGAGATCTTTGGTCATACAAATGATGACCAAACAGTGTCAGATTTCCGATCTGTCTCAACCGGCTCAACCTTTAGATCATAGACTTACTCTATTGTATTCTTTCCCCCTTGGAAAAGATTTTCGTCCTCGAAAATAAATCTATAAATAATAACCATAGGCAACCTCCGAGCCTCATGTTCTTAAACCAGAAGAACATGGTCTTGTTCTAAAACTTGAAGAATATGTCTCATCTTTGCGGTGGGATCCCTGCCCAAATGATTCAAAACATTGTTTAGCTTTGCACTTTGATAAACTGGTCAAAGTGCAAAGTAGTGAATGAATTATAAGGGTGGATCTAAAAACATCCCTAGCCACTTCACTGTTTCTCGATGTGCAATGTAAGCACAAACATATGAAATGGATGGATTACAATTACTAGTCCATTTCTGGGCATGGCTGGTGCATAGACTTAGTAACTAAAGCGGAATTTTTATCCTATCAAGACTTTGAGAACTCTTGATTCACTTGAATTTGATTTGAAAAACTTGAAGTTTGATTGGCTTAAACATCGAACTTGGATGTTTGTACAATGGTTTACTATCTAACTGAACTCCTTTTGCTTACGCACAAAGAGTAACTAAGCATGACTATTATATAATACTGAAAACATAACCAACAAATTAACTCAAGTCGGTTGGAGTTAGTTTATATTTTCAGGATCCAAGTCCCCAAAGATTGAATTCTTTACCTTCCCACGCGGCTATTTCTGTAAATTTTGTCATGGTTAGTGTTTTGTTTTGGACTCCAAGTTGTCCTCTCCAATCATGAAGTAACAAAGAATCAACAAATCATCTTTATTTTGTCAATCCTAGGAATATCCACAAGACCACAGCCCCTTCAAGATAATAGATTCAAGGAAATAAGAGATTGATGGCTGGATTGCTGAGAGAAATTGAAAATGAAGAGAAAATCTTGAGTTTACCATAACTAAGGCAAATCTCCATCATTTTCCATGTTCTTTGTGTCAAAACCATGCCATTTCATTAGCAGAATACAAATATGAACTCAAAACTGAAAAATATCACCTGTATCACAAAGACGAGACAATCGCGATTCTGTACCAACAGACGATTTTCACAATTTTGGAACTTCCTGCAATCCTTTCCACTCATTTACAGCAATAGGTCTCTCCCTTCATACAACTTACTCAGTAATACACAATTAAGACTCACAAATCTCCATGATTAAGCAAGAGACAAGCTCACACATCAAAAGAAATACACTCAACAGGAGAAAACACGATTTTGCAGAAACTCTTTCTTCTCTATTGATAGCTTGAGCAAATGGCTAACCAACCTCTCCAAAATAGAGAAAATTGACTTATATACATTTTCAAGTGTCCCTTTTCACACTTGAAATTAGGTCTTTTTCTCTAATTTTCTAAAAAAAATGCTATCTAAGAGTTTCTAAAAATTCTCCAAAAATTACATAAGATCCTCAACCACATAAGGAAGACTCTTCCTTATTTTTACAATCATTGCATAAATATTTTACAATTTTTTTTGACTTTTTACTAATTTTTTCATCAAAAATGCTCCTTCAAAATTACTCCTTCCAACATCCTTCCCCTCCTAAGCCTTTCGGCTCCTGACGAAAGATTTTCTTGTGTGAGCTCAGCTTTATTTCTTCTTCCTTTGATACACTTGTGACACCAAATCATGGCTCTTCCTTTCTGTGACATTCAACTTATTGATCATTTCGAATAAAGCTTTCCTCCATTGCACTGCAGCTTCAGGCTTATCTATGACATCCTTCTTTAAATATTCGGTGTAAGCAACTTCATAGGCAGTAAGTCTTGCTTTTGTAACAATTGATAGGTTTCCAAAAATCTCTGACTCCCTCTCAAAAAACCCATAATCGAAAGCATCCTCAAAAATCTGTAAGTAATGACTACCCAAAAATATAATTCTGTTGTAGTAGGCCATTAAGCAGATCCTGTCTGGTGTCTCACTCAAATCAAACAAAAGAGCATCAGTTGGTGAATTAAAGCCTATGTAGTTCAAAATTCTGATATCTGTATCAGTGTAGGTCTCGATACAGGCTAGAATCAATCTCATTATTCTGACAAGTAATATACAGGCTGGATCATTAACATCTTTATATGTTGTTAAAACTGACTCAGCAGTATTCACCATGTAATTTTTTGTAGGCCAAGTGCCTGCCTTTGGACCTGCTATTTTTGGAAAATTCAGCCATTTTGCTGGAATCTGTCCTGTTTTTCTCCTTTCCCAAAAAACAGTCCATTCTCTTCTTCTGGCAACTGGACAATAAGCTGGGTTGATCTTTAAATTCAAAGGTGCCTCTTTCCAAATTTTCCTGCATTCCTTATTGGCATCCAACCACTTATTCCTCCATTTAGGATTTGCTCTTTCAAATAACTCCTTCGTGACATTAATATCTTCTTCATACTCAAGGTATTTGTTCGGAGATAGCCCTACTCTGGCTAAT
Organism: Ceratopteris richardii; assembly: GCA_020310875.1. Taxonomy (NCBI): domain Eukaryota; kingdom Viridiplantae; phylum Streptophyta; class Polypodiopsida; order Polypodiales; family Pteridaceae; genus Ceratopteris; species Ceratopteris richardii. The sequence goes on from CM035409.1 coordinate 53,466,343, forward strand.
TGATAATTCTTTATACTCTCCAAAATCATACAGAAAGGTATTCCCAATCCATCTGCCGCCCAATGATGCTGATCTGGATTAATGCCTTTATTCAGAGCAAAATTAACTATTTGATCTTCATACTCATCATGCATTTTTCTGATAAATTCCATTCTTGACTCTCTATTGGTCAATAATTTCTGTACAAACTCTTCAGAATATTCTTCCTCTGTTTCTTTGGCTGCTGACTCCTTGTTCTCCTGTTCCCTGTCAAAATCCCCTGTTTCATATTCTCTGTTGTCTGTATCTTCTGCCTGTACTTGATCTTGAATTTCTTCTGGAACTTTTGATTTCTCCAACTGTTTCTGTAATTCTTCTATAGTCATCATTGAACTTTTGTTCTGAGCTGCCCATAACTCCTTTTCCTTCCTCCACTCATTTCTTTCTTCCTCCATCTTTGCTTGCCATTCACTTCTTTCCTTCTCTACCTCCAAATGTAATTGATGATATCCTCTCATTGATGTGGCAGCATGAGTGTTTGCCTGTTTCTCCATTTCTTTGGCCTCTTTTAATTCTGTTTGAAGTCTTTGAATTTCTTTATGCAGCTCTTCCTTTTCTTCCTCTGTCAATTGAACAGATTTACTTTCACCTTGTAGTTGACCTTCTTCTAACAACACTTTATTAATCTCTTCATGAGCTCTAGTCAGAATTTGATAAGATGTTTGTAAAGTTCTGTATCTTCCTCCAATGGTTTTTAATTCCATATCCATTTTGGCATTCTGTTCTGATAACTTTACACTCTTTTCTTCCAAATATTGGATCCTGTTCTGCTTCTGAACCTCTGCTTCTTCCAAAGCAATGATTCTATTGAGATATTCTTCATTCCTTTCCTTTATCATCCTTAATTGCTCTGTCATCTGCTCTTTTTCTTTCTTGTGTTCTTTGATAATTAAACTGCCTTTTTCAAATTCTGATTCAGCCACCATTCCTGATATGATCATATTTCTGCTAGATGGTCTGAATTGTTCAATGTTGCTCATAATCATTTGACAAGCTGATCTTATATTTTTGGGTATTCTTTCCAACCCTACTTCTATTTCTGTCTGTCTAACTTCAATTTGCTTATCTTCTTTATCCACATCATCTTCTTCTGCTGCTGTTTCATCTTCTATGTCCTGCATGTCTTGTTCTTCATCATTGTGATCATAGTTCTCTGTATCCTGATTGTTATCTTCCTCCTCATAAACTAGTGCTCTGTCATTTGCACTCTTCTGCTCTGAAAAATCTGAAGCTTCCTTCTCTTTTAATGGCTTCTTTTCTTCCACTACTTGTTGCTTCTCTATAAAGAGCTGGTCTTCCTTAATTAGTATCTCCTTCTCTTGTGTTAGGGTTTCCTGACTATTATCTGAGTCCTTTTCAACAAGAATTTGTTGAACTTCCCTGAGTTGTTCTTCCTGTTCCTGCTTTTCCTGAACTTCAACTGATTCAATTTCTTTTGTACCAGCAACCTGGTCATTACTTTTCTCTTTTATGCATTCCTGATCTTGCTCCTCAATATCCATAAAATCTGCTTCCACCTCCTGTTCTTGATCATTCTTAGATGTAAATTCCTCACTGCTTTTTATATCCTGCAGCACATCCTTTATACTTTGAACAATTCCTTCCTCTATTACTTGTCCCAAGACCTCTTGAGCATTCTTTTCTGATTCTAACTCCTTGCTTTCCTGTTCTTTGGATGCATCCTTCTGCTGATTATTTGAGCTAAGTACACTGCCAAATACTTTCTTTGCTAGTTCCTCCAAACTTGCAGTCAATCTTGCATTTAATTTGAACTGTGTTTGTGATGGGTTGGTCCATATTGAATTTTTGTCAACATTCATTATTCCAGAATTATCTTCATTTCTCTTCTGGTCTTCCTCTTCTGTCATCCTTGCCTTTCCTTTTAACTGCCTCCTTTTTTCTTCAGCACTCACCTGTGGAACTATTTCCTCCTGTGTCTGCTTCTCTTGAGGTTTCTTACTTGAATCCTCAGATGTCTTCACTTTTTCCACAGCCTGTACAGCTATATTGGGAGTGTTGGGTATTGACAGATTTAAACTTTTTAGCAAAAAACTCTCAATGTCGCTGTCTGAATCAGATGAGAATCGTGAAGATCCTCCCACTTCTTGTTCTATAGGCTTTGACACTTCCATCTCTGAGGTTAGCTTTTGTGTTTCTTTGGTAATTACCTGTCTCATTTCTTTTATCACAGGTTCATCTGCCATCTTTCCTTTCCCTTTCTTTATCATCTTCTTCTTTTGAACAGGTTTCCTTGGCATCTTCTTTTTCACTATCACCGTAGTTCTGGCCTCTGGAGGTCCTTGTAACTCCTTGAAGTATGCCAGCAATTCTACCTCCTTCTTTACAAATATCTCTTCAGTTTCTGCTGCCATCATTTCTTCATGCAATGCTTCATAGTGCTCCACCTCTTCTTGGATCCAATCGGTAGCTTTACATGAAAAATCTTCCAACATTTTTTGATATTGTGCCTCGTATATGGCTCTTTTGCTGTTTCCTTGAGTGAGATAAGTGTAAAGTTGTTCTTTGCTTGTCTGCGGAGGATGAGGTTCACTGGAGGATTGCACCTTTTTCTGTGCTGCCACCTGTTCCTCTCTTGTTTCTTCCGCCTGTTCTAACTCTACTTTTCTGGGGTCCAACTTTCTTTTCTTTACTGGAATCACTTCCTCAGATATTACTTTTCTCTTCATTCCTGTTCCCCTCATGCGAGTTTGTCCTTCTGATTCTCTTCCAAGTGCCTTCTTTGGGGGACTTTTGATTCCTGACATCAAATTTCTGAAGTACTGTGCCTCAGGAGCTAACTTTAACTGTTCTTCCATACCTAGAACATGATAAATGATTTTTGTCAAAAACTGGGCTCCATTCATGAATTTTTTCTGCTCCCAATGCTTTGCTGCTTCCTTCAGCTGTTCATGGATGTAAGGTGAGACATCCATCACCCCAAATGGCTTGGTTTTATCTTTGTTATTGAACATTAGTAGAGTTACTGACTTATGAGGCATGGTGTACCTTGGTAATTTCGGAAAACAAAAGAACTGCAAGAACATTCTTATAGCATATTCTTCATTTTCTTTTCCCTTGAAGTCAGTGAACTTTACATACCCCGTGTAAGTCTCCTTATTTTTCTTGACAAAACTTTGGTCCAGTTTAGTGCCCATGGGATAGAACTGTAAGGCGGCTCTGATATGTTCTGCTTTGATGACTATCCCTGCCTCCTGATTGTCTTTATTCTTCACTTTACATCTGAAGTAGGCATCATTGCCTTTTCCCACTTCCTCTAAGCTTCCCATCACTTGTGCTACTCTTTCAAAGTCAATAAAGAAAATTGGTTCTTCTAAGAGCTTGTGCAATCCCACAGCTTTCCATCTTTTGAGGTTGACAGAAGTTTTTTGAAACTTGTAGAATTCTTGGCACAGCATGGTGTACTTATATCCTCCCACAGCAACTGTGAAGATATGCTGTCCTATCACTCCCAGAATTTCTTTAAGTTCTTTTGCTATTTTTTCAGCTTCTGGGATTTCTTGGTCTTCATCGGATTCTAAGTCCACTTGTTCTTCAGCTGCATCACTGTCCAAAAACCAGTGTCCTCTAGACAAAGTCACTGAATCAGCTTTGAAGTCATGGATTGCCAACTCCTTTGTATTCACCATCCTGTATTTATATATAACAGAAAAGAAAATACTCCACCCACATGAGTCACAAGATTTCATAAGAAAATACTATATTAATCTGGAATGTTACTGACATATATAAAAAGAAAGCCAAGTTCCCAGCAATTTTTGCTTTTTTCCAAGAGACTCAATTTTAGGTGAGCAATCACAGGTGTAGCAAGACATCTATTGTGCTCTCTCAATTGTCACTTCCTTGCTCAAAAAATAATTCCTGAATTAGAAAGATGATGCTAGGAAAGATGATTAATGAAGAAACTTAAAAAGTAGTGGTAAAAATGATCACAAAAAAAATTTAAAAATCAATAAGACAAAACAACTTTTTTTTTTTTTCCATAATAAATTACTCTTTCCCTCCCTATATCTTGCTTTGTGTTTTTTTTTATTTTAGAAAGAAAATCAAGAAAATAAAATATATTTTTCTAGGGTTTTTTTTTTTTTTTTTTTTTTTTTTTTTTTTTTTCCGTCTTCTTTCCTTCCCCTCCTAATTTTCTTCTATGGGGAAAGAAAGAAATATTTTTTTGTCCTTTTCAAAATTCCAAAAATAGGTCCACGGTGGATTATCCCTCTTCCATTGACCTAATTCTGATTTTTTTACCCAGTAATATTTTACTCCATCTGTCCTTCTGTTATGGAAATAACCATGCTCTGTGGATGAACATTTTTTGACATTTTTTGGCTTCCATACCCATTTTGTTTTAATTTCCTGTTTTGGTGAGCCATAACTGTGCATGACCTGTTTCCATATTCTTTTTGTTCTGTTTTGTTGATGTTGCAACTTTGGCAATAATAGTCTTCTCTGTTTTGTCTCCTCATCAACCTTTACCTCTTCAATCTTTTGCTGATCTTGAGTGCATGAAGCTTGATCACTTTGTATTGTCAAAATGTTCCTGTCCTCCATTGAGAAAGCAAATCCCTCGAGATGTGGGTCATGAACATCCATATGAACTACCTGCTCTTCATTACTCAGAAAGAACATTAAAAACTTTTTGTCCTTGATGGTCAAATTAAGCTTCATTTTTTCAAAATTTAAAATGACTTTACCGTGTTTGAGCCATGGCTGTCCTAAAATCAGCTTTTCAGTCATTAAATGGTCTGGCCACTCTTCACAATCTATCTCCATATATTCATTATTAAATTTAACTTTAATAGAAAGTGAAGATATGCTTTGAATTCTTTTCCCTCCCAGAGTTTTGATCAGAATTCTGCTTTCAGCTCTCTTAAGATTAAACTTATTGATCAAGGCTGAGCTAATTAGATTCACTTGAGCTCCCGAATCTATCAAAACCCTTATGTTTTCATTCTGGTAATTCATCATAATCAAAGGCAAATGTTCTTTTTGCTTTAGAGTGTTTTCACATAAGCACACTTGTTTCAATTTTCTAATTCTCTCTTTGGCTTCTAGTTGAGCCTCTTTTCTAATACTTTCCTCTTCTTTTTTCCTATTTTGGGCCTTTTGCAACCTTCTCCATTCCTCAGTAGTTAATGGGCACTCATACCTCTTCACTCTACATCCACTTATGAAATTTGGCATGATTTCCCCATCAATATTGGCTAACTGAATAGCTCCACTTTTGCTTATCTGATGTATGATATATGGCCCATGACCTTTTTTCTGAAACTTTTTCTGATGTTCTTTGATTGTGTAAGCTAAGACCAGGTCTCCTTCTTGTAGATCTTTGTCTTTTATGTGAACATCATGATAAGCTTTTTGTCTTTTCTTGTTTGTGTATATACTCATCACTGCTTGGAGTCTCGATGCTCCCAGTTTTTCTAAGTCTATGACTCTCTCAGATAATTCATGTCCTGTCCAATTGTATTGGCTACCCACCTTCAGTGTTGGAATAAGAAATTCCATGGGTAAAACCGCATTTTGGCCATATACCAAATTAAATGGTGTAGTCCCCAAAGCTGTTTTGTATGCCACTCTATAAGCCCAAAGAACATGATTCAGTTGATAATCCCAGTCATTTCTATTTGTGTTGACTAATTTGGTCAATACATTGCAAAGTACTTTATTAGTACTTTCTGCTAACCCATTGGCTTGTGGGTGATATGGGGCTGACTTATTGTGACTAATCATGAAATAATTAGTCATGTTTTCTATGATCTGATTCAAAAAATGAGTCCCCCTATCACTTACCAATTCAATTGGTAGTCCAAACCTAGTGATAATGTTTTCATACAAAAATCTAGCAGTGGTGTGAGCATCATTTCTTTTAGTAGCTTTGGCCTCAGCCCATTTTGTCAAATAATCTGTAGCTACTAGTATGTATTCTGCATGAGATTGTCTGGCTGGAGGATGTATGGGTCCAATAAAGTCCAATCCCCATTTACTAAAAGCTCTGGCTGAAATTAAAGGAATTAATGGCATGTTATCTCTTTTGTTTGGTTGGCTTACCCTTTGACAGACATCACATTTTTTCACATAAGTTCTAGCATCAGGAAATAGGGTTGGCCACCAAAAGCCAGAATATAAGATGAGTTTGGTTGTTCTATCACTTGAGAAATGTCCTCCAGCTACTCCTGAGTGTGCCATTTCCAACATCTCTAAATACCTTTCTTCTGGAACACAGATTCTCAGATATCCATCCATTCCTCTCTTGTATAATTGCTCTCCTATGAGTTGATATTCCTCTGAGATTACTTGTAGATTTCTTGAATCAGCACCAGCTATTACTTGTTCCCCTTTCTCCTTTCTCTTCAACTTCTCAACAATATTTTCACTCCATTCAGGGTTTTTCTGAAACCAATATAGAGTTATTAATTCTGCTTTCTGCCATGGTTGACATTTTTGACAATTATCAATATATCTCTCCACATCTTGAATCTTATTTGGCCAATGTACTCCCATCCTATTAAGGTTACTAAGAGTAACAATTGTAGAAGCATGAGTACATGGATTCCAGTAATGAGCTTTTCTTACATATTCATGTTGTTCTTCTTCTGGAGTACAATATTCCAGTATACCTGACTGATTGAGGTGATACAAATGTCCAGCTACCAACATGAAATTCCTGCTTTGTAACACCAGATGTGTATTATTTGCTAATGACCTACAAGGTCCCATGGTTAGCAAGGGAATTAATGACATCGACCATTCAGGAACACTTTCCACCTTGAATAAGTATGTATCTGGCAAATCATCATCTATAGGTGAACTAGGTTCTTTTGACTGAATTCTTGATAAATGATCTGCTCTCAAGTGTGTTTTTCCTTGTCTAACCACCACCTCAAACTCAAATTCCATTAGTAAAAGAAACCATCTTACTATTCTTCCTGTATGACATGGTTTATTTACTAAATAGAGTAGAGCTTGGTGATCCACAAAGAATTTAAACTTGTTGGCCAATAGATAATGTCTGTATTTTTTGACAGCAAAGATCATTCCCAATCCTTCTCTCTCAGTAGTTGTGTAGTTTTTTTCTGCGATGTTTAATTGTCTACTTGCATATGCTACTGGAAAATCTAATTTGCTTCCTTCTATTGGTTGTGCTAACACACATCCCAGAGCATAATTTGAAGCATCGACATGTACATGAAAGATTTTATCCCACTGAGGTGTTTTCAAGATTGGTGCTGTCACCAAACAAGTTTTTAATGTTTCAAATGCTTGGTCACATTCTTCAGTCCACTCAAACTTTGTGATGAGGGCATATAAGGGCTTGGCTATATCAGCAAATTTGTATACAAATTTTCTGTAGTACCCACAATGTCCCATAAAAGTTTGGAGTTCCTTCACATTTGTTGGTCTAGGAAGCTCTATTATGGCTTTTATTTTCTTCTCATCAGTAGAAATTCCATTTTTTGACACTATGTGACCCAACATTCTTCCTTGTCTGACATAGAATACACACTTTTCTGGATTTAGGCATACTCTATATGTCCTGCACTTCCTGAATATTCTTTCTAAATCTTGTAAATGATCTTGTCTTTTTAAAGAAAAAGTGCATAAGTCATCTACATAGATTTCCATCACATTTCTCAGGAATTCTTTGAAAATATGACACATCAACCTTTGAAAAGTTGCTGGGGCATTGGTCAATCCAAAGGGCATAACCCTAAAAGCATAAACCCCCCATTCTGTAGAAAAGGCAGTCTTATGTTGGTCCTCTAAAGCTATAGGTACTTGATTGTATCCTGAGAAGCCATCTAGAAAACTATAGACTTCCTTTCCTGCAACTCTCTCAAGAAGATGATCTGTTATTGGCAGTGGATAACTATCCCTTATAGTTGCTGCATTTACTTTCTTCAAGTTAATGCATACCCTAAGTTTCCCATTCTTTTTTGGCACCACAACTATAGGTGATATCCATTCAGTGTATTCTATTTCATAAATGAAATTAGCAGCCAACAACTTGTCAATTTCTTCCTTTATTTTGGCAGAGTATTTGTCATTAAATGTATAATGTCTCTGTTTGCTTGGTTTTGCATCAGGTGTCATAGGAATCTTATGCTCACAAATTTTTGGATCAATTCCTTTCAAATCTTTATAACTGTAAGCAAATACATCCCTATATTTCTTTGCTAGGTTCCTTAATGCTTCTTCTTCTTGTGATGTCATGTCATCAGCTATTACTATTTGTCTCTCTTCTCCTTCTTCCTGTGTAATTACAATTTTCTTTGTTTGTTCTTCGTTATCATATGCTTCCCCTTTCTTCTTCTCTCTTTTTGGTTTCATTTTCAGAAGTAGTCTGTCTTCTACTTCATAAGTTTTAAAGTTTGCTGGTACATCAAAGTATTGATCTCTGTTTATCTCTTTCTCTTTCTTTTCTTTTTCCTGGTCTCTTTCTATTTCTTTGTGTTTATGTTCCTTGTATTTGCCTAAGATTTTGTCTTTGATTGCATCCTCAGCTTTTACTGTTTCCAAATATTGTGATTTTCCTTGTGTTAATATCATTTCTTGATTTTGATCCTCTTCTCTTTGTGATACTCCTATCATATGTATGCCAATGTGGAAGATGTCAAATCCTTCCTCATTTTGAAATTCCATTCCCACATATTCCTCACTGGCCAAATCCATGGTAGCTAAGATTTGATTCCATCCATAAGGCTCAAACTCTTCATCTTTGAATTGTTGAGGCACATAATTTTCATCCTGTATTTCTCTTTCTTCCACACAATCTTCTCTTCTTAACTTCCTTTTCCTATCTGTGATATTTCTTAATATGTTACACTTCCAAACTGCTGATTCACCTTCTTCCTGATCCTCCCTCTCTGATTCTTCACTTTCTGGTTGATTTTGATGTATTTTATACCATTCTCTAGGGGATATGTCACAATAGTGGCCATTTCTTAAGTTTACTCTTGTTATTCTTCCCTGGTTCTGAAGATATAAACAATCATTACCCCAATCTTGTACAATTTGCATTTGTCTCATGAAGGGTCTTCCTAGGATAATTTCATAAGATGTGGATTGTGGAAATTCTACTATAGCAAAGGTATGCTCTATTTCTATGCCACATATGTCCACAATCACTTTTTCCCAAATTCCTAGGGGCTTTTCTATATGTCCATCTGCAAGTTGTAATCTCATTTTAGTGGGTAGTAATTCCTTTCTTCCCCATTTCTCCCAGGTTTGTTTAGTCATTATAGCCACTCCTGATCCACTATCCAAAATGGCTTTTGCTGAATGTTTTTCATATTGTAATTTTAAGGTTGAATTCCCTTCTTCTCCTTCACAATATCCTCCTATTTTGTCAATAGGAATATACCATAGTTCCTCTAATTCTTGTGTTGGTGAATGAAGGTTTCCAGATATTGTTTCTTCCTTGTTCATCTTGTTTTGTAGGTGAGGATTTTGTTTCAACAAATTTTCCCATGTTGTATGACATGTAATACTACAATGTTCACCTAAACTCATTTGGAATGTTATGTGTGGATTGCCTTCTTTATCATCTTCCTTGGTTTTTGTTTTCTCATGCTGATCAAATGTTCTCCGAGAGCTGTCTTCTTCCCCTAACCTGAGTTGTGTTTCCTGGATAATTTGTTTGCATTTTAGCATCCTTTCATGCTCTAAATCTGGTATGGGATAAGCCATTGCATGATCTGCAGGGCTTGGTCCCTCTTGAATCCTTCCTTTATAGGCTTTGATTAGGGTGTCTAGGCTCTGAGAATTTCCTACTTCAGACAGATTCTGGGTCTTTTGATGAGAAGTATGTTTTGAATTTGTTTGTTCCTGACTGTCTTCTTCCAGACTTTTGCCCACTTTCCTTTTCTTTTCCCATTTCCCTCTTTGTCTATTTTTCTTTCCTTTTGATGTGGAACCCTCATTTTGTTCTTTAATTGCTCCTTGTTGTTTGGCTTGTGCCCTTGTTATAACATTAAGTTCAATTTGATCATTGTCACTCAATTCCTCTTGTTCCATAATTTTGACTGTTTTTAAAGGTATGTTATTAGGTGTGTTCTGTTGTTTTTGGGGATTTTTTGGACAGTCCTTGATCAGATGTTCTCTACCACAATCCTTACAATATGCTCCCTCTATCCTGAATGTTGGAGGTTGTGGACAATCTCTAATGAAATGCTCTCCCCCACACCTATAACATGTTATCTTTGGTCCCCCTTTGAATTGAGGTTTTTGATTGGACATGTAGTTGTTAGTAATGTACATGAATGTTGCTGTGTCCATTTCAATTTTTCCATTTCCCAGATCTAGGGCTTTAAGCTCAGGTTCCCTTATTTCATAATCTTCCCATTCTTCCTGATGTCCCTCACTCCATTGATACTCTTCCTTATAAGGTGATCTGAATCTTGAATTTCCTTCATCAATGGGTGTATATTTGACTGGTACCACATTGGTTGGAATGGGAGGTTGTTGTCCCAATACTGGTCTTGGTTGCTCAGTATAACCTGATTCCCTTTGAGCCATATAGTCTCTTTCCTTGACAGGTTGTTTGTTATAGAAGCAATCCTCCCTGGTATGGTTTGTCCATTTTCTCTCTAGTGTACAATACTTGAGTGTCTTCCTATCTTGTAAGTGTTGTGGTTTCTGATAAGGGCATTGTTGTGCCAAATGATTTTCTCCACAAATATAACATTTCTTGTTTGTGTTCATCCTAGAGTTTATCAGATTAGTTTTAGTGCTTACCTCTAGGGCTTTAGCAATAGCCTGAGCCAACTCTTCTGCTGGAGGAATTTTGTCTTCATAAGATCTGGGTTGATCAAATGCTAACAAATCTTGACCTCTGTTGTCCTCCAAATCTATTGCTTCCTTAACACAGGCTGCTAAATCAGGACATCTCCTATAGTACACTAGGGTCCTTAATTGGGCACTTCTCAATCCCTCAATGAATAAGGATACTTGTTTTGCCATGGAAGGTACTTCATCTCTTGGGCATCTATCAATGTACTGCTTAAATCTTCTGGCTGCTTCTCTAACATTTTCCTCCTTTTGTTGTTTGAAGCTGTGTATCAATGTGGCTGTACTATGTTTGATTCCAGTCTTAGAGAATTCACCAATGAAAGCTTCTAAGAAAGACTCAATGTCTAGGTACATTTCTTTTCTCAAAGGAATGAACCATGATAAGGCTGGCCCTGTTAGGGTTAGACCAAATGCTTCAAATTGTACCTTGTAATCTTCTACTTCCTCTGCTCTAATTAGTTGTCTAAATTCTGCAGCATGAGCATGAGGATCTGAATACCCTTCATATTGGTTTTTCATGCATTTGGCTACTTGATATGGTCTAAGCATCCTACCCTGAGGTTGCCAATGAGGTCTTCTTCTGAGTGGGAAGTCATTGTTTCCTTCTGGTTCTCTGTCAAAGGGATTTGGTGAAGCATGTGTCCTTCTCCCATAATTTTGCTCATTATTAGTGTAGTTTTCATTTGGTCTAGGTATGTCTGGTTGTCCCATGTTATGTTCCCAAGGTCCTTTGTCAGCACATTGCCCTAGATCATTTGAATTTTCTGGGTCTTGAGAGAAGATGTATACACATCCTTGCCTGTCTTCATATCTTCCATCTTTGAATTGGGCTACTGGGGTTATATTCAGGGGAATTTCTGAATTTCTCAGTCTAATTAGGAATTTATGCATTCCATCTTGGTATACATAGGTTCCAAACCTATTTGTATACATGTATTTAAGGATGTTTCTAAAATCCCCAGTTTCTATTGACTCATTTGTTTCATTTAGGTTTTCCATGTTATTTTCTTGGCTTAAACTTCTTTCTGATCTTTTATTACTTCCTGGCTCTTTTTCCTTCCTTGTTAGGTCTTGTTTAGGAATTGAATTTATTTTATTTCCAGATCTTAGTATCATTCAACTATTCTTGACAAATTTCTAATACTCAAAGGAGTGTTTGTCACAGTTTCCTAACCAATGTATTGGTTTTCCACAATTTTCTGTCCAAAATTGTGTGTGTTTTAATTTTCTTCCTATGTTTTGTGTTTTTCACGACTTTCTAAATGAAATTAGGGTTTTTCACGATTTTCTACTGCCAGTAGTGTTTTTCCACGATTTTCAGATGAAAATCGTGTTTTTCACGATTTTATAATGCATTTGAGGTTTTTTCACGATTTTCTGATGAAAATCGTGTTTTTCACGATTTTCTGTCTACTTGTGAGTTTTTCACGATTTTCTGTTGAAAATCGTGTTTTTCACGATTTTCTGTTGAAAATCGAGTTTTTCACGATTTTCTGTTGAAAATCGAGTTTTTCACGATTTTCTGTTGAAAATCGAGTTTTTCACGATTTTCTGTTGAAAATCGAGTTTTTCACGATTTTTTACCTACTTGTGAGTTTTTCACGATTTTCTGTTGAAAATCGTGTTTTTCACGATTTTGTGTAAAAATCGCGTTTTTCACGATTTTCTGTTGAAAATCGTGTTTTTCACGATTTTCTGTCAAAATCGTGTTTTTTGCGATTTTGTGTCAAAATCGTGTTTTTTCACGATTTTGTGTCAAAATCGTGTTTTTCACGATTTTGTTCACAGAATCGTGTTTTTCACGATTTTGTGTCAAAATCGTGTTTTTCACGATCTTGTTCACAGAATCGTGTTTTTCACGATTTTGTGTCAAAATCGTGTTTTTCACGATCTTGTTCACAGAATCGTGTTTTTTGCGATTTTGTGTCAAAATCGTGTTTTTTCACGATTTTGTGTCAAAATCGTGTTTTTCACGATCTTGTTCACAGAATCGTGTTTTTTCACGATTTTGTTCCCAGACAATCGTGATTGCTCACAGATTGTTAAAAACACGATTTTCTTATGAAAATCGCGTTCTGGGAATCGCGATGTTGTTGGCACTTTTTCACAGAATCGTGATTTTGAGTAAAACTCAGAATCGCGATTTTGTCCAAAATTTGGCAGATTTTCAAGTTATGGCTTTTTTCAATATTTTTCCACTTATAGAATCGCTTTATCAAAATTTTAACATGCAATGAAGAAATTTTTTGAAAAACATTTTTTCTTACTGAAAACCAATAAAAAACAGGAAATCGCGATTTCGTGATTTTACTATTTTCCTACTTTTTTGTGTTATTTACTCACTTTTATGCAAAAAATATGTACTCAAAATGCTACTAGACTTTTTACCTTGCTTGCCAAGTTGAAAAAATCTCCAAAGCTTGCTTGTAGCTGAAAGTCGCGATTTTGCTCGATTCTGCACACTCTCTCTCTCCCTCACTCTCACTCAAATGAATTTTTCTTTGAATTTCAGGTTTTTATAGTGTTCAGAAAATCGCGATTTTGTGTGATTTCTACTTTTCCTCACTCTTTCACTTGTTCAATTTCACTTACTCAATCTTATTGACTCCCTCTACACTGTCTTGTGTCAAGTACCCAAATATACCATATTTTCCAAAAAATTTTCTTTACAGAAAATCGCGATTTTGTGTAGAGAATCGTGTTTTTTCTGTAGATCTTTTCTTGTGCAAATTTTGAGTATTCTATGTCCTTGCCTTCTCTCAATATTCTTCACACTTCAATTCATGAGTCACCTGGAAAGTTTTTTCAAAACAACACTTTTTACAGAAAATCGCGATTCTGTTCAGAGAATCGTGTTTTCTAATTTTCTGGTTTTTTTGATAATTTTTTTTATTTTTTAAGCTTTCTTTCTCTTTGTTTGGCTTCAATTTCTTCTTTTCTTTAGAATTGACTTTACTCCTGAATTTTTGCACCAAAATCACAATCTCCCTCAGAAAATCGCGACTTTGTGCAGAAAATCGTGTTTTTCTCTATTTTTGATTTTATGCCACTTGGAGTAGCCTTTTCTTCTTGATTACCTTCAAAACCTTTCAACAACTTCAATTCAACCTTCACTTACAATGTTATTTCCAAATCAATTACTTTTTTCAGAAAGTCGCGATTCTGTGCAGAGAATCGTGTTTTTCAGTTTTCTGGTTTTTTGATCATTTTTTGCTTTCTTTTCCAGTTTTTCACAATCACTCCTATCCACAACACCTCACTTCAACTGCTTATCAAGAAAAGAAATTTGTTTGATTGTTTTTGATGAGTTTTGTGAATTTGTTTGGTATTTTTGCCCTAAAAATAAAGGTGAACACTTTACTTAGGGTTTCTGGTTTTGGAAATCAACTGATCCTATGGTTCTTGATTGGTTATGAGTTTCTATGTCCTTAGCTATCACTAAAGTACCAAAGAAAGGTTCTCCAATGAAAAAGTGTTATGAAAGGCAATCAAATTTTGTAAAGATAAACTCAATCATCTGATTTTTTCAAAATGCAGCACAACTCAAGATTTAATGCTCAGACTTGGTCAACAACTGAATCCCTCATTCTTACATCTAGCTACTTTAACTGTCCTTTCCTTAATATCACCATGTTATCTTCCCAAGATCACCCATGGTGTCTAGTACTTGGGCAAAAAGAAATCTAGATATGCAAGAATAGATTCAAGTTACCTCCATCTTCAGCTTCTTGGCTCAAATCCTCCACACACCTGCACTTTTACTTCACCAGAATGATGAGCAACTATCAATCTACAAAAATTTCAGCACTTCCACTTCTACAAGACATCCATTGCTTTCTTCTTCCCTAAAGACAAACAATGATATCTACCTATTTATGTGCACTTTTCCTTATTGATGAGCTTTACCTTGTTTACCATCATCAACTGAAGATCCAGCAAAGGTCCAACTTCAAAGAAGTTCTTGGAATGTTCCCCGGCAACGGCGCCAAAAAATGTTTTGTTTTGGACTCCAAGTTGTCCTCTCCAATCATGAAGTAACAAAGAATCAACAAATCATCTTTATTTTGTCAATCCTAGGAATATCCACAAGACCACAGCCCCTTCAAGATAATAGATTCAAGGAAATAAGAGATTGATGGCTGGATTGCTGAGAGAAATTGAAAATGAAGAGAAAATCTTGAGTTTACCATAACTAAGGCAAATCTCCATCATTTTCCATGTTCTTTGTGTCAAAACCATGCCATTTCATTAGCAGAATACAAATATGAACTCAAAACTGAAAAATATCACCTGTATCACAAAGACGAGACAATCGCGATTCTGTACCAACAGACGATTTTCACAATTTTGGAACTTCCTGCAATCCTTTCCACTCATTTACAGCAATAGGTCTCTCCCTTCATACAACTTACTCAGTAATACACAATTAAGACTCACAAATCTCCATGATTAAGCAAGAGACAAGCTCACACATCAAAAGAAATACACTCAACAGGAGAAAACACGATTTTGCAGAAACTCTTTCTTCTCTATTGATAGCTTGAGCAAATGGCTAACCAACCTCTCCAAAATAGAGAAAATTGACTTATATACATTTTCAAGTGTCCCTTTTCACACTTGAAATTAGGTCTTTTTCTCTAATTTTCTAAAAAAAATGCTATCTAAGAGTTTCTAAAAATTCTACAAAAATTACATAAGATCCTCAACCACATAAGGAAGACTCTTCCTTATTTTTACAATCATTGCATAAATATTTTACAATTTTTTTTGACTTTTTACTAATTTTTTCATCAAAAATGCTCCTTCAAAATTACTCCTTCCAACAGTTAGATTATCCGAATTCTCAACAGTAAACTAATCCCGCGAATTTCGCCCTCTTTTTTGGTAACTAGTGTTGCGCTGAAAACAAAATGTAATTTAAGGAAGACAAATTTAATTGTATAAGGTTGCGAGTGCAGTGGATAGAGTGGTCAAAATAAACAATATGCTGGACGATAACAATGATCGAAACTCCCAAAATCACAGTAGAATGTTTTGTTTTGCTGTATAAAGTGCACACGTGTAGCAATCTAATTACATTTACTAATGATTAATAATAAGTAATACCACATGCAGCCAAAGGATGAGCAGTCTAAGGTGCTAGCTTCAGGTTCATGCCTGAATGAGTCTGGGTACGAAACTCGTTTTTTTTTTCTTTTTGTTTGCTTGTGAATCGCTAAACATCCGATTAAAGAACAACATTCATCCGCTTGAGCTTGAAGAAGAATTCGAAGACGTGGCTACTTCTATGCCTGATGTCGAAGTGGAAATTAGCCATAAAAAAAGGTCTCTCAACGCATTCATCGTGCGATGCAGATGGATAGCAAAACGTCCCTACATAGTGGTGATGTGAGATCGAGCCCCACTCTTTGCGCCATGGGATGAAGACATCCGTGTCTTGTTCTGCTTTACCATTTACGCAAGAAAAAAGATGTAAGGCATGAAATCTCAGGTCCGATGCGTGAGCATAGAAGCATAAGTAAAATTCCTATGCGTGAGCATAAAAATAGCATAAGTACTTTGAAGAAGATGATGAACCCCCCAAGGTCTCCATGAAAGCTAGGCTCTATTACCAATGCAAGAGACTTACAAACTACAACCACTATATGCTAGAGAGATGAATCTCCTCCCAACCTTATGCCTGTATATATGCTGCTCGAATCAACGAGGACCACAAATGTAACTAAAGTCCACAAGTGCATGTGTAATCTCCTCCACTCTTTTAATATCTTCCATTAGAATCTACTAGTGGTTGGAGTGATCTCGACCACTGCTTTAGTACCTTCCACAGGTCCACTAATGGTTGGTGTACTCGCCACTCGAATTAATTCTCTCTGTACTCAAGTTAACTCACGTTAACTTAAGTTAGAAGGCTCTAGAGCTCCTTGGGCAAAATGCTCTCCCCGTGCTTCCCATGGGGGTTGAACCCAAGACCTCCTCCTTCACAACTTAAGACACCACATGAACTTATGCTTAATTCTAGTCTTGAGATCTTTGGTCATACAAACGAGTGACCAAATAGTGTCCGATTCCAGGTCTTTCTGGACCGATCAAATCCTTAGATCATAGACTTACTTTATTACATTCCCCATAGAACCTTAATGATTGAGTGTAGAGGGAAGCTTATCTCCTTTTGTGGGGTCCGAGGGGCCTATCCCCTCGGCCCGGAGACCCAAGACAGTAGGACTTTTGGTTGTGGAGATATTATCAGATTGTATATTTTGTCGACTATTTTGTCTCTTTTGACTATATTTATCTATATTCATTCCCTTTGTAAAAGCTATTCAAGCATGATACATATGTAGCTTTACATAGCATTGCACACTAGGATTCATCTAAAGTTTGTCTAGATCTTAATCTAAGCTCCACATTCAGAGCTCATGGGTGGAAAACACCATATTTGTGGCCCCATTACTCTTGGCAATTTGAGAATTTCAGTTCTCTATCTCTCAATCTATTTCTCTCTTTGACTGAGCTTTTTCTAAATTGTGTCTATTAGTCTATTCTATTGTGCTATTGTCTCTCACATGGTATCAGAGCACAAGAGGCTTTGGGTGGGGTGGAAGAAGAAACTGAGAGGTTGTAGGGGATTCAACAACAAAAGAGAGAAGATGTCAAGCTATGCATCATCATCTACAACTCGGAATGAAGGTGGTTTATCAAATAGAAGTAGGTGGAGCACAAGCAAGAGAATCAATGATGTCGGTCATCCCAATGTTGTTGATACGACCACAAGCCTTCATGAAAGGTAAGCTTGATGGTACGAATTACACAGTGGAAGTTTAAAATCTCTTATATCCTTGATTCATATGAGCTTTTGGAGGCTCTTTTTGGGACTAATCATGAGTTCCAAGAAATACATGATCCAAATAATCTTGGTCGAATGATTCCTCTTGGTATTATCTTCTACATGCTTGGAAACATAGAAATGAAGATGCACTCTGTTCCTTGGTTATAAGTATTACGGATAGCATATTTACTCTCATTCAACATACTACCAAGGCTTGTGAAGCATGGAACAATCAGACATGGATTCAAAACTTGGAGAATCATCCACAGAAAAGTTTACAGATGCGGAGATTGTAGAGGTGTTTATTACTCTCATAAAGAATTTACAAGATCAAATGGCGAGAGGAGGTGTACAAACATCAAGAGAGGAGTCAGCTCAGTGTTGTCTTTGAATATGTGCATCAAAGTTTGATGATTTGGTAATTGCTCTTAATACTCAAATTAGACCTCAAGCTCTAACTTTTGAAGAATTCAGTGCCTTACTCATGGAGGAGGAGCTTTGGTTGAAGGCAAGGAATGACAACAAAGGAGATTCTTCATTCATAGAAAATGCCAAAGGAGGAAAAGCGGACTCTTCAAAGGATGGAGAGAAAAGAATAATGACAAAACAAGTTCAAGGGAGAGTGTTAGGTGGCAAGGGAAGGGGTCTTCAAACACCGTAGGAACAAAGCTTGAATTATTTGTTATGATAGAGGAGGTATGCGAAAATTCAGGAACAAATTACTCATGGGTGTTGGATAGTGGTTTCTATGGTCGTATGATGAGCAAAAAAGACCTTTACAGTTCCTTACAATCTAAAGAACCCATCACAATAAAGATAGGCAATAATGCAAAATATCTTGGAGAGAGCAAAGGTAAGGTTTCTTTCATTAATTCAAACGGGGATATGAGGAAGCTTCAAATGTTTTGTATGTTCCACAAATCAAACAAAATTTGCTTTTAGTAGCTTTTATAACTGATCAAGGTCATGAAGTATCTTTCAGCAAAACATGAGCTAAGATTATGGATGGTAACAACAATGTTGTTGGACTAGCATAAGGAGGAACAACTTGTGTGAGTTTTCTTCTCTTACAACCACTAAAAGTGTGAGAACACATAAGCTATGGCATGAGAGATTTGGCCATATCAGGTACCTTGTTACTAAAGGAGATGCATTGAAGAAGTATGGTTGCACACCTACCATTGATTGCAGAGATGAAGGAACCATGTGAAGCTTGCATGATGGGAACACAACAGAGGAATATGGTTTCCACAAAAAGAAAGAACAGAGCAAGCTATCCTCTAAAGTTGGTGCATATTGACTAATGCAAAAAAATTCCTACATAGACCTAGGAAGATCTTCCTACTTCATGTTACTCATTGATGACTATAGCAGAAGATGTGGGTGTGCTTCCTTCTCGATAAGGCTCAAGCTTTTGGTAAGTTTAAATATCGTCTTCAGCTTATTGAAACTAAAACAAGGAAGAAGATGAAGAAATTCAGGATAGACATTGGTTATGAGTTTACATCAACAAGAGGCCTACACTGGTAAAAAGCCATCTATTTCCCATCTCAAAGTATTTGGAAGTGAATGTTATGCACATATTCCAGATAGGGAGAGAAACAAGCTTCAACCAAAAAGCATCAAATGTATCTTCTTGTGGTACAATGAGGATAAGAAGGCTTAAAAGCTTTATGCACTTGAGGCTAGAAAGATCATAGCAAGTCATGGTGTGATATTTACAAAGCAGAAGCCACATTCAATGGAGCAGGAAAAGAGAGCTTCCACTTTATCATCAGGCAAAGGGTCAATCCACTATGAACATGATCCAAGAGCTATCCCTTCTACACAAGAGAATGAAGCATCATTTTTAGATGATGAGTATGAAAGTCAAAAATGTTGTCACCCAAGCGAAAAAGCCATTACCACATTGGGTGAGGAAGCTCTATGATCTTGCAGGCCCCATCCCTCAGTCATTAGAATAGATTGCAGATGGATCGAGGTGATAACATTTGACAAAGAATGGAGGAGCAAAGATGACAAAGTTCCCATATTGTAAATACACCCATGATGGCTTAGCTCATTCAGGAACAAGAAAAGGAACCAACCAATGTGGAAGAGGCACTCCACGGTCCGAATTGGAGGTTTACGATGCAAGCAAAATATGACAATATCATGAAGAATGGAACATGGGAGCTAGTGGATCGATCCCCTAGGTGCAAAGTTATTGGCTACCAAGTGGGTTTGGAAGCTAAAGTACAAGGCTGATGGTACTTTAGAAAAGTACAAAGCAAGACTTTGTTGCACATGGCTAGTCACAAGTTGAAGAGATCGACTTTTGTGAAACATTTGCCCCAACTACAAGGATGACTACAATCAAGTAGTACTAGTTGTGGTTGTGCATATACGATGGCTAGTCTATCACATGGATGTCAAATCAACATTCTTGAATGGAGACCTCAAGGAGATATACATGTCTTAGCCACTAGGGTTTGAGGCACCTCATTCAGGGAACAAGGTATGTATGCTAAACAAGGCATTATATGGGTTGAAAAAAGCCCCTAGAGCATAGAACCAATGGATAGATAATAATCTCTTGGATCTAGGTTTCAAATGATGTTCTTCTGATGCTAACTTGTATGTTCTAAAGAGAGGAGGGAAGACAATTATGCTTTTACTCTATGTAGATGACCTTGTGATTACACGAAATGATGATGCTCTTCTTCTACAAGCGAAAGATGCCCTAAGTTCAGAATTTGGAATGACAAACTTGGATTAATGTATCACTATGTGTGTTGATTGAGGATGGGATCATTGAGATAAGCTATTGTCCAAGTGAAGAAAATGGAGCATACATCTTCACCAAGGCTCTTGGGAGACATTTCAAAGTTTAACATTAGATCAAGGAGGTAGTTCAAAGCAGGGTGGACATTGAGAGGGGTGTTAGATATACTCAATATTCCACCCTCAAGTGATCACAAATTATCCATGGTGCTCTAAGTTGTAAGGCCCCCATTATGAGGAGAAGCCACTATGACAGCTCGGACCTTTATGGAACCCCAACTTCCAAGTCAGATAAGGTCTATGGTAATAGATAATCTTTGTGAGCCTAAACATTAGGTTAGGTAGGTCATAAATCTCCAAGCCATTGGGTTGACATTCAAGGCGAAAATAAAGGCCTTGTGGTGCCATGCATTTGCCCCATAGAACCTTAATTGAGGGAGTGAAAAGGGGGGGCTTGCCCCTTCTGTAGGGCTTAGAGAGCCTATCCCCTCAGTCGAGATGGTAGGACTTTTGATCATGGAGATATTATCGGATTGACTGACTATTTTGCCTCTCTGACTTCATTCATCTGTACTGACTCCAAAATCTATATAAGCATAGCCCATGTGTAGCTTTACACAACATTGCAAACTAGTAAGTCTTTCATATAGAGTCAATCTACATCGCCATCTAAGCTCCACACTCGAAGCACACGGGTAGACAATGCCATCGCACGAGTGGACAACACCATCTTTGTAGCTTCATTACCCTTGGCAATTTGAGAATTTGAGTTCTCTATTTCTTAGTCTGCATCTCTCTTTGTTTGCATTTTTTCTCAACTCTGTCTATCGTTCTATTCCGTTGTGCTATTATTTATTACAGTTTAGACTTGGAAGGATCCACTATCTATGAGCCTTGTTGAAATATTATCATCAGCAATTCACTTTGTTAGGCAACCAGCCAGACTTGGTCTGTTTATATTCTAAGATCATGAGATAATCTACTATTCTTAACTCTAGGATAGAGTATCAATAACTTTGGAATTAAGTGTATAAGAATCTAGTTTATTTCTCTTAAGGACATATAAAATGCTTCAATACCTTGTTGAAGCAAATCTTTGAAAATTTCAGTCTTGACTCACTTTGAGTATGACTCACAATAAGCTCAAGTATCTTAGAATTTTGAATTGGTTATACAGAGTTTTATTTCTTGCTTTCCACTTTCCAAATCTTTTGGATTCGACTCGCATAGAGTACCTGATCCCTTTCAGCAAGAGCAAGGTTAGCAAGTTGGAACAAGGTAACTAAATTCAACATCCAAGATAGATGTTATGTACAAGAACCCATTCAATCTTCAAAACCAAGGTTAGCCATTTGGAACAAGGTAACTAAATTAAACATCCAAGAACCCATTCAATCTTCAAAAGGTGCTAAGTCTAAGTTGACTTACTCATTTGAGTTTGCTTCAAGTTACATAGCATAAATCAAATGACTTTCAAAGATTTTAGTACACTCTTGAAAGGAAAAGCTAGGAATTGCTCATAAAATTCACAATTCCCAAGAACTTAAAGCTAAAGATTTTGAGAAAAGTATCCTAAGTTGGACAAATTTCATTTTGGATTTGAAAATATGGTTGACCAAAACTAGAGAATCCTAGATATTGGATCATGGTATCCAACCTTGTTCAGAGATGTAGAAGAGAGAGCTCGAGCATGTGATATCTATCAGAGATGTGGACCAAAACCCATGAAGTACAAAAAACATAAAGTGGTTGTCTCCATTGCATGAAAACCATTTGAGAAATGGGGGTTAGATTTTATAGGTCCTATTTATCATGCATCCTTTTCGAGGCAAGATAAGTACTTGCTTGTTTCCATAGACTATGCAACAAAGTGGATTGAGGCTATTGCTTCTCTAGATTGCACAACACAAATATTTGTCAATTCCTTGTAGAACAACATCTTCTACATGTATGGTTGTGCACTAGAAATCTGCATCGATCAAGGAACACACTTTGTTAAACAAGTTTTTCTCTGAAGTTTTCAATAAGTATAGGATTCTCCATTGCACTTCCTATGCATATTATCCAAGGGCTAATGGATAGGAAGAGTCCACCAACAAAGTATTGATAGCTCTTCTCATGAAAGAATGTATGCTAAGGCCCACTACCTAGGAGCACCACATATTTAGGCACATTATGGGCCTATAGGTTAGCATGCAAGGAGTCCACAGACCACTCTCTCTTCCAACTGGTATATGGAGTAATTCCTATCAAGCTCTACATGGCTCTCCTTGGATATAATTTGTTCAATTAAGAAAGGATCCTAGGTCTCTACTAGACTTTCATCACTCAACAAATTGGAGGAAGTTCATTTGGATGTAGCAAAACAACTCTATGAAACACAAGACAAAAGGAAGGAGGTTCATGATAAAATTTATGGAAGAATAAATTACATATTGGTGTCCCCGTTCTTTTACACATACCTTAATTATAGACATAGTTGCAATGCAAATGGCTTTCTCATTGCAAAGCTCCATACAAAATTAAGGAAATGCTCGAGTGGGATGCAATGCACTTATAAACCTTGGCTGGCAAGCCACTACCACTAGTCAACATTTCTAGTTTCAAGGCTTATCGTCATCAAAACAATTGAAGCTCTTTTTCTCCCCTATCATTTTGTGCAATCTAGCTAGGTTGTACATAACTCTCCCATTGTTTTTCTTTTATTAATTTTTGTCATTATCATATGATGTTATGCATTTTTTTGAGTTATTTTATATAGATTTTCTCCCCCTCTTGCCCCTCGGCTTGGTGCGCTCTACCCTTCCCCCCTTCCACCCTGCTCAGTGTGCTCTAATCCCCCCCCCCAAAAAAAAAGCATAGCATAGTCTAAAATTTTATACTATGCTATGAACACATTTTTTTAATCTTTTTCATATAAAATGCTCATGGTTCTAAATTGTGTCTTAGATGGTCGTTTTTGTGATTTTGCGATCAACTCCATGTTTTTCTACCTATCTAGACTCATTTTCATCATTATTTTTTCCAAAATTCCAACCCTTTCCCTTCGTTTGATCAAATACTCTCTCTTTTCTCCACATTGAGAATTTTTTTTTCATTTGAACATATTCCACATTGTCTATTCCCTCTTTATTTCCCCACATGTTCCATATTTTTCACATGCATCCCATATATATTCTTTTTTCTCACTTCTTCCCTATCATTGACCCCCCTCTAATCCTCCTAACACCCTTCCTCACTCACTTCTACCCATATACCCCTGATCGCATGCCCCAAACTTTCCCCTCCCCTATTCCTCTTTCCCCATAATTCCTCTCATAAAAAACTTCATCCCCTCTTGGCTACTTGGCGTGGACATCTCCTACTTTTGGCGATGATGAATTCTTGAAGTTCCTTTACATAGGTTCCTTTCTCTTCTCATGTTGGATTGCTCCAATGGTCTTTCCAAGGTTCTACACACGACTTGTTTTGGGGTGGCAATTTTGCTCATGGTTTTGCTTTTGCTCTCCAAGACAGAGAGCCCATTAGTTAGTGGGCAATTGTTGAGTCAGGTAACAAAAGCTATTGTAATCTTCTATTTTAATCAAGGAACATAAAATTTTGGCACAACATGTCTTTCTCCTTTTTCTCTACTCTCTTCCTACAAATACTCAAGCCCCTTTCAACTAAAGAATGAGTTGGGAATAGATCAAAATCTTGTTCTATAATAACTTTGTGCCACCAAATGGGAGGGATAGGGCACTTGAAACCTGGTTTTTCATTAGTCAAAGTTTATCTTCGGACTGAGAGAAACAATTCGAGCCTTATTTGGAAAGGAGAGGTGCCACTCCTTGGCACGGGCCATAGAAATGGCTCTAGTTTATGAGGATGATCATAGAGGCATAGGCTTCCAAGGTTAGAGGTCCTAATGGAATAAGATGATTTGTCCCTCCTCCTTGGGTGCTACTTTTTTGGCCACTGCACAGCCTTAGGAAGAGGCTAAGTAGGTGCACATGACCAAGACAATTTCTACAGCTAAAAGGAAAGTTTTGCTCTAGTTAAGAGGGATTATAATAATTCTGTTCTTACCCTCACAAAAAGAGAAGACAATGAAAAAATATTTGTGCTATGGATGCTTAGGACAACATCGATTTAATAATTGTGCTAAAAAGAAAAAATAGCAGAAGCCATAGTCATAAATTTTACACTAATAGGGAGTGATGCGGATGAGGACTTTGAAGATTCCCCATGTCATATATCATCTCCTATAGTGGCCATTATAGTCACTAAGAAGGTAAGTTCTATTCCCAATGTTTCTTTCACCAATGGCATAGAAGGGATACCAATTTTGAGATATGGAGCTTATTATTATGAGAAAAATCATGAAAAAACAACTTGTTAAGGTTCTCTTTGATATGGTATCCACAAATAAGTTCCTAAGCTCTTGTCTCATGAGACAGTTACATCTAAACACTCTGCACTCAAAGTATGCCTACATAGTGGAGTTAGCAAATGAGAAGGGCACAGAGACATGGGACCAGGGAGTCATTGGTCTATCCGTTTCCTATGATGACAATTCGAATTTTTAGATTACATGATCGACACATTTTGATGTAGTCCTAAGTAAGCAGTGGTATGCTAGAAAACAATTAATCATAGGCTTTGCTTCTCATGTGTATCAACTTAAGCATGAGGGGAGGGGACTATTGATATGTGGAGAGCTAGCTCTCCAAGAGACACGATTGATGACCATAATCAATTTTCTCAAAATTTATTGTAAGTTTATTTATTTTTTTTATTTTGTGTATTCATCGTCTATGGTGATGGATTCTTACAGTCAAGGAATCTCTAATTAGAATGCTCAAGTACTTTTCGAGAAGGTAAGAGCATAATTCTAGGAATTATTTCTAAATAAATTACCTTTGGGTTTACCTCTGTCCAGGAATTTTAAGGACATGATTGATTTGGTGCCAAGAACTATTCCAACTGCTCGACAACCATTTCATATGACTTTGCAATAGAAGAATGAATTCTAGAAGGTTATAAACGAGTACTTGGATAAAGGGCTAATTGGACCTAGTTATTCAACCTTTACAACACCAAGTCTTCTAGTAAAGAAGAAAGATGGATCTTATCATATGTGCATGGACTATCAAGCACTCAATAAGATTATCATCAAGCATAGATACCCCATGACCGGAATAGAGGATCTTCTTGATGCTCTAGGTCAAGTAATTGTATATAACATAATAGATCTGAAGAATGGTTATTGCAATATTAGAGTTAAAAAGTAGGATGTACATAAGACAACTTTTAGGATCTTCTTTGGGCATTATGAGTACTTGTTTATGCCATTTGGGCTTACAAATACACCTGGCACTTTTATGATGCTAATGAATGATATTCTGCATACATTCATTTCTAAATTTTTTGTGGATTTTGTAGATGATTTGTTGGTTTATGGTAGATCTATACATGAACATGAAAGTCATTTAGGTTTGGTATTGAATAAATTAAAAGAAAACCAATTGTTTGCAAATCTAGACAAAACCTAGTTATTTTTTCCAAAATTAAAGTATTTAAGGCATGTACTCTTAGTTGACGGGGTCGAGATGGATCCCAAGAAGGTTTCAATTATATTGGGATGGACAACTCTTCAAGATGAGAGGCAAGTTCTATCATTTTTAGGACTTTTTTAGTTTTTATTGGAAATTCATTTCATCTTATTCATTGATAGCAACACCAATGATAAATTTGCTTCAAGGCAAAGTACCTTTTGCCAACAATAGTTCTAATAATCTTAAACAATCCATTTGAGAAGCTCCAATACTCAAAGTGATGGATCCATAGAAGCCATTTGAGTTAGAGACGGATGCTAGCAACATAGCCATAGGGGCAGATTTAAGCCAAGATAGGAGGCCTATAGATTTTGAAAGTAAGAAGTTAAGTAGTGCACAACGCAATTAACTAGTGCATGAAAAGGAGTTGTATGCAGTGGTGCATACTCTTAAAGTCTAGAGACATTTCTTTATGGTACGGTCTTTGAAGTATATACAGATCACCGTACACTCAGGTATTTATGTATTGAACAAGATCTTCAAGGAAGATAGACTAGTTTAGTTGAGCCCATGTCGGACTTCCATATGGAAAACTTCTATAGAAGAGGCAAAGATAATATAGTAGTTGATGGATTGTCTTGGATAATATATCAAAAAGCTTCACAATTCTAGAAACCTCATTGCTTCAAGAGATAAATGAAGCATAGGTGGAAGATTGACATTTTTTGAAGATTATTAGAGCCATCGGTCATGTCTCTATCATAGGAGATGGAGCAGTCCCATCTTCCTCTTCCCCTAGTAAAGCAAAAAATTCAAGTCCATATTCCAATTTCTCAATGGAGAATGGAACAATTAGACAAAAAGGAAAGGTTTGTATACCAGATTCACAAGATTTGAGAAGAAAATCCATGCATGATAACCATGATATTCTTTATGCAAGGAATCTTGGAGTTGATAAGACCATTCAGCTAGTCAGAAAAACATTTTGATAGCTTGAATTAGCTACAATAATAGACATCATAAAGTGAATGGAATGTCTCCTTTTGAGATGAATTATGGCATGAGTTCTATTGCTCCCAATACCATAGAATGCTAAAGAAATGTCCTAGTGCTTTGGAGTTCCTAGAAAATCCCCAAGAAATTTTGGAAATAGCTAAAGCCAAGATGTAGCAAGCAGTTGATAAGGCAAAAAATATGTTAATAGGAAAAGATCTCCTAGAGTCTTTTATTCAAGTACTGGCAACATCAACTTCACTATCCACAGGGAAGTGCATTAATCTTTCACCAAGGTTTTGTGGACCTTGGAAGATAAGTAAGAAGCTTAGTGATGTTGCATATCAATTAGAGCTTAAAGACTTTATATTGTAGAGTCCATCTAGTATTTCATATTAGTAAACTTAGAAAGTACATTTTTGGGGAGGATAATCTAATATAGGGATGTTTCTTTGCAAGAAAGTGACAACATATCACTCTCCCAATAGGATACTAGATAGGAGGCAAAAATAGTTGACAAACTTTGTCATCAAGGGATATCTAGTAGCCTGGAGAGGATTACCACTTATAGATTCCACTTGGGAGTCAAATGCTCTAGTTTGCAAGTGCTTTCCCTCATTGATCATTTAGGCCAATGATCTTTAGAAGGGGGAGAGAGTGTTAGACATCGGTCTATAGAAACCATTATTTGTATGTGTGGGACATGCTAAGCATAGCCAAGGTCCCTGGCTAGAGGGATATCCTAAGGTACCTAAGGGGTAATGGGAATGAGTGTGCATGATGACCACATTTCCACACTAGAGCATTCTGGAGCATTATTATCTTGGGTTCAAGAGAATATAACGGATGGGAGGAGAGTTGCACAACCTTCTTTATCCCTAATTTTCAGTGATCTTGGGAGATTTTCTTGTGATCAAATGAGAGCTCTACTTGGGTAGAAGTTTGAAGCTTTTGACAAATTTTTGGGCTTACTTCTTTTTTGTATTGATTTCTTTCCACATAGCTAGGCACTTCATTATACATGAGTGCCAACTTCTTGTTCACCGCATCACTCTTAGGGGGGATTTGTTGGTATATTTTGGTGTGATGTGTGTGAAAACACTTATGACTATTGGGGTATTTTTTTCCCTCTAGGAGGTTTTTTCCATGGCTTGTATATATGCCTATACCCTAATTATATTTGAACATTCACTTGGTAATACATTGTATATTATGTTGTGCTCCAAGCTTCTTCTTCTTTATTGTGCTATTTGTGTGCTATCATAGACCTTGAACTCCAACAAAGAAGTGTATGTATCTCAACCCCATGTTTTTGTGCAAAAATGGAAACAAGGCATGCAGATTGAAAAAGGCCTTGTATGGATTAAATCAACACCATGTGCTTGGCATGAAAAGATACATGCCTACTTTCTAGCACATGGATTTGAGAGTTGTCCAATAGAAAGGACCTTATGTTGATGTACTTCTCATCATTGTTGTATATGTTGATGTAATACTACTCACTAGCCCTATCCAAAAGAATATTACTGAATATAAGGCTGATTTGCATGCCTTTTTTGAGATGTAAGATTTGAGGATCTTGCATCATTATTTGGGCATTCAATTTATGCAAGTTGATGGGGGAATAATATTTTGTCAAACAAAATACTTTGACATGTTATTACAATTTTTGACCTTGAAGACTGCAAACCTATTGCCATTTGCATGGAGACATACTTATGATTGAATCTTCATGATGTTGGAGATGTATTTGATGTTGTTCTCTACAATAGGTCGTTGGATGCTTGAATCATTTATGCATAAGTTTCCTTGATATCCATTTTTCTATCTCTCAAATGATCAGGTCTATGCATAGCCCATGTGTCAAGAATTGGCATGCGGTTAAGTGCATCTTTAGATAGCATCCCATCTATTTGGATTGTTTTATCCCAAGGGGGGGTTCTTACCACCAAGTTTACATGCTTTTCCTTACTCAAATTGGGCTAGTTTCTATGGCACTCGTGGATCCACAAGTGGTTTTTTTTTTCATGCATGGTAGCCCATGCACACCTTGGTTGAAGAAGAAGCATCCTACTATGGCCACTTCTAGTTGGGTAGTTTTCATAGCTAGTACTAATTGTGTGTGGCTCATATGCCTTTTGGTTGATTTGGATTTTGGCCAGTCTTCTACCACCACCATATTTATTTTTTATCTGAGCACATTGGCAGTTGCGATGAACCTTGTGTTCCATGCTCACACAAAGCACATTGAGGTGCACTATCATTATGCTAGGGAGATATTGTTTGTTGGAGAGATCAGTTTGGTGTATTTGGCCACAAATATCATGTTGTAGACCTTTTCACAAAGGCTCTACCTAGAGATAAGTTCAAAAATTTTCACAAAGCTTTGGAATTACTTCCTTTTTTCGGATTGATTTCATTCACATAGCTTGGAACTTCCTTATAAATGACTACCAAATCCTTGTTTACCACATCACTGCCAAGGTGTATTTGATGATATATTTTGGTATTGATGTGTGTGAACACACCTAGAATTGATGGGACACTTTTATCCCTCTCGAGGAACTCCCCCCTAGCTTATATGTACACATATAACCCTAAATGCTAATTATCTTTGTACATTCACTTATCAATACATTCAGTGTTCTCCTCCAAGCTTCTTCTTTTTTCTTGTGTTGTTTTCATGCAAGGTCTTGGATCCAAAGTCTAGTGGAATACTTAGCCAAATGCAGCTACAAACAAAATGATGTCAACTCATCATTGTACATGAAGAAAGAAGATGATCTTGTTGTCTACATTTGTATCTATGTTTATGATCTTATCATTACAAGGAATGATGAAGAAAACATTAGAGTGATCAATGAGAAGCTTCAAGAACAATTCAAGATCTTAGATCTTGGAGAATTGACATACTTCTTAAGCATAGAAGTAATCTATGAGGAAAGCATATATCTCATGCAAAGGAACCACATTCTTTATGTACTAGCAAACTATGGCATGTGTAATTGCAAACTGTTGTGAAAACAACATGTCCTATAAAATAACTACCTAAGAATTGAACTAGCAAGACCACCATGGTAAGAGAGAGCGCATCTCCACCAACCAACTCCACCCATATATATACCTCTAGGAAAAGAGGTGCATATTATTGGACCCTTCCAAGTGTCCATCCAAATTTCCCTCATGTGGATACTTGCCTAAGGTCCAACCACATGGTATCACATGGATACTTAATCAAGTGAGCCCCCTTCTCTTAGATACACACCAAGATGTCACTAGAAGACGCTTCTCCAAAGTCTAAGGTTCCCACACCTTAGGATAAATAAATCCTAAGGTTGATACCCTTCAAATGGGGGTTCAATTGACTAAATAACTCAAGGTTTCAAGGTTGATACTTGGAGATACTTTCCCAAGGGTTTCTCATAGAACTGAAAGGGTTCTCCTAGGGGCTTTGGAACCTTGAAATTTATGTTTTCACCCATAGTTATACAACATTCTTCCCTCATTTAACATTTTTTACCTCAAAAATGTGTATAGGTATAATATCTAGAGTATTCCCCCATGCCGCATGATCTATACTCTGAGCAATCTCTCCCTCAAGATTCTTTTCCTGTAATCAAATAAGGGCTACTACCTTCCTTGATGTGAAAGGAAAGGAATCAAAATCCTTGCCCAAATCACTTTCCCTAAGTCCAAATGAATGTATATGCATGTCTTGCATCTATGGAATAGTGAAATGGGTGGACTTCTTTGGTGATCATAGCTTAATGACATTCAAGACTTCATTGATTAAACAATTAAAATCATGTCTTTCGTAATCAAAATTACTTGATGGACCTTTCTTCTAGGTCTCTACTCAAGTTATTTGTTCATCTTAGCTTAGCAAGTTCTTCAATTATTTGCTTCAATTATGTATTATGAAAACAAGTTATTTGCTTCAATTATGTATTATGAAAATAAGAATTAGAGAATTTATGGCATACATAGAATACACATGAAACCCATCTTTGTAGCAAGCATAAAGGGATCCTATGTAGATAATAATGCTAGTATGTATTTTTGCATTGTTTGAATTTGGTAAGATTAAATGTTTAATCGGGCATACAAGTAAGTACATCAGTGCTCAAAGGAAGGACACTGGAGATCCATCAAGAAAGATGATCCCAACTTTGCAAAATCACTTTCAAAGCATCTCAATAGACAAGCCTCATCATGCAATGGATCAAGCGATGGACAAATCTATAATAGAGGTGAGTACTATTTTTGACATGCTCATTTTCATTTGTTTGTTGGACAGGCCAAAGTAATGCATGAAAGAGTGTGTTTTATATAAAGAAGTTGAGGTCCACATGCATTTAAAATGATGCATTAGTTTACTTATTTGATTGCTACACTTAAGGCATAGAAGAAGAGAAAAGGATTTGCATTAGCTTAGAATGGCCTCAGCACATGAAGGTTGTTATAAAATGGACATGGAATTTCCATCATAGCATGGCATGAGACTCGAATCGAAAATGTAAGAATGGAATGAATATAGATTTTTGCACTTAAATGGAGTTCCATAGGTGAATTCCATGCATTCTTTAAGGAGGGGTTCAATACCTAGACCTTATGCATGTTAAGCAACTTCAAGCAAAGATGTATCTGTTCTTGGCATACACTATGAATGCATGGATTGAATCATATATGCATGGATTTATGGGACCAGAGAGAAATTAAGTTCATTAAGTTTAAGGTTTAAGACAGAAAGTGACTTCTTTTTTTCAAGTCAAAAGCATAAAATCTTAATGGTATAGTGATGTTATTTGAATCAATAGCCATTAACTTTTATGCTTTTTATATGTTGGCTTAATCCAAAATCCAAAAAACATTTAACACAGATAGGGAAACCTTAAATTTTGAGTCCTACTTATGGACCCTCAACTTCCATAAATACCCATGGCAAACCAGACTCAGGCTACAAACCAAGCAATGTTTCTCTTCTTATTAACCATAAGTTAGTGGTAATGAGAACTTGGATTGAAAGATATCCAAAAGAGAAACTAGAATCCTACATGAAACCCTATGCAGAGTCATGGGTTAATCTTTCATATTCATGAAAGATATAATAAAGTTTAGTGGTAATAAGAACTTGGATTGAAAGATATCCAAAAGAGAAAATAGAAGCCTACATGAAACCCTATGCACATTCATGGGTTAATCTTTCATAATCACGAAAGATGTCATAAAGTTTAAAGGCCTCAACAACTTCACCAGCTGATCATTGAGGACAACTATCACTCTAATGGGGGAAGAGAATGTCATAAAGTGAAAAACTAAGACAAGAAATGGTTGAACCATTTATTCATTTTAAAAAAAAAAATTATTTCTTCTCCAACAAGATCCTCCCTTTTTGACAAGAAGGATGGTTCATTTGGTTCTTAGAAAGAAAATTGCTTCTAGAGTAAAAAGTTATAAAGTCATATCAGGAGAAGAGAACAAATTAAGTGTTGAAAGAAACACCCAAAATCACTACTCTAGAATACGCTTTATGAGTAAGAAACAAATTTCCAATATGGTTATAGATATAACCGTTTGGCTAAGCTTATGGTCAACATGTGACTATATCCTTTGAAACAGATGCCTAGTTATGTCAACATATAATATCTAGTAAAAGAATCCTAGCTCTATTATCAAATGACATAAACATGGCTACCTTTGATTACATCTCATCAAGAAATAGTTTAATGAAGGCCCAATCTTCGAAGTTTTTTTCAAGTATAAATAATTTTTGGTAAGATTTTAACTTGCAAGAACTTTTATGGCTACTTGATTTGACTAAGATGAAATCCCTGAGTAAGAGCAAAAGTTTTCTACACTAAAGTGAGAGTGTAAATTGGATGTATGGGACATCTACGTTTACACTATCACTAAAGTGGATTTGGTGGTATAGAACACTAGATTTAAAGATAATGGAAGCCTCAACTCAATGATATTCAACGACTTGATTAGTCATCATAAAAAGAAAACTAGAGTGAGCTTTGATTGGGTTCATAATTTGGAAATTGAATAAACATCAATTTCTTGAAAGGTTGCAATTTTCAAGGATGAAAACTCTTCAAAGGGGGCAAGAAAAGTATCATTGATATAATACTATTAAGCAAAAGATGCATTATGTAACTCTTTCGTGAAATTTGAGCACATTTGATATCAACTACCTAAGCATGTTTAAGATTTCAAGCAAAACAAAGTAAGCATAGGATATGCAAGGATGGAATTCATTGAAGAATTCCAATTTGGCAGTAACCAAAGGTAAGCTAGCCAACAACTTGAAGCATATCCATGGTAAGGTATTGAGCATGGATAAGGATGGATCAAGAAATTTTGGACAGGTAAGCATGACAACTTGCTTAAGTCTTAGGGGTGATATATAATTGTTAATCCCTAGAAAACTAACGTCTAAATGTTTTGAGAACATCAATAGGATGTTAAAAACTTAAGCAAAGATGAAAACTTAGGAAGTTATGAGTTAAAGATCCCAAGAAAATCCCATGGGTAAATATCATTGAATAAGGGATCTAAAGGAGAAATACTTGGTCTTATCTCAAGTCAACCTGGATAGAGGAATTTTCAGAAAGCTAAATGACCTAAATTGTTCAAAGGGATCAAACCTTTTATGGTTTGATAAATCATGCCAAAAAAATTTTAAAGGTTGACCAAAGAAATCTTTGAGGTATAAGATTAATTGGCATGAGATTTCAACAACCTTAGTCTTTGCTCTCATGAATATGATGCCAAGGAGTTCAAAGTTGGAATTCATGATCATAGAAAATGATCATAGCACATTGAAAGGACAAGGAAGGTGAAAATATTAAGGATGTTGTTCTACAAATTGGAGGAAGAACTCACTGTGGGATAGTAGGAACTAAATAACATTAAGAATTTTACTTTGATGGCCAAAGAGGAAATAGAGTCAAGATTCAATAAGAAACATTGGAATAAGCCTTCAAGATAAGAACACAGAAAGTAAGCTCTTAGGTTTATAAAAAGATAAAGAGATTTACATACTTGAACCATATAAATATACTTGGTCGTATTTACAAGAAGGTAAATGAAATAAGGTTGATATTTACCCTAGAAGAGGTTATCCTTTATCCTCTAAAAAAGATACATTCTTTTTAGAAGAATGCATAGCCAACTTTAGATTGTGAAAAAGATGGATAAAAGGAGGATAAAAACTCTACTGATTTTTCTCTGTTAAACTCCAAAAGGTCAAGTGTTTGTTAAAATTCAAATCCATTCAAGTATAAATCCTTGAATGATAGAATGATCTATAAACGATCATGTTTTGAACCTTGAGATGATGAGAATTTGTGATTCAAGAATGTTCACAAAGTTCCTATAAGGGTCTAGGATATGATGCCTAGAAAGAGGTATCTCTCTTGCAAGACTTTGGAACTTAAATAAAAACTTGAATCATTTACCTCCATTCAATAGATAGAAAAATTAGCAAGAAGATATCTTGATGGCTTGATAAGTATTGTTCCTCAATTAGTTTGAGGGCCGGTAGGCTGGGAAGAAGGGAGCACAAAGACTTACTTGACCCCTTACCTTGGGGGGGAAGTGAGGGTTCACATATAATTTCTTTTGCAGCTCCCAAAAGGGGATGCAAAGTCTCCATAGCCTCTCATAATCTTCAAATTCCCATCCATGAAACAAGATAAATGGCACCCCGTATCTATATACAAGAATGAAGCCTAAGTCTAGAACAAGCCAAGTTCTTGATATGAATGTTATGAAAACAAAATGTCATATAAAATAACTACCTAAGAATAGAACTTGCAAGACCACATGGTAAGAGAGAGCACCTCTCCACCTAATCAACTCCACCCATATACATACCTCTAAGACAAGGGGTGCATGATTTTGGACACTTCCAAGTTTCCATCCAAGTGTCCCTCATGTGGAAACTTGTCTAAGGTCCAACCACATGGTATCACATGGATACTAAATCAAGTCAGCCCCCTCCTCTCACATACACCCCAAGGTGTCACTATAAGAAGCTTCACACAAGGTTAAGGCTCCCACACCTTAGGATAAATCAAGCCTAAGGTTGAGACCCTTCAAATCGGAGTTCAATTGATTAAATAACTCAAGAGTTCAAGGCCTATACTTGTAGATACTTTTCCAAGGGTTTCTCATAGAACTCCAAGGATTCTCCAAGGGGCTTTGGACCCTTGAAACGCATGCTTGGTCCCATAGTTATACAACACAAACCTATTGCAAATTCATTTAAGGTGAATGTAAAGCTGAATATACATGAAGGAGAAGATATTGAGGATTTTACTTTATATAGATCCATTGTATGAACTTTGAACAATGCAACTCTTACTAGGCTAAACATCAAGCATGTAGTAGGACTTCCCTCATAGTTTATGCGAACTCCCAAAGCATAGAACTTAATGGTAAACAAGAAGGTTCTTATATACCTCAAGGGTAATATAAATGAAATTGTATCCTATTATTATGATGAAGATTTACATGCAAATTCTTATTGTGATAAAGATAGGACATGCTCAAAGGGTGAAAGGAGGAGTACAAATGGCTATGTATTCATGATTGGAAGCAAGACTATCTCATGGAGCTCTAAGAGGCAGCCAAAAATAGCCCTATCTTCAAGAAAATCTGAATATAGAGCTTTAGCCCTTGTCACTTTTGAGCTTATGTGGCTGAAGTAGCTCTTTAAAGACTTGAAATTGCAGGTGAAACAAATTCCTATCATGTGTGACATGAATAATGTACACCTAGCCTTGAATGTGGTTTTCCATCCTAGGTCCAAGCACTTTGAAGTACACTAACACTTCATTAGAGAGAAGGTGATTACACAAGAGCTCAAGCTGGAGCATTTGAGTACCAAAGATCAACTTGCAAACATGTTTACAAAAGGCTTGGAAGGAACAAAGCTACTAAAATTCAAGAGAAGCATTGGTATGGTAGATTTAAGTTCAAGGCTTGAGGGGGACTGTTAAAAATCAAGATGTACTTAGCAATTGCTCACTCCCTCTCTATGCAGTGGGCTAGTTTACTAACATGATTTTGTTTTAGTTGTAACTCCTTCCATTATATATTTGAGGTGATTTCACTTCTGCTTGATCGCTAATAGAGTCTATTAAAGTTGGTCATAATTTTGTGATTGTTCTCTAAGGGAGATCTAAGTGAGGTTGCAAATAGTGAAGGTGTGTCTCTAAACATAGACAAACAATAGAAAGGACAAGCATTCTATCTTGCAAAAGTTGATTCTCCGTGTAGGAGTTTTCAAATAAAGTGTTTTAAAGTACTATGGATATCAGAGTGTATACTTGGATTTTGGAAGTTTCTTTTTTCTTTTTGCATTTAGATTTTTAGTTATGTCCAAAACATTGAATATGTGTCATTGTGGAAAACAAATTGTGAGGACCTACAACCTTCCAAAGATACATAGGGATGTTGACTCATCCCTCAACAATGGGAAGCTTCAAAATTAAATCAATCTCTTGATTGATTATGTTCCTTATAGTTTCAAAGCATAAAAAATCGTTATTTGAGTCATATTGCTTTTGGACAAGTTATTACATAAGGCAAATAAACAAGACATGAGTAGATGGTCCAAAGTTTGAATGTTATTCATGGCAAACATTCTATAAGAAAGATGGCTTCTAGGGTCATCATTGCTACAAAACTGGTCAATTTTAGGACCAAGATTATGGAGAGGTGCAAGGTTATTGGTCCAATTGAAACTAGAAGAAAGAGAAGCATCAATGAAATTGGGAATTTTTATCAATTGGATCTAGGATTTGTTTCCAAAGCCTTGAATAGACATTCACCATTAAGGTATCTGACAAGTCAACTATTATATTAAAATCTTTAATGATCATGAGAGGCCAAGGAAATTTTGAGATCAATTCCCTAGTCTTGAAATGACCACTATAGATGTTGGGAGCATAGCCACGTAACACAATTAACCCATTTTTTTTTAGCACTAATATTCACATGCTTAAAAAAATTATTAAGGGTGCATGTCTCAATTACAGTCTAAGATTTGGATTAGCATACATGACATTCGCATAATCAGGCTCCCAATCGGTTTCTAGTGGAGGGGTGTCATACTGACAAGCCTCTATGTGCTTTGGTAACTCCATATAATATGGGGGTATACTATCTCCATGTGAAAAAACACTTCGAACTTTGCTTTCAGTGGATATACCCATGCATGCTGGAAAAATCATCAATAAAATTAACGAAGTAAAGGTATTTCCCGAAAGAGGGTGTCTGCATAGGACCATAGACATCATTGTGAACAAGCTGCAATTTCTGAGTAGCTCCAACAGAACCATCTTTTGGGAATGAGGAATGCTACATTTTTCCCAAAATACAGCCTTCACAAACATGTTTAGCAAGTGTTAATTTTGCGCAAAGAGGACACCATTTCATATTTCTATAGGTGTAGCAAACTAAGAAAATTTAGATGACTAAAGTGTGCATGCCAAAGCTTTGCATCTAAGATAGCCTAAGAATCATGTAGTGCACATGCTAAATCATTCATTGATTTTTCATACTCTATGAGCTTATACAGCCCATGACATATAATGCTAGAAGCAATAATAGCATCACCATTTGACAAATCATGAATTGTACATCTGTCATCAATGAATTTCACAACCAAGTTGATCTTGGCTAATGCTAAAACTGATAATTAATTTTTCTTGATCCCTAACACAAACAAAGCATCTGACAATGTGAAAGAGATACCATCAGCAGTAGTCTGAATGATCTTACCAACTCCCATTACAGGATAAGAGGAGTTGCTGGCACATGTGACAATATTCCCTATCGGGGTAGGCTCAAGTGAACTGAAGAAACTACACTACAAGGTAATATGTTTGGTTGCCCCACTATGAAAGTACCAAACACCCGAGTCTACTACAGACATACACTACTCATGAGAAGGAAATAATAAGGTTAACATTACCTTGAACATATTTTGATCCCTCAAAGCTTCATTCTTTGCTTTCAAAGCCTATTTTTAAAGCATTCTTGGGGTGTCTTCTGGAGCCATTTTGGAGTACTTTCGCACATAGTTCTCTTCACATAGGCCCAAGGATATCAAGAAGGGTATTCTTTGTACTTCTCCATAATAAATATCAACCTTTGGGGATGTGTTTTCAGCCACACTCGTAAAACTACAGGTTTCTCGAAACGTTTTCAGTTTTGTTGGGATCAGACGCTAGAAATTTATGCAGGTTTTTTAGCCTAAAACATTAGAGACAGACACTTGCACGTGTTGTTGGCTAGTTTTTGGGTTGTGCATTCAGCTTTTTAGTGTCATTTTACTACATATATTGAGCACATACACACCATGTACGCTTCTTTGGATATCATTTATGTACATCCATGTGGTCATTGATATAGAGGTTACGTTTTTGCATAAAGCCTTTTACGTTTGATAAAGAGGGTCGTGCTGAGGTTTTCTTAATTGGGAGACACCCAAATGTTGGGGTCTGTTCGATGATGTAGGTGGAAGACTTACCCAGCCTGGCCATAGGAGACATATGATAGTTGTTCATAGGTGCTTGATAAGCCTAGTTGGCTTCTATTGGGTAATTGATTATATGTAGTGGAGTTAGTGATTCACTATGCAAGTAAACATGTCAGTACTTCCAGTTTTATGATATTTTGACACTAGTCATATGCTCATTTTTCAAAGGATACTCTAGCAAATTTTTTCCAGATTTTTGGTTTTTTCAACTATACAGTGGTTGATTTACTCCTTGATACACTTATTCGTTGTTGTTTGGACTCTTCTAGCTCCATTATCATTCTATTCAGTCCTTTACCATCATGGCATCAGAGGTCTCAAGCACATTTGGTGGATCAGGGTGTAGTGCCAGTGTTCGGAGGAGGAGCTATAAGTTGCATGGCAAAGACCATTTTAAGATCCGAAAATTTGATGGCACAAACTTTGCTCTATGGAAGAATGAGATTAAAGATGTGCTGATTCAAAGGAGGCAATGGAAGCTAGTAAATGGAATTTCAAAGAAGCCGGTTGACATGGATGAAGATGATTGGGATGAGTTAGATGAACTGGCAAGTTCTACCATTCGCTTGCACCTGGCAAATTTATGTTTACTTTACAATATTAAACTATGAAACTGCATAGGAGCTTTGGAAGAAGTTATGCAATACTTATGAAAAAGAGACCACATCAAA
Organism: Ceratopteris richardii; assembly: GCA_020310875.1. Classification (NCBI taxonomy): domain Eukaryota; kingdom Viridiplantae; phylum Streptophyta; class Polypodiopsida; order Polypodiales; family Pteridaceae; genus Ceratopteris; species Ceratopteris richardii. Next base: position 53,505,535 of record CM035409.1, read on the forward strand.
TAAAGTGTATCTGATGAGAAAGTTATATGACATTTGTATGAAGGACAAAGATAGTGTTGTTGCTCATCTAAATGAGTTTGATGCTATATTCTCCTAGTTACAAGCTCAAAAAATGGATATGGATAATGAAATGAAAGCAGTATTGTTGTTATGCACCTTGCCATCATCATGGGATACATTTTGCACATCTATTAGCAATAGTGCACCTGGTGGTAAACTCGTCTATGATGACATATGTGGAGCACTCTTGAGTGAGGAGATTTGTACAAAATCTATGGTTGGCACTCAGAGCGGAGATGCATATAATGTTCATGATTCTTACCAAGGAAATAATCAACAACGTGGAAAGAGTAAGAACAAGGAAAAGAATGGTCAAAAGAATAAGAGTAGAAGTAAATCAAGGAAGAGGGATACCAAATGCCATTATTTTCATAAGAAAGGACGCATGAAGAAAGACTATTATGCATTAAAGGATGTTAAAGGTAAAGGATAGAATGTTGATGGGCATGTTAAACAATTACCTGCACCATCTACTTCGAGTGTGAAGATTGAAGAAATCAATGCTATTTCTGATGATGCTCATGTATTGACACTTGATAGTACTATGCCAACTGAGGCTCTTATGGCTGATTCTCTTTCCCACACATGGCTTCTAGATTTTGGTGCTTCTTTCCATGTGACACCACACGGAGAATGGTTCTCTAATTATGTAGCAACTCTTGGTACCGTGAGACTTGGTGACTCTTATGAGTATGAAGTTGTGGGGATTGGAGATGTGGTTGTGCAACTCATTGATGGTTCAAATTTTATTATGCATAATGTACGCCATGTACCTCAGTTATCACGCAGTATGATGTCAGTTGTTCAAGTTGATGACCTTGGTTACAAGGTGGTCTTCTATGCTCAGTCCTTTCGTATATCAAAGGGCAATATGGTTATTGCAAAAGGAAGCAAAGTTGGCTCACTTTATCCTTTATATTTGTATCACAGAAAGAACACTTGTTAGTTGTTATTGAACAGTCTATGGCTTGTATTTGGCATGGTCGTTTGGGCCATATATCTCATAGTGGAATGGAAAATCTTTCTCGTTCTAGCTACTTACCTGTGTTATCTTTCTTTGATTTTTCATTTTGTGAGCATTGTCAATATGGAAAGCAAACCAAAAATGTGCATAGAACGCACATTGACTCTTCAATTCAGCCTTTAGATCTCGTTCATACTGGTGTGTGTGGTCCTATGCCCACTAGGTCCTTAGGTGGTTCTATTTACTTTGTCACATTCATAGATTATGCTACTAGAAAAGTTTGGGTGTATTCTATCAAATCAAAGGATGAGGTATTCCCTACTTTCAAAAAATTGCTTGCTTCAATTGAGACTGCAAAAGGAACTAAGCTTAAGGCTTTACATCTAGATAATGGGGGTGAATATACCCCACATGAATTTAACCTTTTCTGTCAGTCTAGAGGGATTCATATAGAGTTTACAGCTCCTTATACCCCAGTACAAAATGGTGCACTTGAAAGGATGAATAGAACTATTCAAGATAGAGTAGTTTCTATGTTGCATCATGCAAACCTCTCACAAGGCTTTTGGGCAGAAGCAGTATTGACTGTAGTTCATGTGATTAAACTTTCAGTTAGTACTGCCAAAGGTTTAAAAGTGGCACAAGAGTTATGGACAGGGAAGCCACTATATTATGATCATCTTCGAGTTTTGGGTGTGAAGCATATGTTCATATAACCAAGAATCTTAGACAAAAGTTGGACTATAAGTCAAAGAAATGAATTTTTCTTGGATATGGTCGAGAAGAAGTGGGATCCTAAAACATGGTCAGTGATCATAAGTAGTGATGTCATTTTCAATGAGTCTAAGATGCATAAACAACCCATTAAGGACATTGAAGTGAGAAGAGTGGTGTTTGAGGATATTAGTCCCCTAGTTAGCATGTATAAAAATGCTCCACATAGAAACATTCAAGAGAATGTACGATCAGATCAGTCTCCACATGTTCCTGTTCAGTAACCATTGAGACGCTCTACACACGTCTCACATCCACCTGATAGATATGTTCTAGGTTTAGATTTTGTTATGCTAACAGATTCCGATGAGCCTTCTTGCTACAAAGAGGATATGCAGACAGAGGATAATGTCAAGTGGGAGCCTACCATTAAGAGTGAGTTGGATTCTATTCACAAGAATGGTACTTGGGATTTAGAATCTTCGCCAAAGGGTAGGAAAGCTTTACCATGTAAATGGGTATATAAGCTGAAATTCACATCAGATAGTGCTTCTCCAAAGTATAAAGCACGACTTGTTGCAAAGGGTTTTAAGCAACAACATGGTGTTGATTTCGAGCAAATCTTCTCTCCAATGGTCAAAATGACTACCTTGTGCATGTTGCTTAGATTCGTTGCAGTGGAGGATTTAGAGCTAGTCCAAATGGATGTGAAAACTACTTTCTTGCATGGAGATCTTATAGATGATATCTATATGGAACAACTAGAGGGTTATGTAGTTCTTGGCAAGGAAGGTCTGGTTTGTAAGCTCAAGAAGAGCTTGTATGGATTTAAACAGTCCCCTAGACAATGGTCCCAAAAATTTGATGCTTTTATGAAGTCTCAAGGCTATTCTCGAAGCAATGAGTATCATTTGTCTCTACACAAAGAGATGCTGAGATGGTTGATATGCTTGATAATTTATGCCGATGATATGTTGACTGCTAGGAATTCCTCTTATGACTTGTCAATTCTCAAAAAGAAGTTGAGTCAAACATTTGATGTGAAGGATTTGGGGGATGCCAACATATTCTTGGCATGGGCATTACGTGTGATAGAAGTAAAAGATGCATATACATGTCTCAAAGTGATTACATATCCAAAGTACTTCACAAGTTCAATATGCAAGGTGGAAAGGCATTGAGTACACCTTTACCCACATATGCAAAATTGAGCAAGGATGATTGCCCCAAATTAGAAGAGGAAAAGGAATTCATGACCAAAATTCCCTATCAGTCTACAGTTGGTAGTCTCATGTATGCTATGGTAGCTACGAGACCAAAAATTGCATTTGCAGTCAGAGTTGTGAGTAGATATATGTCTAATCCTGGCAAGAAACATTGGGAAGCGATCAAGATGATTTTAAGCTATCTGAGTGGCACTAAGGACAAGTGTCTATGCTTAGGTAGAGGGAAAACATCCATTATTGGTTACACATACTTTGACTATGTTGGTTGTGTAGACAATCGTAAGTCTACATCAAGGTACCATTTTCATTTTGTTGGAGGTGCTATCTCTTGGAGATCTCGTCTTCAAGAATGTACAGTTCTTTCCACCACAGAAGCAGAGTATGTTGCAGCAAGTGAGGCATGTAAGGAAGCATTGTGGCTTTCTCGTCTTGCTTGTGATATGGGTTTACCTCAGCATGTACCTCGTTTGCTAAGTGATAGTCAGAGTGCCGTTGCTTTGGCTAAGAATCCGGTCTATCACGCAAAGACCAAGCACATTGAGGTGAGGCATCACTTCATTAGAGATTGCTTAGCCACTTAGTGCATTATTCTTGAGAAGGTTCACAATCGAGATAATGCTACAGATTGTTGATATATTTAGGTAGTGATGTGTGTGAACACTCTAGGACCGCCGGGGCACTTTTTTCCCTCTTTAGGAGGTTTTTTTCCCCCGGCTTGTATATACGCCTATTGCCCTAATGGGCTACTTATCTTTGTACATTCTCTAGTAATACATTCAGTCTTGTGTGTTGTGCTCCAAGCTTCTTCCTCTTCCTTGTGCTGTTCGCGTGCTTCCGCAGACGTCTAACTCCAACAATTGGTATCAGAGCAGGTCGTTGCTTCTTCTAGGGCGCCGTCGACACTCCTCCGTTTGCAGTCTCAGATTCGCACAAAATTTGGTGAGCATACTCAGGGTGTTTCCGAGATCAAAACAGCTTTGCTATGTGGTGCCGAAATCGCGATCTGAGCTCGTTTCGGCCTCCGAACGCACTATCGCAGTGCTTATGCAGGCTATTTCATCCTTTTGTGCCAAAGGTATATACCAGTTTCTGTTCGCCAGTTTAAGCGTCTCGAAGTCTGCTACAGGTCTAGCAGAACTCGTCTGGGCAGTTCTGTTCAACTTTTTGAGATACAGTCAATTTTCTGCATCAAGGTATTTTAGTCACCGGCCATGGCTGAAAGCAGTGATGTATTCCGTATGTTGGCTGTTGAGGATAAGTTGGATGGTACCAACTACCCATTATGGGCTTATATGATGTGACATGTACTGGTTGCAAAAGGATTGTGGAACATTGTGCAGGGTGTTGAAAGACGTCCTGTTACACCTGTAACGACAGGTACTGCAAATACAGGTGTTGGAGCTGATGAAGATGGTGTCGAAGATGATATTCTGCAGATTCCTGTTCGTGCTGTTGTTTCTGTTGCACCTACTGCAGAGCAGATTCGTTGGGATGGCAGAGATGCCCAGGCACATGCATTGATAGCTTTGTCTGTCAAACGTGCCATTATTCCTCACATTCGCTCTTGCAGAACAACAAAGGATGCTTGGGATACACTTACCACTTTGTACCAGGCTAGGAATGAGGCTCGTGTTGCTTACCTCCGAAAACAGTTGGAGAGTGAGCACATGAATGAAGGTGATTCGATGGACAGTTTTCTTACAAAGATCAAAGACCTGAAGGAACAATTGATTTCTGTTGATGAGGTTATACCAGATAGCTCACTTGTGCAGACCGTTCTGAATGGCCTTCCTGATTCATATCAAAGTTTTGCCTCTACTCTTCGATTGATGATGAAAGGCAATCCGAATGCCTTGTCATTTGAGGAATTAGTCTCTGTTCTGTTGCAGGAAGATCAGTCCAGGCAGAACAGGTCCATTATGCGTGTTGCAGATCAAGCTTTCCTGGCTAGTCAGAAGGGCAAAGGAAAATGGAGCTCTTCTACTAGTAAGCAGAAATCTGCAAATGCTGCACAATCGAAGAACCAGGATAAAGATGAGAAGAAATCAGAAAAGCAGAAATTGTTCTGCAAGTACTGTAAAGGAAATGCTCATATTATAAAGAACTGTCCAAAACTGGCTGCTAAAGAGGCAAAGAAGAAAGAGGCTGGAATGGTTGTTACAGAGGCCTCTACACCAAAAACAGAGTCTGCAAATCTTGTGCAGGAAGAAGAATGGGCGTTTACTACTGTCTGCAGTTTTGACCCATCTTCTCATGATCAGTGCATGTCTGCAGTAGACTCAGATGTTTGGTACTTTGACAGTGGGGCAACCAAACATATTACCTCGCAGCGCAGTTTCTTCTCTTCACTCGAGCCTGCCCCTACAGGGAATACTGTCACATGCGCCAATAACTCCTCTTATCCTGTTAAGGGAGTTGGTAAGATCATTCTGACTACTCCTGATGGTAGTTCTTTCACTTTGTCAGATGCTTTATTTGTGCCAGGGATCAAAAAGAACCTGTTATCAGTTTCTGCATTAGCCAAGATTGGCTTGGTTGTGAAATTCGTTGATGACAGGTGTATAGTCCATGATCTCTCAAATGGCGATGTGATTATTGCTTCTGGCATTTTATGTCGTGGGCTGTATAAGCTCATAGACTATGAAAAATCTGTGAATGATTCGGCATGTGCAGTTCATGATTCTCAGGCTATGTCAGATGCAAAGCTTTGGCATGCACGCTTTGGTCATCTGAATTTTGCTAGTTTGTTACGCCTGCAGAAATCTGAAATGGTGTCCTCTTTGCCCAAACTTGAGGCACCTGGAAAACATGTTTGTGAAGGCTGTATTTTGGGCAAAATGCAGCGTTCTTCCTTTCCAAAAGATGGTTCAGTTCGGGCTATGCAGAAATTGCAGCTTGTACATAGTGATGTCTGTGGTCCTATGCAGACACCCTCTTTTGGAAATTACCTTTACTTCGTGACTTTCATTGATGATTTTTCCAAGCATGCATGGGTATATCCACTCAAAGCAAAGTCCGAAGTGTTCATGTGCTTCAAACAGTTTTTGGTTTTGGCTGAAAATCTGTCAGCATGTAAAATGGGCACCCTCCGTTCTGATCCAGGGGGGGAATATATGTCTTCAGATTTTAATGCATTTCTGGCTGAACGTGGGATAAAACACCAGTGTACAATGCCGTATACACCTCAACAGAATGGAGTTGCTGAACGAAAGAACAGGTCACTCATGGAGATGGCGAGGTGCATGGTCAAAAGTCAGGCTTTACCACATAGTTTCTGGCTTGAGGCTGTCATGTGTGCAGCATATGTACTGAACAGGTGTCCCACAAAAGCGTTGCAGTCTATCACTCCATATGAGGCTTGGCATGACCGCAAGCCATCTGTTGCTCATCTGCGTGTTTTTGGTTGTTTGGCATATGCATTAGTGCCTGAACAACATCGCAGAAAATTGGATGATAAGGCAGTAAAATGTATTTTTGTTGGGTACAGTTCTGAAAGTAAAGGCTATCGTCTGTATCATCCACAGACTAAACGCATTCTGGTTAGCCGTGATGTTGTCTTTGTGGAAGATGCTATTCAGCCATTGCTTTCATGTACTAAGGAGACATCTGTTAGCTCCAAAGACATGTATGATACTTTGATGCCTCTTTTTATAGGTGGACAGGCTAGCGCTGGTCCTAATGAGGCAACTTCTCAGCCTTTGCAGGTTTCATATGATGATGCAGATCATGCCATTTCTGATGCAGATTTACATGATGCACTTGTTGATGAGAGAGCTGATATTGAACAGGCAAAAACTATGCCAAAATGGCTGGTGCAGACTTTGCGTGACAGCAAATTAGATGCACCTTTGTCATATCGTACTCGTTCAGGCTCTCATAGTACGTCCTTTGCATCAGATTGCTATGCTATGGCTGCATCTAGTCTCTGTGATGAGAATGAGCCTGTTTCTTTTGATGAAGCACAAAATTCAGAAAATTGGATGGCTGTTATGCAATCTGAATATGATGCTATAATGAAGAATGGTACATGGTCTTTATGTGACTTGCCTCCTGGCAAGAAGGCCATTGGCACTAAGTGGGTATACAAGCTGAAGCGTAAACCTGATGGTACAGTTGACAGGTATAAGGCTAGGCTTGTTGCAAAGGGTTATGCGCAGGAAAGAGGCATTGATTTTGATGAGACCTTTGCACCTACATGCCGTATGACTACTGTTCGGAGCATTTGTGCACTTGCAGCCCGTCATGGTTGGAATGTACATCAGTTGGACATTAAAACAGCATTTCTGAATGGTGACTTGCATGAAGAAGTGTATGTTTTTCAGCCCCGTGGCTTTGTGCAGAAAGGGCATGAAAACCAGGTGTGCAGGTTAAAGAAGGCGTTATATGGTTTAAAGCAAGCACCACGTGCTTGGTATGAGAAAATACATGCCTATCTGATTGCACATGGTTTTGAGAACAGTCCAACTGAAAGCACCTTATATGTTAAGCGTGCTAATGATGTGCTTTTGATCATTGTTGTCTATGTAGACGACATGCTGCTCACTGGTCCTCTTGAGAAGCATATTGCTGATTTCAAGGCTGATTTGCATGCCTCATTTGAGATGTCTGATTTGGGGCATTTGCATCACTATTTGGGCATTTAGTTTATGCAAGTTGATGGTGGAATGGCTTTGTGTCAAACGAAATATATTGACACATTATTGCAGCGTTTTGGCCTTGAAGACTGTAAGCCTATTGCCACTCCTATGGAGACAGGTTTACGATTGAGTCTTCATGATGCTGGAGATGCATTTGATGCTGTTCTCTATCAGCAGGCTGTTGGATGCTTGATTTACTTATGCATTACTCGGCCAGATATTCAGTTTGCTATCTCACAGATGAGCAGGTTTATGCATTGCCCAGGAGTCACGCATTGGAAAGCAGTTAAGCGCATCTTTCGCTACTTGAGTGGTACTCGGCTACTTGGGTTGTTTTATCCCAAGGGGGGATCACTACTGCCAGATTTGCATGCTTTTTCTGACTCAGATTGGGCTGGTTGCTATGACACTCGTGTGTCCACCAGTGGTTTTTGCTTCATGCTTGGTAGCTCATGTATATCTTGGTTGAGCAAGAAGCAGCCTACTGTGGCCACTTCCAGTTGTGAGGCTGAGTATAGGGCAGCTTTCACAGCGACTGTTGAGTGTGTGTGGCTCAGACGCCTTATGGCTGATTTGGGTGTTGGCCAGTCTTCTGCCACCACCATCTTCACTGACAGTCAGAGCGCATTGGTAGTTGCGAGGAACCCTGTGTTCCATGCTCGCACTAAGCACATTGAGGTGCATTATCACTATGTCAGGGAGAGGTTCTCTGCTGGGGAGATCAGCTTGGCATATGTGCCCACGCAGGAAAACATTGCAGACCTTTTCACGAAGGCTCTGCCTAGGGAGAAGTTTGAAGCTTTCCGCAAAGCTTTGGGCTTACTTCCTTTTGTGGAGTGATTTCCACATAGCTCGGCACTTCCTTATACATGAGTGCCAGCTCCTTGTTCACCGCATCACTCCCAGGGGGGATTTGTGGATATATTTAGGTAGTGATGTGTGTGAACACTCTAGGACCGCCGGGGCACTTTTTTCCCTCTTTAGGAGGTTTTTTTCCCCCGGCTTGTATATACGCCTATTGCCCTAATGGGCTACTTATCTTTGTACATTCTCTAGTAATACATGCAGTCTTGTGTGTTGTGCTCCAAGCTTCTTCCTCTTCCTTGTGCTGTTCGCGTGCTTCCGCAGACGTCTAACTCCAACACAGATGCTTTGACTAAAGCTCTACCATAGGATAGCTTTCAACATTGTTCTCACTTGATGGGGTTACTTGATTCATGATCCTACACAGTCACTTGTATACTATGTAACATGCCCATCAGGTGGGAGGTATAGTTTGTATACTTACACTCAGGTATTCTTTATTATTCTTTATTTTTCTCCCATAGTTACGTTGGCCATATTGGCCTTTAGTGGAGGATAGTTATTGTTAGTGTCCATGTGAAAGGACAAATCGCCACCAAACACTTCTTTGTATATGTTCTTTAATAAAACATATAGTGGCCTGGTTAGTCACAAACTGTAAGTTCGATCGCATTTGTAACACCTAAGAAGTCTGTGCTCATGCTCCTTGTGTACTGTGTTTTTTTGCGTATTTTGCAGCCTCTGTACGGAGTATCATGTGCAGCCCTAGGAGCTTGGTTTTCTACTCCGAGGATATCATCGTGGAGCTATGAAGAAGGAGAGCGCACTCTGGTGCATCATCATCAAAATACTTCATTGTGGTCTACATCTTGTTGATTGTCTAGAGTAGATTCTGCCATCGTACCATGAACATCTATTGTTGATTTACTATGAGTAGCAAGTCTACTTCCGTCCTTACTTGCTAGGTCACTCGTTTCTGATTTAGGTTGATCAAAATTTGGGTTTTCTATAAAATAGTTCTAAACCATTCATATTCTCCATATTCTCACACACACACTCTTCATACCTCTTAGGCACACAATCTCTTGTATCTAGTTTCTATTTATGCCTAGATACAGATATTGTCAGTTTGTATCATAAACACACATTGTAATTCAACATTTGAATATAGATAGTGTAGGTGAGCCTCATAGCTTACCGTTACACTTGAAATCCTATCTATTCTCTCTTTATCTCTTACTCATCATCTTTTGATTCTTAAGGTGTGTACGCTAAGGTTCATGTGTTGGAAGATCCTGTAAACCTGTGATATATTATTATTGTGGCTCACTCCACTTCCAACATATGGTATCAGATCTTAGATTACCAATAGTTGTTCACACACATCACTAACGAGATATATCGACATGATATCCAACACTTGTTTTCTAGCAGAGGTAGTTGTCTTATGCAAGGGAAACACTTTCTCCTTTCCACACATGTTTTGACTTACTACACATAGATCCTTGAACTCATATACTAGGAACTCATACTTATTCTAGGGCCTTGTTGGTCCAAAACCTCCAAAAGACTTCTTTCGTTGCCTTATTCACAAATAGTTCTATGCCCACATTGTCCTAGGATATTTTGGATGTGGCAATGATTCTTGTCAATACCAACTTTTTTCTAAGGTGTACTAGGTCCTCTATTGGGATCCTTTTCCTCAAGTTCTCCTATCTCATACTCAAGAAGGATTGTTCCAAAAGTCATCAGTCTTGTCTAGAAAGATGGTTATCACATACATGTTCCTTGCTTTCTTATATATGATCCCTCCTCAAATTTGACCATACAATGATCAATCCCAAAGGAGTGTTGAGGGTTTCTAAGCAGAACCACCAATATTTGTACACCATCTTCATAGATATGAGCACCTAATCAATTGGTAAGGATGTTTTCCAATTGATTCTTATATGGTTCTTATGGTGTGTTTAGGTACAAACCTTGAAATAGTTGTGGATCACTCCATGCTATATGAGTTACCTGATTCACTTGTTTTTTAGCTCAAAATAGAGGGATGACTACCTAGTTGCTTAGATCAAGATTTCTTCATGCGATTGACACTAGCTTTAGAAGTTCTGAAGTTTTTCCAATCCACCTTACCAAGATATCTGCATGAACACAAGTTCATGAATAATTTCAATCCTTTCCCTTATAAATTACTCCCATGCGCTTTGCTTTTCTTAATTCTCAATCATTTGTTCTTTCTTTAATATGAGTTATTTGATCCATGTCTTTGTATGGAAATGTCAGGAATGACTTACATGACTGGACTCTTTCATTTGATTGTTTGCTTCAGTTCTTTCCCTTAGGTTTTTGTGCCGACGTATATTCTTGACACTTGAACTTGATGTTCCTTATGGTATCTTGTACTTAGTTGTTCCCATTGCAACACTCATAGTTAGAACTAAAGTTTCATGCTTGGCTTAGGCTAGTACCAACCAATGGGATTCACTATTTTTCAACCTTAAATTACATGCTTGGTGAAGTTATTGCAAGCCTAAGATGACATCTCATACTATTTGTGAGCTTATGAGAATGTTCCTATTGCATGACTAATAGTTAGACCTAAAGCTACATGCTTAGCTTGGGCTAGTATTGACCGATGGGATTCAATGTTTTTCAACCTTAAAACACATGCTTGGTGAAGTTATTGCAAGCTAAGATGATATCTCAGACCATTTATGAGCTTACGAGTACAAATTTGCATTATTTTGAAGTTGCAAACATACCTGAAATGATTGATAGACCTTGAAAATCACCAGAAAAACATAAAAAATGACTCAATTTATGAGCTTATGAGTACAAGTTTGCACTATTTTGGAGTCGCAAACATACCTAAAATGATTGATGGACCTTGAAAATCACCAGAAAAACATAAAAAATGACTCAATGTTTTCTAGTAAAGAGCTTGTTTGCCGTAATAAATTGATATTTTGCAACAAAGGGGTCTATCACAATAAAGTGCTTTATCATGATAGAGGGTCTCGATCATGATAGAGTGAACCTATTTAAATAATAAGGCAAGCCGCTCCCCCCATTTGTACTTGGTTAGAAGCTTGAGGAGCCTACTCCATGCTCTTGGCAAGCTCATTTCTAATTTATGTGAGTTTACCCATTTCTTGGTCTACTCACTTTGAGTCTCTCACACTATTTCATTTTGTGAGTACACTCTTCTTTTCATTTTGCTTCTGTGTGTGTACTCTCTACATGGTATCAAAAAAGCAAGTGGAGGTCCTTGGTGGTATGTTTGGTATCATTTTGGTGGTGATGGTGCTTGAGTCTTGGTGGTTTTGTGCTCCCCTCATTGAGAGAAGTTGTTGCCATCATTTTCACTCTTTAGGGCATCATTTTTCCCATTCACCCACCCTGCCACCCTTTTTTCTCATCATTCTCGCATCCTTTAATCCCATTTTCCCTCCCTCCCACCCTCTTTGTTGATTGAGTGTGATATTTTGTCATTTTGAAACACATTTATGTGGAGTTGTTAGTGGTTCTCATTGTTGATAGTGTTTATAAACACTTTCTTGTGACATTGCATAATTTTCCCCACTATTATGATGCTCTTCGATGTTGGAAATTAAGTAGGCCCATAACTAATATCACAGGTCCAAGTTCCATAGGTCCAGGATCTACAACACAGATTTCAGCAATCTTCCAATATTCACAAAACATGAACATACCACACTTAATCATACAAATGATGAGACAAAGATAGAGAAAGATTAGACAACATGTGTAAAGTGTTACGTAATCTACTGCTTACTCACACTATCATATATACAAATGTCAAATTACAATGTGGGAGCAAAACTCTCAACCACTCTATGTGAACAGAAATAGATGGATGAGTGAATGTACAAATGTAACAAACATATTCAGATGTATGGATAGAAATCTGAATATACATGAGATGTGTGACCTAATAGGTTGTAGAAGAGTGAACATGAGTGACAAAAAGAGGAAGGATTAGTCTAAAACTGATAATCAGCAAACCCTCATCTGAACTTAGGCTATGGAAGGCCCTAAATCAGATACGTGTGTGAAAGATCACATACTTAAAAAATTACCAAAGAATGCTAACAAGTTTGCTGTCAGAAATCCTCAAACTCATATGAATATACCTTCTCGAACACCTCATCCAAATATGCATAAAGCATACATGTATTGATTCTCTTGTACCTATGCCGAAGAGGATTCCTCCTGATATGGATGCCACTGCCTCCATAAACTTCAAGTAGTACCTGTGCGCATAAAGAGAATATGTACCTGAATTCTTAACATAAGATGTAAATCTTATGTTAACCACCATCCAATGTCTTTGAAGTAAATAGAAATCTTCATGTAGAAGACAATCTTCAAATACATTATGTAGATGGTTGATCCACACCATCAAGCTGCTGATAGGTAAGTCCTCTCCATAAAGCAAGAGTGTGAGCACACTCTTCTTCTCCAAGAAGAACTCCATAGCCACTCCTCAACATGCTCCAAGATAGCAACATGGCTGCCCCATGTGCTAGAAGCACCACCTCTATTGAGGTAACAAAGCTCCAAAGCTTTTTGTTGAACTAGGTGAAGGATGAATAAACAATGAGCGAATGGCTTCTTATATAGTATTTGTTTGTCCTTGAAAAGCTATACAAAAAGCATATTAATAAAGCACTAGCGATCGTATTCATCAAAACAAAATCAAACGTGTTTGCGCTCGTCCGCCATTATTGGAAAATACTTTTGAAAAAGTAATCTTAAAGAAAAATACTCTCATCGCGCTATCGATGAGTATTGAACCCCCACCACTACGATAGGAGGACTCTCATCTAGCCACACTACCAACGCCATTTACTTGTAGAGAGAGTCTTAGAACATCCTATACATGTTGTATACTGTGAGATTTTTGAACTAATAGGACATTGTTTTCCAACATTCGAGACATTTTTTGCATAGTGAATAGCATGTCTGAAGCATATCCCATCTATCTTCTCATGTTGATAGTGTCTCTGTTTGAAGCAAGATGGGTTGCATTTGTATGTTTTCGTTTTCCTTTAGCAACAGAAGCATTCTATATGAGTTCTTTAGCCATTGTTATAGATGATTTTGTGAAGTATCCAGAGTCTGCAAGCGATTTACAAAGAGTGTATGGTGCTTCTCTACCTTCCAACAAGAGCTTAGGGAATCAAAGAGAGCAATTCTATCCAAAAAAACAACTCTATGACCTTTTGGCGTGTACAACAACATCGATTTTCCATTCTCAAGTGATTCTTCTATCTCGCCCAAGGCCTATCCAAGTTTTCATGGTTTGTTTCTTGCTTGAGATGCTCGAAATCAAGCTTGTTTTTCAAGTACTTGCTGCCTATGGAGATCGGCTTGATTTTAAGCATGCTTCTTGACACTGAAAGGTATGACCACCATTCCTTCTGGTTGGTATCAAATCATCAGGATCTTCTCATCCAATAATGGAGCTGCTAGATAGTGTTCCACTATGACTCTCATAAGAGAAGCTGGTCATCCCTTCAAAGGTGCACGTGCTGGATGGCATGGTACATTGGAATGGCTGCAATGGAGATTGTTGTAGCAATTTACAAGTGTCTCTCAAACTCTCTCCTGAATTTGGCAGACCTGCATCATTGCCTCCCTATTTGTGGTGAACCCAACAAGTGATAGAAATTGTGTCTGTAATCGTCTACCTTGTAACCCTTTAACTTGCTCAAAGTTCACTATCTATTGTTTATGAGTAGCTTCTAAAACAGCAAGATTTTGGTACTTATCTCAGACCTCATTGTTGTGGTGCTTCTCTAAGCCGAGTCAAAAAATAGAGTGTTTATGCCTTCACTTGTGCATCAATCATCCATACATAGCTTAAATGAATCGATGTAGAGTCTACAAACTCTACAATGCCACATGCTTCTTGCCATCACAAAAGAAACACAAGATCAACTTAATCTTAGTTGTTCTCTGATAGACGTCCTCAACAGAACTAGACACGTGCATCCCTATTGGATTGAGAGAGAGAGAGAGGTGTCTCCATATTTTTCTCTGTGTATGCTCAAAACAAGCTAATAGCATTGCACCACTCGAGTATGACACATTGAATTGCATGATCTGCCTCAAGTTGCATGAAGTTCAATGCTACTTGGTTGCCTGGTTCGTGCACCTATGCTATTGACATTATACATGATGTCAACTCCAAGCTAGATTGATGGAGAATGTTAATCTCCAAAAGAACAACTTACTCTTGTGATTAGAGCACCTCTATACCAAGAGTAAGTCAAACACTTCACTAATTTAGAGGATCAATTGCTAACTTATCAGAAATTAACAAATCTGTGAAGAAGATGACACACAGAAAAGTTTGCTGCATTGTTCATTCACATTGACCTATCAAATCTGTAAAGTTTTTGATGAAACTTTGTACGAATCATCTCCTAGAGATTGCGCAACTATTCCAAGTTGAATTACTCCAAAAGATTAAGTATAACTTGAGAAATTGATTTCACAAGTTACCTATGTCAGAAACTGTTACTCAGAACAGTCGACTTTACACCTGTAACTTTTAAGACTTGGTTCTCCTTGAATAGAACCCGTTTTACAAAATGCTTCTAGACATAAGTAGCTTATCTTCCAACTTAAAGATTAAGCCCTCACTCATGCAAAACTTTAAACTGTGGGCTGGGAGAAATGACCAAAACATTGACTTCGAAATATGCGCCTGTTTTAGGAACCTGTGAATACACTTCACATATGAATGTTCCTTCACTTAATTCACTCAGCCTGATTACAATTGGAAGCTAAAACTTTGCACAGAGGTCAAGCAACTCTCAACTTAGACTTGTACAAAAGCATTCCACAATTGATCTACTGTAGAAGGAAAACACGCAGAAACATCGGGCGCAAAATTTTTCATTTACTCAGAGAAAAATACAACTGAGTGATGAGAGCTAACACACATTCACTTTCCTCTATCTTATGACTTCTATCTCCCTCATTCTTGACTTCTAACTAATGTCACATAAGCTCTCATACATGTCCCGACTTTTCTCAAGGTATTTATAGATAATTTGTACATAATTCTTACTGAACAAAAGATCTAAGTCATCTATGACTATGCTAATGTACATATGTGTACACTTCTCTTGTCCTCTGATTGTAATCTTCTTCCACACTTTAGGAATTGATTCTTCCTTCATCATTTGATCTTCCAAGCCTTCAATTGGTGATTGGTATGCACCAACAGCTCCCCCTCAATCATCAATTGAGGTTTTCTCTGTCTTCTTTATACTTGCCATGTCTTTGAACCTTTGTAACTTAGGTCCATCCAAACTCTTTGTCATCATATCTGCCACCTGTTCTTTTGTTGGAGTGTACATCACTTCAATCTCTTTATCAAGTACCTTTTCCCTCAAGAAATGATACTGAATCTCTATATGCTTAGTCCTGGCATGGAAAACAGGGTTAGCTGCCAAATACAAAGAACTCATATTGTCTCCAAAAATTATTGGAGTACTATGATCAAACTCAAAACTTTTCATCAATGTCTTCAACCATATGACTTCTTTTGCAGCTTCTACCATTCCCTTATACTCAGCTTCTGTGGATGATAAAGCAACTGTATGTTGCTTCTTTGAACACCAAGACACTAACTTGTCTCCAACATAACATAGATATCCATGAGTAGACCTTCTATCATCTGAGTCACCTGCCCAATCTGCATCACTAAACACTTTGATTCTTGTGTCAGAAGTGAAACCATAATATAAACCTTCACTTAGGGTTCCCTTGATATATCTGAGTACCCTTTGGGCTGCAATCCAATGAGTCTTCTTTGGACAATGCATGAATTGTGACAACACACCTACTGCATATGATAGATCTGGCCTTGTCAAGGTAGCATAGATTAGACTACCTACCAAACTCTGATATTTCTTCATGTCATTGAACTCTTCACCTCCATACCTGCTTAATTTATGATTTACCTCCAATGGTGTAGTTGAGGTCCTGCAATCTTCCATGTTAAACTTGGCTAGAAGATTCTTCAAGTATCTCTCTTGTGAAACATATACTCCATGTTGAGTATACACAATCTGCATTCCTAGAAAATAAGATAAGTTTCCCAAATCACTTATCTTAAACTCCTTCTCTATTTGCTTCTTGAGTTCATTGATTCCTTGAGCATATGTTCCTGTAACAATAATATCATCAACATAAATGCACATGTAAATATATCCATTTTCACTTGCCTTCACTAGCAAGCTACTATCTGCCTTTGATGCTTGAAACCCACATTCATTCAAGAACTTGACCAATCTATAATTCCAAGCTCTTGGGGCTTGCTTCAACCCATATAAAGCTCTCTTGAGCTTACACACATAATCTGATCCAATTGATTCCATAAAGCCTTCTGGTTGCTCCATATATACTTCATCTGCAATGTAACCATTAAGAAATGCATTCTTCACATCCAATTGTGATAATTTCCATCCCTTGCAAGTAGCAATAGCAATCAATGTCCTAATTGTAGACATCTTAGCAACAGGACTAAAGGTTTCATCATAATCTATCCCATAAGTTTGGGCATAACCTTTAACCACAAGTCTAGCCTTATATCTAGACACCTTACCATCTGCAAACCTCTTTGTTTTATATACCCACTTGCATCCAATGACTTTCTGATTCTTTGGTCTTGGTACTAATTCCCAAGTTTCATTTTCAAGTAGAGCATCATACTCTTCTTGCATTGCCTTCTCCCAATTCTGTTTACCTTTGGCTTCTTCATAAGTAATTGGATCTTCTTCTGTTTTCACAATGTAGGCATAATCTTTTGTTGTTAGGAAAGATGTATCATAGCTATACCTTATAGGTTCTTTCCTTTCTCTTGTAGATCTCCTGATTTCTGCACTTCTTGAAGTTTCAGCCTCATTTGATTCTGGATCAAATCTTGGCCCTTCTTCTACATGATCCTGCACTCTACATCTAGAGTCAACTTCATCAACAATTTCTTCACAAACTTTTACCTTTGCCTTTCCTTTCCTTTGAATTACTTCAACATCTGTATACTCATTTGGTGATCCTGTATACCACATGTTTTGCTCATCAAATGTCACATCTTTAGTAACAAGAAATTGCTTTGTGGATGGACTCCACAACCTGTAACCCATTTGTCTATCATCATATCCAATAAACACATACTTCTCTGCTTTTGGTTCTAGCTTATGTCTTAATTGTGAAGGAACATAAGCATATGCAATACATCCAAATACTTTACAATGATCAAGACTAGGCTTCTTACCCCACCATGCTTCATAAGGGGTTCCTCCATCCAAAGCTTTGCAAGGCAACCTATTCACAAGGTATGTTGCAGTGTTAATGGCCTCTGCCCATAAGTAATTTGGACAATTCTTTTCCTTCATCATGGCTCTTGCAAACTCTACAAGAGTCCTATTCCTCCTTTCTGCTACTCCATTCTGTTGAGGGGAGTACCTGCAAGTTACTTCTCTTTTGATACCTGCATTCCACAAATAATCATCAAACTCTTTTGAGAAATACTCTCCCCCTCCATCTGATCTTAACCTCTTTAGCTTTTGTCCTGTGATCCTTTCTGCATAAGCATGAAAGTGTTTGAATGTCTTTTATGATTTGTCCTTGATTACATACAAAGTAATCCACCTGGTTGCATCATCAACAAACAACACATAATATCTGGATCCATTTATGCTATAGTCCCTTGAGGGACCCCATACATCTGTATGAACCAATTCAAGCATGTTTGAATACTTGTACCCTGATTTGTTATAAGAACTTTTATGTGCTTTACCTAATTGACAAGCTTCACACTTGTACACCATATGTTGCCCTTCAATGTTTGGCAATCCAAGCACCACCTGATTCTTTGACATCTCCTTTATAGCTCTCTCATTGAAATGACCTAGCCTTTTATGCCATAGGTCTAATTCAGATACCTTTTGACCTCCATAGGTAAACAATGCATGTCCCACATTACCTTGGACTTTGAGAGTGAACAATCTTCCTTCCTTTTTACCTGCAATTATGGTTCTATATCCCTGATTTGGATCTTGTACATAGACACCATCATTTGTAAATCTTACCTCATATCCTTTCTCCACAATTTGCCCTACACTTATCAAATTTTTAGGAATAGTAGGGACATAAAGTACCTTGCTCAGAAGTGTACTTCCACTCTTTGTCTTCACTGATCCAATGCTCTCCACTTTATGTTTGGTATTGTCACCTGTTTGAACTATATGTCCATTCATCCTTGCTTCCATATCAGTCATCAAGGATAGATTCCCACTCAGATGATTGCTGCACCCTGAGTCAATATAAAACACTCTTTGATCTTCTCCCATTGATTCATGAGTTGCATTCAGGATAAGAGTCATGTCATCCTTCTGATTTGATGCATAATTATAATAATTATTGTTGTAGGACTGAGATTGGAAGTTTCTTCCACCTCCTCTACCATATGATGTCCTACCACCTCTTCCTCTGAAATTGCCTCTTTGGTTTCTGCCTCCTCTACCTCTTTGACTATAACTCTGATTGTTGTATCCTCCACTTTGATTATTATACCAACAATCATTTGCCAAATGATTTGTTCTGCCACAAATCCAACAAGCTTTAGCATTATCTTTGTTCTTACCTCCTCTTCCTTTACCTCTGAAATTTGTCTTCCCTTTTGTGAAATTGGCTTGATTTGAATTCCCTTCATCATCATTTGATTGCTTTCCCTTGCCATTCTTTTTCTTGTCTTTGGAGTACATAGCTTGACTTGTACTTCTATCATTGTCTCCTTTAAGATCCTGCTCAAAGGTTAGCATGTGTCCTAGCAATTGATTAAGGTCAGGAGTAAAGTGATCAAGTGACAACTCTATGGACAAGATAAAAGGCTTCCACTTCTCATCACCTCTTAGACCTGTAAGTATTTGTCTTACCAACTTTTCTTCTTCAATATCTTCATCCACTGCTCCCAAGCTATCTGCAATATCTTTCATTCTTGCCACATAATCTGAAATTGATTGTGAGCTCTTCTTCTTGAAAGTTGTAAACTCAGCCCATAGTGAGGACTTCCTTGACTTAGTTGTATTTTGGAAATGCTCTTCCAAGGCATTCCAAACATCTGTAGCACTTTCTAAACCTCTGATGTGAGGTAGAAGGTAATCATTTACAGCCATGTAGATGATACTCCTTGCTTGAGCATCCTTTCTCATCCAAGTCTTCAACATTGCAAGTTCTTCCCTAGTAGGAATACTTGGATCTGCAAATTCTGGTTTTTCTTCATCTCCTGTAATAAATGATATAAGATCTTTGCTCATGAGGTGTGCTTCCATCCTCATGGACCATGCTGGATAGTTCTCCCTATCTAGCTTATCAATCTGCAAGCTTTCTCCCATCTTGTATCCACCTGTGTATTGAAACTTCAAGCTTTACAAACAATGTATATACCTTTACTTCGAATTGAACTCCTTTTGCCTTTCTTGATGTCAATTTGTCTTCTCCCCAAGCTTTGACTCCAAGCTTTCACTTCTTGATCCTTCAAGTGTTGAATTTCTTGAATCTGCAGCAGTCGAAATCCTCCTTTTCTTCAAAATTGATGTCTCCTGCTCTGATACCACTGATGGAGAATGTTAATCTCCAAAAGAACAACTTACTCTTGTGATTAGAGCACCTCTATACCAAGAGTAAGTCAAACACTTCACTAATTTAGAGGATCAATTGCTAACTTATCAGAAATTAACAAATCTGTGAAGAAGATGACACACAGAAAAGTTTGCTGCATTGTTCATTCACATTGACCTATCAAATCTGTAAAGTTTTTGATGAAACTTTGTATGAATCATCTCCTAGAGATTGCGCAACTATTCCAAGTTGAATTACTCCAAAAGATTAAGTATAACTTGAGAAATTGATTTCACAAGTTACCTATGTCAGAAACTGTTACTCAGAACAGTCGACTTTACACCTGTAACTTTTAAGACTTGGTTCTCCTTGAATAGAACCCGTTTTACAAAATGCTTCTAGACATAAGTAGCTTATCTTCCAACTTAAAGATTAAGCCCTCACTCATGCAAAACTTTAAACTGTGCTGGGAGAAATGACCAAAACATTGACTTCGAAATATGCGCCTGTTTTAGGAACCTGTGAATACACTTCACATATGAATGTTCCTTCACTTAATTCACTCAGCCTGATTACAATTGGAAGCTAAAACTTTGCACAGAGGTCAAGCAACTCTCAACTTAGACTTGTACAAAAGCATTCCACAATTGATCTACTGTAGAAGGAAAACACGCAGAAACATCGGGCGCAAAATTTTTCATTTACTCAGAGAAAAATACAACTGAGTGATGAGAGCTAACACACATTCACTTTCCTCTATCTTATGACTTCTATCTCCCTCATTCTTGACTTCTAACTAATGTCACATAAGCTCTCATACATGTCCCGACTTTTCTCAAGGTATTTATAGATAATTTGTACATAATTCTTACTGAACAAAAGATCTAAGTCATCTATGACTATGCTAATGTACATATGTGTACACTTCTCTTGTCGTCTGATTGTAATCTTCTTCCACACTTTAGGAATTGATTCTTCCTTCATCATTTGATCTTCCAAGCCTTCAATTGGTGATTGGTATGCACCAACATAGATGACATATTCCTAGTGCA
Source organism: Ceratopteris richardii (assembly GCA_020310875.1). Taxonomy (NCBI): domain Eukaryota; kingdom Viridiplantae; phylum Streptophyta; class Polypodiopsida; order Polypodiales; family Pteridaceae; genus Ceratopteris; species Ceratopteris richardii. The sequence continues at coordinate 53,526,659 of CM035409.1, forward strand.
GCCCAAGGCTAGTCACCAATAAATTGATATGAGATTGCATAAATTAGTATAGTTCTCATGTGCTAAGTCTATCATAAATCATGCATTTGCCTCCTCTACCTTGTCTTCGTGATAAGTTTGCCTCATCTTCATGTGATCTAGTACGAAGACAAAACCCCCTCCAAGATTTACACCCTAGGGGCAGAGTTTCATGACCTATCCATTAGGCCCCAAGATCCTATTTCCAATGTTATTGCCACATTTGAGGATTATCAATGCAAAATAGCATTATGTGGCCACCAAATCTCTAATGAAGATATGGCCATCCTCCTTCTCAATAAGCTCCCTAGACCATATGAGACACTTATAACCACCCTTTATAATAGCTGCCAAGTTCTAACTTGGGAAGAAGTTTGATGACTTTTGCTCCTCCATGACTCACGAGCGAAATTGGCTTCCTCACAAGAGACAACAATGAAGGCTAAGGGGCCCTTCCAAAAGGGAAAACATGCTATCCATAACACTAGCAACACACCCAAACAAGGCTCCAACACTTCATCATATAAGTCTAGTTGTAATTTCTATGGCAAAATAGGGCACCTTGAAAAATTTTGCTACAAACAAAAGAATGCCACAAAGCTTTCTAGCTTGAGGAACCAATCGAAACCCTCCTAGCATAGCTCTCACTGTTCCAGTGAAGACCTATTTATTTCAACAGAAGCCAACGCCCTAGTGACTTTGAGTTCATCTCAAGAGTGGATCTTTGATAGTGGTCCCACCTCTCACATGTGCAAAGATCAAGCATCCTTTCAAGAGATCAAGGACCATACTGGCAAAGTGTAGCCAAGCAACAACAAGAGTCTACCCATTGAAGGGAAATGAAAAGTACAAATCACCAATGATCGAGGGCACTGCAAATCATTATTCAATGTATTATTTGTCCCTAACTGTGCATGAGTTTACTATCAATTAAGTCCATCACCGACCATGATAAACAAGTGTTATTTGATAACACTTTTGTAAAGGTGATTGACCCAAAAACAAGAGACATCATTGCACAATGCATAGAAGAAAAAGGGCTATCTGAATTATCTTGCTTTCTATCTAAGGAGTCGCTTTCCAGCCTTTGCATCAAAGGTATGGCCACACCTCATATTTATCAAATATTTCTACATCACAGATAGTTAAAGGATTGCCCAAGATCGGGAAAGTCAACAATGTCTACCAATCTTGCACCTAGGGCAAGCGACATAGGGCTCTCGTTCCCAAGGAGGCTTCCACACATCCCAAGAACCCTTTAGCCCTAGTCCACATGGATCTCTATGGACCTATGAATACCCCTTTCCTTAGTGGATCAATCTACTTCTTTCTTTTATTAGATGACCACTCAAGATACATTTGGGTATATTTTTTGAAGTCAAAGGCAGACACCTTCTCTTACTTTCAAGAATGGATCACTCAAGTTGAGAATGAAGCATTCAAGTACAGTCAAGACTATTCTGTCAGATGGCAATGGTGAGTTTATCAATCATGATTTTGACAATTTCTTAAACCAAAAAGGGATAAAGATACAAGTCACTCAACCTCATACTCCATCCCAGAATGTAGCTGAGAGAAAGATCCAAAGTGTGATGGAAATAGTGCATACCATGCTTCACAACAAAGAATTGACATCTAAGTTTTGGGCAGAAGCAATACACACTGCAATGCATATGCTCAATTGAGGTTTCACTAGTGCATTGAGCAACAAGACACCCCTTTGAAGCCTATTATGGAAGAAATCCCAATGTCAATTACTTTAGATATTTAAAAGTGAAGCATTTGTCCATGTGCCAAAGAAGATCAAAGCAAGCTACAATCCAAGTCCAAGAAGCATATATTCATTGGCTATAGTGAACAATCAAAAGCATATAGATTGTATGATCTTGAGAACCAATCCATCATAATTTCAAAAGATATAATCTTTAATGAAGCTTCAACATAGTCAATTAAAGATCCAAGTACAAGTTTTAGTCCACCCATCTACACTTCAGAGGAGGACACAGTCTTTTCCAAACACAACTCAGAGGCAAGTACTTCAAATCAACCAAGAGATCAAAAAGGCTCATTGAAAAGCAGCAGTGAGAACAATGTCATTATGTAAATTATGCATTGATGCGCCAGATCAAGTAGATTCCATAGCCTTCAAACTACAAAGGAGCTCAAGGACAACCTGAGTGGGAAGAAGTTATGCAAGTTGAAATGGATGCAATTGAGAAGAACAACGCTTGGAAGCTTGTTATCAAGCCCACAAATCATCAAGTCATAGGAGTTAAGTGATTATTCAAATTCAAGTACAAATCAGATGGTACATTGGACAAGTACAAAGCAAGACTTGTAGCTAAGGGATACAAGAAACAACATGGCATTGATTATGAAGAAACCTTTGCCCCCAGTGCAAGGTCTACCACTATAAGAAACATTCTAACACTAAGTGCACATTTTAAGTGGCCCATCTACCAATTAGACATCAAAAGTGCTTTCCTTAATGAAGATCTTCAAGAAGAAGTATATGTTGACCAACTTGAAGGTCTCAAGCTCAAAGGAAAGGAAGATCAATTCTGCAAAGTTCACAAAGCACTTTATAGGCTTATGCAAGCTCCTAGGGCCTATTATGAAAAGATTCACAAGTTCTTTGAAGATAAAGGATTTCAAAGAAGCATTGTCGATGCTAACTTATACATCTATCAGAAAGAGTACTTAGTTGCCATCATCATCCTCTATGTAGATGACTTGATCTTGACAGGCTCAGATGAAGAATGCATCCAATTCATCATCACACAACTTCACCTTGAGTACTCTATGAATAGATCTTGGTCTTTACTACTTCTTAGGTATGGAAGTTTGGCAAACAAAATACGGCATATTCCTATCACAAAAGAACTACTACTCTGATCTTCTTTCCAGATATAACATGGACCAATGTCGCTCAGTATCTACACCACTTGATCCAAACATCAAGCTCACATTGGAGGATTCACCATCACTTATAGATGTGCATGCTTATCGATAGCTTGTTGGCTCCTTACTTTACCTAGCCAACATTAGACCAATTATTGCCTATGTAGTTGGTATACTCATCCAGCTTGCACATCAGCCTTGTTAGACACATTGGGATGCTGCTCAGAGACTACTTCAATACCTAGCCCTCACCTGACATCATGGTCTTTGGTATAGAGGGGGTATCGAACTCGTTGGATATTCAGATTCATATTGGGTTGGTGAGCCTGATGCTCGACAGTATACTTTTGAGTACATATTCTTGCTTGGCTCAAGACCTATCTCTTGGGCAAGTAAGAAGCAGCCTATAATTGCTTTGCCATCCATCGAGGTCGAGTATCGATCATCCAACTTTGCAACATGTGAGGCCAACTGGCTTCAACAATTATTATCTAACATTGGTATCTTGCATGTTACTTCGACATGCATCCGCATGGATAGCCAGTTAGCATTGGGCATTGCCAAGAATCCAATGTTCCATGCATAGACAAAGCACATTGAGATCCAGTACCATTTCATCCATGAGAAGCTCGTCTCTTAGGATATTACTCTTGAGTAGTGTACCTCTCAAGAGAACCTAGCAGACATGTTCATGAGGATCTACCTCTAGTTCCACTCCAATGTTGGTGGATCTCTGGAGCATTCAACTACTCCAAAATGGATCTACAGAGGGGGTGTTGACGACATGATTGCTTCTACACCATTTCCATTTGTATCTGCATGAGTGCATCTCCATTTTGTATATAAGAGGCACTCCATTTCCATTTTATATTGTATCGCTTTTGTATTTGGGTACCTTGCCATTTGCTTCTACCAATGTATTCATTCTCCTTTAAGGGGAATTATCTCACATGAGATGTACTTTGGAGAGCCCTCCCAAATCTATATAAAGGCCTCTCCCCCCATTTGTACTTGGTTAGAATCTTGAGGAGCCTACTCTATGCTCTTGGCAAGCTCATTTCTAATCCATGTGAGTTTACCCATTTCTTGGTCTACTCACTTTGAGTCTCTCACACTCTTTCATTTTGTGAGTACACTCTTCTTTTCATTTTGCTTCCGTGCATGTACTCTCTACATGTCTTTCATGATAGATGGGCTCCATCACGTCAATTTGCCACAATAAGATTGTCTTGTCATTGTTGATATATTTAGGTAGTGATGTGTGTGGACACACTAGGACCGTCGGGCCACTTCTTTCCCTCTTTAGGAGGGTTTTTTCCCCTGGCTTGTATATACACCTACTGCCCTAATGGGTTACTTATCTTTGTACATTCTAGTGGTAATACATTCAATATTGTGTATTGTGCTCCAAGCTTCTTCCTTCCTTGTGTTGTTCGCGTGCTTCCGCAGACCTCAAACTCCAACAAATGGTATCAGAGTAGGTCTCTGCTTCATTTAGGGCATCGTCGACACCCCTTCGATCACAGTCTCAAAATTGCATGAAATTTGGATCCATACTCAAGGTGATTAGGAGATCAAAACAGCTTCATTGTGTGGTGCCAAAATCATGATCTAAGCTCGTTTCGACCTCCAAACACACTATCGCAATGCTTTTGCAAGACATTTTGTCTTTTTGTGCCAAAGAGATATACAAGTTTTTGTTCGCTAGTATAAGCATCTCAAAGTCTGCTACACGTTTAGCAAAACTCAATAGGGTAGTTCTGTTCAACTTTTTCAAATACAATCATTTTTTTTGCATCAGGGTATTTTAGTCAGTGGCCATGGATGAAAGAAGTGATGTGTTCCGTAAGTTTGCTATTGAGGATAAGTTGGACGGTACCAATTACCCATTGTGGGCTTATATGGTGCATCATGTATTGGTTGCAAAAGGACTGTGAAATATTGTGCAGGGTGTTGAAAAGCGTCCTATTTCACCTACAAATACAAGTACTGACGCTGATGCACATGGTGTCAAAGATGGTGATATTCTACAGATTCCTCCTCGTGCTGCAAATCTGCTGCACCTACTGTAGAGAAAATTCATTGGGATGGTAGAGATGCTCAAGCACATGCATTGCTAGCCTTGTCTATCAAACAAGCCATTATTCTGCAAAAGAGGCAAAGAAAAAGGAGGCTAGCATGGTTGTTGCAAAGGCCTCTACACCAAAAATAGAGTATGCTAATCTAGTATAGAATGAAGAATGGGCATTTACTTTTGTAGTTTTGAATCATCTTCTCTTGAATAGTCTATGTCCGTAGTAGACTTAGATGTTTGGTATTTTGACAGTGGGGCAACCAAACATATTACCTCGTAGCACAGTCTCTTCACTTCACTCGAGCCTGCCCCTATAGCGAATATTATCATATGCGCCAACAACTCCTCTTATTCTGTCATGGGAGTTGGTAAGATCATTCTAACTACTACTGATGGTAGTTCTTTTACATTGTGGGATGCTTTATTTGTGCCAGGGATCAAGAAGAATGTGTTATCAGTTTCAGCTTCAGCCAAGATTGGCTTGGTTGTGAAATTTGTTGATGACAAATGTACAATTCATGATCTATCAAATGGCCACATCATTATTGCCTCTAGCATTTTATGTTGTGGGTTGTATAAGCTCATAGACTATGAAAAATCTATGAATGATTTAGCATGTGTAGTACATGATTCTCAAGCTATGCCAGATGCAAAGCTTTGGCATGCATGCTTTGTTCATCTAAATTTTGCTAGTTTGCTACGCCTGTAGAAATTTGAAATGGTGTCCTCTTTGCCCAAACTTGGGGCACCCGATAAACATGTGTGTGAAGGCTATATTTTGGGCAAAATGCAGCATTCCTCGTTCCAAAAGGTGGTTCAGTTCGAGCTACTCAAAAATTGTAGCTCGTTCACAGTGATGTTTATGGTCCTATGCAGACACCCTCTTTTGGAAACCATCTTTACTTCGTGACTTTCATTGATTATTTTTCCAAGCATGCATGGGTATATCCATTGAAAGCAAAGTCCAAAGTGTTTATGTGATTCAGACAATTTTTGGTTTTGATTGAAAATCTGTCAGCATGTAAAATGGGCACCCTCCATTCTGATCAAGGGGGGGAATATATGTCTTCTAACTTTAATGCATTTTTGGCTTAATGTGGGATAAAAAATGAGTTTGCAGTGTCATATACACCTCAACAGAATGGATTTGCTGAACAAAAGAACAAGTCACTCATAGAGATGGCGAGGTGTATGGTCAAGAGTCACACTTTACCACATAGTTTCTAGCTTGAGGTTGTTATGTGTGCAACATATGTACTTAATAGGTGTCCCTGTAAAGCATTGCATTCTATCACTCCATATGAGGCTTGGCATGGTCACAAGCCATCTGTTGATCACATGCATGTTTTTGGTTGTCTGGCATATGCATTAGTGCCTAAACAACAATGCAAGAAATTAGATGATAAAGTAGTGAAATGTATTTTTGTTGGGTACAGTTATGAAAGCAAAGGCTATCATCTCTATCATCCACAGAGAAAATGCATTCTGGTTAGCTGTGATGTTGTTTTTATGGAAGATGCTATTCAGCCACTGCTTTCATGTACTCAGGAGACATCAATTAGCTCCAAAGACATGTATGATACTTTGCTTCCTCTTTTTACAGGTGGACAATCTAGTGCTGGTCCTAATGAGGCAACTTCTGAACCTTTATAGATTTCATGTGATGATGCAGATCATTCCATTTCTGATGTAGATTTACATTATGCACTTGCTGATAAGAGAGTTGATATTGAGGAGGCAAAAACTATGCCAAAATGGATGGTGCAGACTTTGTGTGACAATAAATTAGATGCACCTCTATTGTATCATACTCGTTCAAGCTCTCATAGTGCCTCTTTTGCATTAGGTTGTTATGCCATCGCCACCTCGAGTCTCTGTGATGAGAATGAGCCTGTTTCGTTTGATGAAGCACAAAATTTTGAAAATTGGATGGCTGCTATGCAATCTGAATATGATGTTATGATGAAGAATGGTACCTGGTCTTTATGTGACTTGCCTCCTGGCAAGAAAACCATTGGCACTAAGTGGGTATACAAGCTGAAGCGTAAGCCTGATGGAATAGTTGACATGTATAAGGCTAGGCTTGTTGCAAAGGGTTGTGCTCAGGAAAGAGGCATTGACTTTGATGAGACTTTTGATCCTACTTGTCGAATGACTAGTGTTCGTAGTAGCATCTGTGCATTTGCAACTCATCATGGTTGGAATGTACATCAGTAGGACATTAAAACTACATTTCTAAATGGTGACTTGCATGAAGAAGTGTATGTTTTTTAGCCTTGTGGCTTTGTGTAGAAAGGGCATGAAAACCAAGTGTGTAGGTTGAAGAAGGCATTATATGGTTTAAAGCAAGCACTACGTGATTGGTATGAAAAGATACATGCCTATTTGATTGCACATGGTTTTGAGAATAGTCCAACTGAAAGCACCTTAAATGTTAAGCATGCTAATGATGTGCTTCTAATCATTGTTGTGTATTGTTGGTAGCAGTCAGGGCATCACAAGAGAAGGGAGCCAAAGTAAAGAATCATAGCAGAGAAGCAGGCAAAGCATTCAAAGAAGATCCGACAATTAGGCCATACAATTTTTCCAACATACCTCCCATTTAATAGTGATTTTCATCACTACATGAACATTGTAAATACCGTTTTTCCTAGATTAGACTCCATTTTTTTCAAGCCGAGGAGTCCTCAAGCTTGAGGAACATTGGAAGTAGCAACATGCCAATTTTCATAATTTTTAGACATTGTTTGAGCCTTCAAATAAGCCCTAGAACCTAATTTTTAACTATGTCGGACACTAGGTCTAGACAGGGACAAAGCTAGTCAAAAACTATAAAAAGAGCTAGAGAGCTCATTTTGGAGATTAGCTTTTTATATTTTTGAGCTATTGTATGAGTCTTTTTGAGTAATACAAAGAACTCCATTGTTCCTCTCTTTGTTCTTGCCTTATGTGCGCGTATGTGTGTATGTGTGTGCATGCTTGTGTGCTTCTCACTCACGCACTTGTGTTGTCACTTGCTCATAGTCTTCATACTAGTCCTCACGTCTCCACAGATTGACAACTATGAGGTGGATCTCCTCACATTGGTACTTTCCATTGTGCTAGAGTGACAGTCGTTGCCAGGGAAATCCAATCAATCGCGATTGATACCCCCACGATAGACTGTCTGTCCATCGTGATTGACAGCCGTCCATCATGACCTACAGTCGTCCATCGCGATTGACATGTGTCCATCACGAAAGACACCCCTGTCCATCGCGACTGACAAAAAAATCGCGATTGACACCCCAACTTAGCAAAAAACATATCCATCGCGACTGATAGACCCACGATTGATAGGTATTCATGCAAAAAACCCAAAAATTTTAATGTCCATCGCAATGGACATCCCATCCATCGTGATTGAAATCAATCGCGACAGACTTTGTCCATCGCAATTGATAGGCCACGACGAACAGCTCTGTCCATCGTGATTGATAACCCTGTCGATCGCGATTGACAGTCAATTTCAGCCAAATTTTTAGGGTTTTTTAATTTGCAAATTTTGGTTAACTTGGGCATAAATTCAAAGTGTTTCGAGCATAGTGAGGCCCCCAAGAAAATAATTCGAAAGATCTTGTTTGCCTGTTAGCCTAAATCAACCTTGTTTTGACCCCAGAACCCTGAATTGACATAGCTTCCTCATACGAACTCCATTTCTCGTGATTTTGGGCTTGTTGGAAAGCTTATTTTGAATCCCTAATAAGTGTAGTTATAGATAGGATATTTGGAAGTTTACCTTCCACATGGGTGAGAAGTTGAGGGAACTCTAAGGAAAAGTTTCATAAAAACAACGCAAACTTGGGTTTATGAAGTGCATGAATGGACATGGTCTATTGAGTCAAATAAATTTAAATCTTAAGTTAACATTGGGGCTTTTACAAGTCCACTGAGAGCATCAAAGGGCATTCAAAGCAAGAGTGTGTGCAGGCCGGGGAACACGCTTCCGGAACATACAAGGACAACCAAGGAGAGAGACTTGAGGTTGGAAGTTCTCATAACCCCCTCTGTCAATTCCTAGCCTAGATTAAGTACGGATAGAGGTTATGATTAATTAGGTCAACGTTAAGCACGATCAAGTATAAGAACCCTAAATTCTCAAGTGCAAGCATAATTAGATTGATTTTGCGACAACTCTAAATGGAAAGGACATAAATCCAACGATCAATCTTCAAGTATGATAACATTCAAGCGATCCTCATGATGGAACTATTGGACAAGAAGCGACATCCTAAGGGAATTAAAAGGAACGAGGGACTAATACAAAAGAACTTTGCAACGAGGTTGTACTTGGGAAAGTTGTGATAAAGGGAGAAGCATATGAACCTTAGGTTAAGAAGACACCTAGGGAGAGATAGGCAAAGCCTCAGATCATCTGAAGCTAGTGTCAATCATACTGCTAGGTCTTGGGCCCAGTAGTTGAGTGATTACCCATACACTCTAAATTCTAACACGAGTGATTCTGAGATTCATTTAGCATGGAGAGACCCACAGGTAGCTCAAGAGTGGCATACCTAGCAAAATTGGAAGGACCTTACAAGACTCAACTAGAATATATCAGGACCAACCGATTAGGTGCTCACATCTATGAGGATGGTCTGAGAAGATCTGTGGTCCATATTAAAAACCTTGATCAGCCCATTGGACTAGAACATCCAGTAGTCAAGTTTGAAAATGGTGCATACATAGATAAAGAAGGAACAATGTATGTGGTCACCACCCACCCAGAGGATAGATGAGTTTGGTAACGTGATTTCAGAGGCTGAAATAGGTGACATATATCAAGGGAACTTAGCAAGCGAACCCAAAAATCCTCGAGGAAAATCAGTCTTGACTAGAATAATCACTCTAGAGTGGATTCCCCATGACAACAAGAGCATAGATCTGCTCCTAAATCGAGAGACTGATGAGGCATTTTGGAGGTATAAGCCTACTCAGCCTAATGAATTGGGAACACTTACCATCTATGAATTCAAAGATCCTGATAGCCCAAGAAAAGTGATCTACTTAGACAATACTTTAGAGAGGGTCTTTGTGGTCTCAAAACATGGTAGGCATGCCTACACTTCGGAAGGGTGACTTTATTTTTCCCCAACCAAGATCCAATGTCTCCTATGGTCACCAAGGAGTTGGAACATCTCAAGTTCATGGAACTCAAAGGGACAGGAGTAGAGATAGACCTGAGGTAAGCTTTGCTAACCCAATAGGAAGAGAACAAACAAGAACTAAGACAGAGAGTGGAAAACGAGAGACATAGAGACCCAAGGAATCAAAGAAATGCAAACGAATTCCCTTTACCAAGGCCTAGAGAACACACTAGGACCTTGAGACCCACACAACTGGTCAAGTCTATGAAGAATTATTTCGATGGTACCAGAGATCCTTATGATCATGTTGCAGAATTTAGGTAGGTATTGAGACTTGAACAAGTTGATGACTTGTTCACACAACATAATGCTTTTGGCCTAACACTGAGGAACACTGCTCTCACATGGTTTCAGCCACTACACGAGAGGCAATTTAGAGACATAGACCAACTACTTGAAGCTTTCATCATGGAATTTTCTAAGAGTGGCATCAGACACAACACCTCTTCCTTGATACATAGCTTCAAATAGACACCTCAAGAAACGGTTAGATGGGAGATACGAGAACTAGTACCCACAATAGTATGTTAGGCCATAGCAACCCTACCAGGCTCAACAAAGGCCTCATCCTGTGTTAGCTCAACAACCTCCAACTCCAGCCAATGTGATCCCAGTGAAGTATGCATCCACTAAAGAAAACCTGAACAGAGCTTGTGCCAGTCACACCATTGCTTCCAGAGAGTGACCTGAATGATCCAAGATTTGACTTGACTCATATGGATAGTCCATAGGCCTACTATATGCAGTCACCTGAGCATACCAAAACATACTATTACAAAGATAATAGTGACTGTAGCTCAAGCGTAAGCTCCACCTCCTTTACTTGTCAATCCGTCGAGACGTGAGGACCGATATGAAGATCGTGTGCAATTGTGGTGAGCAAATGTGAGTGACAAGCACATACATGCACGCATACACACACGCACACAAGGCAAGATCAAAGAGAGGCACAATGGAAGGACTTTGATTACAAAAGAAATCTATTACAAAGCTAAAATCTACAACAAGCTAACCTAAAACATGAGCTCTCTAGCTCTTTTTATTGTTTTTTGACTAGTTTTGGCCCTGTCCAAACCTAATGTATGGCCTAGTTAAAAATTAGGTTCCAGGGCTTATTTGAGGGCTCAAATGAAACCTAAAAATTATGAAAATTGGTAGGATGATACTTCTAATACTCCTCAAACTCGAGGACTCCTCGGCTTGAGCAAAATGGAGTTACAAAAATGAAAAATGGTATTTACAATGGTTTTAAGTGATGAAAATTGCTATTTTATAGGGATTTCTTCTGAAAATTTGACATACACTTCTCAAGCTCGAGGACTCCTCGGCTTGAACAAAATGGAGTTACAAAAATGAAAAATGGTATTTACAATGGTTTTTAGTGATGAAAATCACTATTTTATAGGGATTTCTTTTGAAAATTTGACATACACTTCTTGGAGCTCCCTATGTGCTCCTTCTTCTTGTGTGTCCACTTCTCTAATGCACTTATTATGCTTGTCTTGGACCTTGAGCTTCAACAGTGACTCTAGTGGGGAGCTTGCATATACCAATGTCATCTACGCCAATCCCGATTCAAGGCCCCAACCTAGACATATCAGACCCCCAGCACCTAGAGGACCGTTTTAGAAAAGCACAAGATCTTGGAAAGATAGTCGTGAGCGAATGAAGAGACAATGGCCTGAGAAGCTGAGCAAGCTAGAAGAGAGCCTAAGAGAAACAAAAGCCAAGATAATTGAAATTGCATCTCAAATGCATTCTCACACAACACCACCATCCCTATCACCATCCAACCCAGCAGCTTCGAACATGCCTCATACAATTCCACCACCACCTAGAGTAGGATCAGTCTTAGCAAATCCCACTCCAGAGGATCTAGTCACATGATGCTTAAATCATATCAGGCCAGAATCCAAGAAGGGCCGAATGTGATAGATCATGATAGATGTTACCCTAGAGCTGACCTAGAGATAGAAAGAACCAAGCTTTGTGCAAAGATGGTAGAATTGGCTCAAACCATGTTTGAAGCTAGTCACCTTTTCAACTACTCTGGTTCAACTGAGACACAGTTGCACTTTGATGGACTATTAGAAAGATTGGAGAGCTTAATTGCAAGATCTGGAAAGGAAGCCACCACCCATGGAAAGGATAAGGCAAGTGAAAGGATAAGCCCTCCTCCCTAAGAAGCTTATGTGCTTAATTCCACAGAACCAAACACACCTTCTTCTTTGAATCGATATTCCCTGGAATTTCTAAGGGAGATCCAAGAAGAGAAGTGGGCTAAAGAAAGTGAAGCTCCTCCTCCCATTGAGCTTGTGGATGATTTACATGATCAAATCCTACAAGACCTTCCTTCAATCTATGGAGAGCAGGAAGATGAACATCCTAGTGAACAATTAGACTTCTAGTCTAATTCTTTGCAAGAATTACCACATTTCATGGGACCATGGGAAGCCAAATCTACTTGTATGAGAGCATCCACAGTCATGGTAAGAAAGGAAAACTCAATACCTAGGAATACAGAAGTGGTGAAGAACACTAAAGTGCAGTGCAATCTCACTTTAGAAGAGCTACTTAAAGTTAAACTAGAATTGTGGAAACATGCAGCCAACCAAGTGCCAGAAGTAGCAAAACCTCGTTTCCAGGCAGGATCTCATAGAACAGTGCCAGAAATACCTTTGGACAAGATAGGAGACATGAGTGAAGGTGAAGAAGGGAACACCTATCTCCCCGTCACTCATCAAGGTTACACAACCAAGACAATTTTGAACTCAAGTGTAGGACTTGCAATTGCTACCACTTCACTATGGAAGTGTTGGACAAGCCAGCACTCAAGCCAATGAGAATGAAATTGTAGATGGTCGATGGTCACATAGAAAGACCCTTGGGACTGTTGGAAGGAATAACTCTCACTACATGTGGTGTAGAATTTGAACATACTTTTGCCATATGTGACTTTAGCAAGAACCAAGCCTATGAAATGATTTTGGAAAGACCATCAGTTGCAAGTAGTACAAGATTGGGGAACCAATTCTTTGTATTTGCAACACTTACGTGTTACAACCAAAGTCAATCTCAAAGATTACTCTCATAGAGATGTGCCAGATATTCAATGGAACCCCATCCATAGAGCCATGGATGATAAAGAATCAGTGCATTCTATAGGATTAGGACTCTTGGATGCATGAAGACACTCACTTATGGATGTGCAAAGTGGTAGTAGAAGAGAAAAGAGAAAATGCTAGAGAGGTAGGTGCTAAGGAAATTCATAGATCCATTCGAGACGCAACCTATGCACCTATAGTCGTTTCGGATGAAGAATTTGAACCTCATGGTTGGGCAGAGATCTTAGCAACAATGGACGTAGCCATCAATGAAGAACAATGGACACCCCACTGTGACGAGGATGGCTATGACATCTCTGTCTTCACAATAGAGCCAATCATGTGTGATTTGGTTATTGAAGAATGTGAACCTAGCACTGATGTATTCGAGGAAGCAAGTGACTCCGATATAGAGTCAATCATTATGGAACCTTTTTGTGCATCAGAAGAAAAATTCTTACATGAAGTAGAGGCTCACGCTCAAGTACAAGGAGAGCATACAAATGACTTGAGATTAGCCACACAGATAACCACCAAGAGTGAAGACAAGAAAAGAAAGAAGAGAGAAGTTGCACCAGCAGAGGAAGAATCTTTGTTTGAGCTGGTCCCTGAAAATTTCAAGAAGTCTGAGATAGAAGATAGGAGAGTCATGATAAGAATGCTTAAACGTGATACATAAGCAGGAGAGGCCTATGATAACAAAGAAACCACCAAGAAAATTGTTGTAACCATAGAAGAAGGAGAAGAAAGATGCACCTACATAGGACATGACCTAACTAAGGAAGAGGAATAAGAGTTGATCGCCTTGTTAAGAGAATACAGAGATGTTTTTGCATGCAGCTACAAAGACTTAAAAGGTGTAGACCGTGAGATATGCTCACACATGATCCCCATGACCTTCAGATGCCAAAACTTCTAAGCAGAAGCCATATACATATAATGACGACTATGCTGTCGAAATTAGGGAATAGATCGATCAGTTGGTAGAAGCTGGATTCATCTATGAAATTGAGCACACCAAATGGGTATCCCCCATCGTAGTGGTGCCCAAGAAGAATGGAAAGTTACGTGTATGCATTAACTTGAAGAAAGTTAACGCAGCCACCATTAGAGATAGTTATTTGCTTCCTATCACTGAGCATCTACTAGAAAGAGTTGCAGACAAGGAAGTCTACAGCTTCCTTGATGGATTCTCTAGCTATAATCAAGTAGCCATTGCTCCAAAAGACCAACATAAGACGGTTTTCGCCATAGAGTGTGGCATATTTGCTTTTTGGGTAATGCCATTTGATCTCACCAATGCGCCAGCTACTTTTAAGATGTTGATGTGCCATGTCTTTAAAGAAGCTGGAAGTCTATGTTGATGATCTTTGTGCTCATTCCAACATTAGACAGACACATATACCTGAACTCAGACAAATATTTGACAAATATAGGGAATATCAGGTCTGCATAAACCTAGAAAAATGTGTTTTCATGGTCAGGCAAGGCAAGGTTCTAGGACAAATAGTGTCAAAGAATGGCATATCCATAGATGAGGAGAAGGTTAGAGCTATTGCAGAGCTACCTAGGCCAAAGAACATCAAGGAAGTACAAGCTTTCATGGAGGCATTGTGGATATTATCAACATTTCATTCACATGTTTGCCGTCATTGCAAAGCCGTTGTATGCTCTTTTGACTAAATTTGAGTGGATGGACGAGTGTGAGAACCCTTTCAATGAGCTTAAATGAAGATTATGTTTAGCACTAATCTTGACTACACCAGATTGGACCAAGCCATTCCATGTTCATGTGGATGCATCAAATTATGCTATTGGATGTGTCCTTGCACAACCTATTGGTGAAGGAAATATGGATCTTCCAATTGCTTACGCTAGTAGACAATTGAATGCAGCTGGACGAAATCATACCACTACTGAACAAGAAGGATTAGGCATGGTATATGCAATGAAAAAGTTTAGACATTATTTGCTTGCAAATAAGTTAAAATTTTTTACAGACCATCAAGAATTGTTATATCTCGTGAACAAACCATGCAATACTGGTAGATTAGTAAGATGGTTCCTCTTACTAATGGAATATGACTTTGAAGTTGTGGTTAGGAAAGGAAGGACTCACTTGAGAGCTTATAACCTTTCTCGACTAACTTCAAGAGAGTCCCTTCAAGGAGTATGTGATGTTATTCCTAATGCTTATTTTTTCCACCTAGAAGTAGCTCCTGAATGGGCCAAGAAGATAGTGCATGTTCTACCTTTTGGAACCAAGCATCTTGTATTAAGAACTAAAGACAAGGAAGTAGTCAAGTCCCAACAATACCACATAATGGTAGATAGCATGTATAAGCACACAAATCAGGGGATACTAGCTTGCTGTGTAGACGACGATGAGCATGCAAAATGGTTGAAACTAGCACATGTAGGTGCACTACAACAACACCACTCCAAACATAGAACCGTACAGATGTTGCAAAGGTTAGGGGTATATTGGCCAACCATGGAAGCAGACGTCCATAGGAAGTGCAAGGAATGCCCAATTTGTAGTACGAACCCACCCGTGGAACATGCCACACTATATCAAGTGTCTTTAGTGCCAAATTGGAGCAAACCATTAGTAACATTTTTTAGAACAAAAACATTCCCTAAAGAGATTACCTTGGCCAGAAGAAGAATTTTAGAAGATGAGGCACTAGACTATTCACTCATTGGAAGTACTTTATACAAACGTGGTAAAGATGGTTACTTGAGACTGTGTGTCCATGAGAGTGAATATCTCAAGATCTTGGAAACTGCTCACCAAGGTGTAGCAGGAGGACACTTTGGACCAGACTATGTGATTAAGGCAATCCTTTTTGTAGGCTTGTGGTGGTCCACTCTTCACATGGATGCACATACCTATGTGAAGCAATGTGAAGTTTGTCAGCAAACTCAATACCTTGTACGTAAAGATGAGATGCCATTGAAACCTATGATGGGTGAATGTGCATTCTCTAAGTGGGGAATAGTCTTTGTAGATCTTATTAATCCCCCAAGTAAGAGTTCCCATGCGGAGTATATCATTGTTGCCACGGATTATCTGACTAAGTGGTAGAGGTGAAGGCCACTACAAAAAATGATGCGCAAACCACATCCAAGTTCCTATTTGAGAATGTATTTACAAGATATGGTTTGCCCATAGAATTAGTAAGTGATAGGGGCACACACTTCTTGAATGAATTCATTGAACATCTCCTCCAAGAATTCTTGGTAGTACATAAGAAGTCAGCCCTCTATCATCCACAAGCCAATGGACAGGCCGAGAGCACAAACAAGATATTATGCAATGTGTTAACAAAATTGGTGAATAATAAACACTCTGATTGGGACAAACAGCTACACCATGCTGTTTGGGCATATCGAGTTGCCTATAAAACGGTACTCCAAGCCACTCCCTTTCAGATGGTGTTTGGCCAAAATTTAGTGCTACCATTAGACTTCCTGATACCCACATTGAGAGTAGCACATGAGAATCAATGGACCGGCCATGAACTTTCATCTAGAATCTTTGATCGAGAATGCTTGGGTGAAACAAGATTGAGAGCAACAGCAAGAATTTATGCAGCAAAGAAAAGAGAAAAGGCATACTCGATGCCCATGTGAAGGATAAAGGCTTGAAAGTAGGAGACTTAATTTTGGTGTATACCCTGAAACAACATGCAAGAAAGCTAGATAAGCTTGGCTATGGACTCATGATTATTAACAAGATATCAACAAGTGGGACAGTCCAATTAGCCACCCTAGAAGGTGACATCCTACCAATTTACATCAGTGGATGCCAAGTCAAATTATATCAAGAACCCCTCACTAAGGAAATGCTTAATCGACTCAATACTGCGAAGAAACGTAAGGAAGAAGAAAAATGAATTCGTGAATAAGCGCTAGCAGAAGCTTTAGAATGCATGCGAAGAATGAAATTGAGAAGACAGGGTAGAGATGAGCCTAGATGAGATGCATGTGAAGCTCCAAGATATCGCGTGGCCATGTGTGATGCACCAGGAGTCCATTCCATAGAATAGTTGATCGATGACCTTTTGTAACCCTAGAGATAGGACAAGGAAATAATGCAAGGAATGTAAGAGCCTTGATTGACTCAAGTGCAACCACTAGTGCTGTTAGACTTTCTTACTGTCAAGAATTGCAATTGAAAGTCAATCCTATAAAAGCTTATCTCATAGAATTGGGAGGTGTGGAAACCCCTTGCATGGGTGAGGTGGAGCTTCCCCTTTACAGTCAAGATGTTCTTATGATAGTTAAGATGCTAGTGTGTCAAGACGAGGATCTCACTGAGCCTCTTGTCTTGGGTCAAGACTGGATCTATGATCGTGCAGTCAACCTGAACCTGAGAAATGGACTTCTTCATGTCTCGGTAAATGAGAATTGCATCACCATTGAGTTAGAGAATAATGCACTCAAGGAACTAGGAAAGGCACCAACTCCTGGTCCTTCCAAGAGTATGCATGAAGATAAAGATGTTGTTCCTGTCCAAAATGTTGTGATGCAGAAGAAGGATGTTCTCAACAAAGAAGTCAAGGATGTGGGGGAACTCCCTTTTGTTCCAAAAGTGATGGAGACAAAGCCACCCTTCTTCCAGAGGAAGCAGACGATCTATGCTCTTAGTCAAAGGAGAGAGTGAAGCAAGAGGACTCAAACAGTGAAGCAGATTTGGATCCGAAAGGGTGAACAATCCCCTGATTGAGCGAATGTAACCACATTGTGTACCGAATCAACTACTCGGGCAAGGACTGACAAGAAAGAAAGTTCCATGAATCTTCCCCAAAGGACCATTTTCATTTGGGTCCCCAAGCGGTCAATGAAGGTTGACCCCAATACACGATAGATCTGGGCACCCAATACTTGCTTATATGCTCAAGTGGCTTCACAAAAGCGCACTAGCCTGACACATCATCCACCAACACTCTCATCATAGACTTCTTGGCACACACATGTTGGCCACAACTCCACATATGAAATTACGCCTAGGATTGTCTAGAAATGGGTACGTAAAGAGTCCCAAATCCAAGAAGAAATGATCCAGAAATATGTAAAGATCATCAAACTTGAGGAATGTAATCGCATACAAAAAGTTTGGAGGATAAAACCTTATCTTAAACCACCCGATCCATGTGTGTAGATCCATCCACATCAGAATAGATGCATCTCGAGTACAATGCACATCAGAATAGATGCATCCCGAGTACAATGCACATCCTGAGTATGCATCTAGGGACAAAATGATAGCTTACTAACTAATACTCACAAGTCACAAGAAACATCTCACTTACTAATGCATTAACCACATCAATAGCATGTTGGTATTGTTGAGGGAACATGATATTATCATGTTTCCGACACAATGCTAATGTGACTTCCTTTTTCCAGCAGATAAGCTTAACATGGCTGATGTAGAAGGAACCAGCTCCCAAGCAGGAATGAGCTAGCAAGTGGTTGATATGGAGAGCTTACCTATTATGTCTGAGACAACTGAGAGACTAGAGGAATTGCAAGCTATTCAGATTATACCTATGTAGGACCCCCCAATGCCTATTGGCAAAGCTTCCCATTGGTTTAGTGAAGTTGCAGGACCCTTGGGAGAAGGATCATATGTCTGGGACGTAGAGCTGGAATTCAATGGCAAGTGGGGAAAATATCATTTCTTTACACGCGAATTTGAGAAGTTACAAAATGCAAAAGAGCTATGCCCTATATGGAGAAAAGTAGGATTGGACACATATTTCGGTGCTCAACTTCCAAAGCCAGATTTTATGAGATGATACTACCTTATCAACACTTTGACTCCGAGCAAGCATCCCCAAGGTTCAAGCACTTTTTTACTCCCCTCTCTGATGAAAGGAAATGAGCTAAAGAGGTTTAGGTTAACCAAGAACTTAGTGTGAGAGGCCCTCGACATGCGCAGAATGCATATACCTATAGAGAAGGAAGCCCTTGTACCAAACAACATGAAGAATCGGAACCTTACTAAACTCAAGGATATGGTAGCTATGACGCCTAATATTGTTGTCCACCTACGAATGTGTATGCAACACTTTGCATTTCCCGCCCAAGACAGGTTTACCATGCCACCCAAAAAGATATGGTTCAGTCTATACCTTGTAGAGACCCAGAACTTAACAATCAACTTACCTCATTGGATTATTGATCAGATCCACTCGGCACACAAAGTGATGGCCACACAAATCAATCTTATATGGCAGTTATGCATTGACAAGGATTATTTATAGATGCTTGGCATATGATATTCCCATTCAGAGAGCCCTAATAAGGAGTAGAGTGCAACAATTCAAAGGGCAAACATCAAATGGACCACCTTCCAAAAGGATGAGAGGAGCCATGCAAGTACCTTGTGCTCAACCACGCAAAGCCACCTTAACACCGGATGCCACCTCGAAGGGTTCGAAAATTCACACTACGACTTCCAAGACGCAACACCAAAGGCCCTAATTTGATATTTCCTCCCATCCCCACCGATCTCGAATTCCCCGGTGGAGCACCCTTGGAGGAGCTCATGAATGAAGACTTCGAACAGCTTTTAAGAGAAGTAAATCTTGAGGCAGAAGAGGAACAACAAGTGGGAGATGCTCAACCGCAAGCAACAATCTCCCAAGTACCCATTACCACAGTTGATGTGGAGGAAGAGGGCGACGAAGAGGACAAGGAAGAGGAAGAGTCTGAAGAGGACAAGGAGGGGCATGACCAAAGACATCAAGATGAGCAGAAAGAAGTTCCAGAACTCGTAGGTGCTCCTACATATACAACCTAACTACAAAGGCTATATGACATGATCAAAGCAGTGCAAGAAAGACATAGACGCTCATTTGCATCAAGTCAAGCCCCTGATCGAACAAATGTTAGCAAACGAGGGCATGGACCAAAATTTCATTACCTCCCTCAAATTAATGTCAGAATCCTTAGGAGTCCAGGAAGCCATGTACACAATAGTCCGCCAGTCAGTCAGATATGACAAACGCAGAGTCATCACGCTGCCACGCTCAGGCAAGATTATAAGAATACTGGTCTCAAAACCTGAAGTCCCCATAGAACCAACATCTGCCCCCACAACCACCATTGATCTCACCACCGAAACCTTTGTATAAACATCCCCAATCTCACCCCTGCACCCTCCCTCTCCCTTGTCTCCACCACCACCACCCCTGACCATTGAGCAAACTACTATCGCAATAACCACCATGACCCACACTCCAACCTCATCCACATCCTTCTCCTTCCGTGAGCCAACCTCGTAGGCCACCCTCTTCATGTCCATCACAAACCCCTTGTCCATTTCACCATTTTTGTCCTCTGAACCCATCATTGGCCATCCCATAATACCTAGCATTGTAAGATACCCCCGACCCATTGATGGCATTCTCTGTTTTTTGGTTTACCCCCCTTCGCATGTAACCCCATACCATGATCCTTACTTCCATTTTGCCTCCTCAATCTTTTCCCACACATCAATCGCAACCATTGCCCCATCCCCCTACATCTCATTCATGGAGGATTTTCTTCACCAACATAATATGCAAGTGTTCGGATAGTACTCACCCATACTCACTTCTCGACACGCACACATCATGATCACCTCACCTACCATCCCCACGTACATGGTAGCACCCACATGCACCTCATTGTTTGATCCCATGGACATCTTACCATCCACAGCATCGCCCCCTCCCCCACTCCCCTACCACCAACCTCACCAATCACCACATCATTGGTAGACACAACATACACAAGTCCCATTCCCATTCCCCTTCCCTTTGCATTACACATCATTCCCCTTGCATCTCATAATGTAAATAATATGTTTAATACAGTAATTCAATGTGCACACCAACTACAACAAACATACCACCAATTGGAAGAGTGCAATGCTGCCTTCTAGGTAGAGTCTCAACGGCTACAAGCTAGAGTCTCCAACGTGGAAGCTGATCACCAAACACTCCCAGCCGAACATATGACTTTACAATAGGCTCACACCAAAATGGAGTCAAAGCTATCAAACATAGATGATAAGCAGTCAAGTACTTAGAAAATGTGCTCGAAGCACAAATGCTCATAAATGCCAAATTACATCGGAATTTAGGATTCCTCCGCAAACACATGGCCGCAGCATTAGAAGAGAACAAACGCCTTCAATAAGAAAACCAAGATGACCTTGAAGCCATTATGGAAGGAAACTCAAGCATAGAAATTAGTCCCACAAAGTACCGTGCTATTCCCTTTGAAGATATCAGAATATTACTCGAGGACCATGCAAACTTTCTAGAGTCCTATGAAAATTTGGAAGCAGAATGTGAAGAACCTAAGAAGCAACTAGCCAAGTACAATACCACTCAACTAGAACCTACCATCCCTCTGCAGCCTACAGAAGAACTAGAAGCCCTACGCAAATAGGTGGATGAATTAAAAGCTAGACTCCTACCATATGAGAGGCCACCATCTCCAATTGAAGAACCAGAACTGACACGGTGGTGGAAATTCCTATCGACAAAACTTATGAAGAACCATATGACCCGATGCTAGCACCTGGCAGGCGAGTCACTTCAGAGGGAAGAGACACTTCGGAAATTGAAGTCCCAGATTGGCTTAAGAGGGTCGAGCAAGTAGCACAAACTCATGACGATCGTGTTGCAGTGTAGGTTCAATCCTTCACCAATTTGGAAGAATCCGTTCTCAAATCTTCATACTTTCAACACCTATCCCATCACCGATTAATAACAACATCAGAATTGCAACACATGCCCTACTTTGTCTTATTACATGACTATAATGTAGAAATTAAAAAGATTACAGGGAAAGAGCCCACCTTTGCCACACAGTTCGATCCTGATGACTTACCTCAAAATGCACATGTTGGCTACATCTTTCAACGTATTTGGCGAGAATGGCTATTAACCAACTACCTTGAGATGATGAGCACCTGGGCCACCATGCCACTATATATCAAGTATAATGCATGTTATTGCCAGTGGTCCGTCATCGATCATGGCAAGTGTTTGCAATCAAAGTACGCAACAATAAAGGATGCTCTCTACCTAGGTCAACTATCCATATTTTGCTCCACCTCGAGGGCCGCCAACTGTAGTGTACATGATATCCACCATACGACACTGGTCTACATGCTTACAGAATGTGCCATACATCGCAAAAGATGTGTATGCAAATATTTGAACTCATGATAGTCGTCTTCAAAACCTTTCAAAAGTTCTAGGATCCGTACATCTCCACCCCGAGTTTTTCTAAAGGAAACAAAGATTTAGTATATGACATGATCCTGACCCCCTTAGTGAACATAATCTTTGCATGGCATGCATGCATAAAGTATTTACCTTCTTGCTACAAGCAAACCTTTGAGGAAATGTTCTCTACCGGGTTCTGGGAATATCATTATGAAATTTTCATTCCTAGACCAACACATTTGCTACATCTTTTTGTGGTAGAACAAGCCATTCATGCCGACCAGCTATGTGTGCACACTATCCATTCGAGGTCCAATCGATTGGGATAAGCTCATGACATATTTGGCTCGAGGATTATGCATTCAAGAACATCACCTAGCCAAAGATGTTGTCGAATATTACATCAAGCAATCCCACCAACAAGGGTCTGTTAGGGACGATATATGCGAGAGAGGGGGGGTTGTTGGCAGCACTCAGGGCATCACAAGACAAAGGAGCTGACGTAAAGAATCAGATCAGAGAGAAGGGCCAAGCAGTCAAAGAAGATCTGAGAATTAGGCCATACAATTTTTCCAAGATATCTCCCTTTTAATAGTGGTTTTCATCACTACATGAACATTGTAAATATCGTTTTTGGTATATTAGACTCCATTTTGTTCAAGCCAAGGAGTCCTCAAGCTTGAGGAGTATTGGAAGTAGCAACATACCAATTTTTATAATTTTTAGACATCATTTGAGCCCTCAAATAAGCCTTGGAACCTAATTTTTAACTAGGCCGAACACTAGGTCTGGACAGGGACAAAGCTAGTCAAAAACTATAAAAATAGCTAGAGAGCTCATTTTGGAGGTTAGCTTGTTAGAGTTTTGATCTATTCTATGAGTCTTTTTTAGTAAACTCCATTGTTCCTCTCTTTGCTCTTGCCTTATGTGCACGTATGTGTGTGCATGCTTGTGTGCTTGTCACTCACACACTTGTGCCGTCACTTGCTTATAGTCTTCATACTAGTCCTCACGTCTCCGCGGATTGACAATTATGAGGTGGATCTCCTCACGTTGGTGCTTGCCATTGTGCTAGAGTGACATATATGTTGATGGCATTTTGCTCACTAGTCCTCATGAGAAGCATATTGCTGATTTTAAGGCTGATTTGCATGCCTCATTTGAGATGTTTGATTTGGGGCATTTGCATCATTATTTGGCCATTCAATTTATGCAAGTTGATGGTGGAATGCCTTTGTGTCAAACGAAATATGTTGACACGTTATTGCACCATTTTGGCCTTGAAGATTGTAAACCTATTGCCACTCCTATGGAGACAAGTTTGCGATTGAGTCTTCATGATGCTGGAGATGCATTTGATGTTGTTCTCTATCAAGAAGCTGTTGGATGCTTGATTTACTTATGCATTACTCGGCTAGATATTCAATTTATTGTCTCACAGATGAGCAGATTTATGCATTGCCCATGTGTCAAGCATTGGGAGGCGGTTAATCGCATCTTTTGCTACTTGAGTGGTACCCAACCAATTGGATTGTTTTATCCCAAGGGGGGATCACAACCGCCAGATTTACATGCTTTTTTTGACTCTGACTGGGCTAGTTGCTATGAAACTCGTGTGTGCACCAGTGGTTTTTGCTTCATGCTTGGTAGCTCATGCATATCTTGGTTGAGCAAGAAGCAGCCTACTGTGGCCACTTCTAATTGTGAGGCTGAGTATAGGGCAGCTTTCACATCGACTGTTGAGTGTGTGGCTCAGATGCCTTATGGCTGATTTGGGTGTTGGTCAGTCTTCTGCCACCACCATCTTCACTGATAATCATAGTGCATTGGCAGCTGCGAGGAACCCTGTGTTCCATGCTTGCACTAAGCACATTGAGGTGCATTATCATTATGTCAGGGAGAGGTTCTATGCTGGAGAGATCAGCTTGGCATATATACCCATGGAGGAGAACATTGCAAACCTTTTCATGAAGGCTCTGCCTAGGGAGAGCTTTGAAGCTTTCCACAAAGCTTTGGGCTTACTTCCTTCTATGGATTGATTCCACATAGCTTGGCACTTCCTTATACATGAGTGCCAGCTCCTTGTTCACCGCATCTCTCCCAAGGGGGATTTGTTGATACATTTCGGTAGTGATGTATGTGAACACACTAGGATCGTTGGGGCACTTTTTCCCTCTTTAGGAGGTTTTTCCCCCTGGCTTGTATATATGTCTACTGCCCTAATGGATTACTTATCTTTGTACATTTTAGTGGTAATACATTCAGTATTGTGTGTTGTGCTCCAAGCTTCTTCTTCTTCCTTGTGTTGTTCGTGCGCTTTCGCAGACCTCAAACTCCAACAATCACAATACGATCATCTTGTCACGATAAGATTGGCTTGTCACGATACAATCAACTTGTCACGATAAAGGGACCTTGTCACGATAGACATGGTATGTCACAATAGAGGGTGTCCTTCACATGTTTGATTAATAGATAGTTCTATCATGATAGATCGAGGTATACCATGATAGATGAGTTGATTCATCAGGGTGGCATGTCGCGATAGCGAGATCTTGTCACGATAGGGTGAGTCTATCACGATAGATAGTGGTCTCTCACAATAGATAGTGGTCTCTCACAATAGACATTGGTTTATCATGATAGATTGCATGCACAATAAAGAGACCTCTATCACAATAGGGTGAAATTTTTGTCTTTTTTTTTGTTGCGTCTATTATGTTGGGGAAGGCAATGGGGAAGCCTACCATGGTGTGTTGATGCAATGGTAAAAAATAAACTTTTTAGTCTACCTCAATAGATTGAGAATGATGCCTTGTGAATAGAAAAATGGTACGTCGTACTTGTGCAAGTTTTTGGAGTTGATGATTACTTGGAAACAAGAAGAAAACAACAAAAAACATACAAAATGCCTACACACTCTCGGTCTCTCTCTCTCTCTCGCTCACACACACACACACAGAAGCAAATGAGGAACATATGGGGAAGGTGGGTATATGGTCCTAGGGGTGAATTTTTTGCCAAGAAGGAGATGAAACGGGAAGGTGAAAGGGGTGTTAGATATACTCAATACTCCACCCTCATGTGAACACAAATGATCCATGGTGCTCTAAGTTGTAAGGCCCCCATTATGAGGAGAAGCCATTATGAGAGCTCGGACATTTGTGGAACCCTAACTTCCAAGTTAGATGAGGTCTATGTGTGACCGTTGATGGTCGTAGATGATCTTTGTGAGCCTAGCCGTTAGGTTAGGTAGGGCATAAACTTCCATGCCATTGGGTTGCCATTTAAGGTGAAAATAAAGGCCTTGTGGCATCGCGCGATTTTGCCATAGAACCTTAATGGGGGGAGTGCAGAGGGGGGCTTGCCCCCTTCTGCGCGGTCCGGGGGGCCTATCCCCTCGGCCCGTAGGGACGAGACGGTAGGACTTCTGGTTGTGGAGATATTGTCAGATCATATATTTTACCGACTATTTTGTATCTCCCGACTACGTTTATCTATACCAAACCGCCTTGTAAAAGCTATATAAGCATGGCCCAGGTTGAGCTTTACATAGCATTGCACACTAGTAAGCCCTTCATCTAGAGTCTTTCTAGATCACCATCTAAGCTCCACATGGGAGCGCACAGGTGGACAACACCATCATTGTAACTGCATTATGCTCGACAATTTGAGAATTTGAGTTCTCTATCTCTTAGTCTGCATTTTTCTCTCAACTCTGTCTATAGGTCTATTCCGCTGTGCTGTTATTTTCTTACAAGGGGATGCATGGAGGTGATAGTACTAGAAATGGAGGTGAGAATGAACATGATAATGAAAAAAAAACACAAACAACCTACTTACCAATGATTCGAACATCTCTTCTCTACACTCTTATCATCACATGCTCATCCCTCAAGTCTCTCTTCCCCACTATGGTGCCAAAAATGTGTCTCTTGTAGCAATGGTGAGCACCAACATGGATGAGACGCCATTCTCAGATTCTCAATCAAGAGACTGTGAGAGTGATATGAAGATCACGAGCAAGTGATGCATGCAAATGTGAAGGTGACAAGCACAACAATCCACACACACACACACGAGAGGAAGAGTAAATAGAGTGGAACACTGGAACCTTGCATTCATGCACAAAAAGACTACAATGATTATTATCTTCTCTTCATAATCTCCTACTAGCTAACCTCTCAAATGAGCCTATAGGCTCTATTTATAGTTTTCATCATAGTTTTGACGGAAATCACATGTATTGTCTGGCATAGTTAAAAAATAGGTTCTAAAGCTAGTTTTGTGGCTCAAACAAGATCCAAAAAAATTGATATTTGGTAGATGCATTCTACTTAAGCTCTCAAAGCTCTAGGACTCCTTGAATAGGACAAGATGGAGCAAGTACCTACAAAATGAAGTTCCTTCCAAGCATCTAGTTGTGAAATTATTTTGGCATTATTTAACCCAAAAATTAATGGGGTTAGTGATGTTTTGCTTCCTTAGCCTCACAATTATAATTAACGCATTTAGGTGCAAAGAAAAGATAAAAACATATGTATGGATATGATGAATTTTGGCTAACCTTAATTGAACAATTTGGTTGACCTATATTGGCTGACCATGATCAACCTATTTTGTGGGATGGGTCGCAAGAGATTGACCATAGAAATCCTTCTACTTTACCTTAATTCATCACATGGATGCAAGACCATGAAAGGTGCAAATCATATTTGGGGAATATAGATGGACGTTCACTCACCACTTTCGTTTTTCTTTCTCCAATTTATTTTGGGTGGAAGGCAAGCCTAATTTGTCCAATCAGCCCTCATAATTTTCATTTTAACCAATGATCACTATGGAGGAATCCCAAAAATTGAAAATAATTGAAGTATGCATGCACACTTGTGTAAAAAAGAAACAACAAGGTTGCATGCATATGAGGTCTCTTATGCACATTTTTTTCTTCCCTAAGATCTTAGCATAAGTAGTTGTCACTCTTGCTTTCAAAAAGGTAGAAAATTTGCACGTATTTTGAGGTGTCTTCTATATGTTCCTATGGGCTTACGAGAGGGGCATTCAATAGCTGCAACAAAAAGAAAAGGAGGTCCCGCATGAATTTTGATGCAAATTTTGAGACTTCTGGGCACCAAGACTCTCAAGCACAATGATAGATCCAAACATCATGGACGAGAAAGCATATGAAAGGCACAAAGTTAAAGGATACAAATTCTCATGGATTCAAGAGAACAAGCCATCATGAAGAAAAGTTATGACAAAGGTGTGTGCAAGAAGGCCACTAAGAAGCAAAGTTATTTAAAGGACTAGAATCAAAGAAAGGGATAATCTAGAATCAAAGAAAAGGGGTCATCACTTGAAGATTGGAGAATCACTTTGAAAGATCGGAGGATCGTCACTAGAAGTGAGAGGATCACTAGACCAAAGTTAGACACGTGGTTACTATTGGTGTTAGCTTTATGCTTATATCACTTCTAATTAATCGCTCTCATGGGAACTGCATAGTTAGGAGTTGGAGCTCCATATGGGTTGTTGCCCACGTTGCACCCGTCAAAAGGACCACTATTGTTATATTTCAGACATGTACATGCCTGGAGGAACAAGATGTTCCTTACTCGCGAGAAGACCAAGGTCGAGATACATGAGTCTCAGGCACGTCATTCTCGTCTCTCACATTTGGTATCAAAGCAATAGGGAGGTCTTGAGCATGAAAGATGGTCATGGAAGATGGAGGCAAGTAACACTTTTTAATCATCTAAGTCCTTCCTTGTCGACAACCGGCCTCGAACTGTGTGCAAAAAATATGAGCAAAGCATGCTCTTCTCCTTTGCGAACGTGGCATTCATGTCACTTTGGATTTTGTTCAGAGATCGGGTAGAACCAGTAGCAAAAAGAGATTTGTTTATCCCCACAATCAGACTGACCACACATGAACAAATGGGAGGCTCGACATGTAAGTATTTAGTTCGTTTGTTTGAAATATGAGATATACAAAGCAACTAGGAAGCTCGTCAGGCCACTCGAGCAACACGGGTAATGCGCGCAGCCTGTGACCAGAGGAATTCTCTCTCTAAAATTTTGAAAGCTATAAGGTCTACATGTGTCATGGAATGCTTACTGTTGCAAGAATTCCATGTCATATGGGATTAAACAAAACAAACCACGAGACTAATGAATTCTATTCTCTCCCTCCCCTCACACCTCTTCTCTAAAGAAATTGACGACGTAACACACACACACACACACACACACACAGACACAGAGGAAGAAAGAGAAAGGAATGCCGAGAGATGAAGAAAATGTAGAAGGAGAAGGAGAGATATGGAAAGGGAGAAGAGGAATTGAGATAGATAAAGGGAAAGAGGCAATGAGATGAAGAAGAGAAATAGAGAGAGAGATAGAAGAAGAAGAGAGAGAAAGAGAAGAAGAGATAGAAGAAAAAAGAGTAAAAAGAAAGAGGAGAAGGATAGAGAGAGAGAGAAAGAAAGAGAGGAAGAGAGAGAGAAAGAGGGAGAAAGGAAGAGAGAGAGAAAGAGAGGGAGAAAGGAAGAGAGAGAGAAAGAGAGGGAGAAAGGAAGAGAGAAAATGAGAGGTATAGAGAAAGAAGAAGAGAAAGAAGGAGAAAGGGAAATAGATAGACAGAGAGAGACAGACAAAGGTAGAGAGATAGAAAAAGGGAGAAAGAGAGAAATAAATAGAGAGAGACATTTAAATGTGTGAGAGACACAAAAAGACATGATATTCATTTATATATATTATGCTTGCTCACATACACACATACTAATTCATGCTTGCATAAGTGTATTGAAAGTATAAATGCATGCATAGATGTGTAAATGCAATCCTACACACATGTCACACACACACACTCATATTTAAATATGTATGCATATACACATGAAATGACACATATATATACACACAAATTGCATGTGCATGCACCTTTATGTACACATGTGTTTACACACATTCATACATGCATTCTTATCTGCATTCATACACACACTTATTTCATTGTCTACATGAAAGCACACACACATGATACATCATGCATTCAAATGCATATTTATGCATGTAAATACAATCATGTATACACATTCATGAGTATATGCATATCGCATGCTAATATGTGTGCACACATGCATTTAGCACAGGTACTATGCATACATATGAATATCCATACATTTTAAGAATGCAAACATGGACATATACATCAACAAACATGCATACTCATGTGAGTCCATATGATGAGATTTGTGGAGAGCATTTAGCTCGCTATTTTATCCTAAGAGGGAGGTTTTATGCATACACTGAGGTTCACTTTTTGAATAGATTCTACATTTAAATAAATATCTTTTGAGTGGTTAGACACCATATTTTATCCTCTTCAACCTATGTTTGCACAAGCTTTTAGTTGGCTATTGATTAGCAAGAGGTTCATTGTTTTAACCATAAGTTCTTCCTAGAATCTGGAAATGGAGAAATTCAAACTGATATAGACTCTACATTTAAAGAGATACCATTTGAGTGGTTGGATTCAACCTATCTTTGCACAAGATTTTAGTTGGCTATTGATTAGCAAGAGGTTCTTTTTTAATGAGGGTTGTGATCAACCATGAGGCTCTGACTCTGCAGATAATGGCCACCTAATACATGGGGGATCCATAATGAGAGTGAGTAAAATACCCTAGCTACTGGTGATGGGTGGCAGTGGGTGTAGTATGTGATATATCGGTGGTGGTCTGAGTGCCTCCTGAAGGAAGAAAACCCAGGGGGTGGTGGTACGCCTCTGCTCCATCATACGGTCGTAGGCTGTCCTGATGCGTGAGATATCCTCCTGATATAGTCGTGGTCGACAATATCCAACCATGCGTGGTCGGCGTCGTGCTCTCTGTGCTGCTGCCTGGTGGAGAGTGAGCCCTATAGATGGACCTCTCTGATGTAACTCAGCTCGCTGAAAGAACTGAGTAATGGTCTGCTGGGTACTCACCCGTGTCTGATGTGTGGGCTGTAGTGACCGCTCTCGCCTCTTGTATGCTGCTGTGAGGAAGCGTCCCAAGCGCCGCTGATCTCCCATAGTCATGCAGAGCTGGAGTGACTCCTCTATCTGAAACTCTGCTCGTAGGTCTAAGTATGCCGGGCATTTGATAACAAAATGATAACAAAATGCTCCTCACTCTCTACCTCTGTCTGGCATACTGGGCATCACCTCTCCCCACGGGGGAGTCCCCTGGATCGGCCCCTCTCAATCTCGAGCTGATGTGATGAAACTCGGAGCTGCCCAATGACAATGCGAAGGTGGTGGGGTAGGTATGTCTGCATATATCTCGGAATCTCGATGAAGCCCTCGTCCGATATATGTAGAAAATGCTCACGGTAATAGAGCATTTTCGGTGGCAATATATCCCTTGGGCTCACCCATGCCCTCTGTATGTATGTATGAAATAACTCCTGACGAATGACCCTATTCCTCTCTTGATGAGAGAGCGAGTAGGTGG
Organism: Ceratopteris richardii; assembly: GCA_020310875.1. NCBI lineage: Eukaryota > Viridiplantae > Streptophyta > Polypodiopsida > Polypodiales > Pteridaceae > Ceratopteris > Ceratopteris richardii. Next base: position 53,557,676 of record CM035409.1, read on the forward strand.
GTTCATGTAAGTCATACTGTAGTGGTGGTAGCCTGTCTATGTCAAAACCATGGTGGGCTAGCCAGTCTCGTGTCTGTGCATACCATGAGGAGGTGTCGCTTGCTAATGCCATATCACGCGATGCCTGGAAAGCACGATAAGCAATGTGCTCTGTATCCATGCTCCGAAGTTTGTGTAGAAGGCATATTGTTTGGAATAGTGCCTCAACTAGCATCGGTGGTGCAGCGAGCTCGGCTCTAATGATATCATGTGGTGCTGAAGGTTTGCTGCGAATAAGTCTTGCAATCATGAGGATCTGTGGCCTCTCTAATGCTGTCCATACTGATGTAGCTAACCCCGGCCCCCAAATGGCTGCCCCATACATGAGCACTGGCATAACCAAAGTGTCGAAAAGCCACCCCTTTGTGCGGGGCTCTGAAAATATGCCTGGTGGCACTGTCTCTCCATCAAAGCTAGTGCTGCGTACCCACGTGTGATGCGGTCACGGGCTGCCTGAGACATAGAGAAGATCCCTGATGCTGCTGTAAATGTCACTCCCAAGTAAACATATGATCCGACCACCTCGATTGGTCCGTCCGCTGTTGTGAACAAACTATGCCTGCGTACCTGTGCTGATGTATGAAAGATCATGACCTTGGTTTTATCAAGGTTCACAGATAAGCCTCTGTGTCTGCAGAAGTCATCTAGGCCATGTAGATGATGCTGTAGACCTTCTGCAGACTCTGAAACCAGTACAATATCATCAACATATAATAGAATATGAATAGTGGACCCACGTACCTCAATGCCATCACCTCCCTGCTTCTGTATGAAGTCCACTATCTCATCAATGTAGAGACCAAAGAGGGTGGGTGAAAGAGGGCACCCTTGCTTCACCTCGATAGTGCTAGCAAGTGGATCAGATAAGCCCCCTGGACATCTGACTCACTCTACCAAATACTCTCTCCAGCTTCGTGTCAATGCTCGCAGTTAGTGCTTCGGTCAGCTCCTTTTTAAGCGCTTCCTTTGTGTCTGCTCTAAGTTCACCTTCTTCTGGACTGAGGGAGACTATCGATGCCTCGAGGGCCTTGATTTGTTCTTGCATACTCTTTTTCTCTTCAACCCAATCTTGTTACCTCTTGAGCCATAGTTCTCTTTCCTTCAGTCTCTCCATTTCTCGGTCTTCTTTAATGTCTTTGATCTGATCTTCCAACGCTTTGATTTTCTCGAGAGCTCTTCTCATTTCTTGATTTAATACTTTATCTGCCTCTTTTTTCACTTCTCTGACAGCTTTATTGATCATCTCGTCCACCTCTTTTTTTTCTAGTCGTGCCATTTTTTCTCTTCTGTTTGTATGTGCCTCAGCTGATAAGGACACGGAAATGGTCAAAACTGTTGTTCTACTGGCTGCATCAGATCTGCTGTTCTACTTGTGCACGTGTCAGATATGCTGTACTGCTGTACCGACGACTGTGCATCAGATCTGCTGTGGCTCCATGTC